>CM038681.1:658925905-659522587 GCA_021605205.1 Aegilops longissima | reverse complement strand
GAGTGTTGATGACCGACATGTAAACGCATCCCGGGTTCGTCAATCATGAAAATCACCCGGGACCCCAAAACAGTGAGTAATAGTTGAAGAAACGAGCCAGAATCGCCAAACCGCGAAGTGCCGATGACCGACACGAAGCGCACCTTGGGGTTCAACAACTATGGAAATCGCCGGTTCCAAAATCGGTGAGTAATAGTCAACGAAACAGGTCGAATGGGCCAAAATCGTGAGTGTTGACGACGGACACGTAAACGCACCCGGGATCGTCAATCGTGGAAATCGCCTGGGACCCCAAAACGCTGAGTAATAGTGCATGAAACGGACCAGAATCAGCCAAAATTGTGAGTGTTTATGACCGACACGTAAACGCGTGCTCGGGTTTAAATCAACCGTGGAAATCACTTCGAGGCCCCAAAACTGAGTAATAGTCCAAGAAACGGGCCAGAATCGGTCAAAACTGTGGTTGTTGATGACCGACACGTAAGCGCACCTTGGGGTTAAACAACCATGAAATTTCTTTGGGACCCCAAAACGGTGAGTATTAGTCCATGAAACGGGTCAGACTCGACAAAAGCCATGAGTGTTGATGACCGACACGTAAACGCACCCCGGGGTTCGTCAATCGTGGAAATCACTCCGGGACCCCAAAGTAGTGAGTAATAGTCCAAGAAACGGGCCAGAATCGGACAAAACTGTGAGTGTTGATGACCGACACGTAAGCGCACCTTAGGTTCAGTAACTATGGAAAGCGCTTCGGGCCCAAAATCGGTGAGTAATAGTCAACGAAACGGGTCAGAATTGGCCAAAATTGTGAGTGTTGACAACGGTCACGTAAACGCACCCCGGGGATCGTCAATCGTGGAAATCGCTTTGGGACACCCAAAACAGTGAGTAATAAGCCATGAAACGCGTCAGAATCGACAAAAGCCGCGAGTGTTGATGACCGACACGTAAACGCAATCCAAGGTTCGTCAATCGTGGAAATCGCTCCGGGACCCCAAAACTGAGTAGTAGTCCAACAAACGGGCCAAAATCGGCCAAAACTATTATTATTGATGACAGACACATAAGTGCACCTTGGGGTTAAACAACCAAGGAAATCGCTTTGGGACCCTAAAACGGTGAGTACTAGTCCATGAAATGGGTCAGAATCGACAAAAGTCGCGAGTGTTGATGACCGACATGTAAACGCATCCCGGGGTTCGTCAATCGTGGAAATCACTCCGGGACCCCAAAACAGTGAGTAATAGTCAAAGAAACGAGCCTGAATCGGCCAAACTGCGAGTGTTGATGACCGACACGTAAGCGCACCTTGGTGTTGAACAACTATGGAAATCGCTTTGGTTCAAAAATTGGTGTGTAATAGTCAACGGAACAGGTCAGAATTGGCCAAAACTGTGAGTGTTGACGACGGACACGTAAACGCACCGCGGGGATCGACAATCATGGAAATCGCTCTGGGACCCCAAAACGCTGAGTAATAGTGCATGAAACGAACCAGAATCAGCCAAAATTATGAGTGTTGATGACCGACATGTAAACGCATCCCGTGGTTCGTCAATCGTGAAAATCACTCCGGGACCCCAAAACAGTGAGTAATAGTTGATGAAACGAGCCAGAATCGGCCAAACTGCGAGTGCTGATGATCGACACGTAAGCGCACCTTGGGGTTCAACAACTATGGAAATCGCTTCGGTTCCAAAATCGGTGAGTAATAGTCAACGAAACAGGTCAAAATGGGCCAAAACTGTGAGTGTTGACGACGGACACGTAAACGCACCCCGGGGATCGTCAATCGTGGAAATCGCTCTGGGACCCCAAAACGCTGAGTAATAGTGCATGAAACGGACCAGAATCAGCCAAAATTGTGAGTGTTTATGACCGATACGTAAACGTGCTCGGGGTTTCGTCAACCGTGGAAATCACTTCGGGGCCCCAAAACTGAGTAATAGTCCAAGAAACGGGCCAGAATCGGTCAAAACTGTGGTTGTTGATGACCGACACGTAAGCGCACCTTGGGGTTAAACAACCATGAAATTGCTTTGGGACCCCAAAACGGTGAGTAATAGTCCATGAAACGGGTCAGACTCGACAAAAGCCACGAGTGTTGATGACCGACACGTAAACGCACCCCGGGGTTCGTCAATCGTGGAAATCACTCCGGGACCCCAAAGCAGTGAGTAATAGTCCAAGAAACGGGCCAGAATCGGACAAAACTGTGAGTGTTGATGACCGACACGTAAGCGCACCTTAGGTTCAGTAACTATGGAAAGCGCTTCGGGCCCAAAATCGGTGAGTAATAGTCAATGAAACGGGTCAGAATTGGCCAAAATTGTGAGTGTTGACAACGGTCACGTAAACGCACCCCGGGGATCGTCAATCGTGGAAATCGCTTTGGGACCCCCAAAACAGTGAGTAATAAGCCATGAAACGCGTCAGAATCGACAAAAGCCGCGAGTGTTGATGACCGACACGTAAACGCACTCGTGGTTAAATCAATCGTGGAAATCGCTCCGGGACCCCAAAACTGAGTAATAGTCCAAGAAACGGGCCAAAATCGGCCAAAACTATTATTATTGATGACAGACACATAAGTGCACCTTGGGGTTAAACAACCAAGGAAATCGCTTTGGGACCCTAAAACGGTGAGTACTAGTCCATGAAATGGGTCAGAATCGACAAAAGCCGCGAGTGTTGATGACCGACATGTAAACGCATCCCGGGGTTCGTCAATCGTGGAAATCACTCCGGGACCCCAAAACAGTGAGTAATAGTCCAAGAAACGAGCCTGAATCGGCCAAACTGCGAGTGTTGATGACCGACACGTAAGCGCACCTTGGTGTTGAACAACTACGGAAATCGCTTCGGTTCTAAAATTGGTGTGTAATAGTCAACGGAACGGGTCAGAATTGGCCAAAACTGTGAGTGTTGACGACGGACACGTAAACGCACCCCGGGGATCGTCAATCATGGAAATCGCTCTGGGACCCCAAAACGCTGAGTAATAGTGCATGAAACGAACCAGAATCAGCCAAAATTATGAGTGTTGATGACCGACATGTAAACGCATCCCGGGGTTCGTCAATCGTGAAAATCACTTCCGGACCCCAAAACAGTGAGTAATAGTTGAAGAAACGAGCCAGAATCGGCCAAACTGCGAGTGCTGTTGACCGACACGTAAGCGCACCTTGGGGTTCAACAACTATGGAAATCGCTTCGGTTCCAAAATCGGTGAGTAATAGTCAACGAAACAGGTCAGAATGGGCCAAAACTGTGAGTGTTGACGACGGACACGTAAACGCACCCCGGGGATCGTCAATCGTGGAAATCGCTCTGGGACCCCAAAACGCTGAGTAATAGTGCATGAAACGGACCAGAATCAGCCAAAATTGTGAGTGTTTATGACCGATACGTAAACGTGCTCTGGGTTTCGTCAACCGTGGAAATCACTTCGAGGCCCCAAAACTGAGTAATAGTCCAAGAAACGGGCCAGAATCGGTCAAAACTGTGGTTGTTGATGACCGACACGTAAGCGCACCTTGGGGTTAAACAACCATGAAATTGCTTTGGGACCCCAAAACGGTGAGTAATAGTCCATGAAACGGGTCAGACTCGACAAAAGCCACGAGTGTTGATGACCGACACGTAAACGCACCCCGGGGTTCGTCAATCGTGGAAATCACTCCGGGACCCCAAAACAGTGAGTAATAGTCCAAGAAACGGGCCAGAATCGGCCAAAACTGTGAGTGTTGATGACCGACACGTAAGCGCACCTTAGGTTCAGTAACTATGGAAAGCGCTTCGGGCCCAAAATCGGTGAGTAATAGTCAACGAAACGGGTCAGAATTGGCCAAAATTGTGAGTGTTGACAACGGTCACGTAAACGCACCCCGGGGATCGTCAATCGTGGAAATCGCTTTGGGACCCCAAAACAGTGAGTAATAAGCCATGAAACGCGTCAGAATCGACAAAAGCAGCGAGTGTTGATGACCGACACGTAAACGCACTCCAGGGTTCGTCAATCGTGGAAATCACTCCGGGACCCCAAAACTGAGTAATAGTCCAAGAAACGGGCCAAAATCGGCCAAAACTATTATTATTGATGACTGACACATAAGTGCACCTTGGGGTTAAACAACCAAGGAAATCGCTTTGCGACCCTAAAACGGTGAGTACTAGTCCATGAAATGGGTCAGAATCGACAAAAATCGCGAGTGTTGATGACCGACATGTAAATGCATCCCGGGGTTCGTCAATCGTGGAAATCGCTCCGGGACCCCAAAACAGTGAGTAATAGTCCAAGAAACGAGCCTGAATCGGCCAAACTGCAAGTGTTGATGACCGACACGTAAGCGCACCTTGGTGTTGAACAACTATGGAAATCGCTTTGGTTCAAAAATTGGTGTGTAATAGTCAACGGAACGGGTCAGAATTGGCCAAAACTGTGAGTGTTGACGACGGACACGTAAACGCACCCCGGGGATCGTCAATCATGGAAATCGCTCTGGGACCCCAAAACGCTGAGTAATAGTGCATGAAACGAACCAGAATCAGCCAAAATTATGAGTGTTGATGACCGACATGTAAACGCATCCCGGGGTTCGTCAATCGTGAAAATCACTCCGGGACCCCAAAACAGTGAGTAATAGTTGAAGAAACGAGCCGGAATCGGCCAAACTGCGAGTGCTGATGACCGACACGTAAGCGCACCTTGGGGTTCAACAACTATGGAAATCGCTTCGGTTCCAAAATCGGTGAGTAATAGTCAACGAAACAGGTCAAAATGGGCCAAAACTGTGAGTGTTGACGACGGACACGTAAACGCACCCCGGGGATCGTCAATCGTGGAAATCGCTCTGGGACCCCAAAACGCTGAGTAATAGTGCATGAAACGGACCAGAATCAGCCAAAATTGTGAGTGTTTACGACCGATACGTAAACGTGCTCTTGGTTTCGTAAACCGTGGAAATCACTTCGAGGCCCCAAAACTGAGTAATAGTCCAAGAAACGGGCCAGAATCGGTCAAAACTGTGGTTGTTGATGACCGACACGTAAGCGCACCTTGGGGTTAAACAACCATGAAATTGCTTTGGGACCCCAAAACGGTGAGTAATAGTCCATGAAACGGGTCAGACTCGACAAAAGCCATGAGTGTTGATGACCGACACGTAAACGCACCCCGGGGTTCGTCAATCGTGGAAATCACTCCGGGACCCCAAAGCAGTGAGTAATAGTCCAAGAAACGGGCCAGAATCAGACAAAACTGTGAGTGTTGATGACCGACACGTAAGCGCACCTTAGGTTCAGTAACTATGGAAATCGCTTCGCGCCCAAAATCGGTGAGTAATAGTCAACGAAACGGGTCAGAATTGGCCAAAATTGTGAGTGTTGACAACGGTCACGTAAACGCACCCCGGGGATCGTCAATCGTGGAAATCGCTTTGGGACCCCCAAAACAGTGAGTAATAAGCCATGAAACGCGTCAGAATCGACAAAAGCCGCGAGTGTTGATGACCGACACGTAAACGCACTCCAGGGTTCGTCAATCGTGGAAATCGCTCCGGGACCCCAAAACTGAGTAATAGTCCAAGAAACGGGCCAAAATCGGCCAAAACTATTATTATTGATGACAGACACATAAGTGCACCTTGGGGTTAAACAACCAAGGAAATCGCTTTGGGACCCTAAAACGGTGAGTACTAGTCCATGAAATGGGTCAGAATCGACAAAAGCCGCGAGTGTTGATGACCGACATGTAAACGCATCCCGGGGTTCGTCAATCGTGGAAATCACTCCGGGACCCCAAAACAGTGAGTAATAGTCCAAGAAACGAGCCTGAATCGGCCAAACTGCGAGTGTTGATGACCGACACGTAAGCGCACCTTGGTGTTGAACAACTACGGAAATCGCTGGTTCAAAAATTGGTGTGTAATAGTCAACGAACGGGTCGAATTGGCCAAAATCTGTGAGTGTTGACGACGGACACGTAAACGCACCCCGGGGATCGTCAATCATGGAAATCGCTCTGGGACCCCAAAACGCTGAGTAATAGTGCATGAAACGAACCAGAATCAGCCAAAATTATGAGTGTTGATGACCGACATGTAAACGCATCCCGGGGTTCGTCAATCGTGAAAATCACTCCGGGACCCCAAAACAGTGAGTAATAGTTGAAGAAACGAGCCAGAATCGGCCAAACTGCGAGTGCTGATGACCGACACGTAAGCGCACCTTGGGGTTCAACAACTATGGAAATCGCTTCGGTTCCAAAATCGGTGAGTAATAGTCAACGAAACAGGTCAGAATGGGCCAAAACTGTGAGTGTTGACGACGGACACGTAAACGCACCCCGGGGATCGTCAATCGTGGAAATCGCTCTGGGACCCCAAAACGCTGAGTAATAGTGCATGAAACGGACCAGAATCAGCCAAAATTGTGAGTGTTTATGACCGATACGTAAACGTGCTCTGGGTTTCGTCAACCGTGGAAATCACTTCGAGGCCCCAAAACTGAGTAATAGTCCAAGAAACGGGCCAGAATCGGTCAAAACTGTGGTTGTTGATGACCGACACGTAAGCACACCTTGGGGTTAAACAACCATGAAATTGCTTTGGGACCCCAAAACGGTGAGTAATAGTCCATGAAACGGGTCAGACTCGACAAGAGCCATGAGTGTTGATGACCGACACGTAAACGCACCCCGGGGTTCGTCAATCGTGGAAATCACTCCGGGACCCCAAAACAGTGAGTAATAGTCCAAGAAACGGGCCAGAATCGGCCAAAACTGTGAGTGTTGATGACCGACACGTAAGCGCACCTTAGGTTCAGTAACTATGGAAAGCGCTTGAGCAAAATCGGTGAGTAATAGTCAACGAAACGGGTCAGAATTGGCCAAAATTGTGAGTGTTGACAACGGTCACGTAAACGCACCCCGGGGATCGTCAATCGTGGAAATCGCTTTGGGACCCCCAAAACAGTGAGTAATAAGCCATGAAACGGGTCAGAATCGACAAAAGCCGCGAGTGTTGATGACCGACACGTAAACGCACTCCAGGGTTCGTCAATCGTGGAAATCGCTCCGGGACCCCAAAACTGAGTAATAGTCCAAGAAACGGGCCAAAATCGGCCAAAACTATTATTATTGATGACAGACACATAAGCGCACCTTGGGGTTAAACAACCAAGGAAATCGCTTTGGGACCCTAAAACGGTGAGTACTAGTCCATGAAATGGGTCAGAATCGACAAAAGTCGCGAGTGTTGATGACCGACATGTAAACGCATCCGGGGTTAAATCAATCGTGGAAATCACCCGGACCCCAAAACAGTGAGTAATAGTCCAAGAAACGGGCCTGAGTCGCCAAACTGCAAGTGTTGATGACCGACACGTAAGTGCACCTTGGTGTTGAACAACCACGGAAATCGCTGGTTCAAAAATTGGTGTGTAATAGTCAACGGAACGGGTCGAATTGGCCAAAATGTGAGTGTTGACGACGGACACGTAAACGCGCACCGGGATCGTCAATCATGGAAATCGCTCTGGGACCCCAAAACGCTGAGTAATAGTGCATGAAACGAACCAGAATCAGCCAAAATTATGAGTGTTGATGACCGACATGTAAACGCATCCCGGGGTTCGTCAATCATGAAAATCACTCCGGGACCCCAAAACAGTGAGTAATAGTTGAAGAAACGAGCCAGAATCGGCCAAACTGCGAGTGCTGATGACCGACACGTAAGCGCACCTTGGGGTTCAACAACTATGGAAATCGCTTCGGTTCCAAAATCGGTGAGTAATAGTCAACGAAACAGGTCAGAATGGGCCAAAACTGTGAGTGTTGACGACGGACACGTAAACGCACCCCGGGGATCGTCAATCGTGGAAATCGCTCTGGGACCCCAAAACGCTGAGTAATAGTGCATGAAACGGACCAGAATCATCCAAAATTGTGAGTGTTTATGACCGATACATAAACGTGCTCTGGGTTTCGTCAACCGTGGAAATCACTTCGAGGCCCCAAAACTGAGTAATAGTCCAAGAAACGGGCCAGAATCGGTCAAAACTGTGGTTGTTGATGACCGACACGTAAGCGCACCTTTGGGTTAAACAACCATGAAATTGCTTTGGGACCCCAAAACGGTGAGTAATAGTCCATGAAACGGGTCAGACTCGACAAAAGCCACGAGTGTTGATGACCGACACGTAAACGCACCCGGGTTCGTCAATCGTGGAAATCACTCCGGGACCCCAAAACAGTGAGTAATAGTCCAAGAAACGGGCCAGAATCGGCCAAAACTGTGAGTGTTGATGACCGACACGTAAGCGCACCTTAGGTTCAGTAACTATGGAAAGCGCTTCGGGCCCAAAATCGGTGAGTAATAGTCAACGAAACGGGTCAGAATTGGCCAAAATTGTGAGTGTTGACAACGGTCACGTAAACGCACCCCGGGGATCGTCAATCGTGGAAGTCGCTTTGGGACCCCCAAAACAGTGAGTAATAAGCCATGAAACGCGTCAGAATCGACAAAAGCCGCGAGTGTTGATGACCGACACGTAAACGCACTCCAGGGTTCGTCAATCGTGGAAATCGCTCCGGGACCCCAAAACTGAGTAATAGTCCAAGAAACGGGCCAAAATCGGCCAAAACTATTATTATTGATGACAGACACATAAGTGCACCTTGGGGTTAAACAACCAAGGAAATCGCTTTGGGACCCTAAAACGGTGAGTACTAGTCCATGAAATGGGTCAGAATCGACAAAAGTCGAGAGTGTTGATGACCGACATGTAAATGCATCCCGGGGTTCGTCAATCGTGGAAATCGCTCCGGGACCCCAAAACAGTGAGTAATAGTCCAAGAACCGAGCCTGAATCGGCCAAACTGCAAGTGTTGATGACCGACACGTAAGCGCACCTTGGTGTTGAACAACTATGGAAATCGCTTTGGTTCAAAAATTGGTGTGTAATAGTCAACGGAACGGGTCAGAATTGGCCAAAACTGTGAGTGTTGACGACGGACACGTAAACGCACCCCGGGGATCGTCAATCATGGAAATCGCTCTGGGACCCCAAAACGCTGAGTAATAGTGCATGAAACGAACCAGAATCAGCCAAAATTATGAGTGTTGATGACCGACATGTAAACGCATCCGGGGTTCGTCAATCGTGAAAATCACTCCGGGACCCCAAAACAGTGAGTAATAGTTGAAGAAACGAGCCAGAATTGGCCAAACTGCGAGTGCTGATGACCGACACGTAAGCGCACCTTGGGGTTCAACAACTATGGAAATCGCTTCGGTTCCAAAATCGGTGAGTAATAGTCAACGAAACAGGTCAAAATGGGCCAAAACTGTGAGTGTTGACGACGGACACGTAAACGCACCCCGGGGATCGTCAATCGTGGAAATCGCTCTGGGACCCCAAAACGCTGAGTAATAGTGCATGAAACGGACCAGAATCAGCCAAAATTGTGAGTGTTTATGACCGATACGTAAACGTGCTCTGGGTTTCGTCAACCGTGGAAATCACTTCGAGGCCCCAAAACTGAGTAATAGTCCAAGAAACGGGCCAGAATCGGTCAAAACTGTGGTTGTTGATGACCGACACGTAAGCGCACCTTGGGGTTAAACAACCATGAAATTGCTTTGGGACCCCAAAACGGTGAGTAATAGTCCATGAAACGGGTCAGACTCGACAAAAGCCACGAGTGTTGATGACCGACACGTAAACGCACCCCGGGGTTCGTCAATCGTGGAAATCACTCCGGGACCCCAAAACAGTGAGTAATAGTCCAAGAAACGGGCCAGAATCGGCCAAAACTGTGAGTGTTGATGACCGACACGTAAGCGCACCTTAGGTTCAGTAACTATGGAAAGCGCTTCAGGCCCAAAATCGGTGAGTAATAGTCAACGAAACGGGTCAGAATTGGCCAAAATTGTGAGTGTTGACAACGGTCACGTAAACGCACCCCGGGGATCGTCAATCGTGGAAATCGCTTTGGGACCCCCAAAACAGTGAGTAATAAGCCATGAAACGGGTCAGAATCGACAAAAGCCGCGAGTGTTGATGACCGACACGTAAACGCACTCCAGGGTTCGTCAATCGTGGAAATCGCTCCGGGACCCCAAAACTGAGTAATAGTCCAAGAAACGGGCCAAAATCGGCCAAAACTATTATTATTGATGACAGACACATAAGCGCACCTTGGGGTTAAACAACCAAGGAAATCGCTTTGGGACCCTAAAACGGTGAGTACTAGTCCATGAAATGGTTCAGAATCGACAAAAGCCGCGAGTGTTGATGACCGACATGTAAACGCATCCCGGGGTTCGTAAATCATGGAAATCACTCCGGGACCCCAAAACAGTGAGTAATAGTGCAAGAAACGAGCCTGAATCGGCCAAATTGCGAGTGTTGATGACTGACACATAAGCGCACCTTGGTGTTGAACAACTATGGAAATCGCTTTGGTTCAAAAATTGGTGTGTAATAGTCAACGGAACGGGTCATAATTGGCCAAAACTGTGAGTGTTGACGACAGACACGTAAACGCACCCCGGGGATCGTCAATCATGGAAATCGCTCTGGGGCCCCAAAACGCTGAGTAATAGTGCATGAAACGAACCAGAATCAGCCAAAATTATGAGTGTTGATGACCGACATGTAAACGCATCCCGGGGTTCGTCAATCGTGAAAATCACTCCGGGACCCCAAAACAGTGAGTAATAGTTGAAGAAACGAGCCAGAATCGGCCAAACTGCGAGTGCTGTTGACCGACACGTAAGCGCACCTTGGGGTTCAACAACTATGGAAATCGCTTCGGTTCCAAAATCGGTGAGTAATAGTCGAAACGGGTCAGAATTGGCCAAAATTGTGAGTGTTGACGACGGACACGTAAACGCACCCCGGGGATCGTCAATCGTGGAAATCGCTCTGGGACCCCAAAACGCTGAGTAATAGTGCATGAAACGGACCAGAATCAGCCAAAATTGTGAGTGTTTATGACCGATACGTAAACGTGCTCTGCCTTTCGTCAACCGTGGAAATCACTTCGCGGCCCCAAAACTGAGTAATAGTCCAAGAAACGGGCCAGAATCGGTCAAACTGTGGTTGTTGATAACCGACACGTAAGCGCACCTTGGGGTTAAACAACCATGAAATTGCTTTGAGACCCCAAAACGGTGAGTAATGGTCCATGAAACGGGTCAGACTCGACAAAAGCCACGAGTGTTGATGACCGACACGTAAACGCACCCCGGGGTTCGTAAATCGTGGAAATCACTCCGGGACCCCAAAACAGTGAGTAATAGTCCAAGAAACGGCCCAGAAACGGCCAAAACTGTGAGTGTTGATGACCGACACGTAAGCGCACCTTAGGTTTAGTAACTATGGAAAGCGCTTCGGGCCCAAAATCAGTGAGTAATAGTCAACGAAACGGGTCAGAATTGGCCAAAATTGTGGGTGTTGACAACGGTCACGTAAACGCACCCCGGGGATCGTCAATCATGGAAATCGCTTTGGGACCCCCAAAACAGTGGCTAATAAGCCATGAAACGGGTCAGAATCGACAAAAGCCGCGAGTGTTGATGACCGACACGTAAACGCACTCCGGGGTTCGTCAATCGTGGAAATCGCTCCGGGACCCCAAAACTGAGTAATAGTCCTAGAAACGGGCCAAAATCGGCCAAAACTATTATTATTGATGACAGACACATAAGCGCACCTTGGGGTTAAACAACCAAGGAAATCGCTTTGGGACCCTAAAACGGTGAGTAATAGTCCATGAAATGGGTCAGAATCGACAAAAGCCGCGAGTGTTGATGACCGACATGTAAACGCATCTCGGGGTTCGTCAATCGTGGAAATCACTCCGGAACCCCAAAACAATGAGTAATAGTCCAAGAAACGAGCCTGAATCAGCCAAACTGCGAGTGTTGATGACCGACACGTAAGCGCACCTTGGTGTTGAACAACTATGGAAATCGCTTTGGTTCAAAAATTGGTGTGTAATAGTCAACGAAACGGGTCAGAATTGGCCAAAACTGTGAGTGTTGACGACGGACACGTAAACGCACCCCGGGTATCGTCAATCATGGAAATCGCGATGGGACCCCAAAATGCTGAGTAATAGTGCATGAAACGGACCAGAATCAGCCAAAATTATGAGTGTTGATGCCCGACATGTAAACACATCCCAGGGTTCGTCAATCGTGAAAATCACTCCGGGACCCCAAAACAGTGAGTAATAGTTGAAGAAACGAGAGCAGAATCGCCAAACCGCGAAAGTCTTGATGACCGACACGTAAGCGCACCTTGGGGTTCAACAACTATGGAAATCGCTTCGGTTCCAAAATCAGTGAGTAATAGTCAACGAAACGGGTCCGAATTGGCCAAAACTGTGAGTGTTGACGACGGACACGTAAACGCACCCCGGGGATCGTCAATCGTGGAAATCGCTCTGGGACCCCAAAACGCTGAGTAATAGTGCATGAAACGGACCAGAATCAGCCAAAATTGTGAGTGTTTATGACCGATACGTAAACGTGCTCTGGCTTTCGTCAACCGTGGAAATAACATCGGGGCCCCAAAACTGAGTAATAGTGCAAGAAACGGGCCAGAATCGGTCAAAACTGTGGTTGTTGATGACCGACACGTAAGCGCACCTTGGGGTTAAACAACCATGAAATTGCTTTGGGACCCCAAAACGGTGAGTAATAGTCCATGAAACGGGTCAGACTCGACAAAAGCCACGAGTGTTGATGACCGACACGTAAACGCACCCCGGGGTTCGTAAATCGTGGAAATCACTCCGGGACCCCAAAACAGTGAGTAATAGTCCAAGAAACGGGCCAGAATCGGCCAAAACTGCGAGTGTTGATGACCGACACATAAGCGCACCTTAGGTTCAGTAACTATGGAAATCGCTTCGGGCCCAAAATCGGTGACTAATAGTCAACGAAACGGGTCAGAATTGGCCAAAATTGTGAGTGTTGACAACGGTCACGTAAACGCACCCCGGGGATCGTCAATCGTGGAAATCGCTTTGGGACCCCCAAAACAGTGAGTAATAAGCCATGAAACGGGTCTGAATCGACAAAAGCCGCGAGTGTTGATGACCGACACGTAAACGCATCTGAGGTTAAATCAATCGTGGAAATCGCTCCGGGACCCCAAAACTGAGTAATAGTCCAAGAAACGGGCCAAAATCGGCCAAAACTATTATTGTTGATGACAGACACATAAGCGCACCTTGGGGTTAAACAACCAAGGAAATCGCTTTGGGACCCTAAAACGGTGAGTAATAGTCCATGAAATGGGTCAGAATCGACAAAAGCCGCGAGTGTTGATGACCGACATGTAAACGCATCCCGGGGTTCGTCAATCGTGGAAATCACTCCGGGACCCCAAAACAGTGAGTAATAGTCCAAGAAACGAGCCTGAATCGGCCAAACTGCGAGTGTTGATGACCGACACGTAAGAGCACCTTGGTGTTGAACAACTATGGAAATCGCTTTGGATCAAAAATTGGTGTGTAATAGTCAACGGAACGGGTCAGAATTGGCCAAAACTGTGAGTGTTGACGACGGACACGTAAACGCACCCCGGGGATCGTCAATCATGGAAATCGCTCTAGGACCCCAAAACGCTGATTAATAGTGCATGAAACGGACCAGAATCAGCCAAAATTATGAGTGTTGATGACCGACATGTAAACGCATCCCGGGGTTCGTCAATCGTGGAAATCACTCCGGGACCCCAAAACAGTGAGTAATAGTCCAAGAAACGGGCCAGAATCGGCCAAAACTGCGAGTGTTGATGACCGACACGTAAGCGCACCTTAGGTTCAGTAACTATGGAAATCGCTTCGGGCCCAAAATCGGTGACTAATAGTCAACGAAACGGGTCAGAATTGGCCAAAATTGTGAGTGTTGACAACGGTCACGTAAACGCACCCCGGGGATCGTCAATCGTGGAAATCGCTTTGGGACCCCCAAAACAGTGAGTAATAAGCCATGAAACGGGTCAGAATCGACAAAAGCCGCGAGTGTTGATGACCGACACGTAAACGCACTACAGGGTTCGTCAATCGTGGAAATCGCTCCGGGACCCCAAAACTGAGTAATAGTCCAAGAAACGGGCCAAAATCGGCCAAAACTATTATTGTTGATGACAGACACATAAGCGCACCTTGGGGTTAAACAACCAAGGAAATCGCTTTGGGACCCTAAAACGGTGAGTAATAGTCCATGAAATGGGTCAGAATCGACAAAAGCCGCGAGTGTTGATGACCGACATGTAAACGCATCCCGGGGTTCGTCAATCGTGGAAATCACTCCGGGACCCCAAAACAGTGAGTAATAGTCCAAGAAACGAGCCTGAATCGGCCAAACTGCGAGTATTGATGACCGACACGTAAGAGCACCTTGGTGTTGAACAACTATGGAAATCGCTTTGGTTCAAAAATTGGTGTGTAATAGTCAACGGAACGGGTCAGAATTAGCCAAAACAGTGAGTGTTGACGACGGACACGTAAACGCACCCCAGGGATCGTCAATCATGGAAATCGCTCTAGGACCCCAAAACGCTGATTAATAGTGCATGAAACGGACTAGAATCAGATAAAATTATGAGTGTTGTTGACCGACATGTAAACGCATCCCGGGGTTCGTCAATCGTGAAAATCACTCCGGGACCCCAAAACAGTGAGTAATAGTTGAAGAAACGAGCCAGAATCGCCAAACTGAAAAGTCTTGATGACCAACACGTAACCGCACCTTGGGGTTCAACAACTATGGAAATCGCTTCGGTTCCAAAATCGGTGAGTAATAGTCAACGAAACGGGTCAGAATTGGCCAAAACTGTGAGTGTTGACGACGGACACGTAAACGCACCCCGGGGATCGTCAATCGTGGAAATCGCTCTGGGACCCCAAAACGCTGAGTAATAGTGCATGAAACGGACCAGAATCAGCCAAAATTGTGAGTGTTTATGACCGATACGTAAACGTGCTCTGGCTTTCGTCAACCGTGGAAATCACTTCGGGGCCCCAAAACTGAGTAATAGTCCAAGAAACGGGCCAGAATCGGTCAAAACTGTGGTTGTTGATGACCGACACGTAAGCGCACCTTGGGGTTAAACAACCATGAAATTGCTTTGGGACCCCAAAACGGTGAGTAATAGTCCATGAAACGGGTCAGACTCGACAAAAGCCACGAGTGTTGATGATCGACACGCAAACGCACCCTGGGGTTCGTAAATCGTGGAAATCACTCCGGGACCCCAAAACAGTGAGTAATAATCGAAGAAATGGGCTAGAATCGGCCAAAACTGCGTGTGTTGATGACCGACACGTAAGCGCACCTTAGGTTCAGTAACTATGGAAATCGCTTCGGGCCCAAAATCGGTGACTAATAGTCAACGAAACGGGTCAGAATTGGCCAAAATTGTGAGTGTTGACAATGGTCACGTAAACGCACCCCGGCGATCGTCAATCGTGGAAATCGCTTTGGGACCCCCAAAACAGTGAGTAATAAGCCATGAAACGGGTCAGAATCGACAAAATCCGCGAGTGTTGATGACCGACACGTAAACGCACTACAGGGTTCGTCAATCGTGGAAATCGCTCCGGGACCCCAAAACTGAGTAATAGTCCAAGAAACGGGCCAAAATCGGCCAAAACTATTATTGTTGATGACAGACACATAAGCGCACCTTGGGGTTAAACAACCAAGGAAATCGCTTTGGGACCCTAAAACGGTGAGTAATAGTCCATGAAATGGGTCATAATCGACAAAAGCCACGAGTGTTGATGACCGACATGTAAACGCATCACGGGGTTCGTCAATCGTGGAAATCACTCCGGGACCCCAAAACAGTGAGTAATAGTCCAAGAAACGAGCCTGAATCGGCCAAACTGCGAGTGTGGATGACCGACACGTAAGAGCACCTTGGTGTTGAACAACTATGGAAATCGCTTTGGTTCAAAAATTGGTGTGTAATAGTTAACGGAACGGGTCAGAATTGGCCAAAACTGTGAGTGTTGACGACGGACACGTAAACGCACCCCGGGGATCGTCAATCATGGAAATCGCTCTAGGACACAAAAACGCTGATTAATAGTGCATGAAACGGACCAGAATCAGCCAAAATTATGAGTGTTGATGACCGACATGTAAACGCATCCCGGGGTTCCTCAATCGTGAAAATCACTCCGGGACCCCAAAACAGTGAGTAATAGTTGAAGAAACGAGCCAGAATCGGCCAAACTGCGAGTGCTGATGACCGACACGTAACCGCACCTTGGGGTTCAACAACTATGGAAATCGCTTCGGTTCCAAAATCGGTGAGTAATAGTCAACGAAGCGGGTCAGAATTGGCCAAAACTGTGAGTGTTGACGATGGACACGTAATCGCACCCCGGGGATTGTCAATCGTGGAAATCACATGCCTTCTCCAAGATCGCTTTCTAATTCTTTTCATCTTTGGGTCAACCCTTCCTCTTTTCATTTGACCGGAGTATCTCAACAATTTTGGTGGTGTTTATCGTCGTCCTTTGAAGACCGAAGTAGAGTTCCTTCTAAGTCTTGTGCGTCCTCTCGAAGATTCGTGGTTCTAGCTTCGTATTATCCTCTCAAATTATTCCGTTTGTCAGAGATTCTTTTCTTACCCATCCGGAGTATTTCAGGAGTTGCTTCTGTGTTCCGATCATCCGGAGGCCATCTTTTCGGAATATCTCTCCATTCGAAGTTTTTTCAAATTCGTTCTCCAATTATTCCATATTCCTGCCCCTTCGTTCGTCTCAATATTCTTCCGGTGCTTCGTTCAAGTATTCTTCTGTCAGTTCGCGATCTCTTTGTTCTCTTGCATTTTAATTCCCTCAAGTATCTCCGTGCTTCTCCAATTCTTCCCGGTGATTATTTCTTTTTCATCAGTCATTTCGAATTCTTACGGTGGTTCGTTCAAGATTCTTTTCCTTGTTTACCATATTAATCCATTCGTTCTTTTCAACCTACCGGTGATTCATGAAGTCCTTCTCAAGTTTGCGATATGTCACTTCTCAATTCTTTTTTCAAGAAGAGTAAGTAGTTTGCAAAATCCATTGTTTGTCATCAATTTAATTTGATGAAGGATAAGCATACAATAAATCTTATTCTTATTTCATCAAAGTGACTAATCCTTTTCTTCGGATTTCGTTCTTGAGGAATAAATTCTAGTTCCAAGTGTTTTCATCTTTTCTTTTCCGGGGTTCAAAATTTTCCTCGGCCATTTAGTCGGAACATCCATCTAAATCATTGCAAGGCTCATCTTATTCTTTTTTCCTTCATTCTATCTCATCATCCTTTTGTCACCGGAGTTCTTCCTGGTGGTTCTTCATGATTTAATCTTTTCTTCAAGAGTTCATCAAGATTTTGTTGGAGGAGTTCCAGTATCTTTTCTTCTCCCGTCTTGAAGAGCAAATAATTCTTCATTTTCTTGGAAAGTGGAGTTTTGCATTCCTTCGTTCTTCTCAGCTATTCAATAATTTCCGTTTGCGGCTGGTTATCACCTCATAATTTCTGAGATGTTATCCATAAGTCCACGACAAGCTTATTCTTTTCGTTGTTGAATTTTCTCAACAACTCCATTCATTTTTTTCTTCTAAGGTTGCTTTTTATTTCATTCGTGACACAAGTTGTCATTTTCTTCTCCGTTCTTTTCATTCAACTCTTTTAATTCTTTCTGGAGGTTTTGTGTCATGTCTTCATCAAGTATCATTCCATCCTCTCAACTTCGTGTTCTATTCCTCCATGTTTTAACCGGAGTGCTACCTAAATCCTTTCAGTCTTATTCGTTTCTTATCTCGTTCTAACCGGAGTGGTTTCATAGTCTATCTGATTCCGCGAGCTTTCAATTCTCATCATTCTCGTCGTTTCTCTCTTCTTCTCGTGTGCTCTCGATTCTTTGCTTCTCTTGAGTTCTTGTTTCACCTCTTCCTTTTTCCCTTCCGTCTCGGTCCTAAGATCTCGGGACGAGATCTCTTGTTAGTGGAGGAGTGTTGTAACGCCCCGGATTCGATGCGCCAGGTGTCTGCCAGTTATTCGCCGTCGTTGCCATGTCATTTGCTTGCGTGTTGCATTTTTCCATGTCATCAACTGCATGTTTTTCAAAACTTGCATCCGTTCGGGTTCTCTCCGTTGTCCGTTCGGAGTCCGGACCATGCGCGCGCGCCCGTCGCCCCTCTCAGACCTTGTTTTCGTGTGCGGGTGTTAAACGTTCTCGGAATGGCCCGAGGTTTGCCAAGCGGCCTTGGTATACCACAGGTAGACCGCCTGTCAAGTTTCGTCGCATTCGGAGTTCGTTTGACTGCCCAACCGTAAACATATAGCGGTACCGCTGCCGGTACCTTCGTCAGATGTTTCGGTCTTTGAAACTGCCGCTGGGCTGCCCTTCTCTTCTCTCTTCTCAGCCCAAGGCCTCTCTTCACAGCCCACACCCACTCTAATCCAGCCCACTAAACCCTCCTCCGATCCGGAGCCGTCCGATGGCGATCCGAGGCTCCGAAACGCCCCAAAACCCTCCTAACCCTAGCACCTACCCTATTTAAACCCTCCCATGCCATTTTGGGCAGGCCCTAGCCTCCCTAACCCCACCAGAACTTCCCTTCCTCCTCGGGATCTCCGCCGCCTCCCACCTCCGTTTCGCGCCACCGCTCCCTCCTCGCCACTTGGCGCCGCCACATCGTCTCCCCGCCGCCAAGTGGCGCGCTCCCATTGGTCTCGCCGCCTCCCGGCCGCTGGAGCCAACCAGGCGGCCACCTGTCCCCGGACCGTCCCACCTCGCGCGCAGCCCGCCCCAGCCTGGAAGCCCTCGAGCCCATCTAGGCCGGATCTCGCCGCCGCCAGGCCCGAGTCCCCTGACGCCCGATGATGCTCCGCCTCCTCGCGCAGCCCGCTCCACGGACCCGCCGCCGCCGTGCCTTCTCGCCGCCTCCGCCCGGACCGTCCTGCCGCCGGCCCCGAGCTCGGCCGGCGACCTTAAATCCTCAGGCAGTGCCGGACCTTTCCTCTTCTCCTCCCTTCTCTATTTTCCTCTCTCTCTCTCTCTCTCTCTCATCGATCTCTCTCTCTCTTCTCAGTTGCCATGGACAGGAGCTCACCGGAGCCCCGATCCGCTCTCTTCCGGTGGGATCCGGCCCCCACCGTGCGGATCCGTCCATCCCCGACGGGATCCGCCTCCCTCCTCCGCGGGAGCTCCGCCGGAGACGCGCCAAGCCGCCGCCGCCATCCTGCTTCGTGCGGAGGAGCGCGCCCAACCGCCTCCCCTGCAGCGCCCACGTGGGCCCCGGCCCAACAGCGCCAGGCCGCCGGCCCAGCGCCCCGGCCTGCCAACCCTCTCCCCCGACTTGGGTCAAGCCCATGGTGAGACCCGCCTAAAACCCGTCCCGGTCACATTTTAGTATCCAGCGCTCGATCCATTTTTTTTCTGAAAACGACTAAGTCCCAGATTTTTGCACATTTTCATGACATGTTCATCATGTTGTAACTCTGCATCCGTGGCCCCGTTTTGGGCGTGTAGTATGTCAAATTGTTTGCCTCGACGAGTACATCATTTCATTCCATTGCATCATGTTCATTTGAGTTCATCTTGATTCCTGAATCATCGTTGCAAGAGTGCTATATGATGTTAATCTGCTAAAACTGTTATAACTTGGTGATTTGTCATTTTTGTTGCATTTGATGTGTGCATCTTATGAGCATGAGCCCTACATGAATTTTGATCTATGTCATGTCATCTTTCCAGGGGTGCTTGCCATGTATTTTTGTGATTCCTGTAGTGAGTGCATCAAGCTTGTTAAGTAGGGTACTTGCTGTTGCTGTTTTGCATGTCTGAATCTGCTATATCATGATGCTATGTTAACCTGCTTCTACAAGTCATTCTATGCATAATCTGGAGATGTTCACTAAGGATGTTTTGTTATACATGTCTTGATCTATCCATCCATGCCCCTGGTTGAAATTATAGCCTGCTGTAACTTGTTGTAAGCTTGCTCCAAAGTTGCTAAATAATGTTGCTGTCAGCCTGTTAACATTAAGTTCAGTTGTTGCCATGTGTTTTTCTAGTGATCCATGCACTCTATGAACTTTCTCTTGCCATTCGTAGCTTCATAAATATGTCTTCTTACTGTGAGTTGCTTTGACATGCCATGTATTGCTCTGTGGTGACTGGTTCAAGCTCACCAACATGCCTACTTATTGTTGTTTCTGCCATGTATGAATCTGTAATATAAATTGCCATGTTTACGTGGGTGCCATCATATCTTCTGGTCCTTTTTAGCTCATGGTCAGTAAAGGACTTTTGTTCTATGCAATTAGTAAATCCATGCCATGCCTTTGTTTGCCTTGATAAGTTCCTGTAGCATGTTGTTTGTTAGCTCTAAACATTGCAACCTGATGTTATTTTCTGCAAAGTCTGAAACTGTTATTATTTGCAATCTTGCCATGTCCTTTTGAGCATGTTCTAGTGATTTCTGGAGATAGCTCAGTGTTCATGTTTTGTTATGCTATACCTGTACTTCATGCCCATGCCTTTTGTTTTCACGTTGAGATGTTGTAGCTTGTTGTTTTGATGCTTGTAATATGCCTAGTTGCTGTTTTGGACATATTGTTGCTATAACTTGTTTCATGTGTATGTGTTGATCCGTTGCTCCGTTTTGAGTGCGCTCTATATGAAACTTGCTTGATTTTGCATGTAGTTTCATATTATCATGTTGCATCCTTGTTTTGAGGTGTTTGCGTGATGTTTGTATGCATTTTGCATTAATGCCATGTTTAACTTGTTTTGCTCATATCTTCTAGGCCGTAGCTCCGAATCTAATGAACTTTATATGTAACTTGACTAGAAATTCGTGTAGATCATCGTGGTGCATCTTAACTTGCTGTTTAACAACTTGAACATAAGGTTTATTCAGATCTGGACCAATTTCGAAATTTGCATATGAGGACTTACCGGAATTGTTATATGTTGCTTCCGGCCTCATTTAAACTTGCTTTGATGTGTTGCTCTTGTATGCATCATCTCTTGCCATGAGTAGCTTCATGTAGATTGTCATGCATCATGCTTGTTGTGCATCATGTCTTGTTCATGTGTGGTGTGTTTACTATGTTGTGTGCTTCTTCTCGATAGTTCCCGTTTCGTTTCGATCGTGAGGATTTGTTCGTCTACGCTTGGTTTGTCTTCGTGGCTTCATCTTCTTCATGGACTCGTTCTTCTTCCTTGCGGGATTTCAGGCAAGATGACCGTCACCTTGGATCTCACTACTATCATTGCTATGCTAGTTGCTTCGTTCTATCGCTATGCTGCGTTACCTATCTTTTGCTCATCAAGCCTCCCAAATTGCCATGAACCTCTAACCTTTGACACCCTTCCTAGCAAACCGTTGCTTGGCTATGTTACCGCTTTGCTCAGCCCGTCT
The DNA here is from genome assembly GCA_021605205.1 of Aegilops longissima. NCBI lineage: Eukaryota > Viridiplantae > Streptophyta > Magnoliopsida > Poales > Poaceae > Aegilops > Aegilops longissima. The sequence continues at coordinate 659,501,136 of CM038681.1, read as the reverse complement.
TATAGCATTGTTAGTTCCAGGTGAAGTTGAAGATTGCTCCATGGTGGACAGGATTTTGGTTGGGATATCACAATATCTCTTATATTATTAATGCATCTATATACTTGGTAAAGGGTGGAAGGCTCGGCCTTATGCCCGGTGTTTTCTTCCACTCTTGCCGCCCTAGTTTCCGTCATATCGGTATTATGTTCCCGGATTTTGCGTCCCTAACGCGGTCGGGTGATTTATGGGACCCCCTTGACAGTTCGCTTTGAATAAGACTCCTCCAGCAAGGCCCAACATTGGTTTTACCATTTGCCTCACCACCACCTACATTTCCCTTGGGAGTAATTAACCCAAGGGTCATCTTTATTTTAGCCCCCCCGGGCCAATGCTTGTCTAAGTGTTGGTCCAAACTAGAGCCCTTTGCAGCGCCTCCTCGGGGAAACTCGAGGCCTGGTTTTAGTTGTACGGACTGCTCATCCGGTCGTGGCCTGAGACGAGATACGCACGGCTACTATCAGGGTGTCGGCACGCTGGGAGGTCTTGCTGGTCTTGTTTTATTACTGTCGAAATGTCTTGTAGCCGGGATTCCGAGACTGATCGGGTCTTCCCGGGGAGAAGGAATATCCTTCGTTGATCGCGAGAGCTTATCATAGGCTAAGTTGGGACACCCCTGCAGGGTATAAACTTTCGAAAGCCGTGCCGCGGTTATGTGGCAGATGGGAATTTGTTAATATCCGGTTGTAGTAAACTTGAAGTAAACTCTTCTAAAATACACCAACCGTGTGCGTAACCGTGAGTGTCTCTTTTCGGGGTTGATCGAGAGGAGAACACGGTTTCTGGGTTATGTCTGATGTAAGTAGGAGTTCAGGATCACTTCTTGATCATTACTAGTTGGCGACCGTTCCTTTGTTTCTCTTCTCGCTCTCAATTGCGTATGTTAGCCACCATATATGCTTAGTCGCGGCTGCAACCTCACCACTTTACCCCTTCCTTTCCCATTAAGCTTTGCTAGTCTTGATACCCATGGTAATGGGATTGCTGAGTCCTCGTGGCTCACAGATTACTACACCAACAGTTGCAGGTACATGTTATGCGATGATCATGACGCGAGAGCGATGTTTGCTTGTTTTGGAGTTCTTCTTCTTCGTCGATCAGGGGATAGGTTCCAGGTCGGCAGCCTGGGCTAGCAGGGTGGATATTGTTTGAGTTTCTGTTTATGCTTCATCCGTAGTCGGATGTTGATCTTGTATATGATTTTGATGTATTCTTGTGGCATTTGTGCCTTATGTATGTATCCCTATGTATTATGTAATGTTGATGTAATGATATCCACCTTGCAAAAGTGTCTTCAAGATGCGCTCCTATCCTTGGTGGGACCATCAAGTTCCTTTAGGATAGAGTCGCATCTTGGGCGTGACAACGGTGAACCTTCGAACTATGAAGAAGCGATGGCGGGCCCAGATTCCAACAAATGGCTTGAAGCCATGCAATCTGAGATAGGATCCATGTATGAAAACAAAGTATGGACTTTGACAGACTTGCCCGACGATTGGCGAGCGATAGAAAACAAATGGATCTTTAAGAAGAAGACGGGCGTGGATGGTAATGTTACCATCTATAAAGCTCGACTCGTCGCTACGGGTTATCGACAAGTTAAAGGGGTTGACTACGATGAGACTTTCTTTCCCGTAGCGACGCTGAAGTCCGTCCGAATCATGTTAGCAATTGCCGCATACTATGATTATGAGATATGTCAAATGGACGTCAAAACGGCATTCCTTAACGGCTATCTTAAGGAAGAAATGTATATGATGCAGCCGGAAGGTTTTGTCGATCCTGAGAATGCTAACAAGGTACGCAAACTCCAGCGATCCATTTATGGACTCGTGCAAGCATCTCGGAGTTGGAACATTCGCTTTGATGAGATGATCAAAGCGTTTGGGTTTATGCAGACTTATGGAGAAGCCTGCGTTTACAAGAAAGTGAGTGGGAGCTCTGTAGCATTTCTCATATTATATGTAGATGACATACTTTTGACGGGAAATGATATAGAACTTTTGGACAGCATTAAGGCCTACTTGAATAAGTGTTTTTCAATGAAGGACCTTGGAGAAGCTGCTTACATATTAGGCATCAAGATCTATAGGGATAGATCGAGACGCCTCATAGGTCTTTCACAAAGCACATACCTTGATAAGATATTGAAGAAGTTCAATATGGATCAGTCCAAGAAAGGGTTCTTGCCTGTATTGCAAGGTGTGAAATTGAGCTCGGCTCAATGCCCGACCACGACGGAAGATAGAGAAAAGATGAGTGTCATCCCCTATGCCTCGGCCATAGGGTCTATTATGTATGCCATGCTGTGTACCAGACCTGATGTAAACCTTGCCGTAAGTTTGGTAGGAAGGTACCAAAGTAATTCCGGCATGGAACACTGGACAGCGGTCAAGAATATCCTAAAGTACCTGCAAAGGACTAAGGATATGTTTCTCATTTATGGAGGTGACGAAGAGCTCGTCGTAAAGGGTTACGTCGACGCTAGCTTGGACACAGATCTGGATGACTCTAAGTCAGAAACCGGATACGTGTATATTTTGAATGGTGGGGCAGTAAGCTGGTACGATTTGCAAGCGAGGCGTCGTCATGGGATCTACATGTGAAGCGGAGTACATGGCAGCCTCAGAGGCAGCGCATGAAGCAATATGGATGAAGGAGTTCATCACCGACCTAGGAGTCATACCCAATGCGTCGGGGCCGATCACTCTCTTCTGTGACAACACTGGAGCTATTGCTCTTGCCAAGGAGCCTAGGTTTCACAAGAAGACCAGGCACATCAAGCGTCGCTTCAACTCCATTTGTGAAAATGTTCAAGATGGAGACATAGATATTTGCAAAGTACATACGGATCTGAATGTCGCGGATCCATTGACTAAACATCTTCCGCGAGCAAAACATGATCAACACCAGAACTCTATGGGTGTTCGATTCATCACAATGTAACTAGATTATTGACTCTAGTGCAAGTGGGAGACTGTTGGAAATATGCCCTAGAGGCCATAATAAATGGTTATTATTATATTTCCTTGTTCATGATAATTGTCTATTATTCATGCTATAATTGTGTTATCCGGAAATCATAATACATGTGTGAATACATAGACCACAACATGTCCCTAGTGAGCCTCTAGTTGACTAGATCGTTGATCAACTGATGGTCATGGTTTCCTGACTATGGACATTGGATGTCATTGATAACGGGATCACATCATTAGGAGAATGATGTGATGGACAAGACCCAATCCTAAGCTTAGCACAAGATCGTGTAGTTCGTTTGCTAGAGCTTTTACAATGTCAAGTATCTTTTCCTTAGACCATGAGATCGTTTAACTCCCGGATACCGTAGGAGTGCTTTGGGTGTACCAAACGTCACAACGTAACTGGGTGACTATAAAGGTATACTACGGGTATCCCCGAAAGTATATAGGAAGTCCAGTTTCGGCCACCGGGAAAGTTTCGGGGGTCACCAGTATTGTACCGGGACCACCGGAAGGGTCCCGGGGGTCCATCGGGTGGGGCCACCTATCCCGGAGGGCCACATGGGCTGAAAGGGGAAGGGAACCAGCCCCTGGTGGGCTGGTGCGCCCCCTTGGGCCTCCCCTGCGCCTAGGGTTGGAAACCCTAGGGGTGGGGGGCGCCCCACTTGACTTGGGGGGCAAGTCCCGCCCTAGGCCGCCGCCCCCCTTGGAGATGGGATCTCCAGGGGCCGGTGCACCCCCCTAGGCCTCCTATATAAAGAGGGGGTAGGGAGGGCAGCCGCACCCTAGTCGCTGGCGCCTCCCTCTCCCCCCGTACCACCTCTCCCTCTTGTTGAGCTTGGCGAAGCCCTGCCGAGATCGCCGCTGCTTCCACCACCACGCCGTCGTGCTGTTGGATCTCCTTCTACCTCTCCTTCCCCCTTGCTGGATCAAGAAGGAGGAGACGTCTTCCCCAACCGTACGTGTATTGAACGCGGAGGTGTTGTCCGTTCAGCACTAGGATCTTTGGTGATTTGGATCACGACGAGTACGACTCCCTCAACCCCGTTCTCTTGAACGCTTCCGCTCGCGATCTAAAAGGGTATGTACATGCACTCCTCTCTCTCGTTGCTAGATGACTCCATAGATTGATCTTGGTGAAGCGTAGAAAAAAATTTATTTTCTGCAACGTTCCCCAACACCCCGGGGATCGTCAATCGTGGAAATCGCTCTGGGACCCAAAAACACTGAGTAATAGTGCATGAAACGGACCAGAATCAGCCAAAATTGTGAGTGTTGATGACCGACATGTAAACGCATCCCGGGGTTCGTCAATCGTGGAAATCACTCCGGGACCCCAAAACAGTGAGGAATAGTCGAAGAAACGAGCCAGAATCGGCCAAACTACGAGTGTTGATGACCGACACGTAAGCGCACCTTGGGGTTCAACAACTATGGAAATCGCTTCGGTTCCAAAATCGGTGAGTAATAGTCAACGAAACGGGTCAGAATTGGCCAAAACTATGAGTGTTGATGACGGACATGTAAACGCACCCCGGGATCGTCAATCGTGGAAATCGCTCTGGGACCCAAAACGCTGAGTAATAGTGCATGAAATGGACCAGAATCAGCCAAAATTGTGAGTGTTTATGACCGACACGTAAACATGCTCTAGGGTTCGTCAATCGTGGAAATCACTTCGGGGCCCCAAAACTGAGTAATAGTCCAAGAAACGGGCCAGAATCAGTCCAAACTGCGAGTCTTGATGACCAACATATAAGAACACCTTGGGTTCGACAACCATGGAAATCGCTTTGGGACCCCAAAATGGTGAGTAATAGGTCATGAAAGAGCCTAGAATCGGACAAACCTAGGATTATTGATGAACGATACATAAACGCACCCCGGGGTTCGTCAATCATGGAAATCGCTCAGGGACCCCAAATCAATGAGTAATAGTCCATGAAACGGGCCAGAATCGGCCCAAACTGCGAGTGTTGATGACCAACACATAAGCACACCTTAGGGTTCAAAAACACTGGAAATCGATTCGGGACCCCAAAATGATGAGGAATAGTCCAAGAAACGGGTCAGAATTTTCCAAAATTGTGTGTGTTGACGACGGACACGTAAACGCACCCCGGGGATCGTCAATTGTGGAAATCACTCTGGCCCCCAAAATGCTGAGTAATAGTGCGTGAAACGGACCAGAATCGGCAAAAATTGTGAGCGTTGATAACCGACACGTAAACGCACCCCGGGGTTCGTCAATCGTGGAAATCACTTCGGGACCCCAAAACTGAGTAATAGTCCAAGAAATGGGCCAGAATCAGCCCCAAACTGCGAGTCTTGACGACCAACGCGTAAGCACACCTTGGGGTTCGACAACCATGGAAATCGCTTTGGGACCCCCAAACTGTGAGTAATAGTCCATGAAAGAGCCCAGAATCGGACAAACCTAGGATTGTTGATGAACGTTACATAAACGCACCCCGGGGTTCGTCAATCATGGAAATTGCTGAGGGACCCCAAATCTATGAGTAATAGTCCATGAAACGGGCCAGAATCGGCCGAAACTATGAGTGTTGATGACCGACACATAAATGCACCCCGGTGTTCGTCAATCGTGGAAATCACTCCGGGACCCAAAACTAAGTAATAGTCCAAGGAACGGGACAGAATGGGTCAAAACTGTGGTTGTTGATGACCGACATGTAAGCGCACCTTGGGGTTAAACAACCATGAAATCGCTTTGGGACCCCAAAACGGTGAGTAATAGTCCATGAAACGGGTCAGAATCGACAAAAGCCGCGAGTGTTGATGACCGACACGTAAACGCACTCCGGGGTTCGTCAATCGTGGAAATCACTCCGGGACCCCAGAACAGTGAGTAATAGTCCAAGAAATGGGCCAGAATCGGCCAAAACTGCGAGTGTTGATGACCGACATGTAAGCGCACCTTGGGGTTCAGTAACTATGGAATCGCTTCGGGCCCAAAATCGGTGAGTAATAGTCAACGAAACGGGCCAGAATCGGTCCAAACTGCGAGTCTTGACGACCAACATATAAGCACACCTTGGGTTCGACAACCATGGAAATCACATTGGGACCCCACAATGGTGAGTAATAGTCCATGAAAGAGCCCAGAATCAGACAAACCTAGGATTATTGATGAACGATACATAAACGCACCCCGGGGTTCGTCAATCATGGAAATCGCTCAGGGGCCCTAAATCAATGAGTAATAGTCCATGAAACGGGCCAGAATCGTCCCGAACTCCGAGTGTTGATGACCAACACATAAGCACACCTTGGGGTTCGACAACCATGGAAATCGCTTTGGGACCCTAAAATGTTGAGTAATAGTCCACGAAACGGATCAGAATTTGGCAAAATTGTGTGTGTTGACGACGGACACGTAAACGCAACCCGGGGATCGTCAATTGTGGAAATCACTCTAGGCCCCAAAACGCTGAGTAATAGTGCGCGAAACGGACCAGAATCGGCAAAAATTGTGAGTGTTGATAACCGCACGTAAACGCACCCCGGGGTTCGTCAATCGTGGAAATCACTTCGGGACCCCAAAACTGAGTAATAGTCCAAGAAATTGACCAGAATCGGCCCAAACTGCGAGTCTTGAGGACCAACGCGTAAGCATACCTTGGGGTTCGACAACCATGGAAATGGCTTTGGGACCCCCAAACTGTGAGTAATAGTCCATGAAAGAGCCCAGAATCGGACATACCTAGGATTGTTGATGAACGATACATAAACGCACCCCGGGGTTTGTCAATCACGGAAATCGCTCAGGGACCCCAAATCAGTGAGTAATAGTCCATGAAACGGCCAAGAATCGGCCCAAACTGTGAGTGTTCATGACCGACACATAAATGCACCCCGGTGTTCGTCAACCGTGGAAATCACTCTGTGGCCCCAAAACTGAGTAATAGTCCAAGAATCGGGCCAGAATCGGTTAAAACTGTGGTTGTTGATGACCGACACGTAAGGGCACCTTGGGGCTAAACAACCATGAAATTGCTTTGGGACCCCAAAACGGTGACTAATAGTCCATGAAACGGGTCAGAATCGACAAAAGCCATGAGTGTTGATGACCGACATGTAAACGCACCCCGGGGTTCGTCAATCGTGGAAATCACTCCGGGACCCCAAAACAGTGAGTAATAGTCCAAGAAACGGGCCAGAATCGCCAAAACTGTGAATGTTGATGACCGACATGTAAGCACACCTTAGGGTTCAGTAACTATGGAAATCGCTTCGGGCCCAAAATCGGTGAGTAATAGTCAACGAAACGGGTCAGAATTGGCCAAAATTGTGAGTGTTGACAACGGTCATGTAAATGCACCCCGGGGTCGTCAATCATGGAAATTGCTTTGGGACCCCAAAACGGTGAGTAATAAGCCATGAAACGGGTTAGAATCGACAAAAGCCGCGAATGTTGATGACCGACACGTAAACGCACCCCGGGGTTCGTCAATCGTGGAAATCGCTCTGGGACCCCAAAACTTAGTAATACAAAATGCGTCGGAGCCGATCAAACTCTTCTGTGACAACACTGGAGCTATTGCACTTGCCAAGGAGACCAGGTTTCACAAGAAGACCAGGCACATCAAGCGTCGCTTCAACTCCATTCGTGAAAATGTTCAAGATGGGGACATAGAAATTTGCAAAGTGCATACGGATCTAAATGTCGCAGATCCGTTGACTAAACCTCTTCCGCGAGCAAAACATGATCAACACCAGAACTCTATGGATGTTCGATTCATCACAATGTAACTAGATTATTGACTCTGGTGCAAGTGGGAGACTGTTGGAAATATGCCTTAGAGGCAATAATAAAAATATTATTATTATATTTCCTTGTTCATGATAATTGTCTTTTATTCATGCTATAATTGTATTATCCGGAAATCGCAATACACGTGTGAATAGATAGACCACAATATGTCCCTAGTGAGCCTCTAGTTGACTAGCTCGTTGATCAACAGATAGTCATGGTTTCCTGACTATGGACATTGGATGTCGTTGATAACGGGGTCACATCATTAGGAGAATGATGTGATGGACAAGACCCAATCCTAAGCATAGCACAAGATCGTGTAGTTCGTTTTGCTAGAGCTTTTCCAATGTCAAGTATCTCTTCCTTAGACCATGAGATCGTGTAACTCCCGGATACCGTAGGAGTGCTTTGGGTGTACCAAACGTCACAACGAATCGGGTGACTATAAAGGTGCATTACGGTATCTCCGAAAGTGTCATTGGGTTGACACGGATCGAGGCTGGATTTGTCACTCCGTATGACGGAGAGGTATCACTGGGCCCACTCGGTAGTGCATCATCATAATGAGCTCAAAGTGACCAAGTGTTTGGTCACGGATCATGCATTACGGATGCGAGTAAAGTGACTTGCCGTGCGAGATTGAGCGAGGTATTGGGATACCGACGATCGAATCTCGGGCAAGTAACATACCGTCTGACAAAGGCAATTGTATATGGGCTTGATTGAATCCTCGACATCGTGGTTCATCCGATGATATCATCAAGGAGCATGTGGGAGCCAACATGCGTATCCATATCCCGCTGTTGGTTATTGCCCGAGAGCCGTCTCGGTCATGTCTGCATGTCTCCCGAACCCGTAGGGTCTACACACTTAAGGTTCGGTGACGCTAGGGTTGTATGAATATGAGTATGCAGCAAACCGAATATTGTTCGGAGTCCCGGATGATATCCCGGACGTCACGAGGAGTTCCGGAATGGTCCGGAGGTAAAGATTTATATATGGGAAGTCTTATTTTGGTCGCGAAAAAGTTTCAGACTTTATCGGTATTGTACCGGAGTGCCGAAAGGGGTCCGGGGTCCACCGGGGTCCACCTACCCGGGGGCCACATGGGCTGTAGGGGTGCGCCTTGGCCTATATGGGCCAAGGGCACCAGCCCCAAGAGGCCCATGCGCCAAGGAGACTTGGGGGGGGAGAGTCCTAAAGGGGAAGGCACCTCAGAGGTGCCTTGGGAGGATGGACTCCTCCCCCCTTGGCCGCACCCTTCCTTGGAGGAAGGGGCAGGCTGCGCCTCCCCTCTCTTGCACCTATATAAAGGGAGGGGAGGGAGGGGTGGCCGCACCCATAAGCCCTGGCGCCTCCCTCCTCCCTGCAACACTCCTCCTCCTCCCGTAGTTGCTTAGCGAAGCCCTACCGGAGTTCTGCTGCATCCACCACCACGTCGTCGTGCTGCTGGATCATCATCAACCTATCCTTCCCCCTTGCTGGATCAAGAAGGAGGAGACGTCATCCGCTCCGTACGTGTGTTGAACGCGGAGGTGCTGTCCATTCAGCACTAGGTCATCGGTGATCTGAATCACGGCGAGTATGACTCCATCATCCCCGTTCCACTGAACGCTTCCGCACGCGATCTACAAGTGGTATGTAGATGCAATCACTCTCCCATGACTCGTTGCTAGATGAACTCATAGATGGATCTTGGTGAAACCGTAGGAAAAATTTTAATTTTCTGCAACGTTCCCCAACAGTGGCATCATGAGCTAGGTCTATGCGTAGTTCTCTATTGCACGAGTAGAACACAATTTGTTGTGGGCGTAGATGTTGTCAACTTTCTTGCCGCTACTAGTCTTATCTTGCTTCAGCGGTATTGTGGGATGAAGCGGCCCGGACCGACCTTACACGTACGCTTACGTGAGACTGGTTCCACCGACTGACATGCACTAGTTGCATAAGGTGGCTAGCGGGTGTCTGTCTCTCCCACTTTAGTTGGAGCAGATTCGATGAAAAGGGTCCTTATGAAGGGTAAATAGAAGTTGACAAATCACGTTGTGGCTTTCACGTAGGTAAGAAAACGTTCTTGCTAGAACCCTATTGCAGCCACGTAAAACTTGCAACAACAATTAGAGGACGTCTAACTTGTTTTTGCAGCAAGTGTTCTGTGACATGATATGGCCAAAGTTGTGATGAATGATGAATGATATATGTGATGTATGAGATCATGTTCTTGTAATAGGAATCACGACTTGCATGTCGATGAGTATGACAACCGGCAGGAGCCATAGGAGTTGTCTTTATTTTTGTATGACCTGCGTGTCATTGAAGAACGCCATGTAAATTACTTTACTTTGTTGCTAAACGCGTTAGCCATAGAAGTAGAAGTAGTCGTTGGCGTGACAACTTCATGAAGACACGATGATGGAGATCATGATGATGGAGATCATGGTGTTATGCCGGTGACAGGATGATCATGGAGCCCCGAAGATGGAGATCAAAGGAGCTATATGATATTGGCCATATCATGTCACTACTATATAATTGCATGTGATGTTTATTATGTTTATGCATCTTGTTTACTTAGAATGACGGTAGTAAATAAGATGACCCCTCATAACAATTTCAAGAAAGTGTTCTCCCTAACTATGCACCGTTGCTAAAGTTCGTCGTTTCGAAGCACCACGTGATGATCGGGTGTGATAGATCCTTACGTTCACATACAACGGGTGTAAGACAGTTTTGCACAGCAATACACTTTGGTTAACTTGACGAGCCTAGCATGTACAGACATGGCCTCGGAACACAAGAGACTGAAAGGTCGAACATGAGTCGTATGGAAGATACGATCAACATGGAGATGTTCACCGATGATGACTAGTCCGTCTCACGTGATGATCGGACACGGCCTAGTCGACTCGGATCATGTATCACTTAGATGACTAGAGGGATGTCAAATCTGAGTGGGAGTTCATTAAATAATTTGATTAGATGAACTTTATTATCATGAACAATAGTCTAAAAATCTTTGCAAAATTTCTTGTAGATCAAATGGCCAACGCTCATGTCACCATGAACTTCAACGTTCCTAGAAAACCAAGCTGAAAGATGATGGCAGCAACTATTCGGACTGGGTCCGAACACGAGGATCATCCTCATAGCTGCCAAGAAACAATATGTCCTAGAAGCACCGCTAGGTGATGCACCCATCGAGAGAACCAAGGCGTTATGAGCGCTTGGCAGTCTCGTCTTGATGATTACTGCCTCGTTCAGTGCGGCATGCTTTACAGCTTAGAACCGGGGCTCCAAAAGCGTTTTGAGCGACACGGAGCATATGAGATGTTCGAGGAGCTGAAACTAGTTTTCCAAGCTCATGCCCAGGTCGAGAGATATGAAGTCTCCGACAAGTTCTACAGTTGTAAGATGGAGGAAAATAGTTACGTCGGTGAGCACATACTCAAAATGTCCAGGTTGCACAACCGCTTTGTCCCAACTGGACATCAACCTCCCGGACGAGGCGGTCATTGACAGAATCCTTGATCGCTCCCACCAAGCTACAAGAGCTTTGTGATGAACTACAATATGCGGGGATGGTGAAAACTATTCCTCAAGTATTTTCAATCTGAAGTCAGCAGAGGTAGAAATCAAGAAAGTGCATCAAGTGTTGATGGTCAATAAAACCACTAAGTTCAAGAAGGGCAAGGAAAGAAGAACTTCAAGAAGGACGGCAAGGATGTTGCCGCGCCCGATAAGCCGATTGCCGGAAGAAGTCAAAGAATGGACCCAAGCCTGAGACTGAGTGCTTTTATTGCAAAGGGAAGGGTCACTGGAAGCGGAACTGCCCCAAATACTTAGCGGACAAGAAGGCCGGCAACACTAAAGGTATATTTGATATACATGTAATTGATGTGTACCTTACCAGTACTCGTAGTAACTCCTGGGTATTTGATACCGGTGCCGTTGCTCATATATGTAACTCACAGCAGGAGCTGCGGAATAAGCGGAGACTGGCGAAGGACGAGGTGACGATGCGCGTCGGGAATGGTTCCAAGGTCGATGTGATCGCCGTCGGCACGCTACCTCTACATTTACCTACGGGATTAGTTTTAAACCTCAATAATTGTTATTTAGTGCCAAGTTTGAGCATGAACATTGTATCAGGATCTCGTTTAATACGAGATGGCTACTCATTTAAATCCGTTAATAATGGTTGTTCTATTTATATGAGAGAAATGTTTTATGGTCATGCTCCGATGGTCAATGGTTTATTCTTAATGAATCTCGAACGTAATGTTACACATGTTCATAGTGTGAATACCAAAATATGTAAAGTTGATAACGATAGTCCCACATACTTGTGGCACTGCCGCCTTGGTCACATTGGTGTCAAGCGCATGAAGAAGCTCCATGCTGATGGACTTTTAGAGTCTCTCGATTATGAATCATTTGACACATGTGAACCATGCCTCATGGGCAAGATGACCAAGACTCCGTTCTCCGGAACAATGGAGCGAGCAACCAACTTATTAGAAATCATACATACCGATGTGTGCGGTCCAATGAGTGTTGAGGCTCGCGGAGGATATCGTTATGTTCTCACTCTCACTGATGACTTCGGTAGATATGGGTATGTCTACTTGATGAAACACAAGTCTGAGACCTTTGAAAAGTTCAAGGAATTTCAGAATGAAGTAGAGAATCAACGTGACCGAAAGATAAAATTCTTGCGATCAGATCGTGGAGGAGAATATTTAAGTCACGAATTTGGTACACACTTGAGGAAATGTGGAATTGTTTCACAACTCACGCCGCCTGGAACACCTCAGCGTAACGTGTGTCCGAACGTTGTAATCGCACTCTATTGGATATGGTGCGATCTATGATGTCTCTCACTGACTTACCACTATCATTTTGGGGATACGCTCTAGAGACAGCTACATTCACTTTAAATAGGGCACCGTCTAAATCCGTTGAGACGACACCGTATGAATTATGGTTTGGGAAGAAACCTAAGCTGTCGTTTCTAAAAGTTTGGGGATGCGATGCTTATGTCAAGAAACTTCAACCTGAAAAGCTCGAACCCAAGTCGGAAAAATGCGTCTTCATAGGATACCCTAAGGAAACCATTGGGTATACCTTCTACCTTAGATCCGAAGGCAAGATCTTTGTTGCCAAGAACGGATCCTTTCTGGAAAAAGAGTTTCTCTCGAAAGGAGTAAGTGGGAGGAAAGTAGAACTCGATGAAGTACTACCTCTTGAACCGGAAAGTAGTACAGCTCAGGAAAATGTTCCTGTGGTGCCTACACCGACTACAGAGGAAATTAATGATGATGATCAAGGTACTTCGGATCAAGTTGCTACCGAACTTCGTACGTCCACTAGGACACGTTCCGCACCAGAGTGGTACGGCAACCCTGTCCTGGAAATCATGTTGTTAGACAACGGTGAACCTTCGAACTATGAAGAAGCGATGGCGGGCCCAGATTCCAACAAATGGCTTGAAGCCATGCAAACCGAGATAGGATCCATGTATGAAAACAAAGTATGGACTTTGACAGACTTGCCCGATGATCGCGACGATAGAAAACAAATGGATCTTTAAGAAGAAGACGGACGCGGATGGTAATGTTACCATCTATAAAGCTCGACTTGTCGCTAAGGGTTATCGACAAGTTCAAGGGATTGACTACGATGAGACTTTCTCTCCCGTAGCGAAGCTTAAGTCCGTCCGAATCATGTTAGCAATTGCCGCATACTATGATTATGAGATATGGCAGATGGACGTCAAAACGGCATTCCTTAACGGTTACCTTAAGGAAGAGCTGTATATGATGCAGCTGGAAGGTTTTGTCGATCCTAAGAATGCTAACAAGGTATGCAAGCTCCAGCGATCCATTTATGGGCTGGTGCAAGCATCTCGGAGTTGGAACATTCGCTTTGATGAGATGATCAAAGCGTTTGGGTTTATGCAGACTTATGGAGAAGCCTGCGTTTACAAGAAAGTGAGTGGGAGCTCTGTAGCATTTCTCATATTATATGTAGATGACATACTTTTGATGGGAAATGATATAGAACTTTTGGACAGCATTAAGGCCTACTTGAATAAGAGTTTTTCAATGAAGGACCTTGGAGAAACTGCTTACATATTAGGCATCAAAATCTATAGGGATAGATCGAGACGCCTCATAGGTCTTTCACAAAGCACATACCTTGATAAGATTTTGAAGAAGTTCAAAATGGATCAGTCCAAGAAAGGGTTCTTGCCTGTTTTGCAAGGTGTGAAATTGAGCTCGGCTCAATGCCCGACCACGGCAAAAGATGAAGAAGAGATGAGTGTCATCCCCTATGCCTCAACCATAGGATCTATTATGTATGCCATGCTGTGTATCAGACCTGATGTAAACCTTGCCGTAAGTATGGTAGGAAGGTACCAAAGTAGTCCCGGCAAGGAACACTGGACAGCGGTCAAGAATATCCTGAAGTACCTGAAAAGGACAAAGGACATGTTTCTCGTTTATGGAGGTGACGAAGAGCTCGTCGTAAAGGGTTACGTCGGCGCTAGCTTCGCCACAGATCTGGATGACTCAAAGTCACAAACCGGATACGTGTATATGTTGAATGGTGGAGCGAAGCTGGTGCAGCTGCAAGCGAGCGTCGTGGCGGGATCTACATGTGAAGCGGAGTACATGGCAGCCTCGGAGGCAGCACATGAAGCAATTTGGGTGAAGGAGTTCATCACCGACCTAGGAGTCATACCCAATGCGTCGAAGCCGATCAAACTCTTCTGTGACAACAATGGAGCTATAGCACTTGCCAAGGAGCCCAGGTTTCACAAGAAGACCAGGCACATCAAGCGTCGCTTCAACTCCATTTGTGAAAATGTTCAAGATGGGGACATAGAAATTTGCAAAGTGCATACGGATCTAAATGTCGCAGATCCGTTGACTAAACCTCTTCCGCGAGCAAAACATGATCAACACCAGAACTCTATGGGTGTTCGATTCATCACAATGTAACTAGATTATTGACTCTGGTGCAAGTGGGAGACTGTTGGAAATATGCCCTAGAGGCAATAATAAAAATATTATTATTATATTTACTTGTTCATGATAATTGTCTTTTATTCATGCTATAATTGTATTATCCGGAAATCGCAATACACGTGTGAATAGATAGACCACAATATGTCCCTAGTGAGCCTCTAGTTGACTAGCTCGTTGATCAACAGATAGTCATGGTTTCCTGACTATGGACATTGGATGTCGTTGATAACGGGGTCACATCATTAGGAGAATGATGTGATGGACAAGGCCCAATCCTAAGCATAGCACAAGATCGTGTAGTTCGTTTTGCTAGAGCTTTTCCAATGTCAAGTATCTCTTCCTTAGACCATGAGATCGTGTAACTCCCGGATACCGTAGGAGTGCTTTGGGTGTACCAAACGCCACAACGAATCGGGTGACTATAAAGGTGCATTACGGTATCTCCGAAAGTGTCATTGGGTTGACACGGATCGAGGCTGGATTTGTCCTCCGTATGACGGAGAGGTATCACTGGGCCCACTCGGTAGTGCATCATCATAATGAGCTCAAAGTGACCAAGTGTTTGGTCACGGGATCATGCATTCTGATGCGAGTAAAGTGACTTGCCGGTAACGAGATTGAACGAGGTATTGGGATACCGACGATCGAATCTCGGGCAAGTAACATACCGTTTGACAAAGGGAATTGTTTACGGGGTTGATTGAATCCTCGACATCGTGGTTCATCCGATGATATCATCGAGGAGCATGTGGGAGCCAACATGGGTATCCAGATCCCGCTGTTGGTTATTGCCCGAGAGCTGTCTCGGTCATGTCTGCATGTCTCCCGAACCCGTAGGGTCTACACACTTAAGGTTCGGTGACGCTAGGGTTGTATGAATATGAGTATGCAGCAAACCGAATATTGTTCGGAGTCCCGGATGATATCCCGGACGTCACGAGGAGTTCCGGAATGGTCCGGAGGTAAAGATTTATATATGGGAAGTCTTATTTTGGTCGCCGGAAAAGTTTCGCACTTTATCGGTATTGTACCGGGAGTGCCGAAAGGGGTCCGGGGGCCCACCGGGGGGGTCCACCTGCCCCGGGGGACCACATGGGCTGCAGGGGGTGCGCCTTGGCCTATATGGGCCAAGGGCACCAGCCCCAAGAGGCCCATGCGCCAAGGAGACTTGGGGAGGGGAGAGTCCTAAAGGGGGAAGGCACCTCCGAGGTGCCTTGGGGAGGATGGACTCCTCCCCCTTGGCCGCACCCCTTCCTTGGAGGAAGGGGCAGGCTGCGCCCCCCCTCTCTTGCACCTATATAAAGGGAGGGAGGGAGGGTGGCCGCACCCATAAGCCCCGGGCGCCTCCTCCTCCGCAACACTC
This sequence comes from Aegilops longissima, assembly GCA_021605205.1. Classification (NCBI taxonomy): domain Eukaryota; kingdom Viridiplantae; phylum Streptophyta; class Magnoliopsida; order Poales; family Poaceae; genus Aegilops; species Aegilops longissima. The sequence continues at coordinate 659,484,945 of CM038681.1, read as the reverse complement.
CTCCTCCTCCCGTAGTTGCTTAGCGAAGCCCTGCCGGAGTTCTGCTGCATCCACCACCACGTCGTCGTGCTGCTGGATCATCATCAACCTCTCCTTCCCCCTTGCTGTATCAAGAAGGAGGAGACGTCATCCGCTCCGTACGTGTGTTGAACGCGGAGGTGCTGTCCGTTCAGCACTAGGTCATCGGTGATCTGAATCACGGCGAGTACGACTCCATCATCCCCGTTCCACTGAACGCTTCCGCACGCGATCTACAAGTGCTATGTAGATGCAATCACTCTCCCATGACTCGTTGCTAGATGAACTCATAGATGGATCTTGGTGAAACCGTAGGAAAAATTTTAATTTTCTGCAACGTTCCCCAACACTCTGGGGTTCGTCAATCGTGGAAATCACTTCGGGGCCCCAAAACTGAGTAATAGTCCATGAAACGGGTCAGAATCGGTCCAAACTGCGAGTCTTGACGAACAACATATAAGCACACCTCGGGTTCGACAACCATGGAAATCGCTTTTGGACCCCAAAATGGTGAGTAATAGTCCATGAAAGAGCCCAGAATCAGACAAACCTAGGATTATTGATGAACAATACATAAATGCACCCCGGGGTTCATCAATCATGGAAATCGCTCAGGGACCCCAAATCATTGAGTAATAGTCCATGACACGGGCCAGAATCGGCCCAAACTGTGAGTGTTGATGACCAACACATAAGCACACCTTGAGGTTCGACAACCATGGAAATCGCTTTGGGATCCCAAAATGATGAGTAATAGTCCAAGAAACGGGCCAGAATAGGCCAAAATTATGATTGTTGATGACCGACACGTAAGCGCACCTTGGGTTCAAAAACCATGAAAATTGTTTTGGGACCCCAAAACGGTGAGTAATAGGCCACGAAACGGGTCAGAATCAACAAAAATCGCGAGTGTTGATGACCGACACGTAAAAGCATCCTGGGGTTCGTCAATCATGGAAATCACTCCGGGGCCCCAAAACAGCGAGTAATAGTCCAAGAAACGGGTCAGAGTCGGCCAAAACTGCGAATTTTGATGACGGACACGTAAGCGCACCCTGGGGTTCAACAACTATGGAAATCGCTTCGGGACCAAAATCGGTGAGTAATAGTCAATGAAACGGGTCAAAATTGACCAAAACTGTGAGTGTTGATGACGGACACGTAAACGCATCCGAGAATCGTCAATCGTGGAAATCGCTCTGGGACCCCAAAACGCTGAGTAATAGTGCATGAAACAGACCAGAATCGGACAAAACTGTGAGTGTTGATGACCGACACGTAAACGCACCCTGGGGTTAGTCAATGATGGAAATCACTTCGGGACCCCAAAACTGAGTAATAATAGTCCAAGAAATGGGCTAGAATCGGCCCAAACTGCGAGTCTTGATGACCAACATATAAGCACACCTTGGGGTTCGACAACCATGAAAATCGCTTTAAGACCCCAAAATAGTGAGTAATAGTCCATGAAAGAGCTCAGAATCGGACAAACCTAGCTATGATTATTGATGAACTATACATAAAGTTCAGTTACTGCTTGGATGTAAACGCAATCATTCCATCAGTGGTTATGATCTTGAAAGAAGAACAAGCATTGTCTATGTGTCAGTGCCATTAAGCGACCCCCCCTTCTCCAGCTGCGGACGTTCGGCCCCGGCCTAATTGGCTTGTTTTTGGTTTTGGGAAGGTTCCTTCCAAAACTGATTTTCTTTTTTTCTACCGCTTTTTCTATTTAAAAAAAGTTTTTGATTTTCCTTTTCCATTATTTTTATGTTTTCTTGATTTTCCCTTTTTCAATTTTTTTATGACCAATTTTGAAATTCATGATTTTTAAAAACTGTGAATGTTTTGTAAGCCATGAAATTTTCAAATACGTTAATTGTTTTTGCAATCTTGAACTTTTTAAAAATTCCTGCACTTTTTTACAAATTTACAACCATTTTCTGAAATTTTGAATATTTTAAAAATACGATGAACATTTAAAACTGTGAATGTTTTGTAAGCCATGAAATTTTCAAATACGTTAATTGTTTTTGCAATCTTGAACTTTTAAAATTCCTGCACTTTTTTACAAATCTACAACCATTTTCTGAAATTTTGAATATTTTTAAAAATACGATGAACATTTTTTGAAATTTAGAAATATTTTTAGAAATTCATGAACATTTTTTAACTTTTGTGAAACATTTAAAAAAATCATGAAAAGAATTTAACTCATGAATAATTTGTTCAAATCATGAACATTTATTGAAATGCAAAAAAAGTTACTGGAACTAATAGATATTATGCCAGTGGTGTCAAAAAGATTGGGGTTGTTTCTTATAAAATGACATCTCATGGAAATTGCAATCCAACCTCCATTGTGAAATCCACACAGGTGCGGAAGATGTCCACCGGTGTTAAAGACAACTGTGGTGGTGAAGGTCAGAAAGCTTTGGATGTAAGTCGCGTGCTTGTACACAAAACAGATTTATATCATGTCAGTGTTTTATAAAGGAACATAAAAATAAAATTTTGTTCTACCAAACCGTTGTTTAAAATATGCAATCTAGCACTTGTTGCTTCAAGCAGAGTCGAACTGCTCATGTCGTGAAGCAGGTGCTGGATCTGAATTATGCACAAATCTAGAGTACATAGTTGTTGAGTGTAGATATGTCAAAGAAAACAAAATATAAGATTGCTGGATCCTCTCAGAAGCTGTAGAAACTTTGTTCAAAATTCAGATTCAGGTAGCACGCATCATGACCTGCAGCAATTTCCAGAATGCAATAGTGAGTAATAATAAACAGATAGCCGGGAGTAGGGTGGTTCTTTGCTTTGCTATTGCAACGTACCGTGATTTGTGAGCTCGTAATTAACTCAAGTTAATGATACAGAAGACAACCCAAACTAGTATCTATATTACATGGCTGTCAGTTAACAACATGCGGCGATTCAGAATCCATTGAGCATTGTTCTTTCCACTGAAGAAACTTGGGTATTCTTGTGCAATGCCATGGCTGAAACCTGGGTACACCTCAGGTACTGAATGCTCTGTTTCTTCAGGGCAGTTCAGACCATGTGAGCAAGCACAGTAGAGAAAGATCAGAGCACTCGCCCGCTGCCGGCAAAGGGAGAGGGGGACGTCGGCGATCTCAGGTGTAGAAGCTATGGAGAGTCACACACAATGTATCATTATGGTCCTTGGGGACAGACATACTCATCAACAAGACTAAGTGGCCTTTACAGGTGAAAAGGGGAGTAAAAGAAAAGGCACCACTTGTGTCATGCTTCCTAGAAAAATATGGTATCTGGTTCAGATTGAAATGTTCTTTTAATTTCATACATCCCCAACTTGAGCGTGACCAGATATTAAAAAGAAACAAATATTTCCAAGAAAACATATCGAAATACAAATATTGTAGCCAAACGGAGGCAATGGAAATGTATGTTCTACCATAACAAAAATACAGAATTGAATTGACCTGTGATCATCATCTTATGCACTGAAGAAATACAAAATAGTGGTACAATGTGTGATCTGTTTGTTCATCACCGGTTAATAATAATGTTACAACAACACAAGTAGGGACTGAGCACACACACCCGACGGGCTGCCCAAACGAAAAAAAACACAACCCAACTGGGCATGAGGGGTGCCGGTCAGCCCGGGCGTTTGAGGCCCATTTCAAACGCCCGTCTAGGTCTAAATTTCGTGACCGGTCAGTGACCAAGCGCCCTGCCCGGGCGTTCGAGGCGGGTTTGGGGTGCCCGGCTGTAGATGATCTAAGAATGCAATCAGAGTCGTTCTCATAACAAAGATAGCCAGACAGTCTCAGAGCCAGTAGATGAAGAAATTCTCATGGACAACTGAAACCAATCTCAATCAGTGGGCATGGACATGCAGTCCACTGCCTCAAATCCCAGAGATGTGGCTCCTTTTCTGCAGGGTCACAATAGTGAGTCTTCCACTGAACCAATGGCACCCCCTGGTTTTCCTAAACCCAAAACCATGTACAAACATAATGGCCAGACCATTACTGTGGGTGCTCTAATTCATATGTTTTACATTTCAAAAAAATCTAAAAAATACAGATATACATGGAGGCACAATATACATGTGTATAAATTGTTAGGATGAAATACGTTGAAATGAGGGATGTGCAAAAAAGCAAATTTGGGGCTTTTAAGCACATGATACTATTTATCCTCAAGGTCCATGAATTTGTTTTTTTTTTTGTACAGGTTGCATTTCAAGGTATTTCATACTGGATTTTTATACACATGTACATTTCATCTTTGTATATGTGCATATTTTTTTAACCGGAAAGTTGGAACTTTAAAAAAAAATGAGCTCCATGGAGCCCGTTCACCAAAACACGCCACTATAACTAAAGTTCTTATTGAATGGGGTCAACTTTATATCATGTGCTCTGCTTTCACCTGACAAGTTTGATTGGGCTAAACAATTGAATCATCTCAAATACGGGAAATCATAGTGCAAAGCTTTCATAGCAAAATATTTAACAATTTGCCGTTTCTGATTTTTGTTCCTCTGCCCAGGACCCTACATGTCAGCTTCATAAAAATGCTACAAGCAAATGAGGACCAGGAAAATGTCCAGTTCTCTACACCACAAAGTAAAAACTCCTCCACTGAGACTATTGTCATCTCTTCCACTTCTGTTGGAAGAGCAAAAGTTTTAGAAGTGTTTGTCTTGACAAATATTTATCAAGAAAACATCAAAATACAAATATCGCAGCCAGGTGGAGGCAATGGTGTGTATGTCCTACCATACTAAAAATACAAGTTTTGAATTGTCCTGTAACCATCTTATGCACTGAAGAAATACAAAATAGTGGTACAATGTGTGATCTGTTTGTTCATCCTCAGTTAATAATAATGTTACAACAACACAAGTAGGAGACTGAGCACACACACACATACACTAGAATACAACAACAGGTAGCTGCCTGCTTCCACTGCCAGAAACACAGGCCCTCCCCCAACTCCCCATGAGCTAACTTTATCCCCAATTTCATCTTTCTCCAGACTTTATTAGCCCAGCGAACTAAAAAGTATCTAGCGCGAAAAAAATACGGATCAAGATTTTCGGAGGAGCGACCAGTAGCTCCTCCTCTTTGCTTCAATCTATGTGGGGGTGTGCCATAGGGGCACACCCTGCTTCGAGCACACTAGGAGATCAGCACGCCAACCTTTCGCGCGAAATCGTCGTCGTCCTCCAGATCATCGTCGTCTTCATACTCCTGGTAGTCGTTTTCGCCCTCGGCATTTGCGTCGTCAGTCGCCTCATAGTCGTATTCTTCTTTTGCCGCCGTCTCTAGGTCTTCCTGCTGCCCCTCCTCTAGCTCTTCTTTGCCTGCATCGCCTGCAGCCTCGGCGGCGTTGTCATCGGCAGGAGAAAGGCCATCGTCGTCGTACATCACATCGTCTTCTGGGTGGAACTCTTCTTCTTCTTCTTCAATGTCCTCGGTGTTTGCCTCGACTCTAGCGTTGTCGAGGATTCTGGAATTGTTCAGGGACTGTTCCTCCTGACCTGCAACCTGTTCTTCCTGCATGCTGCCAGAATCGGCAGAAGCTGCCTCTCTCTTCCTCTTCAAGATGACACTCAATGGCTTCGGGCCGTCGAAGGGAACAGGGTCTGGTGAGTCCCTCTTGGCAACTATCTCCGACGTCATACGGGCTGGTCGCGCAACGCGGTCAGCATTCTTGACAGCGTTTTCTCCTGACCTGTAAGCAGCCTTCTTTGCTCTCAACTCTGCAAGGCTCTTTGGACCAGAAAAGTTCACCACCCCAGCATCCTCACCACTGCTTGCTTTTACCACTGAACTCTTCAGGTTACCAGGGACCTCCTCATTCGATCTAGCCTTTAGCCTATCATGAAGCTTTGCTCGAAGGTCTGTTTGCTTTGGTGGAGACAACCTGTCTCTATGTCCTCTCTCTTTCTCTAGGTGTGGGTGTGGGCCGAGTCTGTCCAGTGATGATGTCTCCCCTGGAAGTTTTATCCGACCTTGCAACCGAGAGCGTGAGAGGCCGTCGTGGGCAGCTTGCTCTTCCCCTCGGCGACGATGATGGCTGTCGCGCTCATCCTCAGGATACCTTCTATCCCGCCTGTCGGGAACCTGCGTCGATCTTGTATCATTGAGCCGTCTTTGCTTCAGTAGCCTGTGGCGCAAGTCTGAACTTTCTGCAGTTACAGGCATCGAGTCTCTCTGAGTAAGCCTTCGCTCTGACACCAACCTGTCGGATGAGCTTCTGTGTGATGACCTTTCTAGTTCATAGCCACCACGTGCTTGCCTACGCACCCCACTGTTCTGCTCCCCGCTAGCACGCCGGTAACTACTATTGTGGCCTTCCTTGAACAACCGTTCGGCGTCGTCCTCGACACTCCCAGCAACCACACTGGAACCAGCAGAAGGTTCCCTGACAAACTCACCTGTCTCCATAACATTCTCAGCAGACTCAGCTTCAACCAAACGTTGAGGCTGGTAACTCTTTGCCGCACCAGAAAGCACATAAGGGTTATTATTCTGGTTCTGGTAAATTCCTGACGTGTGATAAGCCCTGCTTGTCGGATTTTGCTTCTGAGCCGGTCTGCCATTCTGAGCACCGACTTTAAGCTCGCCATGTACGGCGGGAGTGGTTTTCTGTTGGGGTGAATTGATTGGTTTCGTCCACGAGTTGGAGTTCTTCAGCTGGAGATGAGGCTGCAAAGCAGGGTTTCCAGCAAACTGCGGCCCATGCGAGAATGTGCACAGGTTTCCTTTCGCGCACATGCCTTTCTGGTAATAGTAACATGGGACAGCTGGCTTTGCGGTGCCATTGGGTGCAAGGGCTTGAGCTGGCACAGGAACCTGTGGCGCAGGTTGTTGAGGTGCCCGCGGAGTCGTTGCTGCTCCGAGCAGGTCGTCCAGCGGCTGAAAAGAAAGTACACACACTTATTAATTACTGTAATTGTAGCTGCTCAGGTATTCGAGTAAATGGGCAGTATGGTTTTGTGCAGAGCAACTGTTGCCAGCCACAAGAAGCCAATTAGACAAACTTCCATAGCTTACGATGTTGCTCTGTTTAACTGCAACACTAAACTGACTAGAACTGCATTACTAGCTTTGAGTGAAAAGATAAGAGAGGAGGTCATCATATTATGTCGACAAAATAAGAACAGAGGAGGTCATTATTATGTGGACAAAATAAAAACAGAGGAGGTCGTACCGGGTGCCTAAATGAGCATTTAGCATTCGCGCAGTTGCCGTTGAACCAATACCAGCAGTCCCTGGGATTCACCCTGGCAGCGTCGCTGTGACGGTACTCGCACTCGCTCCCCTGGATGGAGGAAAAACAACATGTCAGCAGTGCAAATCATATACAGGTTTACCTTTGTGCTGAAATACGCAGAAATAACAACCATGGTGACTCAACTCGAGATTATTTACGGAAGCCGAAATAGCTACACACAGGGAAATTAAGCAAGTTGCAGGCATGACCGGAAGCCGAAATAGCTACAGAAGCAAGATTCAGACAGAGATACGTGCGAAAACTAGGGTAGCTACAAATTAAGTAAGATTCAGACAGCGTGCAGTGATGCTCAGGAAGCCCTAATTTGGAAGACCGACCACACGCGCGTGCGTTAACCTAGGTTAGCAGGCAGGAGCATGGTAGGTCCGTAGGCGTAGTTGTCTCTGAACTCTGGCTGATGCATCAATTATTGGCAGCAGCAGCAGCAGCAGCGGGCAATTCAAGGGCCTGCCTAGCTGAATCAGCTTTCGTCGGTCCAAGGAAGGAACAGATCTCGGTTGGGCGGGTTTTCCGGCCCCCGAGATGAGCGGAGCAGAGCTCGCCCGCTCGCCGCCGGAAGCCAAAACCAAATCGTGCGCGGGCAGCCAGCGCGCGCGCGGAACTGCGCCGGCCGAATCGGGAGGGCGGGCAGAGCTCGAATCTTGGAGAGGATAGGGTAAGGAGAGCCCCGGCCCAGATCGAAACCGCACCGAACGGGCCCCCGCCAGCCGCTTCCCGGCGCGCGGGGTCGGGGAGGGAGGGAGAGAGAGAGAGGGGGGCCGACGAATCCCCCTCGGCGTCGTCCCGGCGGCGCGGCGAATTATCCGCCCATCTATGGAGGGAGCTGAGCGGAGGGGATGGACGGACGAAGGAACGAACGAGTGGACGGGAGAGGCGGGGGGCGGTACCTTCTTGCAGGTCAACGGGGAGGCGAGGTAGTAGATGCAGTCGGTGCCCCGGCGGCGGCGCGCCTCCTCCTCGTCGGCCGGCGCGTGCGTCGCCTGGGCCTGGGCGGCGGCGGCGGCGGAATCCATCGCCGCGGGCGGGCGAGGGCGAGCGACAGAGGAATGGAGGAGCAGAGGTTGAAGCCCTGGACCTGGACCAAGATTTGTTATTACCACCACCACAACCACAACCAGGTCGAGCTCAGCTCGGCTCAGCAGCTGAGAGCTGAGTGAGTGAGACTGATACTGGATTGGGTCGAACCGAATGAATGAAGGGAGGATCTCACTCCTCTCTTTCCGCGTCGCAGCAGGCAGCAAAAGGCACTGGGATACATTTTGGGGCATCACCATTTCTTTTGGACGTGACGTCACCCCTAAAAAAAATGTATGCAACCTTCTTTTCTAGAAACACTCGGTCCGGCCGGAAACACTTGCCGGGGAAATGGGGGTACAACGGAAGGGCGGCACCCAAGTGCCGGAGCCTCGGGACAAGCAACGCCGCCACACGCGTCAGGCCCGAGGCTTGATCCCTCTTCTATAGTCGTCCGGCGACAAAAAGGGTGCAAGCGCCCTCCCTCCCAGCCATCGCGCCAATCATCATCGGCTCCCCTCGTCGCATGGACTTCCTTTTCCGATGGTTGTTCGTCTGCGCCATGTTGCGTATGAAAAAGAAATGTTTCTTTTTCTAGAGACGCCGACCACAACGCAAAAAGCAGCGGGGGGTCGGAGTCATGCAGCCTCGGGACGGACAAACAAGGTCGCCATATGCATCGAACCCGAGGTTTGGTTCCCCTCTCCACCCTATGGTCGCCCAGCAAAATGGGTGCTCGATGCACCCTCCTGCCGGTGCACCGATCGTCGGTTTTCACGTCACTCGCTTCGAACAGACTTAAGAGAGATTCATCAATGCATGGTGAAATGGAACATGTGTACATCTTTTTCTTGGTGGCATTTCTAGCCTCAGGCACTAAACGCACATTTGATCTTGATCGTGCTACGTAAACAAAATTAAGTGGCGTTTTTTGCATGTTTGCACGGCGTTTAAGACTTTTTTCTTTGCATGTTTGCACGGTGTTTAAGATTGTAACTTGACCACTGGCCCTAGATATGATGCACGTGTAGAACTCAAGAAAAATACAAGGATCTACAAAACTATACATAAGGTTTTCAATTTTATTAATCCAAATGATTAAAATGATATCCATGATAAGAAAAAAACTAAAGTTTGACTACTTTCCGCATGGCAGCAAAGGCAACTGCTAGCCACTTTTGGGCACTACTAATAGGGAAACTCTTGCCACTACCATGATGTGGCCGTTTCTTTCTTTTGTACGTGACTCCCCTCCTAAAAATGTTTCTTTCCTTTTTTTAGAAGCGCCGGGTACAACAGAAGGCACCGAGTACAAAAGTCGTCAGGCCCGAGGTTTGATCCCCTATGGTCGCCTCACAAAAAGGGTACAAGTGCCCTCCTAGCCGTCGAACCGATTGGTCTGCGCCATGTCGCGTGTGAAATTTGTCCTTGCTACCAAAAGACTTGGGCAAATTTAGTCCCGGTTTAAGTGGTCATGGCGTTGCAATTCCGTGCTTTCAGAATCGTGTAAATCAAACTTTCGAGTGTGTGGTGAGAAATTGACCAATATTTATAAAATATGGATTAAGTGCCTGGATCTTTTTGTTAGCATTTCTAGCCTCCGATGATAAAAGCGCATTGAGTCTTCTATCTTTCTTTCTTTCTTATTTTTTGTCATATTTCATCCATGTAAAAAACTAAGTGGCATTTTGCACATTGGCACACTGTTCAAGATTGTTGCAACTTGAGCACTGATTTCTGCTGCTATTGTACATACGGTTTCCAAAATTTTAATCTAGAGTGAAGGCATGCACAGAATGTCATTGTTAATTTGTTATTTTGTGATATGGACAGAGTAGGATAATGTATATTAGAAAAATGCAAACATGGTGCGCTACTTTTTTTTTGCTTCCTCTAGCTTTGTTGGGGACCACGTGAAGGCCACACATTCATTTATTTATAAAAATATCACATGGACGCTAGCATCAAGCTCATTCTACACCACACATGTATGTATGTATGTATAATCATGTGCGGTAGCTTGTTAATCATCATGATTCTATTCCTATTTCTACATGCACGATGCCGACATCCCAGCAGGCATGCACCAAAAAACAAGTTACGTACGTATGCTCTGAATACTGTGAACTTGTCACTCTTCAGAGATAACCAAATCAGGGAAAGATCAAGGGTCCAACACAAGCACTCCCTCTGCATTTGGGATTATCATCATATGACACACATGGTTGTTTAGCTGTGGACTGTAGTTGAACTCAGTGTGTTGGCAGGTTTTTTGCTTTCCTTGTTTTGGCTGGGGCAGTATGTGTACATCTTTTTTGCAATCTTTGCTCAACTCTGCAGCTACACATATTCTTTTGTATCGGAAATGGAAAAACCAAGCATATATATTTGTCTCTTTTTGGTTGATAAGGCGAGATGATATGATCTGGTCAGGCACGCGCTTTCTGGTCAGATGGATTTAAATATTAAGTTTACTTTATTGGCGGACAGTATACGGCTAGATTTGAATGGCCGCCTCCTGGGACCGTGGGTGGATGCGGTGTCCGATTTACTTTGGAGGTGCTCTTAGCACGTAAGAAGCAAGTAGATTAATTGACTTCTTCCAAGCTACAACTAACGGTTGCTAGCTTCTTCTCGTGGCACACAGATGCTTGATTCACATCCAAACTTGAAACCACTACAAAATATGTACTTATTTATTCTTAAGAAAACATATCTTTATTATAAAGGTTCGCCAGAGGTATAATACATCCCAAACATAATAAGCACTACAACAAGGCCCCTGAACCATCGAACTCTTGTTGATGAAAGCCGAAAAGTCTTCGTGCACATGCTCCTAAAGACCAGCGCCCGCCCTGGAGCCGCAGTCGTCGATGATGAAGCCCTTGAAGCCGACACGAAATCTCGGCGTCTTGTACGCACGACGACGATGACGAACTTGAGGAGCCCGGAAGACCGATCGTAGCCGCAATCACAAGGACTACACACACAGTGAGCTCATTATTACAAACCTTTTACAGTATATGACTTTTTTACGGTCTCGCATCACTCCGATTAATCCTTCCCCCACCGGCTTTTATCCCACTAACACATTTAAACTGGATTTTACCCATAATCTATTTAAACCGATTTTATATGCCAATAAGATCGATTTTCGGTAATATTAGGTAATTTTATATGGAAAGGAATAAATCATGATCAATCTTAATCAATTTTTTAAGACCAAATCTCTACTATTAAAGAAGGATCTGTCATTATTGTCATAGGGGGATGGCTATGGGGTACAAGTTTTAGACAGACATACAAGTCTGAGACAAGATCAAAATAGATGCTCTCAAGATAGAGGCAGCGAAATACCGCCCTTGTAATCGAGATCATCATCATCATCAATCAAACAGGATGTAGGCTTTTACCTCCACCATGAGGGGCCGAACCTGGGTAAAATCTCGTGTCTCTAGATTCCGATCAACTCCGTTCAAGTTACTACCTGGTTACGACGGCCTCACGACTAAGTCCTCACACTAGGACATCTGCCGTGACAAAATCACGACAGTCACGGTGGTCGTGGTCTTGGTTGTGAATGGTGTAAGGCCAACTCCACCACGCGACCCCATCATGTCCAGCCCTGTCCATTTGGGGCAAAAGGGACAAAGGAGGCGGCCCAGCGCGCGACGGCCCGGACCCATCCTGTCCGTTTTGTGTCCGGGCCGACCCATTTCGAGCGCAAACTTGCGCAGCGTTTGGGTCGCGGTGGACACCAAACGTACGCGCGCCTCGTCCGCTTCGCGGGCGCGTGGCAGGTGGCCACCTACCTCCCAGCCGCCCACATCAATGCGCACGAGCGGGTGGCCCCACCTGTCATCCGCACGTCGAGCGGTCGCCGTCCTTCTTTAAGTGGGAAGCGTGGACGGGTCGTCGTCCACACTGCCCCACGCCACCCAGCGGCCTCCTCGAACCCCGACAGCGCAGAAACCCTAGCCCGCCTCCTCGAGATCGCCGGCCGCCCGCCTCGCCATGGGCTTCTGGAACGGCAAGGGCAAGCACGACCGCGAGCCGGCTCATCCTCAGGGCGCCGCCGCGGCTCCGTGAAGAAGGAGGAGCCCGCGTCTCCGCCGCGCTCCTCCCGTCGAGCGCCAGCCCCCTTCACCATTGGCCCTCGGCCCTCCGGCGAGCGCGACCGGCAATACATCTGCGCGGACGTGTGCCGGAGGTACTGGGAGACGAGGACGCCGGTCCGTGGAGCGACGCCCACCTCCCCAACGGTGGCACCTCTCCGCGGACCGGGTCCCCATCCGCCGATGCCGGCGACCGCCGGCGCGCGGCGCGATGAGATCAACCGCCGCCGCCGCCTCCTCCCGACGACTGTACTACGACCACGAGTACGCCCCGACTTCGCCGCTCGGGACACGTGGCTCCGGGGCGAGCACGACGACGCGGCGCGCGGCCCTACCGCCCGGCACCGTGTCGGGCCGCGGAGGCCACGCTTGAGAGACGCTGGCGTCGTGGTGCGCTGCTCGACGCCACGCCGCCGCCTTCCCGTCTCCGTCGCCGCTTCCCCTCCTCGCATGCGGCGGAGGAGGAGGCCCGTCTCCTTCAGCGTGTCATGGACGACTCCATGAACACGCACGACGAGCGGCAGCGTGACGGCCTGGAGGAGGCCATGGCCCTCTCTGCCGCCGGGGACGTCGCCTTCCCGGAGCTGCAGATGGCGGCCGTCAAGGAGGAGGACCCGTCGGCCGCGTTCCAGCAGCTGTTGGGCCAGGGGTGGGGCTGGTCCTGCACTGCTCCGGAGATGGCTGCCGGCGTGGCGTGAATCGGTGCTCTACCCCCGCGGTCACGGAGCGAGGCGTTACACGGAGGAGGTGGTGCGAGCACCTCCGGCCGTCCAGCCCGCCCACGCACCGCCGCCCACTGTGGACGCCGCCGCCTACGCCGACCTCGTCGAACGATGACGACACCGCGCGCGATGAAGACGGCCACGCCACGGCATCGACGAAGCGCGCAGAGAGCGCGGTAGGAGTTTTTTTATTTTCTTATTATGTTAATTATGAATCTGGGCCTTTTAAGTGGCCGTTGAAACTGGGCCGTTTTGTGGCCAACCCATATATATGTTTTATGTTTTTTTTAAATGCGTTTATTTGCTTTTTTAGTTATTTAATTATTATTTTTAATCCCGTCCATCCCGGACACGATTTGGGGTGCGGCCGCGCGATGGGCGCACGCACGACCCAATGGACACAGCTGGACACGGGCGTACCCATCGGCGCCCCAAAGAGACAGATTCGGCCCAATCCGAACGTCCGTTTGGGGTCGCGCGGTGAAGTTGGCCTAACACCCCGCCCCACCCTGACTCTCTCCTACACGACGACCTATTCGCCGTTGTCCGACGCTCTTCTCCGCTTCAGTGGCACCGCCCCTTGTGGGCATGAGATGGAGGTTCCACTGTTGGCGCGTGTAGGCGGATGGCTATGGGGTACGACCCGTTCTGGCGCCGCCCTTTGCCTTCGACCTCCTCTACAACGAAAACGTGGAAGGCATCTGGAGTATCGGTCTCGGGCAGGAGTCTTTTATTGAAAAATGATACTCAAGGGTACTTGTGTACTGACATTCATCAAAATTGAATATAAGAAGTGTTGCGGAATTACACAAGGACCGAGTTCTACAAATTTTATCGGGCATTTGTACTAGAACTATAAAGCAGCGCAAGAGAGACATAACGGAACAGAAATACTAGAACGTAGTAGGAGCACGTAGTATTACACGGTATTCTCTCTGCTGCTGCTATACGGTACGTTGGGTGAGCATGATTTGGGACGAAGTGTGGCGCGTGGGCATCATGAGCATGTTTCCTTCCACGCACGTGCCTTTCTTGAAGAAAGAGGCATGGAGCACCTAGCTTACTGGCCGCGGATTGCTGAGGAGATTGGTCGTCCAAGGCTGAAAATAAAATAAAACTAAGACTCGTTTAATTGTACTACTCTCTTTCGATTCATAACAACTGTCGCAGTTTTGAATTAAAATTGAACTAATTTAATTCATAGTTGTGACACTTACTTTATACTCCCTCCATTCTAAACTAAGTGTCTTAACTTTGTATTACGCTAAGGTTGAGACAATTATTTTGAGATGAAGGGAGTATAACTATAAGTAATCATAGTGAGCATGGCGGTGGCTCTTGGCGGCATGGAGCAGCGGGAGAATGTGTCCTGTGCACCGATCCCATTTGTGCACCCAATGCACCAGCAGATTCATGACTCTTGGATGAAAATGTAATGGATCAGATTTTGGTCAAAAGTTGGACTATATCATTTTTGCAGATACAACCTTATAGTTTGTACAAACTAATCCGCACTCCACAGCACACACCCCTATAAAAAATCTGTACGTATATTTTTCTGTCCGAACACAAAATGGTTCATATATTCTGAACCGGATGTTCGATTGAAGATCCGTTTGAACTGTAATTTTTGTCTTGGCGAGATCTTCGAAATAAGATCAATGTTGAATATGTTTCAAAAAATTATTATTTTTTGTTTCTTTGAAGCTTGACTTGGATTTTGATGTACTGGGAAAATGTGAACGTAGGACACACATTTGAGAAAGATGCAGATATTCCTCACCGAAAAATTATAAAACGTGTAAACGTGTAAACGTATCTCTTGGCGATGAGGATTTGCTGCTCCCGGCCGGAGGGCCCCGGACGCCGAGGCGGCGGCCTCGGGTGGCAAGGCGGCGATGTCTCCCTGCAAGCGGCGTCGCAGGTGGTGGCCCTCCGTTTCCTTGGCCGCGAGGGTGGCGAGGGACGGCGGGAGCTGTCGCCGGTCGCAGCGGGTGCTGCGCCCTCCTCGTCCGCGGCTGGATCTGAAGGTGGCCTCCCTCCCCCACGCAGCACTTTGCCCGCCGGATCTGGTCGTCGGTGGCCTCTGGCCGCCGGATCCGGCGTTGGGCTGCCCGGAGATGCGGACCGAATCGGGAGAAATCCTTGGTTGGGGTGCTCTAGCCACGACGGCGGCGACACCAGCCGGTGTCGTTCCCCTCCTTGGAGGCGTCGTTGAGGTTCGTGCCCTCTCCCTCCCGCTCCATGCCCGGGAGAAATCCCATGTCTTGCCGAGACAGGTCGACAACGGTGCAGCGTGCGCCCGTCTCCTTCTTGAAGGTGCCAGCTTGGGCAAGGTGGGAGTGTGCTGTGGTGCTGGGCGGTGGTGGCTGGGTGGCTGCGTCTTCGGCGAGGGATTTGGAGCATGATGCTTTGTCTCTGAATTAGTGTCGGCCCGTTGTCCTCTCGTTTGGCCGTTGGCCGATCTGTGCTTGCTTGCTCAACGTCTCTGCCTTTGGCAGGGAGGGGATAGGGATCCTCTCCTTTGTATTGGCAGCAACCAGATGCGGTTGCAAGGTCACGGAGCTGATACTGCGGGTTGATCTGATTCCAGTTTTGGATGCTCCATTTTCTCCTTGTTGTTTGTTTGTTCAGTGACAACTCCCTTGTGCAGTTTTTCCTTTTCGTGCTTGTATCAGTGGGCTGCGGTGTGGTCTTTCTTCTGGTCCCCTTCGTGCAGCGGCGTGTCGAGCTGAGTATCTCCCTTGGTGCCCAAAATCATGCCCTTTCCTTGCTCTAGGGAGGGCAATTCCATCTTTCGGCGATCCGGCGCCTTTTGAGCCAAGGCGAGGGGCAGGGGTCCTTTCCGGATTTGGAGAGGAGAGGCATGGTTTCGAAGTGCACCTTCCAGGGTAGATGAGGGCTCGGTCCATCGACGTTGGGCAATGGTTCCGCCCGAAGTTCCCCTCTGTTTGTCCTATTGACTAAAGTTCACTTGGAGGACTCCGTTGACTTCATGCTAGTGCTTATTCTGTTTACTTCTATAGGGCGTGTAGTTTTTGGTGCTTGTAAGCTGCTGTTGGGGAACGTAGCAGAAATTCAAAATTTTCCTACGTGTCACCAAGATCTATCTATGGAGAAACCAGCAACGAGGGGAAGGAGAGTGCATCTACATACCCTTGTAGATCGCTAAGCGGAAGCGTTCATGAGAACGGGGTTGAAGGAGTCGTACTTGTCGTGATCCAAATCACCGGAGATCCTAGTGCCGAACGGACGGCACCTCCGCGCTCAACACACGTACAGCCGGTGACGTCTCCCATGCCTTGATCCAGCAAGGAGAGAGGAGAGGTTGAGGAAGACTCCATCCAACAGCAACACAACGGCGTGGTGGTGGTGGAGGCGTGGCAATCCTGCAGGCTTCGCCAAGCACCCACGGGAGAGGAGGAGGTGTCACGGGAGGGAGGGAGGCGCCGAGGGCTCAGGTATGGATGCCCTCCTCCCTCCACTATATATAGGGGCAAGGGAGAGGGGAGGCGCAGCCTGCCCCTTCCTCCAAGGAAGGGGTGCGGCCAAGAGGGGAGGAGTCCATCCTCCCAAGGCACCCCTGAGGTGCCTTCCCTCTATGGACTCTTCCTCTCCAAGTGTTTCATGCGCATGGGCCTCTTGGGGCTGGTTCCCTTGGCCCATGCAGGCCTAGGCGCACCACCTAGGGCCCATGTGGCCCCGGGCAGGTGGCCCCACCAGTGGGCCCCGGGACCCCTCCGGTGGTCCCAGACAATACCGATAACCCCGAAACTTGTCCCGATGGTCAAACAGCACTTCCCATATATAAATCTTTACCTCCGGACCATTCCGAACTCCTCGTGACGTCCGGGATCTCATCCGGACTCAACAACATTCGGTAACCACATACAAGCTTCCTTTATAACCCTAGCGCCATCGAACCTTAAGTGTGTAGACCCTACGGGTTCGGAGACAAGCAGACATGACCGAGACGTTCTCCGTCAATAACCAACAGCGGATCTGGATACCCATGTTGGCTCCTACATGTTCCACGATGATCTCATCGGATGAACCACGATGTCAAGGACTCAATCGATCCCGTATACAATTCCCTTTGTCTAGCGGTATTGTACTTGCCCGAGATTCGATCGTCGGTATCCCGATACCTTGTTCAATCTCGTTACCGCAAGTCTCTTTACTCGTTCCGTAACACATCATCCCGTGATCAACCCCTTGGTCACATTGTGCACATTATGATGATGTCCTACCGAGTGGGCCCAGAGATACCTCTCCGTCAACGGAGTGACAAATCCATCTCGATTCGTGCCAACCCAATGAGACACTTTCGGAGATACCGTAATGCACCTTTATAGCCACCCGATTGCGTTGTGACGTTTGGTACACCCAAAGCATTCCTACGGTATCCGGAGTTGCACAATCTCATGGTCTAAGGAAATGATACTTGACATTAGAAAAGCTTTAGCATGCGAACTACGATCTTTGTGCTAGGCTTAGGATTGGGTCTTGTCCATCACATCATTCTCCTAATGATGTGATCCCGTTATCAATGACATCCAATGTCCATGGTTAGGAAACCGTAACCATCTATTGATCAACGAGCTAGCCAATAGAGGCTTGCTAGGGACATGGTGTTGTCTATGTATCCACACATGTATTTGAGTTTCCTATCAATACAATTATAGCATGGATAATAAACGATTATCATGAACAAGGAAATATAATAATAATAACTAATTTATTATTGCCTCTAGGGCATATTTCCAACAGTCTCCCACTTGCACTAGAGTCAATAATCTAGTTCACATCGTCATGTGATTAACACTGATAGGTCACATCGCCATGTGACCAACACCCAAAGAGTTTACTAGTGTCTGTAAACCAGTTCACATCATCATGTGATTTAGACTCAATGAGTTCTGAGGTTTGATCATGTTTTGCTTGTGAGAGAGGTTTTAGTCAACGGGTCTGAACCTTTCAGATCCGTGTGTACTTCGCAATTCTCTATGTCATATTGTAAATGCTGCTTTCACGCTCCACTTGGAGCTACTCCAAATGGTTGCTCCACTATACGTATCCGGTTTGCTTCTCAGAGTCACTCGGATAGGTGTTAAAGCTTGCATCGACGTAACCCTTTACGCCGAACTCATTATCACCTCCATAATCGAGAAACATGTCCTTATTTACTCCAAGGACAATTTTGACTGTCCAATGATCCCAATTCCTGGATCATTCTTGTACCCTTGATGACTCATGGCATGGCACACTTCGGTGCGGTACAAGATAGCATACTATAGAGCCTATGTCCGAAGCATAGGGACGATCTTCGTCCTTTCTCTCTTTTCTGCCGTGGTCGAGCTTTAACTCTTAACTTCATACCTTACATCTCAGGCAAGAACTCCTTCTTTGACTGATCCATCTTGAACACTTTCAAGATCATGTCAAGGTATGTGCTCATTTGAAAGTACTATTAAGCATTTTTGATCTATCCTATAGATCTTGATGCTTATTGTTCAAGTAGCCTAATCCAGGTTTTCTATTGAAAATCATCTTTCAAATAACCCTATATGCTTTCCAGAAATTCTACATCATTTCTGATCATCAATATGTCAACAACATATACTCATCAGAAATTCTATAGTGCTCCCACTCACTTCTTTGGAAATACAAGTTTCTCATAAACTTTGTATACACCCAAAATCTTTGATCATCTCATCAAAGCACACATTCCAACTCCGAGATGCTTACTCCAGTCCTTAGAAAGGATCGCTGGAGCCAGATACCTTTTAGCATCCTTAGGATCGACAAAACTTTCGATTGTATCACATACAACCTTTCCTTACAAATACTGGTAAGGAAACTCGTTTTGACATCCATCTGCCAGATTTCATAAATGCAGCTTATGCTAACATGATTCCGACGGACTTAAGCATCGCTACGAATGAGAGAATCTCATCGTAGTCAACTCCTTGAACTTGTGAAAAACTCTTCGCCACAAGTCGAGCTTCATAGACGGTGATATTACCGTCCACGTCCGTCTTCTTCTTAAAGATCCATTCATCTCAATGGCTTGCCGATCATCGGGCAAGTCCACCAAAGTCCATGCTTTGTTTTGATACATGGATCCTATCTCAGATTTCATGGTTTCTAACCATTTGTCGGAATTTGGGCCCACCATCGCTTCTTCATATCTCGTAGGTTCATTGTTGTCTAGCAACATGACCTCTAAGACAGGATTGCGTACCATTCTGAAGTAGTACGCATCCTTGTCACCCTACGAGGTACGTCAGTGACTTGATCCGAAACTTCATGATCACTATCATAAGCTTCTATTTCAATTGGTGTAGGCGCCACGGGAACAACTTCCTGTGCCCTGCTACACACTAGTTGAAGTGACGGTTCAATAACCTTATCAAGTCTCCACCATCCTCCCACTCAACTTTTCGAGACGAACTTTTCCTCGAGAAAGGACCCGATTCAAGAAACAATCCCTATTGCTTCCGGATCTGAATTAGGAGGTATACCCAACTGTTTTGGGTGTCCTATGAAGATGTATTTTATCCGCTTTTGGGTTCGAGCTTATCAACCTGAAACTTTTCACATAAGCATCGCAGCCCCAAACTTTTAAGAAACGACAACTTAGGTTTCTCCAAACGGTGTCGTCTCAACGGAATTACGTGGTGCCCTATTAAAGTGAGTGCGGTTGTCTCTAATGCCTAACCCATGAACGATAGTGGTAATTCGATAAGAGATATCATGGTACGCACCATATCCAATAGAGTGCAACTATGATGTTCGGACACACCATCACACTATGGTGTTCCAAAGGTATTTATTGTGAAACAATTTCCACAATGTCTTAATTGTGTGCCAAAACTCGTAACTCAGATATTCATCTCTATGATCATATCATAGACATTCTATCCTCTTGTCACGATGATCTTCAACTTCACTCTGAAATTACTTGAACCATTCAATAATTCAGACTTGTGCTTCATCAAGTAAATATACTCAATATCTACTCGAATCATCCGTGAAGTCGAACATAACGATATTCATCTGATGCCTCAAGACTCATTGGACTGCACACATCAAAATGTGTTACTTCCAACAAGTTGCTATCTTGTTCCATCTTATTGAAACCGAGGCTTTTCAGTCATCTTGCCCATGTGGTATGTTTTGCATATCTCAAGTGATTCAAAATCAAGCGAGTCCAAACGATCCATCTGCATGGAGTTTCTTCATGCGTATACACCAATAGACATGGTTCACATGTCTCAAACTTTTCAAAAATGAGTGAGTCCAAAGATCCATCAACATGGAGCTTCTTCATGCGTTTTATGCCAATATGACTTACATGGCAGTGCCACAAGTAAGTGGTACTATCATTACTATCTTATACTTTTGGCATGAAAATGTGTATCACTACGATCGAGATTCAATAAACCATTCCTTTAGGTGCAAGACCATTGAAGGTGTTATTCAAATAAATAGAGTAACCATTATTCTCCTTAAATGAATAACCGTATTGCGATAGACATAATCCAATTATGTCTATGCTCAACGCAAACACCAAATGCCAATTATTCTGGTTTAATACTAATCTTGATGGTATAGGGAGCGTGCGATGTTTGATCACATCAAACTTGGAAACACTTCCAACACATATCGTCAGCTCACCTTTAGCTAGTCTCCGTTTATTCCGTAGCCTTTTATTTCGAGTTACCAACACTTAGTAACCGAACCGGTATCTAAATACCCTGGTGCTACTAGGAGTACTAGTAAAGTACACATTAACATAATGTATATCAAATATACTTCTATCGACCTTGCCTGCCTTCTTATCTACCAAGTATCTAGGGTAATTCTACTCCAGTGGCTGTTCCCCTTATCTCAGAAGCACTCAGTCTCGGGTTTGGGTTCAACCTTGGGTTTCTCCACTAGAGCAGCAGCTGATTTGCCGTTTCATGAAGTATCCCTTCTTGCCCTTGCCCATCTTGAAACTAGTGGTTTCACTAACCATCAACAATTGATGCTCCTGCTTGATTTCTACTTTCGCGGTGTCAAACATCGCGAATATTTCAAGGATCATCATATCTATCCCTGATATGTTATAGTTCATTACGAAGCTCTAGCAGCTTGGTGGCAATGACTTTGGAGAAGCATCACTATCTAATCTGGAAGATCAACTCCCACTCGATTCAAGTGATTGTTGTACTCAGACAATCTGAGCACAAGCTCAACGATTGAGCTTTTCTCCCTTAGTTTGCAGGCCAAGAAAATCGTCGGAGGTCTTATACCTCTTGACGTGGGCACGAGCCTGAAATCCCAATTTCAGCCCTCAAAACATCTCATATGTTTCGCGACGCTTCAAAAAACGTCTTCGGTGCCTCAATTCTAAACCGTTTAACTGAACTATCACGTAGTTATCAAAATGTGTATGTCAGATGTTCGCAACATCTACAGACCACGTTCGAGGTTCAGCACACTGAGCGGTGCATTAAGGACATAAGCCTTTTACTGTCTGCATAATTGCTACTATCAACTTTCAACTAATTTTTCTCTAGGAACATATCTAAACAGTAGAACTGAAGCGTGAGCTACGACATAATTTGCAAAATCTTTTTGACTATGTTCAGGATAATTAAGTTCATCTTATGAACTCCCACTCAGATAGACATCCCTCTAGTCATCTAAGTGATTACATGATCCGAATCAACTAGGCCGTGTCCGATCATCACGTGAGACGGACTAGTCAACGTCGGTGAACATCTTCATGTTGATCGTATCTTCCATACGACTCATGCTCGACCTTTCGGTCTTCTGTGTTCCGAGGCCATGTCTGTACATGCTAGGCTCGTCAAGTTAACCCCAAGTGTTTTTGCTGTGTAAATCTGTCTTACACCCGTTGTATGTGAACGTAAGAATCCATCACACCGATCATCACGTGGTGCTTAGAAGCGACGAACTGTAGCAACGGTGCACGTCGGGGAGAACACTTCTTGAAATTTGTAAGGGATCATCTTATTTACTACCGTCGTTCTAAGTAAACAAGATGCATAAACATAATAAACATCACATGCAATTATATAGTAGTGACATGATATGGCCAATATCATATAGCTCCATTGATCTCCATCTTCGGGGCTCCATGATCATCATCGTCACCGCATGACACCATGATCTCCATCATCATGATCTCCATCATCGTGTCTCCATGAAGTTGTCTCGCCAACTTATTACTTCTACTACTATGGCTACCGGTTAGCAATAAAGTAAAGTAATTACATGGCGTTGTTTAATGACACGCAGGTCATACAATAAATAAAGACAACTCCTATGGCTCCTGCCGGTTGTCATATTCATCGACATGCAAGTCGTGAATCCTATTACAAGAACATGATCAATCTCATACATCACATATCATTCATCACATTCTTCTTGGCCATATCACATCACATAGCATACCCTGCAAAAACAAGTTAGACGTCCTCTAATTGTTGTTTGCATGTTTTACGTGGCTGCTATGGGTTTCTAGCAAGAACGTTTCTTACCACGCAAAACCACAACGTGATATGCCAATTGCTATTTACCCTTCATAAGGACCCTTTTCATCGAATCCGTTCCGACTAAAGTGGAGAGGCGGCACCGCTAGCCACCTTATGCACCAAGTGCATGTCATCGGTGGAACTGTCTCACGAAGAGCGTGTAAGGTCGGTCCGGGCCGCTTCATCCCACAATACCGTCGAAACAAGATTGGACTAGTAACGGTAAGCATATTGAACAACATCAACGCCCACAACTACTTTGTGTTCTACTCGTGCAAAGAATCTACGCAATAGACCTAGCTCATGATGCCATTGTTGGGGAACGAGCAGAAATTCAAAATTTTCCCACGTGTCACCAAGATCTATCTATGGAGAAACCAGCAACGAGGGAAGGAGAGTGCATCTACATACCCTTGTAGATCGCTAAGCGGAAGCGTTCATGAGAACGGGGTTGAAGGAGTCGACTGCGTCGTGATCCAAATCACGGAGATCCTAGTGCGAACGGACGGCACCTCCGCGCTCAACACACGTACAGCCGGTGACGCCTCCCATGCCTTGATCCAGCAAGGAGAGAGGGAGAGGTTGAGGAAGACTCCATCCAACAGCAACACAACGGCGTGGTGGTGGTGGAGGCGTGGCAATCCTGCAGGGCTTCGCCAAGCACCCACGGGAGAGGAGGAGGTGTCACGGGAGGGAGGGAGGCGCCAGGGCTCAGGTATGGATGCCCTCCTCCCTCCACTATATATAGGGGCAAGGGAGAGGGGAGGCGAGCCTTGCCCCTTCCTCCAAGGAAGGGGTGCGGCCAAGAGGGGGAGGAGTCCATCCTCCCAAGGCACCCCTGAGGTGCCTTCCCTCTATGGACTCTTCCTCTCCAAGTGTTTCATGCGCATGGGCCTCTTGGGGCTGGTTCCCTTGGCCCATGCAGGCCTAGGCGCACCACCTAGGGCCCATGTGGCCCCAGGGCAGGTGGCCCCACCCAGTGGGCCCCGGGACCCCTCCGGTGGTCCCAGTACAATACCGATAACCCAAACTTGTCCCGATGGTCAAACAGCACTTCCCATATATAAATCTTTACCTCCGGACCATTCCGAACTCCTCGTGACGTCCGGGATCTCATCCGGACTCGAACAACATTCGTAACCACATACAAGCTTCCTTTATAACCCTAGCGCCATCGAACCTTATGTGTAGACCCTACGGGTTCGGGAGACAAGCAGACATGACCGAGACGTTCTCGGTCAATAACCAACAGCGGATCTGGATACCCATGTTGGCTCCTACATGTTCCACGATGATCTCATCGGATGAACCACGATGTCAAGGACTCAATCGATCCCGTATACAATTCCCTTTGTCTAGCGGTATTGTACTTGCCCGAGATTCGATCGTCGGTATCCCGATACCTTGTTCAATCTCGTTACGGCAAGTCTCTTTACTCGTTCCGTAACACATCATCCCGTGATCAACCCCTTGGTCACATTGTGCACATTATGATGATGTCCTACCGAGTGGGCCCAGAGATACCTCTCCGTCAACCGGAGTGACAAATCCCAGCCTCGATTCGTACAACCCAATGACACTTTCGGAGATACCTGTAATGCACCTTTATAGCCACCCGATTGCGTTGACGCGTTTGGTACACCCAAAGCATTCCTACGGTATCCGGAGTTGCACAATCTCATGGTCTAAGGAAATGATACTTGACATTAGAAAAGCTTTAGCATGCGAACTACGATCTTTGTGCTAGGCTTAGGATTGGGTCTTGTCCATCACATCATTCTCCTAATGATGTGATCCCGTTATCAATGACATCCAATGTCCATGGTTAGGAAACCGTAACCATCTATTGATCAACGAGCTAGCCAATAGAGGCTTGCTAGGGACATGGTGTTGTCTATGTATCCACACATGTATTTGAGTTTCCTATCAATACAATTATAGCATGGATAATAAACGATTATCATGAACAAGGAAATATAATAATAATAACTAATTTATTATTGCCTCTAGGGCATATTTCCAACAGCTGCTTCGGCATCACCGTGTACCTGCAGTTTATTTTCTTTTCTGTTTTCAGTTGGTTGTACTGGTGGCCTTGTGTAATCCATGGCTGGTTGATGGCTTTGTTAATTCAAAGTCGGGCTCTTCTTAAGCCTTCGTTCTAAAAAATATATGTGTGTGGTGAGCAAATAGCATAAAACTACTACAATTTAGGCTAGATATCAGAAAACTATTGCACTTTTTCCGCTGATAACTATCAAGTTAGGGGTCGGTGGTTTCAAAAAACACCGATGACCAAGTGTTTACAATTAATCGTGATTATGGTAGTTGGGCGCGCATAAAAGCTCTAATTGTTTGACCGTTAGGGGTGGGCCTGCACACAAATTTAAGAAAGCAATCAAGTCCGTATAAGTTTGTAAAAAAGCAAACGAGCCATGTATATTTGCAATTGGGTCCTTGCATTTTCTTTGCAAAAAAGAATCGGGTCCCTGCTTCATATCATGACAGCCATTGGCGCGGCTCCTCTCGCTCACGAGGTCTCCTGCCCGGACCTCGCGACACCGCCTCCTCCGGCCAGGGAGCCGCCCGCTGCCGGCGATCACCGGTGCTCAACCACGGCCGCTCCTCTGCCTCACCACGCCTGCCACCGACCCGTGCTGCACGACGCCGCTTGGCCAGTGGCCGCTCCTACGCTCGCTAAGGCGACCCCCAGGCGGCGGTGCGGTGACCCGAGCGGAGCCCCATGGCGGGTGGCGGCTTCCGATGGCGCGCGGCGGCATGGTGACCCGAGCCAAAGCCCCATGGTGTGCGATGGAGACTTCAGGCAGCGCGCGCGGGGGCGACCCCCGCCGCGGACGAGGCCGACCTCGTTGCCGCCTCCAACTCCAGGAGCTCCGGCAAGCTCCTACCACACAGCCATGGGGAGGCTAGGGAGGGAAGGGAGGATCGTCGTTGGCTTGGGAGGGGAGGATGGCCAACTCGGGAGGGGAGAGGGTCGCCGGCGGGAGAGAGATCACAAGAGGAG
Source organism: Aegilops longissima (assembly GCA_021605205.1). NCBI lineage: Eukaryota > Viridiplantae > Streptophyta > Magnoliopsida > Poales > Poaceae > Aegilops > Aegilops longissima. Next base: position 659,459,207 of record CM038681.1, on the reverse strand, counting down.
AGGAGAGAAGAGAGAGATCATGAAGAGAGGAAGAAGAAAGAGGACTGGAAGAGGAAGCTGACGTACGGGACCCACATGTAAGTTAACAGTCAAAGTAAACGATAAAACAAACGGTTGTCTTACGTGTGGCCCCAACTGTCATAATCTTGACTAATTGATAAGCACTGGTGATTTGAGTTTTTTTTTAAACAGCCGGCCCTTGACTTGGTAGTTATCAGGAAGAAGATTTGGTTGTTTTTTTGGAACTCTAGCCTGAATTGCAGTAGTTTTATGCTATTTACTCGCGTGTGGTAGCTTGTTTAGCATCATGAGATGCCATCATACCCATACCGTACGCTCGATTCGATTTCTTCATACAACATGTCATCATGAAAAAAAAAAGTTACTCCAACACATAGAACAAATGAGAAACAATAACGCAGGAAAAAGATCAAGGGTCCGACACATGCTGTTCCTCTGCATTTGGGATTATCTTCATCATTTCAGAAAGCCAAAGGTAACAAAAAGAAAAGATTTACACATGCATGCATGCTGCTCCAACCAAAACAAGGAGGAAGAAGAAAAAAAAACTCGCCAACGATACTGTACACTGAGCACAACTAGAGTCTACAGAAAACGATCATATATCATCAACTCTGCAGCATAAATACAAGCTCCAAAATTCAAAACTGAGTTTGCCCGGTTCCGAGCTCATGTCATCGACGGCGGTTTAAATAGCTACTCCCTCCCTTCCAAAATAGATGACCCTTTTGGAACGGAGGGAGTACTATGGTGCTCCTTGTCGCGCGCAATCGGTCCGGCCATTGCTTATGCAGCAGCATGCACCGATCAACAGCCATCAGGTGTACAAGAACTGGCAACCTTCAGCCCCTAGCTGTACAAGCCACATTGAGTTGACAAACAACAACAGCATAATCCTACACACTGTAATACCCGATGTCGGCCACGAACTAACGAAGAAAGAGGAGCAAGTACGTAGCAAATGCACCAGCAAGCAAGCCTGTTCCGGCGACGGCGTCGAGCTTGAGTGCGGTCAACATCGACATGCCATGTGCAGGAGGAGGCAGATCGATGAAGGATATTTATGTACCCCGATGACCGGATTTCAGTTTTTTTTCTTTCCCAAGGGTTTTGCTGCGATGCAGGGCCGGTATATTTGTTTAACACATAGTCCTGCCCCTTCCGCATAAAAAATAAATCAATGTTTTAATAATACTATTATCAGATGGAGTATTTGAATTAGGTGCCAGCTTGCCACCAGCAGATGGTCAACTCCGCAACCACAGCTTAACCGGCCGGCCTGACGAGTTGATGCATCATTCGCAATCCAGATCTATAGCTTAGTCCTAATCCCTCCCTTGCTGACTCCAAATCAATCGACACTAGATAGTCGTCTCGGCTCGATCGATTGAGCTAGAATGGCCTCGTGCTGTCTAGGCTGTCTTGGGGCATGTGTTGGGGGATTTTGCTTCCTGGCTGATGCGCTATCTGAAAGTAAGCTGGTCGAGGAAGAGGTAATCAACAACTACGCCATCTTCAGGGGGTACCTCTCCATGGCGGTGAGGGGGCTGGGATTCCTGGTGGTCACATGGACCACCGTCGTCCTCCTCGGCGGCTTCGTCTCTGTTATCGGGGAAAAGGACTTTTGGTGTCTCACCGTCATCACCCTCTCGCAGACCGCTGGGTTAGTACTGCCGCTCGCCTTTTTTTCTTCTAGAATTTTCCTTCCTGGCTGATGTGCTCTAATTTTGAACACGCATGCAATGCAACAGGGTATTCGATGTCTTTCTGAATGAAAAGTTGAGCGGTATCTGGCATGCACACCGAGGCCTATTCATTGCCACTATATCAACTGCACTGCACAACAGTACTGATTCTGACAGCGAGACAGGCCGCAAACCCAACATCATAGTTAGGGTAACTACTCCATATTTTGAGAGAAAAATGGATGAAGCAGGCGACGACTGTTGCATGGTAATCTCATACGCGGTGATGCAGTGGTTTCTTTATATTGTGGTCAGTTTTTCAAAGGCAGTCATTCAAATACTTGTGTTTGCCATTATAATGGTTCCTCTGGTGACTCTCTATATGTTTGGGCTTTACATCTCTACCTCTATCTCGTTGTGGCGTCTAATACAGCACGACTATAGCGATGATGGAGGCGCAAACATGAAGCCCGCACTGAATGTCTTGTACTCACTAGCTGTGATCCAGGGTTTGGTCTTCTGCTACAAGATCAGTTTCGCTCGCCAGGAGAAGAGTATGATACTGCTAGTGGTCAGCGACACAGGAAATAGCAACAATGATGGTGCAGTCGCTGTTATACGGGACTACTTGCGCAACATGAAGATTGTATGCGAGAAGGACCCATCATTCGCCACCGGGAGGAACCTCATCACGTATGCCGTAGACCTGATAGAGTCCAGGTCACCAGCCAGCTACCTTTCAGGGACAAAGACTCTGGACATGCTCCTAGACTCTGAAAAGCACAGCTCGCTCATCAAGCAGCTGGTCGCGCGGGGAGGATCTAGCCACCTACTGCAGAAACTGCTGGGCACACTGGACGAAGGAAGCCCGTACTGTGAAGAGACGCGGAAGCACGCTGTCAATATAGTGGCACGCCTTGCATCTTGGAAACAAATCCGCTTGGTGCAGTTCCCTGGAGGCATTCAGCTCGTATCTTCCATGCTTGAAAACATCTCGCAGATCGATGACGGGTTGCGCATCCTTGAGCATCTGGCCGGCGATGAGGGCAACCGGATAGTCATGAGAAACACCCCGGATCTACTCCCTGGTATCATTGCACCTCTAGGGGAAATGCACAGTGTCCATTGTTCTGCATGGGGCATCATAGCAGGCCTCATAGGCCAGCTAGCCATTGATGCTCGTGGAGAGACGGGCCTCAGGCTGCGACGCGAGATCTCATACGACGACAGAGCAGTCGGGGCCTTGGAGAATATTCTCAAGTGTGGCGGATGCGATCCAGAGGTTTGCATAAAAGCCAATGACATACTCGCACATCTATCCTCGGAAATGGCGTCAAGGAGTGAAGACAACAATAATAGTCCCGTTAGCTCCTTTAGAGCAAGGCATGAAGAAAACCTGGTCAGCATCCTGGTAGACAACTTTGTTGATGTCGACAGGCGGGAGGAGGAGCAGACACAATCCAGAGTGGATTTTGCAGGCCCTAAGCTGGTTGAGTTGTCCCTCCAAAGCAAAAGCAGCGCCAAGCTTATCTTGAGGGCAAAAGATGTTGTTGCTGCCCGTCTCATTGCAGTGATCGAGAAGGAGGCATATGGTTCAGCAAGTGCAGCAGAAATCCTGACCAATCTGTGCAGTCATTACAGCAAGGATGACGAAAGTTTCGACAGGCTGAAGAAGGACTTGACCGATGCCATGACCAAGGTATGTGATGAATCCCTGCTATCATTCATGTCAACTGTGTGTGCACTTAATTCATTTCATATCCATTTCATTCTTGTCTGAATGATATGTTATATATGCTACGTATGATGGTCGGCGATCCTACATATCTAGCTAGCTGCCCTGAATTATCACCATCAGAGAACTGAAATAATCTCTTACCATGAACATACAGATGCTCGCAGAAATGCTTCCTGGGCTAACAGGACAAGAGATAGGACCAAGCGCGCAAGAACATAGCAGTCTTTCTTCTCTTTTGGCAACACCCGCTGACTCGGAAATAGTCAGCGCATCCCAGGAGGATGCCAGAAACCAGGAGAAAGGCGAGGGGATCAGTAAACTCAAGGAAACTTTGACATCCTTCTGTTCAATTGGGAGGATTTGTGAAAAATTGATCAGTACAGATCACCAGGATCTGTCTCACCAGTTTGATGAGGTTGTCGCTGTGGTCTGTTTGGACTCGGCGAAACCTGTCAGGACTTTCGCATCACTTGTGCAGGAAGCGCATGAAGCTCTGGAAGCAATGGAAGCACAGGAGGCCCTCGACGAAAAGATGCGGGCAGAAGATGCAGGCAGAGGAATGGCGGCCGCTGGGAGGACCGAGGAGGAAGCTCCTTTCAGTGGTTTTTGCAATGCTCCCTTGCCTGAGGTTTGACAAAAAATTGTTTGCAGCCAACTTTTTCTGCCTTCGTTGGGTAAAAAAAATGGAGGATGGATGGATGGATGTAACTAGAATATAATTGCTTAAATTGTTGACTGTATATCAAGTTTTCACAGGGCAACAAGTCAACTGACTGAGTAAACTCTGCACTGCATTTTTATGATTTATTTTGTCATAGGTTGGAAAACATGCATATGCTGTGCAAGGTCACGAATAATGACGACTATGTTGGTGATATGTTCATGGTAAGAGATTATTTCAGTTACCATCAAAGTACATATGTCCATGTATGAATATCCGTATATGTCTACAAACATCCGTATGTTGTAACCATTTCAAATGTCTAGAAAGACAAATATTTGGGAACGGAGGGAGTAAATCGCAAACCCTAACTAGAAATCCTCACTCCGATCCCCTCTCTGCTGAAGCGGGTCATCACAGGAGCAGAGCGGACGAATGGATTGGAGAGGTGCGGGTGGGGGTGGGGGTGGTACCTTGTTGCAGGTCAACCGGGAGGCGAGGTATTAGATGCGGTCGGTGCTCCGGCGGCGCCGCGCCTCCTCCTCGTCGGCCAGCGGCAGAATCCATCGGCGCGGGCGAGCAGCCGAGTCGAGGGCAGAAGCAGTCAAGCACATAAGGAAGCGACGCCTCCTCCTCAACCTGGGTTTTTTTTTAATTAACAATCACGGGGGAGGGGTCCCACCTGAATGCATTATATAATAGTACTAAAAAAATAACGGATGTTAAGTTTTTTTTTTACTTTTATAAGACTTCAGACAACATGCAAAACAGCCTATTTTCAATTAGTTATCTGAAATGACTTACAAAAGTGAATGGAGAGAGTATTATTTAACTATAATGGTTGGGTCCACCTGTGTCTCTTTAGGTTTACAGAAAAGTAAACGCATCTCCAACGCCGATCCTCAAATCGTCTAGAACCATTTGACCTTGTGGTTCGGACGTGTTCTGTTCTGTCATCCAAAACAGTCCTGTATCGGTCCGCAGGTCAGTCCAGACGCGTTTTTTTCCGCAAACCGGAGACAGAGTTGGGGTTTAGCGGCCGTCCGGACCGTTGCCACATTTGCGTCTGCTAATCGTGGCCCACCCAAAACCCTCCCCACACGCCCGGGTGCTTTCCCGCCCGGCGCCAACGGCCGTATTCTGTTGTGAGCAGTCGCTCTGTTGACGCCACCCCGGAGCATTGAAGCGGCGCGCTGGCCGAGAGAGTGCCGCCCGACTACACACGCCTCCTCGCCGCATTTAAATAGCTACAGATTGCCCGCCTGCCTCCATTAAACCAGAGCGTGTGCCAAGAAACTCACTCCGGCCACACGTCCGTTCGCTAGCCGACCAGCATTGAACACAACGCCGGTTAGTTCCTCGCATCCACCGGCTATATCGCACCACACCTCCGCTCCCCATCTCCTCCCCGCACCATATTCTGCACACTCTCCATGGCATCCGGCGAGCAAGAAGAGGGGTTCTCTAGCATAAAACCCGGTTGGGTGCCCCACCGAGCCCGCCGGATACGAAGTAGGAAACTCGCTACTCCACCTCCCTCGTTGATTAGTCCGTCACTACCATGGGCGAGGTTGCAGGCTGGCACGCGAAGGAGCAAGTAGCCGCTCCAAGCCGGCACGCGGTGGAGCACGGCGGCACGGGCGTCATTGTTGTCGTCGACGAGGTAGTGTCGTACCGCTCCTCCAGCGCCATCTGTCGTCAACGTGCGCGGAACTGCTCCCTGCCGGCACTGAGATCAATGAGGCGGCCAACACGTCTGCGGCCACCGCCGACAGTGAGAAGAAGTAGATCATGGGAGGCCGCCGCCGCTTGGGTCCCATCAAGGCCATCGTCGATGCGTCGCCGGCATGCACAGACGGTGTCTTTCCCGCTTTACAGGCCACCATCGTCCCCCGCCGACAGTGAGAAAAAGTAGATCATGGGAGGCCGCCGCCGCTTGGGTCCCATCAAGGCCATCGTCGATGCGTCGCCGACATGCAGAGACGGTGTCTTTCCCGCTTTACAGGCCACCATCATCCCCCGCCGACAGTGAGAAAAAGTAGATCATGGGAGGCCGCCGCCGCTTGTAGGCAGTCCGTTTCGACCTGCGATCCCTCTCCCTCATCGTCCAGCGTTGCCTCGTCGAAGGGCAGGTCCTCCCCCAGCTGCGATCCATCACCCGTCTCGCGCCCGGCAGCAGGACTGCTCGTCTCGCGCCCGGCAGCAGGACCGACCCCGTCTCGCGCCCGGCAGCAGGACCGTCCCCGTCTCGCGCCCGGCAGCAGGACCGGCTCCGTCTCGCGCCCGGCAGCAGACCGGCCTAGTCTCGCGCCCGGTCTTTGTTGGGCGGGTCGATGGAGGTTAGTTTTGGCCGCCCTCTGGGTCTCGTTGTTGGGGCCACCGAGGTGCGAAAGGTGGGTCCTTTCCGCTCGTTTCTTTGGTTGGGGTAGTGGCGGGCCTCGGTGAGGTGGTATCCAGTGCGGGAGGCGGGCGGCGGCCTGGTGGTGGCTCCGCGGTGCTCTTGGGCGAGCCCATGGATTGGTGCTGCTGGTGGCCATGGCCATATGGGTGGCGTGGTCGCGTCGTGGGTGTGGCGTTCGGTCGCGATGAATGTCGGCCGGGGTGAAAACCTGCTCTATCCTCGGACGGACGGCGGCGGCGTTGCTCGTTCCTTCTTGAAGGTATCGTCGCGGCTCTCATTGGCGATGTGTTGCTCAGGGAAACTCGATCGTCGGTCGGGCGGTGGCGGCGCGTTGGTGTCGTAACCTTCTTGAAGGCGCCGCCTTGGAGTGCACAGTTCGTCATATGCGGCTTCATCTCTTCGCGGTGGCGTGTTCACGGTGGAGGACCTCGATTGCTCTGTTGTGCTAGGGGTGGTGTGTGCGTGTGTTGTGGTGGGGTGCGTTTGTACTTGTGCTCGTTGATCATTGCTTTATTTATAAAGCGGGGCGAAAGCCTTTTTCGGTAATAGATGATCCAACTTTATCAAGGGAGAGGGGAGGCGAGGTATACCTTGTTGAGGTCGGTGCTCCGGCGGTCATCCATCGCCTATTACCTCTGCTCAGTTCCTCCTCGAGCTCTCCAGGGCAGGGCAGGGTGTGGAAGCATAGTGAGGAAGCAGCCTCAATTTATAGCTGGAAAGCTCTTCTCCGACACGTGCGACAATTAGTGCAAAAGGTTAGGGACAGAATTGTGTGACAATTAGTGAATTAGAACAATTCATAGTGTGAGCAATTTGAATTGAACATTGACAAATATTATATCAATAAATAGATGTACATTCACTGATCATATAAGGTGACAAATTAGTGCAAAAGGCTAGGGACAGAATTCTTCTTATTTGACAAAAGAAGAATCACGCTATGTTTATAATCAGTCCACATATGCTAAGAAATACAACCCATATATTGCATGCAAGAATTCAGTAACTTTCTTTTTTAACTTGGGGTTTCAGTGCCCCTTTTTTGTGTGTAGGCATCATCAAGATCTAAAACAAAACAAAAATATCGAAAGAGAGATATATAGCCCCGTTAGGTTACTTGCAGATGGCAGGGCACATCAAGTTAAAAATCAATCAGATAACCGCGTTCCTTGTTAACCTGAGACATGCAACTATGGATATATATATATATATATATATATATATATATATATATATATATATATATATTCTGATAACATTGTGCATATATATATATATATATATATATATATATATATATATATATATATGCACAATGTTATCAGAATGTACAGAATAAAATTATGGCGGTAAAGCAGCACGACATTGAATCTGGACTAACCTGACCCGACTGATCCCATGCATCATCTTTAGTCGCCAAGTGAGTGAGTGAGTACTATAGCTAGAGGCACCACAGATTACTTGCATGCATGCTACGGTGTCATTTAACAACTGCTGCTATATATACAAGTCATCTGAATGGTACCGCGTTGTTAGATCATCATACACATCCGAATGCGCGCTTGCGCTTGAGCTACAGCTATGATTCCGGCCTGCGAATCGGGTACACGGCCAACGCATGCCCAACCCTCTCTTTCACTTGGAAGAGGCACACATCCCCTATCCTCAGCTTATTGTCCCTAACAAATTCCGTCCACCCTTTGGAAATGTAACACATGTTGCGGGATCTGTTGAACATGCATGCTAGGCCACACCTGTGTTCCGCCCTCTAGCTCAAGGGACATTCTAACTCTGCCGCTGGGGAGCTTCTTGGAAAAATCTCGGCAAAATTTCTGCTCATAAATTCAGGTGAATGCATGATGATTATAAATTAATAATCAAAGGAGATCATTCCAACATGATATGAAAAGTTGAAAAACTCACCAGAGATAGTTTACTCTTGCTTCTGCTGCCGTCATTGTCATTGCACGTTCTGGTCATCTCTTTCACATAGATAGGAAATTCAGATCCGATTGATTGGACCTTCTCCTCAACTTTCTTCTCCATTTCCCTAGATAGAGCTGCCCCCTTGCTTAGAACATAGGGACGCCGCAAAGCACTGGTAGTAGATCTCTACAGAGATTCATATGGAACAAATCAACAACAGGATGAATGCCATCTGGCGAGCTTGGCCTTGTCGCGCGAGCACAGCAAGGGACTCACCTCGAGGTGGTCCTCCTTGAGCTTGGCGACGCGCTGGTCGCTCGAGGAGAGTAGTTCCTCCTGGAGGTTGGATATGTGCTCCTGTAGGCAGGCGAGCAGCTTGCTGCGGTCCGGGGCGGGGAGGCCGAGGGCGCCCTCGATCGAGCCCCGCAGGTACTCAATGGATGCCGGGAGCGCGAGCCCTGAAAGAAACACACAGCACAAGTCCAGTAGTTAGTTACACAGGCCACATCAAGGGGAGAGGACAACAACCACAAGTGCATGTAGGTTTAAGCTAATAGTACAAATTAACGTGCATTCTGTACAGGAAGCAGTAATTCAGCTCTTACTGCTAGTGCACGAACTTGCTTTCAATTGCTTCTTGCGTCTAGTATCATCTAAGAAAGTACACTAGTTCTTTTGTTTATGGCTTATAAGTGGCTAACTAATCATGAATATTTTGTGTAGTTTTTCAGATCATCATGTCAGCAAGTGCGACTTCATCAGCAGCACAGGTAGCAGTGTCAGCCAAAAATAAGTCGAGAAAGGATTCAGCTTGGGAGTATGCATTTTTGCCAAGTGAGAAGCACCCGAACAATGTTGGATGGATGTAATTTCTGCAAAAGTATCTACAGTGGAGGAAGATTTACCAGGATGAAGCAACATTTTGCTGGATTGAGAGGCCATGTTGCTCCATGCACACAAGTTCCTCAAGATGTTAGGGATAAGATGGAGGCAATCCTTGAGGCAGCAGAACAAAAGAAACTAGATAAAGAAGAAGAGTTGAACAAACTTAGGAGTCAGGTTCATATTGCTGAGGAGGACGACGGTGAGGAAGATCAATCAACCACTTTAGTGCGAAAGAGGCCTTTGAATAAAGGACCACTTGACGGTTATCGTGAGAAACCAGAAGTGGCTCGTGGAAAAAGGAAAGAAATCTGGAACTAGCACTCAAACCACACTAAATGAAACATACGATTGAAAGAGAAACAGAGAGCTCATGAATACATTGCAGATTGGTTTTACCAAGCTGGAATTCCATTAAATGCTGTTCGCCTTGATTCATTTTATCTAATGTTAGAAGCTATTGCACAATATGGCCCACGATTAAAGAAGCCTTCTCCTTATCAGCTTGGCACTCCTTTGGTTGGAGAACAGAGTCAGATCACTAGATGAATATGCAAATGCGCACAAGGAGGGAGGCATGGGCGTTGACTGGATGCTCTCTTTTGACAGATGCTTGGAGAGACAGATGGGCAGGGAAGAAGCCTAATGAACTTGGTAGCTCATTCTGCTAGAGATGTGTGGTTTCTCCGAGCTATAGAAGCTTCCACAGATGTTCATGATGCTGGTACACTCATGCATAGATGAAATTGGTCCAGAGAAGGTTTTACAAGTAGTGACCGATAATGCTTCAAATAACATGGCTGCAGCAGCAAAGTTACTAAAACAGAAATACCCTCAGATATTTTGGACTCCTTGTGCAGCACATACCATTGGTCTAGTGCTTGAGGACATTGGTAAGAAGCCTGCTATCAGTAATACGGACACAATTAAGAAAGCGAAGTCTCCTCATTACATGTTACATTTATGCCCACACTAGATGATGCGTTCTTTTACTGGTGATGGTGATTTAGTTGGAGCTGGAACTAGTCGGTTTGCCACTTGCTACCTGAATTTGAAAAAGTCTATATGACAAAAAGAAAAGAAGTGAAAGAAATGCTGGGATCATCAAAGTGGAGCGACTCTAGTCGGTTTGCTAAGAAAAAAAGCAGGAAAAGTTATTGCTAGGTTGATCATGGGCAATGATTTTTGGTCATCAATTTTGCGACTTATAAACTATTTTGAGCCACTAGCATTTCTACTTAGAAGAAGGGTGGATGGAGATGTTCCTGCTATGGGTTACATTTATGGAAAATGCAAAGAAGGAAATTGCTGTCCGTTTTGATGGAAATGAAAACAAGTATGGTTTTATTTATTTGGGATATCATCATAGATGAAATTGCTGTCCGTTGCATAAGAAAGAACAAGGCAGAGTACCTCTAGCTTGAGGCCGGGCGTCGTCCTCCCCTCCCTCCTTCCTGCATCGAGTTCGAGTTGCTGCTGCTGCTGCGTGTGGGTGAGGACGGTAGGCACCTGGATCTGGTTGGCGTCGCGGTAGGGCCTGCTCCATGGCCGAAACCCTAGCTCGGCGTCGGCGGCGGCCTCCGGAATCGCCGCCGTGGGCGGCGGCGGAGGGGGGGAAGCGGGCTGAGTGGCGCAACAACGAACCTTCTGGGAACCCTTCGATATGGGTTTGGCCCAGGATCGTCCCGACTGGGCCATCCACTTGGCGTCCCGCCGGCCCGTGAACAAATTCAAAATTCCTTCTCCTCATTTCTTTCTCTTTTTTATGTTTTTCTGTTCTCATTGTTTGCGTTTTTTTCTGTACTTTTCTTTGAAATTAAAATATTCTACATGTATATTACAAAAAACACATTAAAAAAATGTTGAACCAGAATTTGAAAAATGTTTTGAATAAGTATTAAAAAACGTGAACGAGTATTTGAAAAATATTGAACAAGTACTAAAAAGTGTTGAACAAGTATTTGAAAAAAATGTTGAATGAGTATTAAAAAATGTTGCCTGAGTATTTGAAAATATTGAACATCTATTTGAGAAATGTTGAACAAGTATTTAGAAATGTTGAATAAAGTATTAAAAAATGTTGAACGAATATTTGAAAAATGTTGACCCAGTATTTAAAGAAATGTTGATCATGTATATAAGAATTGTAAACAATTATTTAAAAAATGCTGAACAAGTATTTAAAAATATTAAACAATTATAAAAGAATGTAGAATGAAAAACAAAAAGAAACAAAGAAAAACCAAAATAAATGAAAAAATTGGACAAGAAAAAAGAAAACAAAACGAAAAACAAAGAAAACCGGCTCCGATCGCCTCTAGTAGGTCGCGATCCTACTACTAACTAGTAACTGGAAGCCATCGCAATGGTTACAGCATCTCCAGCCGCACCCAGGCGGCCTTTCGGTGATTTTTTGCTTGTGGCCAAAAACGGCCGATCGCGCCCAGAGTCCGTTTTAGCGGCTTGGGCCGAAATCAGCGCCGGCGGACCCAGGTCAAACACGACACGCCGGGGGAGCCGGGGGCGCCAGGGCGAGTGTTTTGGCGCGAAACAGCCGCGTTCCCGCCGAGTCAGCGAGACAAGCGCTTCGTCGACCTCGTCGTCTCGGTTCCCGTGGGAATCAATGCGAAGGCTGCCGCGCCGATCGCCCTTCATTGATGCCTCACGGGCGGCGCAGTGAAGACGCCGTCAACGCGCGTCCCGCCCGCATGCGCCACTCGTCCGCCCGCATGCCGCCCCCCGGCCACCCCGCTTCGGCTATAAAAAGGCGCCCCTCCCCACCGGTGAGCGCCACAACCTCCCCCACTACCTCCAGTGAAATCCTTTTCCCCGCCGGCGAGGTCTCCCACCACTCCCCTGCCCGCCGACGAGCGAAACCATGGCGGAGAGATACCCAAGCGACGGCGCAGCGGCGAACGGCTTCGGCCACCGACACCTCCAGGAGCCAGAGGCGCACCTTCTGTACGAGGCCGAGTACCCGGCGCCCCCCGACATGCGCGTGCCTGGCTCATGGAGACTGAGCGCCGGTGGCGTCCCGGTGTCGTTGGTACCCGAAGGGGCGACAGGGCGGGCGGAGATCGCCCGCATCCGCTCCTCGTTGATGGAGGAGCAGCGGAACCAGCCGAGGTACGCGCCCGACAGCGACACGCTGTGTACGATGTACTTCGAGCGCCGCCGCGAGGAGCAGATCGCCTCCGTCAACGGCATCGTCCCCCGTGGCTACCACAACTCCAAAGGACGGCGCGAGTGGTGGGGCATCCCCGGCCGCACACACGACGCGGTCCTCGACCACATCGAGACCGGCAATGTGCCGCGGCTGGAGTACCCGACGCGGCCCTCCTTCTCTCGTCGGCGCGGCAGTTCCTGGATGCCACGGCGAATGGAGCCAGGGTCGTCCTCGTCGTCGGGCTTCGGCTCGCCGGCCCTCCACCCCGTCAAGCCCGAGCCGGAGGAGACGCTGCTCGGGCGACGTGCTCGCAGCGGCGCCCTCGTCATCAACGAGCCCTCGCCCGCGACTGCACCGACGAGGCGCTCCCTCCGCCTGGTCCGGCCGAAGCCCGAGCCGGACATGCTCCCCGTGAAGCCGGTGTTGGAAATATGCCTTAGAGGTAATAATAAAATGGTTATTATTATATTTCCTTGTTCATGATAATTGTCTATTGTTCATGCTATAATTGTATTAACCGGAGACCGTAATACATGTGTGAATACGTAGACCACAACATGTCCCTAGTGAGCCTCTAGTTGACTAGCTCGTTGGTCAATAGATGGTTATGGTTTCCTGACCATGGACATTGGATGTCGTTGATAACGGGATCACATCATTAGGAGAATGATGTGATGGACAAGACCCAATCCTAAGCATAGCACAAGATCGTGTAGTTTGTCTATTAAAGCTTTTCTAATGTCAAGTATCATTTCCGTAGACCATGAGATTGTGCAACTCCCGGATACCGTAGGAATGCTTTGGGTGTGCCAAACGTCACAACGTAACTGGGTGGCTATAAAGGCACACTACGGGTATCTCCGAAAGTGTCTGTTGGGTTGGCATGAATCGAGACTGGTATTTGTCACTCCGTGTGACGGAGAGGTATCTCTGGGCCCAGTCGGTAGGACATCATCATAATGAGCTCAATGTGACCAAAGAGTTGATCACGGTATGATGTGTTATGGAACGAGTAAAAGTGACTTGCCGGTAACGAGATTGAACGAGGTATTGAAATACCGACGATCGAATCTCGGGCAAGTAACGTACCGATTGACAAAGGGAATTGTATACAGGATTGATTGAATCCCCGACATCGTGGTTCATCCGATGAGATCATCGTGGAACATGTGGGAGCCAACATGGGTATCCAGATCCCGCTGTTGGTTATTGGCCAGAGAGTTGTCTCGGTCATGTCTGCATGATTCCCGAACCCGTAGGGTCTGCACACTTAAGGTTCGGTGAAGCTAGAATTGTTATGGGAATTAGTGTGCAGTTACCGAATGTTGTTCGGAGTCCCGGATGATATCCCAGACGTCACTAGGAGTTCCGAAATGGTCCGGAGGTAAAGATTTATATATGGGAAGTCCTATTTTGGCCACCGGAAAACGTTCGGGATTTTTTGGCATTGTACCGGGAAGGTTCTAGAAGGTTCCGAAGTAGGGCCCGCCTGCATGGGGGGGGGCCCACATGAACGTGGGTAGTGGGGGCAAGGCCCCACACCCCTGGTCAAGGCGCACCAAGATCCCCCCTTAAAAGGAATAAGATCATATTTCGAAGAGATAAGATCAAGATCCCTAAAAAAGGGGGATAACAATCGGTGGGGAAGGGAAATGATGGGATTTCTTTTCCCCACCTTTGCCAACGCCCCAATGGACTTGGAGGGCAAGAAACTAGCCCCCTCCACCCCTATATATAGTGGGGAGGCGCATGGGAGCCGCACCCCTTCCCCTGGCGCAGCCCTCTCCCTCCCCAACACCTCCTCCGTAGTAGTAGTGCTTGGCGAAGCCCTGCCGGAGAACTGCAAGCTCCACCACCACGCCGTCGTGCTGCCAGATCTCTCCCTCAACTTATCCTCTCCGCTTGCTGGATCAAGAAGGAGGAGACGTCCCCGGGCTGTACGTGTGTTGAACACGGAGGCGCCGTTGTTCGGCGCTTAGATCGGAATCAACCGCGATCTGAATCGCTACGAGTACGACTCCTTCATCCGCGTGCTTGTAACGCTTCCGCATCGTGATCTTCAAGGGTATGAAGATGCACTCTCCTCTCTCTCATTGCTAGTCTCTCCATAGATTGATCTTGGTGATGCGTAGAAATTTTTTAATTTCTGCAACGATCCCCAACAGTGGCATCATGAGCTAGGTCTATGCGTAGATTCTATGCACGAGTAGAACACAAAGTAGTTGTGTGGGCGATGATTTGTTCAATTTTCTTACCGTTACTAGTCTTATCTTGATTCGGTGGCATCATGGGATGAAGCGGCCCGGACCGACCTTACACATACGCTTACGTGAGACAGGTTCCACCGACTGACATGCACTATTTGCATAAGGTGGCTAGCGGGTGCCAGCCTCTCCCACTTTAGTCGGATCGGATTCGATGAAAAGGGTCCTTATGAAGGGTAAATAGAAATTGGCATATCACGTTGTGGTTTTGGCGTAGGTAAGAAACGTTCTTGCTAGAAACCTATAGCAGACACGTAAAAACTTGCAACAACAATTAGAGGATGTCTAACTTGTTCTTGCAACATATGTTGTGTGATGTGATATGGCCAATAGGATGTGATGAATGATATATGTGATGTATGAGATTGATCATGTTCTTGGAATAGGAATCACGACTTGCATGTCGATGAGTATGACAATCGGCAGGAGCCATAGGAGTTGTCTTAATTTGTTATATGACCTGCATGTCAATGAAAACGCCATGTAATTACTTTACTTTATTGCTAACCGTTAGCCATAGTAGTAGAAGTAATAGTTGACGAGACAACTTCATGAAGACACAATGATGGAGATCATGGTGTCATGCCGGTGACGATGATGATCATGGCGCCCCGAAGATGGAGATCAAAAGGAGCAAAATGATATTGGCCATATCATGTCACTATTTGATTGCATGTGATGTTTATCATGTTTTTACATCTTATTTGCTTAGAACAACGGTAGCATAAATAAGATGATCCCTCATAAAATTTCAAGAAAGTGTTCCCCCTAACTGTGCACCGTTGCGAAAGTTCGTTGTTTCAAAGAACCACGTGATGATCGGGTGTGATAGATTCTAACGTTCGCATACAACGGGTGTAAGCTAGATTTACACATGCAAAACACTTAGGTTGACTTGACGAGCCTAGCATGTACAGACATGGCCTCGGAACACAAGAGACCGAAAGGTCGAACATGAGTCGTATAGTGGATACGATCACCATGAAGATGTTCATCGATGATGACTAGTCCGTCTCACGTGATTATCGGACACGGCCTAGTTGACTCGGATCATGTATCACTTAGATGACTAGAGGGATGTCTATCTGAGTGGGAGTTCATTAAATAATTTGATTAGATAAACTTAATTATCATGAACATATTCAAAAGGTCTTTGCAAATTATGTCGTAGCTCACGCTTTGGTTCTACTGTTTTAGATATGTTCCTAGAGAAAATTTAGTTGAGAGTTGACAGTAGAAATTATGCGGACTGGGTCCGTAAAGTGAGAATTGTCCTCATTGCTGCGCAGAAAGATTATGTCCTTAATGCACCACTCCGTGTGCTGAACCGTCGGTTATGGATGTTGCGAACATCTGACATACACGTTTTGATGACTACATGATAGTTCAGTGCGTAATGCTAAATGGTTTAGAATTGAGGCACCAAAAACGTTTTTGAAACATCGCAGAACATATGAGATGTTCCAAGGACTGAAATTGGGATTTTAGGCTAGTGCCCACGTCAAGAGGTATTGGACCTCTGACAAGTTTCTAAGCCTGCAAACTAAGGAGAAAAGCTCAATCGTTGAGCATGTGCTCAGATTATATGAGTACTACAATCGCTTGAATCGAGTGGGAGTTAATCTTCCAGATGAGATAGTGATGGTTCTCCAAAGTCACTGCCACCAAGCTACTAGAGCTTCGTGATGAACTATAACATATCAGGGATAGATATGATGATCCTTGAGCTATTCGCGACACCGCAAACATAGAAATCAAATAGGAGCATCAATTGTTGATGGTTAGTAATACCACTAGTTTCAAGAAGGGTAAGGGAAAGAAAGGGATACTTCATGAAACGACAAATCAGTTGCTGCTCTAGTGAAGAAACCCAAGGTTGAACCCAAACCCGAGACTAAGTGCTTCTGAAATGAGGGGAATGGTCACTGAAGCAGAACTACCCTAGATACTTGGTAGATGAGAAGGCTGGCAAGGCCGATAGAAGTATATTGGACATACATTATAATGTGTACTTTACTAGTACTCCTAGTAGCACTAGGGTATTAAATACCGGTTCGGTTGCTAAGTGATAGTAACTCGAAATAAAAAGCTACGGAATAAACGGAGACTAGCTGAAGGTGAGATGACGATATGTGTTGGAAGTGTTTCCAAGGTTGATGTGATCAAGCATCGCATGCTCCCTCTACCATCGAGATTGGTGTTAAACCTAAATAATTGTTATTTGGTGTTTGCGTTGAGCATAGACATGATTGGATTATGTTTATACATAATCTGGTTATTCATTTAAGGAGAATAATGGTTACTCTGTTTATTTGAATAATACCTTCAATGGTCTTGCGCCTAAAATGATTGGTTCATTGAATCTTGATCGTAGTGATACACATGTTCATGCCAAAAGATATAAGATAGTAATGATAGTACCACATACTTGTGGCACTGCCATTTGAGTCATATTGGTATAAAACGCATGAAGAAGCTCCATGTTGATGGATCTTTGGACTCACTTGTTTTTTGAAAAGTTTGAGACATGCAAACCATGTCTATTGGTTTATACACATGAAGAAACTCCATGCAGATGGATCGTTTGGACTCACTTGATTTTGAATCACTTGAGACATGCAAATCATACCACATGGGCAAGATGACTGAAAGGCCTCGTTTTCAGTGAGATGAAACAAGAGAGCAACTTGTTGGAAGTAATACATTTGATGTGTGCAATCCAATGAGTGCTGAGGCACGCAGTGAATATCGTTATGCTCTTACTTCACAGATGATTTGAGTAGCTTCTAAGTATATTTACTTGATGATACACAAGTCTGAATTATTGAAAGGTTCAAGTAATTTCAGAGTGAAGTTGAAGATCGTCGTGACAAGAGGATAAAATGTCTATGATATGATCATAAAGATGAATATCTGAGTTACGTGTTTGGTACACAATTAAGACATTGTGGAAATTGTTTCACAACTAATGTCGTCCTGGAACACCATAGTGTGATGGTGTGTCCGAACATCATAGTTGCAACCTATTGGATGTGGTGCAAACCATGATGTGTCTTATCGAATTACCACTATCGTTTATGGGTTAGGCATTAGAGACAACCGCATTCACTTTAAATAGGGCACCACGTAATTCCGTTGAGATGACACCGTATGAACTATGGTTTAGAGAAACCTAAGCTATCATTTCTTAAAAGTTTGGGGCTGCGACGCTTATGTGAAAATGGTTTAGCCTAATAAGCTTGAACCCAAAGCGGATAAATGCATCTTCATAGGACACCCAAAACAGTTGGGTATACCTCCTATTTCGGATCCGGAAGCAAAAGTGATTGTTTCTAGAAACGGGTCCTTTCTCGACGAAAAGTTTCTGTCGAAAGAATTGGGTGGGAGGATGGTGGAGACTTGATGAGGTTATTGACCCGTCACTTCAACAAGTGTGTAGCATGGCACAGGAAGTTGTTCCTGTAGCGCCTACACCAATTGAAGTGGAAGCTGATGATAGTGATCATGAAACTTCGGATCAAGTCACTACCAAACCTCATAGGTCGACAAGGATGCGTACTATTTCAGAGTGGTACGTAATCCTGTCTTGGAGGTCATGTTTCTAGACAACAATGAACCTACGAGCTATGGAGAAACGATGGTGGGCCCGGATTCCGACAAATGGCTAGAGGCCATAAAATCCGAGAGGATCCATGTGTGAAAACAAAGTATAGACTTTGGAAGAACTACTTGATGGTCGTAAGGCTATTCGGTACAGATGGATTTTAAAAGGAAGACAGACAATGATGGTAAGTATCACCATTAAGAAAGCTCGACTTGTCGTTAAGATGTTTTCCGACAAGTTCAAGGAGTTGACTGCGGTGAGACTTTCTCACTCGTAGCGATGCTAAGTGTCTGTTGGAATTGTATTAGCAGTTACTGCATTATTTATGAAATCTTGCAGATAGGATGTCAAAACATTGTTTCCTCAACAATTTTCTTGAGGAAAGGTTGTATGTGATACAACCAGAAGGTTTTTGTCAATCCTAAAAGATGCTAACAAGTATGCAAAGCTCCAGCAATCCTTCTAAGGACTGGAGTAAGCATCTCGGAGTTGGAATATACGCTTTGATGAGATGATCAAAGATTTTGGGTTTATACAAAGTTTATGAGAAACTTGTATTTCCAAAGAAGTGAGTGGGAGCACTATAGAATTTCTGATGAGTATATGTTGTTGACATATTGTTGATCAGAAATGATGTAGAATTTCTGGAAAGCATATAGGGTTATTTGAAAAGTGTTTTTTGATGGAAAACCTAGATTAAGCTACTTGAACATTGAGCATCAAGATCTATAAGGATAGATCAAAAAACGCTTAATAGTACTTTCAAATGAATACATACCATGACAAGATTTTGAAGGAGTTCAAATAAGATCAGCAAAGAAGGAGTTCTTGGCTGTGTTATAAAGTGTGAGCATTGAGTGAGACTCAAGATCTGACCACGGCAGAAGAGAGAGAAAGGACGAAGGTCGTCCCCTATGCTTTAGACGTAGGCTCTACAGTATGCTATGCTGTGTACTGCACCTGAAGTGTGTAGGGGAACGTAGCAGAAATTCAAAATTTTCCTACGTGTCACCAAGATCTATCTATGGACAAACCAGCAACGAGGGGAAGGAGAGTGCATCTACATACCCTTGTAGATCGCTAAGCGGAAGCGTTCAAGAGAACGGGGTTGAAGGAGTCGTACTCGTCGTGATCCAAATCACTGGAGATCCTAGTGCCGAACGGACGGCACCTCCGCGTTCAACACACGTACAGCCCGGTGACGTCTCCCATGCCTTGATCCAGCAAGGAGAGAGGGAGAGGTTGAGGAAGACTCCGTCCAGCAGCAGCACAACGGCGTGGTGGTGGTGGAGGAGCGTAGCAATCCTGCAGGGCTTCGCCAAGCACCGCGAGATATGAGGAGAAAAAAAGGTAGGGCTGCGCCAACATGAGAAGAACTTCGTGTGTTGGGCTGCCCCTTTGCCTCCACTATATATAGGGGGAGAGGGGGGGCTGCGCCCCCACCTAGGGTTCCACCCTAGGGGCGGCCAGCCAAGATCCCATCTGGGGCGGCCAAGGAGGGAGAGGAAACTTTCCCCCCAAGTTAGGTGGGTGCGCCCCCTCCCCAAACCCTAGGCGCCTTGGGCCCTTGTGGGGGCGCACCAGCCCACTGGGCTGGTCCCTCCCACACTTGGCCCATGCAGCCCTCCGGGATGGTGTCCCCACTTGGTGGACCCGGGACCCTCCGGTGGTCCCATGCGTTACCGATAAAACCGAAACTTTTCCGGTAACCAAAACAGGACTTCCCATATATAAATCTTTACCTCCGGACCATTCCGGAACTCCTCGTGACGTCCGGGATCTCATCCGGGACTCCGAACAACATTCGGTAACCACATACAAACCTCCTTTATAACCCTAGCGTCATCGAACCTTAAGTGTGTAGACCCTACGGGGTCGGGGACCATGCAGACATGACTGAGACGTTCTCCGATCAATAACCAACAGCGGGATCTGGATACCCATGTTGGCTCCTACATGTTCCACGATGATCTCATCAGATGAACCACGATGTCGAGGATTCGATCAATCCCGTATACAATTCCCTTTGTCTAGCGGTATTGTACTTGCCCGAGATTCAATCGTCGGTATCCCGATACCTTGTTCAATCTCGTTACCTGCAAGTCTCTATACTCATTCCGTAACACATCATCCCGTGATCAACCCCTTGGTCACATTGTGCACATTATGATGATGTCCTACCGAGTGGGCCCAGAGATACCTCTCCGTCAATCGGAGTGACAAATCCCAGTCTCGATTCGTGCCAACCCAACAGACACTTTCGGAGATACCCGTAGTGCACCTTTATAGCCACCCGATTCGTTGTGGACGTTTGGTACACCAAAGCATTCCTACGGTATCCGGAGTTGCACAATCTCATGGTCTAAGGAAAAGATACTTGACATTTAGAAAGCTTTAGCATACGAACTACACGATCTTGTGCTAGGCTTAGGATTGGGTCTTGTCCATCACATCATTCTCCTAATGTTGTGATCCCGTCATCAATGACATCCAATGTCCATGGTCAGGAAACCATGACCATCTGTTGATCAACGAGCTAGTCAACTAGAGGCCCACTAGGGACATGTTGTGGTCTATGTATTCACACATGTATTGCAGTTTCCGGTCAATACAATTATAGCATGAATAATAGACAATTATCATGAACAAGGAAATACAATAATAACCATTTTATTATTGCCTCTAGGGCATATTTCCAATAGTCTCCCACTTGCACTAGAGTCAATAATCTAGTTCACATCACTATGTGATTGTAATGGATCGACACCCATGGGGTTTGATCATATCTCGCTTGTGAGAGAGGTTATTAGTCAACGGATCTAAACCTTTCAAATCCGTGTGTGCTTTGCAAATCTTTAGGTCATGTTGTAAATGCTGCTTCCACGCTCCACTTGGAGCTATTCCAAATGGTTGCTCCACTATATGTATCTGGTTTGCTACTCAGAGTCATTCGGATAGGTGTTAAAGCTTGCATCGGCGTAACCCTTTACGCTGAACTCTTTATCACCTCCATAATCGAGAAACATGTCCTTCATTTACTCCAAGGACAATTTTTTTGTTGACCGCTGTCCAATGATCCATTCCTGGATCATTCTTGTACCCCTTGACTGACTCATGGCAAGGCACACTTCTGGTGCGGTACACAGCATAGCATACTATAGAGCCTACGTCGAAGCATAGGGATGACCTTCGTCCTTTTTCTCTCTTACGTCGTGGTCGAGCTTTAACTTCATACCTTACAACTCAGGCAAGAACTCCTTCTTTGACTGATCCATCTTGAACACCTCCAAGATCATGTCAAGGTATGTGCTCATTTGAAAGTACCATTTAGCGTTTTTTGATCTATCCTCATAGATCTTGATGCTCAATGTTCAAGTAGCTTAATCCAGGTTTTCCATTGAAAGACACTTTTCAAATAACCCTATATGCTTTCCAGAAATTCTACATCATTTCTGATCAACAATATGTCAACAACATATACTTATCAGAAATTCTATAGCGCTCCCACTCACTTCTTTGGAAATACAAGTTTCTCATAAACTTTGTATAAATCCAAAATCTTTGATCATCTCATCAAAGCGTATATTCCAACTCCGAGATGCTTGCTCCAGTCCTTAGAAGGATTGCTGGAGCTTTGCATATTTGTTAGCATTTTCAGGATTGACAAAACCTTCTGGTTGTATCACATACAACCTTTCCTCAAGGATATCGTCAAGGAAACAATGTTTCGACATCCTATCTGCAAGATTTCATAATTAATGCAGTAACTGCTAATCCAATTCCAACAGACTCTTAGCATCACTACGAGTGAGAAAGCCTCACCGTAGTCAACTCCTTGAACTTGTCGGAAAACATCTTAACGACAAGTCGAGCTTTCTTAATGGTGACACTTTACCATCATTGTCCGTTTTCTTCTAAAATTCATCTGTACCCAACAGCCTTTACGACCATCAAGTAGTTCTACCAAAGTCTACACTTTGTTTTCATACATGGATCCTCTCTCGGATTTTATGGCCTCAAGCCATTTGTTGGAATCCGGGCCCACCATCGCTTCTCCATAGCTCGTAGGTTCATTGTTGTCTAGCAACATGACCTCCAAGACAGGATTACGTACCACTCCGAAGCAGTACGCGTCCTTGTCGTCCTACGAGGTTCAGTAGTGACTTGATCCGAAGTTTCATGATCACTATCATAAGCTTCTACTTCAATTGGTGTAGGTGCCACAGGAACAACTTCCTGTGCCCTGCTACATACTAGTTGAAGTGATGGTTCAATAACCTCATCAAGTCTCCACCATCCTCCCACTCAATTCTTTCGAGAGAAACTTTTCCTCGAGAAAGGACCCGTTTCTAGAAACAATTACTTTTGCTTCCGGATCTGAGATGGGAGGTATACCCAACTGTTTTTTGGGTGTCCTATGAAGATGATTTTTATCCGCTTTGGGTTCGAGCTTATCAATCTGAAACTTTTCACATAAGCGTCGCAGCCCCAAACTTTTAAGAAACAACAACTTAGGTTTCTCCAAACCACAGTTCAAACGGTGTCGTCTCAACGGAATTACGTGGTGCCCTATTTAAAGTGAGTGTGGTTGTCTCTAATGCCTAACCCATGAACGATAGTGGTAATTCGATAAGAGACATCATGGTACGCACCATATCCAATAGGGTGCAACTATGATGTTCGGACACACCATCACACTATGGTGTTCCAGGCGGTATTAATTGTGAAGCAATTTCCACAATGTCTTAATTGCGTGCCAAAGCTCGTAACTCAGATACTCATCTCTATGATCATAACATAGACATTTTATCCTCTTGTCACGATGATCTTCAACTTCACTCTGAAATTACTTGAACCATTCAATAATTCAGACTTGTGTTTCATCAAGTAAATACACTCAGTATCTACTTAAATCATCCGTGAAGTAAGAACATAACGATATTCACTGCATGCCTCAGCACTCATTGGACTGCACAAATCAAAATGTGTTACTTCCTACAAGTTGCTATCTTGTTCCATCTCACTGAAAACGAGGCTTTTCAGTCATCTTGCCCATGTGGTATGATTTGCATGTCTCAAGTGATTCAAAATCAAGTGAGTCCAAACTATCCATCTGCATGGAGTTTCTTCATGCGTATACACCAATAGACATGGTTCGCATGTCTCGAACTTTTCAAAAATGAGTGAGTCCAAAAGATCCATCAGCATGGAGCTTCTTCATGCGTATACACCAATATGACTTACATGGCAGTGCCACAAGTAAGTGGTACTATCTTATATCTTTTGGCATGAATATGTGTATCACTACGATCGAGATTCAATAAACCATTCTTTTAGGTGCAAGACCATTGAAGGTATTTATTCAAATAAATAGAGTAACCATGATTCTCCTTAAATGAATAACCGTATTGTGATAGATATAATCCAATCATGTCTATGCTCAACGCAAACACCAAATAACAATTATTTAGGTTTAACTCCAATCTCGATGGTAGAGGGAGCGTGTGATGCTTGATCACATCAACCTTGGAAACACTTCCAACACATATCGTTAGCTCACCTCTAGCTAGTCTCCGTTTATTCCGTAGCTTTTATTTTGAGTTGCTAACACTTAGCAACCGAACCGGTATCTAATACCCTGGAGCTACTAGGAGTACTAGTAAAGTACACATTTAATTCAATGTATATCCAATATACTTCTATCGACCTTGCATGCCTTCTCATCTACCAAGTATCTAGGGTGGTTCCGCTTCAGTGTCCGTTCCTCTCATTACAGAAGCACTTAGTCTCGGGTTTGGGTTCAACCTTGGGTTTCTTTACTAGAGCAGCAACTGTTTTGCTGTTTCATGAACTATCCCTTGCTGCCCTTACCCTTCTTGAAACTAGTGGTTTTACCAACCATCAACAGTTGATGCTTCTACTTGACTTCTACTTTCGCGGAGTCAAACATCGCGAACACTTCAAGGATCATCATATCTTTCCCTGATATGTTATAGTTCATCACGAAGCTCTAGTAGCTTAGTGGCAATGACTTTGGAGAAACATCACTATCTCATCTGGAAGATCAACTCCCACTGGATTCAAGCGATTGTTGTACTCAGAGAATCTGAGCACAAGCTCAACGATTGAGCTTTTCTCCCTTAGTTTGTAGGCTAGAAAACTCGTCGGAGGTCTTATACCTCTTAACGTGGACACGGGCCTGAAATCCCAATTTCAGCCCTCGAAACATCTCATATGTTCCGCGACATTTCAAAAATGTCTTTGGTGCCTCAACTCTAAACCGTTTAACTGAACTATCACGTAGTTATCAAAACGTGTATGTCAGATGTTCGTAACATCCACAGACAACATTCGAGGTCCAGCACACCGAGCGGTGCATTAAGGACATAAGCCTTCTATTGTCCGCATAATTGCTACTGTCAACTTTCAACTATATTTTCTCTAGGAACATATCTAAAACAGTAGAATTAAAGGGCAAGCTATGACATAATTTGCAAAGGGCTCTCGACTATGTTCAGGATAATTAAGTTCACCTAATGAACTCCCACTCAGATAGACATCCCTCTAGTCATCTAAGTGATTACATGATCCGAGTCAACTAGGCCGTGTCCGATCATCACGTGAGATGGACTAGTCATCATTGGTGAACATCTTCATGTTGATCGTATCTACTATACGGCTCATGCTCGACCTTTCGGTCTCTTGTGTTCCGAGGCCATGTCTGTACATGCTAGGATCGTCAAGTCAACCTAAGTGTTTCGCGCGTGTAAATCTGGCTTACACCCGTTGTATATGAACGTAAGAATCTATCACACCCGATCATCACGTGGTGCTTCGAAACGACAAACTTTCGCAACGGTGCACAGTTAGGGGGAACACTTTCTTGAAATTTTAATGAGGGATCATCTTATTTACTACCGTCGTTCTAAGCAAATAAGATGCATAAACATGATAAACATGACATGCAATCAAAAGTGACATGATATGGCCAATATCATTTTGCTCCTTTTGATCTCCATCTTCGGGGCTCCATGATCATCATCGTCACCGGCATGACACCATGATCTCCATCATCATGATCTCCATCATCGTGTCTCCATGAAGTTGTCTCGCCAACTTATTACTTCTACTACTATGGCTACCGGTTAGCAATAAAGTAAAGTAATTACATGGCGTTGTTCAATGACACGCAGGTCATACAATAAATTAAGACAACTCCTATGGCTCCTGCCGGTTGTCATACTCATCGACATGCAAGTCGAGATTCCTATTAAAAGAACATGATCAATCTCATACATCACATATCATTCATCACATTCTTCTTGGCCATATCACATCACATAGCATACCCTGCAAAAACAAGTTAGACGTCCTCTAATTGTTGTTTGCATGTTTTACGTGGCTGCTATGGGTTTCTAGCAAGAACGTTTCTTACCTACGCAAAAACCACAACGTGATATGCCAATTGCTATTTACCCTTCATAAGGACCCTTTTCATCGAATCTGTTTCGACTAAAGTGGGAGAGACTGGCACCCGCTAGCCACCTTATGCACCAAGTGCATGTCAGCCGGTGGAACCTGTCTCACGTAAGTGTACGTGTAAGGTCGGTCCGGGCCGCTTCATCCCACAATACCGTCGAAACAAGATTGGACTAGTAACGGTAAGCATATTGAACAAAGTCAATGCCCACAACTACTTTGTGTTCTACTCGTGCAAAGAATCTACGCAATAGACCTAGCTCATGATGCCACTGTAGGGGAACGTAGCAGAAATTCAAAATTTTCCTATGTGTCACCAAGATCTATCTATGGAGAAACCAGCAACGAGGGGAAGGATTGTGCATCTACATATCCTTGTAGATTGCTAAGCAGAAGCGTTCAAGAGAACGGGGTTGAAGGAGTCGTACTCGTCGTGATCCAAATCACCGGAGATCCTAGTGCCGAACGGACGGCACCTCCGCGTTCAACACACATACAGCCCGGTGACGTCTCCCATGCCTTGATCCAGCAAGGAGAGAGGGAGAGGTTGAGGAAGACTCCGTCCAGCAGCAGCACAACGGCGTGGTGGTGGTGGAGGAGCGTGGCAATCCTGCAGGGCTTTGCCAAGCACCGCGAGATATGAGGAGAAAGAGAGGTAGGGCTGCGCCAACATGAGAAGAACTTCGTGTGTTGGGCTGCCCCTTTGCCTCCACTATATATAGGGGGAGAGGGGGGGCTACGCCCCCACCTAGGGTTCCACCCTAGGGGCGGCGGCCAGCCCAAGATCCCATCTGGGGGGGGCGGCCAAGGGGGGGAGAGGGGAAACTTGCCCCCCAAGTTAGGTGGGTGCGCCCCCTCCCCAAACCCTAGGCGCCTTGGGCCCTTGTGGGGGGCGCACCAGCCCACCTGGGGCTGGTCCTCTCCCACACTTGGCCCATGCAGCCCTCTGGGGATGGTGGCCCCACTTGGTGGACCCCTGGGACCCTCCTGGTGGTCCCGGTACGTTACCGATAAAACCCGAAACTTTTCCGGTAACCAAAACAGGACTTCCCATATATAAATCTTTACCTCCGGACCATTCCGGAACTCCTCGTGACGTCCGGGATCTCATACGGGACTCCGAACAACATTCGGTAACCACATACAAACTTTCTTTATAACCCTAGCGTCATCGAACCTTAAGTGTGTAGACCCTACGTGTTCGGGAACCATGCAGACATGACCGAGACGTTCTCCGGTCAATAACCAACAGCGGGATCTGGATACCCATGTTGGCTCCTACATGTTCCACGATGATCTCATCGGATGAACCACGATGTCGAGGATTCGATCAATCCCGTATACAATTCCCTTTGTCTAGCGGTATTGTACTTGCCCGAGATTCGATCGTCGGTATCCCGATACTTTGTTCAATCTCGTTACCGGCAAGTCTCTTTACTCGTTCCGTAACACATCATCCCGTGATCAATCCCTTGGTCACATTGTGCACATTATGATGATGTCCTACCGAGTGGGCCCAGAGATACCTCTCCGTCAATCGGAGTGACAAATCCCAGTCTCGATTCGTGCCAACCCAACAGACACTTTCGGAGAAACCCGTAGTGCACCTTTATAGCCACCCAGTTACGTTGTGACGTTTGGTACACCCAAAGCATTCCTACGGTATCCGGGAGTTGCACAATCTCATGGTCTAAGGAAAATATACTTGACATTTAGAAAGCTTTAGCATACGAACTACATGATCTTGTGCTAGGCTTAGGATTGGGTCTTGTCCATCACATCATTCTCCTAATGTTTTGATCCCGTCATCAATGACATCCAATGTCCATGGTCAGGAAACCATGACCATCTGTTGATCAACGAGCTAGTCAACTAGAGGCTCACTAGGGACATGTTGTGGTCTATGTATTCACATATGTATTGCAATTTCCGGTCAATACAATTATAGCATGAATACTAGACAATTATCATGAACAAGGAAATACAATAATAACCATTTTATTATTGCCTCTAGGGCATATTTCCTACAAAGTGTGCCTTGCCATGAGTCAATTAAGGGGTACAAGAGTGATCCAGGAATGGATCACATGACAGCGGTCAAACTTATCCTTAGTAACTAGTGGACTAAGGAATTTTCTCGATTATGGAGGTGGTAAAAGAGTTCGTTGTAAAGGGTTATGTCGATGCAAACTTTGACACTAATCCGGATGACTCTGTGTAGTAAACCGGATTCATATAGTGGAGCAGTTATTTGGAATAGCTCCAAGTAGCGCATGGTAGCTGCATCTACAAGATGACATAGAAATTTGTAAAGCACACACGGATCTGAAAGGTTCAGACCCGTTGACTAATAACCTCTCTCACAAGCGAGATATGATCAAACCCCATGGGTGTTGGATTCATTACAATCACATAGTGATGTGAACTAGATTATTGACTCTAGTGCAAGTGGGAGACTATTGGAAATATGCCCTAGAGGCAATAATAAAATGGTTATTATTATATTTTCTTGTTCATGATAATTGTCTATTGTTCATGCTATAATTGTATTAACCGGAGACCGTAATACATGTGTGAATACGTAGACCACAACATGTCCCTAGTGAGCCTCTAGTTGACTAGCTCGTTGATCAATAGATGGTTATGGTTTCCTGACCATGAACATTGGATGTCATTGATAACTGATACGTCTCCGTCGTATCTATATTTTTTTATTGTTCCATGCCAATATTCTTCAACTTTCATACACTTTTGGCAACTTTTTATATTATTTTTGGGACTAACATATTGATCCGATTGCCAGTGCAGTTCTGTCATTGCATGTTTTATGTTTCGCGGAAAACCAATATCAAACGGAATCCAAACGGGATAAAAATGGACGTAGAATTATTTTGGAATATTTGGGATTTTCCGGAGGAAGAATCAACGCGAAACGGTGTCCGGGGTGGCCATGAGACAGGAGGCGCGCCCTCCCCCCTGGGCGCGCCCTGGACTCTCGTGGGCCACCTGTAAGGTGGTTGACGCTTTTCTTTTGCCGCAAGAAAGCTAATTTTACAAGAAAAATCTGGGCGAAAGATTCACTCCAATCAGAGTTACGAATCTCCAGATATAAAGAAAACGGTGAAGGGGTAGAATCAAGGAACGCAGAAACAAAGAGATAGATCCAATCTCGGAGGGGCTCTCGCCCCTCCCAAGCCATGGGAGCCAAGGACCAGAGGGGAAACCCTTCTCCTATCTAGGGAGGAGGTCAAGGAACAAGAAGAAGAAGGGGGCCTCTCTCCCCCTTGCTTCCGGTGGCGCCGGAGCGCTGCCGGGGGCCATCATCATCACCACGATCTTCACCAACACCACCCCCATCTTCACCAACATCTCCATCACCTTCCCCCATATATATTCAGTGGTCCACTCTCCCGCAACCCGCGGTACCCTCTACTTGAACATGGTGCTTTATGCTTCATATTATTATCCAATGATGTGTTGCCATCCTATGATGTCTGAGTAGATTTTCATTGTCCTATTGGTGGTTGATAAATTTCTATGATTGATTTAATTTGCTTGTGGTTATGTTGCTGTCCTGTTGTGCCCTCTGTGTCGCGCAAGCATGAGGGAGTACCGCTGTAGGGTGTTGCAATATGTTCATGATTCACTTATAGTGGGTTGCTTGAGTGACAGAAGCATAAACCCGAGTAAGGGGATTGTTGCGTATGGGATAAAAGTGGACTTGATACTTTAATGCTATGGTTGGGTTTTACCTTAATGAATCTTTAGTAGTTGCGGACGATTGCTAGATTTCCAATCATAAGTGCATATGATCCAAGTAGAGAAAGTATGTTAGCTTATGCCTCTCCCACATAAAACTTGCTATCGGTCTAGTAACGTAGTCAATTGCTTAGGGGCAATTTCACCACTCCTACCACCGCTTTTCCACACTCGCTATATTTACTTTCTTGCATCTTTATCTAAACAGCCCCTACTTTTTATTTGCGCGTTCTTTATTATCTTGCAAACCTATCCTATCACACCTACAAAGTACTTCTAGTTTCATACTTGTTCTAGGTAAAGCGAACGTCAAGCGTGCGTAGGGTCGTATCAGTGGCCGATAGGACTTGAGAGAGTATTTGTTCTACCTTTAGCTCCTCGTTGGGTTCGACACTCTTACTTACTGAAAGAGGCTACAACTATCCCGTATACTTGCGGGTTATCAAGACCTTTTTCTGGCGCCGTTGCCGGGGAGCAATAGCATGGGGTGAATATTCTCGTGTGTGCTTGTTTGCTTTATCACTAAGTAATTTTTATTTGTTGTTCTTAGTTGTTCTCTATCTTTAGTTATGGATATGGAACACAAAATACCAAAAAAATTAGGTGTACTTGCTACTCATGGAGATGGGGTAACTCCTAAAACCCTTGATTCTCACTTTGTGGAAGATATTAAGTACTACTTTGATAATCCTGAGAAAACCCCATTCAACTTTATAATGGGAGACACGTTGGATCAACGTGAATATATACTTTAGGGATTATCGCTTGACACAAAAAGGGAAACTATTATGGGATCAATTTATTATGTTGAAGTTGAAGTGGTATGCTAGGCAATTATGCTTGAGATATGATATTACTTGTTGCTCTAGGATGAAGGCTCCACGCCTTCCCTTTTCATGAAAATTTAATGATGATAAAACCTTGGCTTCTTATGCTAATGGTATATATGATTACTATGATGTTGAACAAATTGAAGAATTTGTTGCTTTTAAGGCTGCTTATGAAATTGAATCTTTGTTTGAAAAATATGAAGCTTTAGATGATGATGTTTATAGGCCTGAAAATCTTGCTATACTTAGATATTGCCATGAAAATTATGAATACAATTACTATATTAATGCATGTATTGATAAAGTCTCCGCTGTCCAAGAAGAGACTAATATTTTGCAGGAAGCTATGGAAGAAGAAATTGATGAAACTGTGAGCTCATTGGATGAAAAAGATGATGAGGAGAGCGAAGAATAAAAGGAGGAAGAGCGGATTGATCACCCGTGCCCACCTCCTAATGAGAGTAACTCTTCAACTCATACATTGTTTAATTCCCCTTCGTGCTTACCGAAGGATGATTGCTATGATGATTGCTATGATCCCGTTGATTCTTTTGAAATATCCCTTTTTGATTATGCTTGTGGCCAAGATGCCAATATGAATTATGCTTATGGAGATGAACTTGCTATAGTTCCTTATGTTAAACATGAAATTGTTGCTATTGCACCCACGCATGATAGTTCTATTATCTTTTTGAATTCTCCCAACTACACTATAACGGAGAAGTTTGTGCTTACTAAGGATTATATTGATGGGTTGCCTTTTACCGTTGCACATGATGATTTTGATAGATATAATATGCATGTGCTTGCTGCTCCTACTTGCAATTATTATGAGAGAGGAACTACATCTCCACCTCTTTATGTTTCCAACACGATAGAATTGCAAGAAACTGCTTATACTATGCATTGGCCTTTACTTGGTGTGCATGAATTGTTCTTTTATGACATGCCGATGCATAGGAAGAGAGTTAGACTTTGTTGTTGCTTGATATATGTTACTTTGTGCTCACTACTAAATTACAAATCATTGTTAATTAAAATTGGCTTTGATATACCTTGGGATCCGGGTGGATCCATTACTTGAGCACTATATGCCTAGCTTAATGGCTTTAAAGAAAGCGCTGCCAGGGAGACAACCCGAAAGTTTTAGAGAGTCATTTAAGAGTCATTTATTTCTGTTGAGTGCTTTCGTATAGTTTGAAAAACAAAAAAATAAAGAGGAGAACCTAAAAACTTTTCAAAAAGGAAAGTGAAAGTAAGAAAGACAAGCATTTTGAAGTGGGAGAGCTCCTTGAACTTTGTTCATGCTCACGGAAACTTTGTGAATCTTGATTACAGAAACTTCTCATCAAAAATAATTATCCCCTTGTACAATTCCATTGTATTATAAAAATAATGTGCCAAGGTTTGCCTTTAGGATGTTTACAATGCTTGTTGGTTTGTACGGTGCAGGACAGAAACTTTGGCTGTAGTGCGTGCTTTTACATTTTTAACTGGAACGTCAAATGGTTCTGATTCCTTTTGCAATGTCTTCCTGTACAACTTTTTTATTTTTCCTAATTTTTGTAGAATTTTTGGGGTACCAGAATTATGGTGAATGTTCAGATTGCTACAGACTTTTCTGTTTTTGACAGATTCTGTTTTTGATGCATAGTTTGCTTGTTTTGATGAATCTATCAATTTATATCAGTGGATTAAGCCATGGAAAAGCTATATTACAGTAGACACAATGCAAAAACAAAATATGAATTGGTTTTCTACAGTACTTAGAGTAGTGATTTGCTTTATTATACTAACGGGTCTTACCGAGTTTTCTGTTGAAGTTTTGTGTGGATGAAGTGTCTAATCGAGGAGGTCTTGATATGAGGAAAAGGAAGAGAGGCAAGAGCTCAAGCTTGGGGATGCCTGAGGCACCCCAAGTAAATATTCAAGGAGACTCAAGCGTCTAAGGTTGGGGATGCCCCGGAAGGCATCCCCTCTTTCTTCAACAAGTATCGGTATGTTTTCGAATTCGTTTCGTTCATGCATTATGTGCAAGTCTTGGAACGTCTTTTGCATTTAGTTTTCATTTTTGTTTTCTGCACCATGCTGGTATGAGATAGTCCTTGGTTGATTTATAGAATTCTCATTGCACTTCACTTATATCTTTTGAGTATGGCTTTATAGAATGCTTCATGTGCTTCACTTATATCATTTGAAGTTTGGATTGTCTGTTTCTCTTCACATAGAAAACCGCCATTTGTAGAATGCTCTTTTGCTTCACTAATAATTGTTAGAGCATGGGCATATCTTTTGTAGAAAGAATTAAACTCTCTTGCTTCACTTATATCTATTTAGAGAGATGACAAGAATTGGTCATTCACATGGTTAGTCATAAAATCCTACATAAACTTGTAGATCACTGAATATGATATGTTTGATTCCTTGCAATAGTTTTGCGATATAAAGGTGGTTGTATTAGAGTTGTGCTAGTTGAGTAATTGTGTAATTGAGAAATACTTGTGTTGAGGTTTGCAAGTCACGTAGCATGCACGTATGGTGAACCGTTATGTAACGAAGTTGGAGCATGAGGTGCTCTTTGATTGCTTTCCTTATGAGTGGCAGTCGGGGACGAGCGATGGAATTTTTCCTACCAATCTATCCCTCTTGGGGCATGCGTAGTAGTACTTTGCTTCGAGGGCTAAGTAGACTTTTTCAATAAGTATATGAGTTCCTTATGACTAATGTGAGTCCATGGATATACGCACACTCATCCTTCCACTTAGCTAGCCTCTATTTTACCGCGCAATTTTCACCGGTATCACGAACCCATTATTTACCTTCCTCAAAACAGCCACCATACCTACCTATTATGGCATTTCCATAGCCATTCCGAGATATATTGTCATGCAACTTTCCACCGTTCCGTTTATTATGACACGTTTCATCATTGTCATATTGCTCTTTGTGTGATCATGTAGTTGACATCGTATTTGTGGCAAGGCCACCTTCATAATTTTATACATGTCACTCTTGATTCATTGCATATCCCGGTACACCGCCGGAGGCATTCATATAGATTCATATTTTGTTCTAGCTTTGAGTTGTAATTCTTGAGTTGTAAATCCATAAAAGTGTGATGATCTTCTTTATTAGAGCATTGTTCCAGTGAGGAAAGGATGATGAAGACTATCCCCCACAAGTCGGGATGGGACTTTGGACTTTATAAAAATAAAAGAGGCGAAAGAAGCCCATGAAATAAAAGAGGCCAAAGAAGCCCACCAAAAAGAAAAAAAAGAAAAAAAGAAAAGAAAAAAAAGAAAAAGAAAAAAAGAAAATGAGAGAAAAAGAGAGAAGGGACAATTGCTACTATCTCTTTTTACACACTTGTGCTTCAAAAATAGCACCATGATCTTCATGATAGAGAGTCTCATATGTTGTCACTTTCATATACTAGTGGGAATTTTTCATTATAGAACTTGGCTTGTATATTCCAATGATGGGCTTCCTCAAAATGCCCTAGGTCTTCTTGAGCAAGCAAGTTGGATGCACACCCACTTAGTTTCTTTTGTTGAGCTTTCATATATTTATAGCTCTAGTGCATCCGTTGCATGGCAATCCCTACTCACTCACAATTGATATCTATTGATGGGCATCTCCATAGCCCATTGATATGCCTAGTTGATGTGAGACTATCTTCTCCCACTTTTTATCCTCACAACCACCACAGTAGACCACCATAGTGCTATGTCCATGGCTTGCTCTCATGTATTGTGTAAGAGTTGAAAAGCTGAAGCGCGTTAAAAAGTATGAACCAATTGCTCGGCTCATCATCGGGGTTGTGCATGAGGGGAGCATTTTGTGTGACGAAGATGGAGCATAGCCAGACTATATGATTTTGTAGGGATGAGCTTTCTTTGGCTAGGTTATTTCGATAAGACATAATTGCTTGGTTGGTATGCTTGAAGTATTATTGTTTTTATGTCAAATGATAGACTATTGCCTTGAATCACTCGTATCTTAATATTATGACATGATTAGACACATGATCAAGATTATGCTAGGTAGCATTCCACATCAAAAATTATCTTTTTATCATTTACCTACTCGAGCACGAGCAGGAATTAAGCTTGGGGATGCTGATACGTCTCCGTCATATCTATAATTTTTGATTGTTCCATGCCAATATTCTTCAACTTTCATACACTTTTGGCAACTTTTTATATTATTTTTGGGACTAACATATTGATCCAGTGCCCAGTGCCAGTTCCTGTCTATTACATGTTTTATGTTTTGCGGAAAACCAATATCAAACGGAATCCAAACAGGATAAAAACGGATGGAGAATTATTTTGGAATATTTGGGATTTTCCGGAGGAAGAACCAACATGAAACAGTGTCCGGGGTAGCCACGAGATAGGGGGGCGTGCCCTCCCCCCTGGGCGCGCCCTGGACTCTCGTGGGCCACCCGTAAGGCGGTTGACGCTCTTCTTTTGCCGCAAGAAAGCTAATTTTACAAGAAAAATCTGGGCGAAAGATTCACCCCAATCGGAGTTACAGATCTCCAGATTTAAAGATAACGGTGAAGGGATAGAATCAGGTGTTGGGGAACGTAGTAATTTCAAAAATTTCCTACGAACACGCAAGACCATGGTGATGGCATAGCAACGAGAGGGAGAGTGTCCGCCCACGCACTCGTGAGACCGAAAGCGAAGCGTTATAACAACGCGGTTGATGTAGTCGTGACGTCTTCACGATCCGACCGATCCAAGCACCGAACGACGGCACCTCCGAGTTACGCACACGTTCAGCTCGATGGCGATCCCGGACTCCGATCCAGCAAAGTGTCGGGATGAGTTCCACAAGACGACGGCGTGGTAACGATGATGATGCTCCACCGACGCAGGGCTTCGCCTAAGCTCCGTGACGATATGACTTCTCCGGCGCAGGGCTTCGCCTAAGCTCCGCGACGATATGACCGAAGTGGAATATGGTGGAGGGGGGCACCGCACACGGCTAAGGAACGATCCGTAGATCAACTTGTGTGTCATGGGGTGCCCCCCTGCCCCCGTATATAAAGGAGCAAAGGGGGGGTGCGGCCGGCCCTAGGGAGGCGCGCCTGGAGGAGTCCTACTCCCACCGGGAGTAGGACTCCCCCCTTCTCCTAGTTGGAGTAGGATTGGGGAGGGGGAAGAGGGAAGGGGGCGCCGCCCCCCCTCTCCTTGTCCTATTCGGACTAGAGGGGGGGGAAGGGGGCACGCGGCCTGCCCTGGCCGGCCCTTCCTCTTCTCCCTTGTGGCCCATTAAGGCCCATATACCCCCGGGGTTCCGTAACCCCGGTGTTCCGTAACTTCCTGTTTTCATTCGAACCCTTCGAAGTCCAAACATAGGCTTCAATATATCAATCTTTATGTCTCGACCATTTGAGACTCCTCGTCATGTCCGTGATCATATCCGGGACTCCGAACAACCTTCGGTACATCAATACTTATAAACTCATAATGAACTGTCATCGAAACGTTAAGCGTGCGGACCCTACGGGTTCGAGAACTATGTAGACATGACCTAGAACCATTCTCGGTCAATAACCAATAGCGGAACCTGGATGCTCATATTGGTTCCTACATATTCTACGAAGATCTTTATCGGTCAAACCGCATAACGACATACGTTGTTCCTTTGTCATCGGTATGTTACTTACCCGAGATTCGATCGTCGGTATCCAATACCTAGTTCAATCTCGTTACGGTAAGTCTCTTTACTCGTTCCGTAATACATCATCTCACAACTAACTCATTAGTTGTAATGCTTGCAAGGCTTAAGTGATGTGTATTACCGAGAAGGCCCAGAGATACCTCTCCGACAATCGGAGTGACAAAACCTAATCTCGAAATACGCCAACCCAACAAGTACCTTTGGAGACACCTGTAGTACTCCTTTATAATCACCCGATTCGTTGTGACGTTTGGTAGTACCAAAGTGTTCCTCCGTAAGCGGAGTTGCATAATCTCATAGTTACAGGAACATGTATAGGTCATGAAGAAAGCATTAGCAATATACTAAACGATCAAGTGCTAAGCTAACGGAATGGGTCATGTCAATCACATCATTCTCCTAATGAGGTGATCCCATTAATCAAATAACAACACATTTCTATGGTTAGGAAACACAACCATCTTTGATTAATGAGCTAGTCCAGTAGAGGCATACTAGTGACTATCTGTTTGTCTATGTATTCACACATGTATTATGTTTCCGGTTAATACAATTCTAGCATGAATAATAAACATTTATCATGATATAAGGAAATAAATAATAACTTTATTATTGCCTCTAGGGCATATTTCCTTCATCAGGGAACGCAGAAACAGAGAGATAGATCCAATCTCGGAGGGGCTCTCGCCCCTCCCAAGCCATGGGAGCCAAGGACCAGAGGGGAAACCCTTCTCCCATCTAGGGAGGAGGTCAAGGAACAAGAAGAAGAAGGGGGCCTCTCTCCCCCTTGCTTCCGGTGGCGCCGGAGCGCTACCGGGGGCCATCATCATCACCGCGATCTTCACCAACACCACCGCCATCTTCACCAACATCTCCATCACCTTCCCCCATCTATATTCAGCGGTCCACTCTCCCGCAACCCGCTGTACCCTCTACTTGAACATGGTGCTTTATGCTTCATATTATTATTAAATGATGTGTTGCCATCCTATGATGTCTGAGTAGATTTCATTGTCCTATTGGTGGTTGATGAATTGCTATGATTGATTTAATTTGCTTGTGTTATGTTGCTGTCCTATTGTGCCCTTCGTGTCGCGCAAGTGTGAGCGAGTACCGTTGTAGGGTGCTGCAATATGTTCATGATTCACTTATAGTGGGTTGCTTGAGTGACAGAAGCATAAACCCGAGTAAGGGGATTGTTGCGTATGGGATAAAAGGGGACTTGATACTTTAATGCTATGGTTGGGTTTTACCTTAATGAATCTTTAGTAGTTGCGGACGCTTGCTAGAGTTCCAATCATAAGTGCATATGATCCAAGTAGAGAAAGTATGTTAGCTTATGCCTCTCCCACATAAAACTTGCTATCGGTCTAGTAACGTAGTCAATTGCTTAGGGGCAATTTCACCACTCCTACCACTGCTTTCCACACTCCCTATATTTACTTTCTTGCATCTTTATCTAAACAGCCCCTACTTTTTATTTACGCGTTCTTTATTATCTTGCAAACCTATCCTATCACACCTACAAAGTACTTCTAGTTTCATACTTGTTCTAGGTAAAGCGAACGTCAAGCATGCGTAGAGTCGTATCAGTGGCCGATAGGACTTGAGAGAGTATTTGTTCTACCTTTAGCTCCTCGTTGGGTTCGACACTCTTACTTATCGAAAGAGGCTACAACTATCCCGTATACTTGCGGGTTATCAACAACGGGATCATATCATTAGGAGAATGATGTGATGGACAAGACCCAATCCTAAGCATAGCACAAGATCGTGTAGTTCGTCTGCTAAAGCTTTTCTAATGTCAAGTATCATTTCCTTAGACCATGAGACTGTGCAACTCCCGGATACCGTAGGAATGCTTTGGGTGTGCCAAACGTCACAACGTAACTGGGTGGCTATAAAGGCACACTACGGGTATCTCCGAAAGTGTCTGTTGGGTTGGCACGAATCGAGACTGGGATTTGTCACTCCGTGTGACGGAGAGGTATCTCTGGGCCCACTCGGTAGGACATCATCATAATGAGCTCAATGTGACCAAAGATTTGATCACGGTATGATGTGTTACGGAACGAGTAAAAGTGACTTGCCGGTAACGAGATTGAACGAGGTATTGGGATACCGACGATCGAATCTCGGGCAAGTAACGTACCGATTGACAAAGGGAATTGTATACAGGATTGATTGAATCCCCGACATCGTGGAACATGTGGGAGCCAACATGGGTATTCAGATCCCGCTGTCGGTTATTGGCCAGAGAGTTGTCTCGGTCATGCCTGCATGATTCCCGAACCCGTAGGGTCTACAAACTTAAGGTTCGGTAACGCTAGAGTTGTTACGGGAATTAGTGTGCAGTTACCGAATGTTGTTCGGAGTCCCGGATGATATCCCAGACGTCACGAGGAGTTCCAGAATGGTCCGGAGGTAAATATTTATATATGGGAAGTCCTATTTTGGCCACCGGAAAATGTTCAGGATTTTTCGATATTGTACCGGGAAAGTTCTAGAAGGTTCCGAAGTGGGGCCCACCTGCATGGGGGGACCCACATGAACGTGGGTAGTGAGGGCAAGGCCCCACACCCCTGGTCAAGGCGCACCAAGATCCCCCCTTAGAAGGAATAAGATCATATCCCGAAGGGATAAGATCAAGATCCCTAAAAAAAGGGGATAACAATCGGTGGGGAAAGGAAATGATGGGATTTCTTTCCCCCACCTTTGCCAACGCCCCAATGGACTTGGAGGGCAAGAAACCAGCCCCCTCCACTCTTATATATAGTGGGGAGGCGCATGGGAGCCGCACCCCTTCCCCTGGCGCAGCCCTCTCCCTCCCCAACACCTCCGTAGTAGTAGTGCTTGGCGAAGCCCTGCCGGACAACTGCAAGCTCCACCACCACGCCATCGTGTTGCCGGATCTCTCCCTCAACTTCTCCTCTCCGCTTGCTAGATCAAGAAGGAGGAGACGTCCCCGGGCTATACGTGTGTTGAACGCGGAGGCGCCGTTGTTCGGCGCTTAGATCGGAATCAACCGTGATCTGAATCGCTACGAGTACGACTCCTTCATCCGCGTGCTTGTAACGCTTCCGCATCATGATCTTCAAGGGTATGAAGATGCACTCCTCTCTCTCTCGTTGCTAGTCTCTCCGTAGATTGATCTTGGTGATGCGGGGAAAAATTTTAATATTTGCAACGATCCCCAACAGCCGGAGCACGCCGGCATGGTGGCCCCCAACGACGAGTCCGCCCTCAAATGGGCGAGGGAGGACTACGTCCGCGAGCAGGTGCGCCGCCAGCGTCGGGAGTACTTGGAGACCCAGGCCCGTAGCCGCGCCGAGGAGCGTCGCCGAGGATGGTGGCGTTATCATCATCGACAGCGACGACGAGGGCGAGGCCGGGCCGTCAACCGCTGTCGGCGACCCCGGCGAGGGATGCAGCAGGCACGCAGGTGAGGCGCGCGGCAACGACGACGACAGCGGCGACTACACCCGCTTCTACAGGCTTCTCGGCGTGTAGATGGCGGCGGCAGCGGCTTAGGCTTTTATTAGTTCGTTTTTAAGTTAGTTCATGCATGTTTTAAAGTTTTTGTACAAATTTCGTCAAAAATTGGCCGAACTTTGCCGAGTTTGCAAAAATATTGAAACGAACTTCGCCAAACCCGCGGGCGCGTGACTGGGAGCAAACCGAGCCCCAGGGGCGATCTAGCGCCCGCTCGCCCCCAGGCCGCTCTTTTTCGGCGCCCTGGAGGGCCGAACGGCTGGAGATGCTGTTAGAATCTTGAGAATCGACCCTCCACCCAACTTCTCCCAGAATCTTGAACCCATATTTTTTTTACAATCCTAGCTAGTTAGGCTGGGCTTACCTCTCTTTTGTCCCACTCCTACACATTTTTCTTCCCTTGTCACGTGGGGATCAATCTCTTAGGTATATAGGATAAGCAGGGTCTTGCACATTCACATGGTGTTCAAGATTGTAACTTGACGTATTATGGCATACGTATAAAACCCAAGGACACTATAAGGCTCTACAACAAATCTATACATACGGTTTCCTAATTATTTGTTATTTTTATTATGTTTGAGGTGTTTTATACTGCCGATGAACTTTTATAACAGATCTGATAATTTTGCAAAAAGAAAAAGGAAAAATCTCTCTTCTTTTTTCTCCTCCGGCTTTGTTGAGAGGCCACGTGAAGGCCACTGCTGAAGCTCTGAATATCGTGCGCTTGTCACTCCTCAGAGATAATCACGTGAAAAAATAACAAGGCAGGAGAAGATAGATCACCTGATTATTTGGGATTATCATCACCATTTCACAAAGCAAAGATAACACAAAAGATTTACACATGCATGCATACTGCTCCAGCCAAAACAAGCAAGAGAAAACAAAAAAGCTTTGTACACTGAGCTCAACTGGAGTCTACACCTAACATCCATCCACATATCATCAACTCCGCAGCTAGGCGCGGGGCATATAAATACAAGTTTCAAAATTCAAAAAATTTAGTCTGCCCAGTTCAAAGCTCGTCGAATCGTCGCCTGGGATGCGCCTCATCAAGCCCTCTCTCAGGTGAACCGGCCATCTTTTAGCTCCTATAGATAGATAATAGATGTACAAGCCACATTGAGTTGACAAACAACAGCAGCATGATCCTGCGCCTGCTACCCGATGTTGGCCACGAACGGCACCAGGCGCTTGTGGTCCCGCTTGCGGCCGAGGGCGCAGGTGTCGAGGACGCGCCCGAGCAGCAGCCGGGTGTTCTGCAGCGCCACGTCCCGCGTGACCAGCCCGGTGTCCACGGGGGCGGCGACGCCCTGGGCCGCCATCATGGACCCGAACCCCGACCCGGCCGCGTACTGGAGCGGCCCGCTCCGGGCCTTGAACGACGACTGCGGGAGCAGCATCCTCTCCAGCACCTTCTCCCCCGTCATCATCCCCCCGTGGCCGCCGCCGTTCTCGCCCGACAGCCCCAGGCTGTCGTCGCTGCCGGCCGTGCCGCCGCCGCCGCCGCAGCTCCGCAGCAGCGCCTCCAGCACGTTGAGCGCCTCGGCGCACAGCGCGCTCTCAACGAGCTGCGACACCACGTTGTACACCTGCGGGATCTGGGACGGGTCCACGGGGGTCTGCTGCAGCAGCGACTTGAGCATCAGGAGCACCACCCGCTGGTAGTCCAGAGGGCCCCTCTCCAGGAGCCTGAGGAGGTGCCCGAAGGCCAGGGACGAGTGCTTCGGGAACCACTCGGCGCAGATCGGCGGCGAGGCGCGCGCGAAGAGGTCTTCCAGTGAGACGATTTCCCCGTAAGAGTATGCTCTGAACACCTCGGCTAGCACATGAAGAGATTTCACACGGCACCATCCTGAGATATTGGATGCCACGTAGTAGGCCTTCTGGTTCTGTTCTTGCAGAGGCGAGGCTGACCCGAGGGAAGATACGTCCTTGGTGAGCTGCAACCCGAGCCATGGGAGCAGACCTGTGATGTGCATCAGCAGCCTTGTCTCGGGATTCCCAAATATAGAATCGCATGTGGGTATCGTGATCCTGGATAGCACCTCGATTGCAGACCCATGGCTGGCGCTAGACATGAGCCCTTTCAATACCAGCGGCTGCACGCCTTCAAAATCAGGGACCTTGCCGGTCTCGGTGACAGACAGCAGCCTCTCTGAGGTAGTCCTCGACTCCAGCCTGTGGAGGTCGCTTATATACCCATTGACGTCGAATTCATCACGGGGCATGCTGGAGAGCAACACATTCTCAGTTGTCCGGTCACGGAAGGTCAAGCGATCAATCACCCTACAGAAGAGTTCAAGCACTTGGCAGTAGATGTGGACAAAGTCGGTATGCATCAGCGCAACACAGCCCCAGAAGAGCTGCGGGTAAAGTATCACCTTCTCAGGCTCCATGTTCTCGACCATGACTTGCAGTGTCAGCAAGTTCTCCATTGCAAACCCCAGAACAGACGGGACAGGGTTACCCAAGCATCTGTGGACGCACCTCAGAAGCAATACGCAGCTATCACTCTTGACACTAGGACGTAAAGCACGATATATCTGGTGCGATCGGCAGGCCAGGTGACGGGATGTGCACTCCATGGCCCACTTAAGTGCTTCAGCCCCCCAAGTCTCACGAAGATCCCCCTGGAAAAATATAGCACTGACCATGCTTTGTACGAGTGCTGACAAGAGTGAAGTGCTAGGAAGTTCAGTCCGGACAAGGGTAGGATC
The DNA here is from genome assembly GCA_021605205.1 of Aegilops longissima. Lineage (NCBI taxonomy): Eukaryota > Viridiplantae > Streptophyta > Magnoliopsida > Poales > Poaceae > Aegilops > Aegilops longissima. Next base: position 659,416,882 of record CM038681.1, on the reverse strand, counting down.
CTCGTTCTCCCACATCAGGCTGCCTCTTTTAGACTGGATGTATTTTATCAAGCTCACCACATGCTGCTTATTCTCCCTTTCACTGCTCTCAACCTCATACAGTTCAAGATGCCGGCCAGCAAGCGAGTAGAGGAGATTCACGAGCAAATCCTGGCAATGCTCAAGCACAATGTCCTCCGAGCTATCCATGGAAACACATGTGACATGGAACAACAGAGGCAAATTTTCACGGAAGTCCTCATCATTTTCATAAGCAATTTCAGCAAGGAGAATCAAAGCAATGTCGGCACGTGAAAGCAAGTGCTGGTGCCCCTGTAATGCAGATTGGAGCTCATTAGCATTAATCCCATGAATTCCACTGCCCCCCTGATGCAGAAATTCATCGTTTGAATTTGGGGTGTCAAAATAGTAGTCACCACTATCCCTGGAAACATGACGGCTCCTCAGATGACCAGCCGAGCTTCGGACACCCATCAACGGCCCTGACATGTTCATTAACGCTGGAAGGAGCTGGCCTGACCGGCCTGTAGTGGGGTTTGGGATGTTGGTCACCTCCGGGGCCAATGGGCTCAATGGGCCAGACACACTTCGTCCAGTGACTGTCGATGTCCGCCAGCTCAAGTTTCCGCTGACATTCCTGATTGCGCCATCAAGAGAACCACGGACAAGCAGGGGGGACATGTGAGGCTGGCTATCAATTACTGATGATATCTGAGAGGTAGTAGGTCCTTGAGAGAACTCCAACACAACATTTGCAGAAGCATCAAACTTCCCAGGCCTGATTGGTTCCTCGTTCTCTTCAAGCATTCTCTGAGATAACTCACAGACCAAATGATCAATGGTCTGCTGTGGGCAAATTCGAGCTAGGTATAGACTGACACGCTTGGCAACTGAGAAGTACGTAGCAAATGCACCAGTGATCTCTGCTGATGGATTGGCATCGCAGTCCTCTATCCCTCTGGTAATCAAGAAGTTAAGCACAGGGATAATATTCCGAGTATTGCTAGCAACTGTGCTCCATAGTTTCTCAATCTCATCAGGAAACTGATCACCATGCTTCCATGTCACGTAATAAAGACTTTTCAGCAATCTCTCACTCCACCCAGATTCCTTTAACCTCACAAAGTTTAGATTTTCTATCCAAGGAGCCATGCATGTGAGGACCTGATGCTGTGCTATAATGTCCACTGCGTCAAGCTGGCGCTGCATAATTTCCTCGCATAGATGCTCACTGAGTTCAGGATGGTCCTTGGCGAGCTTTGAGGACAGCTTGTACTGGAATTGTTGGTAGGAGTCTGGAAGGTTGCCGACAACAGATGCCCGATAATGTCCAATGCCATCAGCATCATCTTCAGCCCATTCACGGAGAGAGAGTGTCTCCAGCATCTGGAGGGCACTGTCACGGATCAGTTTTGTTTGATCGACCACCTTGTAGAGGATCAAGCTCAAAAGTCTCTGGATCTCACATTTTGGAATTTCTTGACGCATGTAAACTTCAGCCAGAACACTGAAATACCCATCCGCTATTGCAGCGTCTGGAGAGTAGCACTGCAAAGATCGACAGATGATTGAAACCATCAATTTTAACAGTGATGGCAAGCAATACTGTAAAAACTATAAGCGTAAAATCCTAGAAGGAAATAACCAAGAATGACTAAAGAAGGGACAAAAAAGAAAAATGAAACAGCTCAGGTTTAGGGTATCCCCTGAATTATCTGACTTCCTAGACACTTTTATATCTTCCATAGTACCTTAAGTCCTATTGTATTTTATTCTGCCCCCCACACACACACACACAGGGGGTAAAATGTCCCTTCTCTTGTAAATAACTTTCCCTTATTAATTTTAACACAATAGGAGCCGCCCTCTCCTGCTGTTTTCTGTCCAGAAGAAATATATGAACAGTACCATCCTAAGCTGAACAAGATTAATCAACAAGAGAATGGTCAGTAAATAATTAATGGGCCAGTTTGAGAGATGAAATATATTTTTTGCAGCAAATGCAACTAAATGGCTAATTTAAAGAACACACAATGTGTACCCAGTGCAATTAGTTTACTTGTTGCCACACAGTCAGAGAGTATAAGGCATAAAAACAGAAGCAGAACTTACCTGGTCTATGCAAGCAGGGAACAAATCCAAATTTGTCTGCAAAATATTCTTCAACGCGGTTTTTGCTAAGAGAACTCGAAACTGACTAGCCTTTTGTTTGTCCTTTCCACCAAAGCGTCCTCCATCGGTATGCTTTGAGTATGATGGTGTTCGAGGGTCTACTGGTGAATGCCCAAAAGGTGCTCTCAGAGTTGGTTCCCCGAATAAGCTATTGATCCACAATATTACGCGACCTGACATCTTTCTAGCATTATCATCAAAACAAGGACCATAAAGCAAAGAAGCAATAGCATGCATGGAAGCCCAATTGATGGCTTCCAACTGCTCAGCCATTTCCCTGTCAAATGCAAGCTTGTCGAGTGATTCCCTTGACCTATTATGTTGAGTGGCTTTATATCGCTCAAGTTCACGGCGATAATCAGTGCCACTTTCCTGCCCCCATGAGCTGCCAGATTCATCACTCCAGTTAAGGAGAAGATCGAAAAGTTTCTTACGTATTCTGTTGTCAAACCTCTCAGACCTTGCATCAACAAACTCAGGAGCTAGATATCTTATGACAGATGCTAATGCATATCGGAGAGGCTGCACATCCTGAAAGCCATCAGATGATGACATGTTGATTTGGCGGTATGTTTCTTCAATAAACTTTAGAAAATGTAAACGGAGAACAGGCTTCCGAATAAGCATCCCAGGCCAAATCTTTTCAGCTATCATTCGATGTATGTTTGCAACATGAGTGCGCAGATCCTCACGGCGGGACCTAGGATTCTGCAGAGGCAAACACATAAGAAAATAACTACAGTGAGAGAGCATACATTATTATACCTATTTTAAATGTTGATGTGCTTGTTCTTGCATACAGACTAATGCAAAAAAATAGAAATACAAATGATATGTGCATTTTACTATATTTTAACTAATAAGTTAGAATATTGAGCATGGAATATGGCCAAAGAGAAATGAAAGAGCTTATTAAGCTACATAGCTATGTAAAGTCAACTGAATTAAATAAGATATGTCATCAGAGAAGCAAAGGTCCAAGTTTCACTGAAACAGCAAGGTCTACCAAATATTTGACCTCTTGAGTGAAGATGTTTAAGCAATAAAGAGGCAGTGACTTCAATGAATCCAACAATTTAACCACTATACTGATATTGGAAGAAGGTAAAGCCGATGTACCTTCCATTTTGATTTTCCTTCAGTTTCTGATGAAACATCCTCAAGAAAAAATGCAAGTTCACCAAACATGATTTCACATACTTCTAGATGTGAGTGCCCAAGTGCAGCCGTAGCAGCAAGCTGCAGAAACAAAAATAAACCAAAAGGATAAGTTAATTCATGTACTGATGCCATAATCAACTAATCGTGTACTATGTTGAAATGCTTGACTGAGATTCAATATACAGCAAAATGGCATTAATACTTTAATCTATAGTCTGTTAGCTCATGATTGTCCCGCAAAAGTCATTATAGTGCAAAACTAGAGTAATATGCAAGGTGGAGTTCGAACGCTTGGAAAAATAATCATCTTACTGCATATCCTTCTGAACCATGGCGCAACGAAGGGAAAATTGTATGGAAGATGTCTCTCGCTGCTTTGGGAACAAATTCTTTGTTATCAGGTGGGCAAGAGCATGCAAATGTTGCATATATCAACCACTGGTCAAGCTTGGCCTCTGAATCTTGTAATTGCTGAGACTTTCCACCTAGCTCGGAGGGAGTGATTTGATCAAGTCTCCTAACAACTTCTAATCTGTTGAGTCATGAAAGAAAGTCGATGAGATGCCCAGCCAAATTGTCAAATCAATGCAGAAATGTGAGTTGTTTAAGCTCTAGAATGAAGAGAAAAAGGAAAGAAAGAAGCAAGGTCACATTGATCATTGCTCTTGGTAGTGACAGAAACTGACATTGATCCTTGACCTTTATAGGGGCAGAAAACTGACAATGGTCTACGAAGTAAGAGAAAACCCTGACATCTCATCAATTCTTCACATGCCCACACCATAATAACATAACATACTTCAACACTCAACCATCTTAGTGGAAACTTAAATAAAAGCTAATCAATATTTCAAAAGCTCTAAGTTTTACACGGTCACATAACAACACTAGCTCTGATATTACCAAACTGTACAATGCATCTTTAGTATTGGTTTCTCACTTGACCATCAAATTCAGTAAAACGACATATTAAATTTTTACACTATATACTCCCTCTGTACCGAAATATTTAGTATTGGTTTCCACCAACTACAAGTATTTCGGTACAGAGGGAGTAGTATATTTGTTTTTATAAGCTATTTATAAAGAAATATAAAGTCCTCTGCAGCAACACATTCCTATGCTAGTTTGAATAAACAAATTCAGTAAATAAACCAAAGTCAAGGGCATGTGTCTCTATTGGGTGTCTTAAGCTCTCAGCTAGCCAACTCTCCGTCTAAGGAGGTTTTAACACAACTGGTCAAACTCCCCATCTAAGGAGGTGAGCTTCTACTCCAAATTTCTTGCGAACAGAATTCAGAAAGAAAAGAAGCCCTACTGTAGTGTTTCCATAGTGCAGAGAAGCCTCTGCATAATCGAACACGCAACAGAAAACCGACACGGGAAAAATAAAAATAAAAAGATCAACTAGCATATTAACAAACTAAACCATATATACAACAACTCTAAGGCGCAAGCACACAAGATTACGAGAGACTGCAACCATGTGGTGTGGAATAGGGTATCGACTTGTAATTATTCTCTCTGCATGAACGATATAGTGGATAACATGATCACACTTTTCTTAAAAAATATGCACAAAAAAATCCAGAAGAAGACCGGAGTTCTTGCCTTGCAACATGCACAGAGGCAGGACAAAGTTCAGCCGCATATTTCACAATTTCACTCAGGTAGCGGGCCCATCTACTTTTATCAGCGCTCTCCAAGATGGATTGAAGTGTCACATCAGAAGGGATGGGATCCATCTCACGTCTCAGATCATAAGGTCGCCCTGGATCCCAATAACAGCTCTGAACAATGTCTTCCTGCAAAATTATAAATATTTACTTATGTGGTCAAGCATGAAAAGGTTCAATGACAAATTTCAAGGCTCTGTTCGGAATGTGCGGGTGTAGGAAACCGCAAGAATATTAGAGGAAAGAAACATTGCAACTAAATATTTTACTTCCAATTAAAAATGTTGCATCTCAGATAAGTCTTCTGACAGCTCAAAAAAAATTAAATCCAACAAGCAATGATATAAGGAACTCACCCCATTTTCCTCTATGATGTCAATGATAAATATTGGTTCTGGTTCAAGTCTCAGTTTAGTGTCACCTTCATTTGCTGAGTAATCTCTCAGATCATTCTTTAGAGATCGAACACATCGCAATAACTCCAGAGCTGTAAGCCGTATTTGAACATCAGCAGAGCTGAGAAAGACAAGACCAACCGCATCCATTTCCGAGGCACGGAATTCAGACATATCTTTGGACCTATGAAAAGGAGATGATCTCTGTAGCGTATCACCTCCTAGACTAGAACGCCTAAAACTTTGCATATCTTTTGCCAGAAGTTCCTCAGAGAGGCAAGCTCTCCACAACCGCATAAGCTCTACTAGGCGTCCCAGTGAATTGAGAATCAAAATAGGGAACTCATCGGGGAGTTTCAGGATAAAAGTAGCCATTCCTTTCAGCACAGCAAACCGACGATCAGGTAGAAATCGTACGATCCTGTTCAAAACTAGCACGGCTTCTTCACGGACAACAGGGTCAATACTTGTTACATGTTGAGGTATAATCTCAGTCATTCTATCATTACGCCCCACCTCTTCTATCAAGTATGGTATACATTTAAGCACAGATCTGAAGAGTGATCCCTGAGATTTATCCTTTGTTACGTTATCTGAAAATATGATATTAGAAATCAGGGGTAAATATAGCAAATGGATTAAAGTATTTGCTGCTCCCTTTAACAATTTTCATTATCGGTATGGTCAAAAATAAATACATAGAAACAATAGCACTTGGCAGTATTTTGAACATTTGCTACATATGATGAATTGATGATAAGTAGCAACATACCAATTGTAGCCTTCGATGATGTAAGAAGGGCTAGGCTATAAGCCTTGCTACAAGACCTTAATATTGACTCGATGGCTGACTTGACTTTTGGAACATAGTGGCCAATACCATACACTGAAAATACAGAGTAAATATACTGCTTACCATATTGTCACAAAATAATTAAGTTCTAAAAACTGATACGGCTGCCAAAACCATGTTACCTTGGAAAACATCCAGGCCAATTTGTTGATTTGATGGAGAAACAACAATCTCAAGCAAAGCCCTAAGGCCAACAACCTTTGCTTCACTAAGACTATCTGGTTTCAACAGTTCAAGTATCATATGATTCATTGCAAAATCAAGGTTGCTCTCAGCCAAGGTCACACAAAACTCAACAAGTTTATCATGCTGGACATCTTGAGTCAGTAATCCTTTCTTCAACACGGTCAGCAATTGAGAGGTCACACTGTCTAAATAGTCCCAAACTTGATTTCTGGGCTGATAATCTGCATAAACGTTTACATAAAATTTTACCAGCCGATGTAGACAATCTAGTGCCATTGAACGATGATTCTTATCCTGTGCAATAAACAGCCAATCAGATGTATGCTTCATGCAGCACAAAGGAAGAATGCAAGTTCATAAATCAGAATCTCTATTATAAAGAAAAAGAACAATACAAAATATTGATCAGTAAGACAGTATGAGAACATAATCTTGTTCTCATAATGTGTAGACATAAATTACCTTAAGATACTTATACAGGATCTCCAAATGCTGAGAGAAGTTAATGTTGAACGTCTGGGAATCACCAAGGCAAAGAAAAAGAGTGACCAGTGGAAATCCAACCTGCAAAGAAGATTCAGCATCAAATATAAATAGGAAAATATGTGGTGCAACAACAAGTCAGAAACTAGCATGTCACAAAAATAATGAGTGAGAGGAGTTTATTGCCGTAATTTAGGGATGCAAATTGGAACCTACAGGGTACCCTTCGGCCCTTCTTAGTTCAACCAAATGAACTAACTTTCAAAAGTGAGATGAATTCTGAAAGTTTAGTTGATTTAGTTGAACTAAGGAGGGTCGGAGGGTAACCTGGAGGTTCCAAATTTGCATCCCTACGGTAATTCATCCACAACAGTTAAAACAACTTAATCCACACATAACAAAAAAAAACACAATTCGTTAAATTTACAGAACATCTTTTTAAAATCTTAGTCCTGTGTCATTAAATCCTCATGCCAGCAAGCAAATAAACATGTAAAAACATTTGAATAAACTGAGTGATTTGATTGATTAAGGAGTAAAATAAAGAGTTTAGGACCATTTATGGAATCTAATATTCCTTCCAATTGAGAAGGTGTTGATCGCTATCTAAGATAAAAACAGGAAAAAAACTTGTGGAAACTGGAAAGTAAGAAGTGTAAAGACAATGTTCATAATAAGAAAGTTGCCACTTTCTGGGCATAAAATAAGAAACTGATGGTAGGTCAAATTTGCGAGGTACCAAAGTGATCAACAGAAAGAAGATTAAGAAATGAAATCAACACATACAATCTTTTGTACAAATATGGAAGTTCAACTGTTCAAGTATAAAATTTAAATAAAATGTCATCAACTTACAGCAATATGCTTGCTCTGCTTATCCATCCAATACATGAGCTGCCCTCTTATTCGAGTAACAGCATCATACCAAAGTGACAATGCAGGTTCCACACCTAGTGGAGGCCAATGATTTTTGCCTCCCTCGGCAAGTGGGGCCAGTATACTTGAGAGCATGTTGCACAAAGCATGTTGCAGTTCACTCTTTCTCTTGTTTGGAGGTCGATTTAGAGGATTTGCTTTTGCAATGAAGGATACCGAAGCATTCAGCCCACCCTCCGTCTTCACCTGGACAAATAAATTAAGGGAGCATACATAAGCCATCTATAAATTTAATGATATAGATGCACCATACATGCCAGAAACAAAATGGAGGCATTCCCATGCAGCCTTGTTATCCAACAAAAAAGTTCAGAGGATGGACGAATGGAGTATAGATCCTTCTTGTGTAAGTGAATATGCTTTTATTTGGAAACAAATTGTGGAGAACAAAGGGGCCTCCTGGATTATGGTGTGTGTGTGTGTGTGTGTGTGGGGGGTCGGAAGTCAGTGTGTACATGTAGAATGGTAGAAACATTACATGATTCAGATGCATCTAGGGATTGCTCATGTTACGGTTTGGTTAGTGGAATTGGAGCACAGTAGCATACTAGGGAATTGAATTCTTAGGAAGTTCCTGTATTTTTTTCCAACAAATGAAATGGGTACAACATGTTTCTATATGTGATGCCAGAATATATCACATTGGCTATGTCATGCACTTTGAATCCTTATGAACTGGAACAAATATTGAAATAATGAAGTAGTCTTTGTATAATCATACCCCCAGTTTGAGGTAGCGCATCCCATTAATAATGTTGAGTGTCTCACTTCTAGCAACAGGAGTATCAACACGGCGATTATTAAGCTCAATAAAAAACCTCTCGGTCACAGAACTAAACCTGCATGAATAATCAGATTTCTCAGCAACTTAAGACAGAGAGATAGATGTTCCCCTGATCCATGGCAGTAGGACACATAAAGAAACGTACCTGATACGGGATAAAGCTCCTAAAAGTTGAGCAACATGATCTAAAAGGAGACCTCGCAGATCAACCAACGAAGGATAGTCTACTTGGCTAACAACCCTGGAGAAGGCAAATAAGGTAGGGAGGGGCTCAGCATCCACAAGTACATAAGTTTCCTTCTCTCTTCTTTTAGGGTAATAAGTTTCCTTTTTATGGCACATGTCAAACAAATTGAGGAACTTGGCACATGTTTTTTTTTTGAGGAACTTGGCACATGTAAAGAAAATAAGAGAGCATATAGGCGTTGCATACATATAAGTATTATTTATGTGCTGTTCCAATGCTCAAACAATCAGCCGAGTAGCCTATTAACTGTCTGATTAACAGCTGATTGGACGGTCACCAAGTCGAATTCAGAATATTCAACACATTTTGTTATTTTTTAAAAGGGGAATTTTTGCTCATTTGCTAAGAATTAGATGTTCAATGTACAGCATTCTGCTTTAAGACTGCACAAGCTGGTATTGCCATGTTCTTACCATACAAGAAACTGCATTTAAGAAGGCAGTAAATTCTCACCTGTCTGCATTAATTAGCCAATCAAATACGAAACTTTCCAAGCCATTCCAAAGTTTCTCTGGGCAAAATAACGTATAAGTTAGCCAACTATGTTTGAAATAATTAACTAAGCAAAGACCTCACACAAACAACAGCAAAAAGAGATAACCTGTGATTCCCTCCTGTGGGCAATACTCAGCAAATCGAATGCAGGCTGAGCTGAATATGCACTCGACAGCAAGCTGGGTAAAGGAAAGGGAAATCCATGAATATTTTAGACAGGGGAATGCATTTTAAAATGTTTAGGGAAAGACCAAGTTTGACAGATCAAGGATGAAAAAGTTTGCTAGTGACAATCTCTAATTATAAGATAATCTATGGAATGCATATCTGGTGATGTTCATTGAGCATACAACCTACAGTTGAAGAAAAAACAGATGGTCGGTTGATAACAGACCTTCTTTTGGTATGTTGAGGCATCATGGGCACCTTTTGGTGATTCACTGCAGAATAATGGTGTACGAAACTTCAGTAAAAAGTACAAGACTGCGGAGTTTCTAGAGTAGGAATAAGCAACAAAGCTGAAAGCTCGGCGTAAAATAACTCGAAATCTTAAAGACTACCAGGTTGGAATTTTTTCAAGAGTTACAATGTCAATCAGCGTACCTTTCTCTCCACCGAAGAAGAGCTTCGAGAAGAGGTAGAGGTGTGTGCCTTGCAACCATGGCAAGTGAATCAAGTACTTGCTCGTAGCTTGGGTCAGATGGCCGTAGGTATTGTCCATCCTGCTTGTTTAGAAAGAAAGAAAAATTAGGGTCGCATTATAGCATTTTCTCTGGCAACATAACGTGCGGCATCATGCTGGTCTGGATGGTAAAGAAAGAAATGCCTAACGTTTCAACAGCGGAATGCACAAATATAGTAACTCTTCTATGCTTTCCAAAAGAGCAAAAGGCAGAAATTCCTCAAGCACGGCTGAGAATTGGGCGGTGCGGTGAAATGCACATTGCAACAGACCCCAGTAATGATAACTACACGGTTACAAGAAACCGGCACCCCGAAAGAAACAGCGGCACGCCCATGACAAACCGAATAATCAATGCTCTCCGATAACAGCATACATGAAACGCGACGCACGGTACTGGTGATAGCCAGCGCGTCACGCGGCGAGCAGGAACGACTAAAACCCCAGCATTTCTATGCACGCATGCCGCGGCGGCCCATCGGGGCCGAGAGGCGAAGCTTCAGAGCATTGGTCAGACCTCGGTAAACCTGATAGCATCTCCGCCGTGTGTGCAGGGGGGCGCACACACATACAGATACAGGTTAGGTCAGGAGCTAAATCTACACAAATTCAACGGCGTCGGCCTGCCCGGTCAAGCTAACCCTATGCGGCAGGGCAGGCGACCCACGGCCCAATCGAACTAATCAAGCGAACCCTGTGCGGCGGCGAGGCGCGGCGCGGCTCTCGTTGACCTCGCGCGCGAATGGGGGACGGGCGGAATCGGGGGACGCGGGAGTGAAGGGGGAAGGGGGGACGGGGGAGGAAGGTCACCTGGGCCTGGGCGGTCTCGATGCGGCGGCGGGCGAGCGGGAGGAAGCGGGCGAGGAGGGAGTCGACGATCTGCCGGGCGGCGCCGCCCGCGCCGGCGTCGTGCGGGGAGGCGGAGGAGGAGGAGAAGGCCCCCGCGGCGTGCGGCGTGGGGGGCAGCGGCGGCGGGTAGGAGACCCCCGCCGCCGCGAGCGCCGCGGCGGCGGCGAGGTGGTGGGAGGTGCGCGGGGTCGCCAGCTCGCCGGCCCGCCCGCCGAGATCGCGTCGGAGGCGCCGCGTCCGCCCGTCCCCTTCCCTTCCCCTCTCCTCTCCTCTCCGTGCTCCACTGCCCGTCTGTCAGAGTGTGTGACCGGTGACCCTCCTCCCTAATCCATCCATCGATTGGGTTAATGTCAAGGGTAATAACACTCCACTCACTTAAACCCACATATTACTCCTATGTGTTGTAACTGTTGTTGTTGATGTTCTCCTACATACATGAATGAATCATCTTGCCATTCACATCAAGCAAGTGTTAATCATCATCACTGTGTATTGATTGATTGCTTTCCTTTCTCGAAACGAAAAAACACGCATTTCCGTCTGGATCATGCTTGGGATGAGCTGGATTATTACATAGGCACGGGTTCTAATGATTTGCCCCCTTTCGGAAATCTTTTCAAAAGAAAAAAGAATGATTCAGATGAATCCTGATCTTAATTAGGTACCTCTGGTACTGAAAAAGGAGAGGACGACGACAAACCAACAACAAGGTTGCGGGCACGTAGCGCAAGTCATACGCTTTTCTCCGGCGAAAAAGGCGACGTTCCCCACCGGTTCCTCGAGAGAAAAAAAAATGATGTTGAATACCTGACTTGTAGAGACAACCGTGAGCATGAGCTTGAAGACTAAGAGTTGCTGGCAGCAAGGCGGACGTCGGACGTGTCTGAAGGTCACCGAGGTGTAGCTTTGGAGAGCGGGGAAGGGCGGGCTCGTCAGCACTCGTGCAGGTCCAGATTGATGGCAGCGGCAACACTCCGCCGCCTGGTGTAAGGCGAAGGGTAGAACAGGAGATTGAGAGACGAAAACACGGCCTTTTATGGATGGTGAGATCGTGGGCTTGATTGTCGGGTACGGAGTGGAAATGAAACAACTTGCAAGAGTTGAGGAGGCGGTGGGGTCAAGTGAGGCGAGAGAACATGGATGAAGGTATGTCACCGCGTAAATTGATTCAATGACAGCCAATTGCATTGCAAACTTAATGAGAAATAAGTAAAGACAAATAAAGGCGTGATGTGATGTAGCCCCACAATGGATAGGGGTGGTCCATGGACTACTATGGGATTCAGCCAATCACTCCAATGTTTGCAAAGAAAAGATTGAAAATCCTCTACCTCTCAATGGCCTAAGACCATGAACTAATGACCTTTCAACACAGTTGGTTCGTTTCCACTCTATATCCTTGTAAGCGTACATCATTGGCCATGATGTCTCTATCCTCCTGAATCTTTAGTGAAGCAACAAAGCAATGGATGACTGAGCGCCAATGGTGAAGCATGCAAGGCGCATATGTTGAGGTGAGATGCAAGAGCACCACTGCCTTTTCATCAGTTTAACTGAGAGCTTAAACTTTCAATTTTAAACTGAGAATTGATAAATTAAACTGGTTGGTTATTAGAGTTTTGTTTCAAGCGACAAACAATAAATTATTTATTTTATTGTATAATTATTTCAAAATAAAGAGAACCAAGGCATTGCGTCATTTTTTCTCAAATATGCCTCCTTTGATTTACAAAATATTTGTAGCAATTCAAAAGGATAATCTTGTAGGGAAAATTCATTTGAAACCCTTTGGTTTGCTCCAATAGCATCTTACTCATGAATAGGATAGCATCTTATTCCTTAATAGGATAGGATCCAAAAGAAAAAGTTAGCCTAGATCCAATGGGAAAAAGCTTACCCTACATGAACCAAATGACATGTCTTTTTCTGTATGATTTATGATAATCATCTCACTTTCTATGGTTTTCCTATTTCCATAGTATTCATATCCTATGAACCAAATGAGGCCTTAAAATGCTTTCACAAAATTTATTGTTCTTGTCGTTTGATAAATTATATGCTAGTATGTTGGCAAGTAATATTGTTAATGTATTTTTTTATGTCCATTGGCCACCCTGAACCAAAATCCTGCTATTTTTGCCACTGAACGCACGTAATAATTCTTGAAGATGTGCATTGAAGGATATGACATTGACAAGACATATGTGTGTGTGTTTCCTATTGGAGTGTAGACACCACTATACTATATGAGTTAGCTGGCCATGGGTTCGGTCTATCAAGCAATGACAAGAGAATCAATTTAGCCAGGACATCCAAGAGCCGCGGGATGATATCTTGCACTTGTAGTTCTTTTATAACGCATGTTTTTTGTATAGCTTTGTGTTCCTTTGAGTTTGGTCAAGGTTGTAGGCACTTGTACTGATATTTTGATTGTCGGATCCATGAATCTGTGCATTTTCTACCGCGTTGGCCTATCATGGCAACACTAGTAGGTCAGGTGACCCCCATCAAATCAGACTAATCAAGCGACCCATGCGCGATGAGGTTGTCGTTGACCTCGCACACAAATGTGAGCGGCCAGATCTGGAAAGCGAGAGGCAAAGGGAGCGGTCAGATCTGGAAAGCGCGTCTAGACCTGGAAAGCGAGAGACAAAGGGAGCGACCAGATCTCGAAAGCGAGGCCAGATCTGGAAAGCGCGGCCAGACCTGAAAAGCGAGAGACAAAAGGAGCGGCCAGATCTGGAAAGCGCGACCAGATCTGGAAAGTGAGAGACAAAGGGAGGGGCATTAGGAGGGTACCTGGGCCTGGGCGATTTCGATGCGGCGGCGGGTGAGCGAGAGGAAGCGGACGAGGAGGGAGTCGACGATTTGCCTTGCGGCATCGTCGCGCGGGGAGGAGGAGTCTGGCATGTCTAGAGTGAAGGGGATCTGGGGCCAGCAGGGGACCCCCGTCGTCGCATCAGCGAGGTGGTCGGAGGAGTGCGGGGTCGCCATCTCTCTCGCCTGCCGAGATCGTGGCAGAGGCGCCGCGCCGCGTCGACCCCTCCCTCCCCTCCGGCCCCCTCTCCTCTTCGTGCTCCACCGTCTGTCAGATCCGAGTTTGTGAGACTCTGTGCCTCTGCCTCGTTTGGTCAATCTTAAAACACTCCACTCACTAAAACCACGCACTCCACACCCCTCCCCCCTTTATGACTCGATCCCTCCCACATTGTATTTTTGCACCCACCCCCTTGGGTTCACCTTTTTGTTTCTTAACTCAATGGGTTAACATACCAAATCAAATCAGAAATTACCAATTCTCAAAAATCAAACTTACCAATATCTCAATAAATCAAATATTTTCTTCCTTTCCACTCACACGCGTCCCCTGCCTTCCCCATCATATGGCCACGAGAGCATGCGTGGCACCAGCCTAAGTAATCTAGACCGCCGTTGGGAGAGACCCGTCCTCCAAGTCATCGCCGGTCCTTTCGCCAGGAGCGGCGTCGTCGTCCTCTTGGCGTACATGCTATGCGGGAGGCATCTAAGGTGTGCGGTCGCCTAAGGTGCACCCCCACTATCGCGGGGATGACGCCGCATCGGCAACGCCTTCACAGGGATTGCTGGCGGCATGCAAGCCGCATCAGTTGCCATGGCCACCGCAATAATTTCCTCTTCTCTCCTAGAACAATCTCTATCCACGATAATGGGCTCGTGGATCCTAGATATTTGCCGCAAGTGTAGCCTCTGCATCGAGCTTGCAGGAATCGATCATCCGCCTCCTCTGATCATTGTTCGCTTCCACTCGCTGGATACCTATGAGTTGCGCAAGAACTTTTTGTGGTTGCTACCACGTGTGTACTGCAACAAGATCTACCAGGTATCTCCATCCTCCCCATTTTTCACCACTACCACCGTCCATCACACTATGAGGATACCTTCTTACTTCAGTAACTAGGCACGTCAATACCATAACCAAAATTTAGGTTCGCCTTTGCATTCTCGGTTCAAGTGAGTGGCCCAACGAACTGATCTTCACATTTAGAGGACATGGTTTGGCTCTTTGTGACGTGTCATGTGACCCTCTATGTTTCTAACATTTTTCTTTCCACATAAGCCGCAACTTCTGACAATCGGATACATGAAGAAACGAATTGCCGTATATGAGATGGTTGTTTCCTTTGTTGGTGAGACTGTTGGCTTGATAAAGGAAATGATCTGGCATGCATCATAGAACCAGATGAATGCCATAATGCTCCAGTAGCATCTTTGAGTGCAATAATCGTCCAGCCTCAACGGGGTTCACGGTTAGGTGACTATTGATTAGTGTAAGTCCCTTGTTATCCATGGAGCAATTAGTTTGGTGGCTTTGGAGCAAGTAGCAGCTCATTGCAACTGTCTCATGTAGTCTCCTTGTTTCTTTTCTAAAAAAAGTGAGAAATTTTAATGAGCGGGTTCAATAGAAGCGTTATAAGAACCTAACTTTTTTATCCTTATCCTTCAACTTCAGTGTGATAACCTAAGATATGTTTTGCGCAGTACATATTCTCAGTGGTATAATGGGGAGTTATTTGAAGCAATGATAACAAAGTTAGTTATGTGCTCCCTTATTTTGAATATGAAATTTTTTTATATCTTAATTTGCTTGCACATAGTGTCATTGTGTTGCAACTTCTTGCCAACCATGGTCAACTTAATGCTTAGCTCTAAGATCAGTCAATATATACTATAACATGACCGCTACGAGTGTTTGCAGGTTGCTGTTCAAGTTGCAACAATTTCAAAATTATTATATGCGAATAGATTGTATATGGAGTGCCAAGGCTCATCTTTGCTTTTGAGTTGATTATGTGTATAATAAAATTCTATTTAGTTATTCTTTGATCAAATCTTCTATTGAGCTTATGACAAGGCCCTTTAGTTCATGGAAGTTTTGTTGCCTCATCATAGGCACTTGGATACCAAGAAAATAGACCAGATATTTATTTGATACGGAGGTTAATGAGAGTTTTAATCCATGGCTTGACCGTCTTGAATTTTCCCTGTAACTACCCTTTTTTGTCCAACTGTTAGCGATGGAATGTAAGATGTACAAGTAAAAAGGACGCGGAGGAATTGATCCCGGGCACCAGTGATCCCGGATGAACAATAAAATCCGAAAAAATAGTAAAAAAATTCAAAAAAATCTGAACTTTTTTGTCAAGAAACTTTGATGTTTTTTCTACATGCGTGTCAATTTTCGTGATGAAATGACATTTGTGGAGGTGTCAGCAAAAAAACAAAATCATGTTCCCAAAAAACTGTTTTTGGAAGCATTTTGGAGCATCGATTTTGTTTTTTTTTGCTGAGACCTGCATGAATGTCATTTTGTCATGAAAATTTGTACGCATGTGAAAAATATATCAATGTTTGTTACCAAAAAAAATTAGATTTTTTTGAACTTTTTAAATATTTTTTTTGTTTGTACTGTAGCAAAGGGTGCCTGTGAGCTCGAGCTCACAATAGCACTTTCGAAGTAAAAAGTATTTTTGTCGTTACTCTTAGTCTCGATGCATTCTTCATTTTATATCAGTGATGTTCTTAGTGTCTCAATGTTTGTCTCTTTCGGCATGGATGGCCTATTGGTGTTTCGACAAGAAGAAATACGTGTGCAAAGCAATCACTCTGCAACCTTAAAAATCAAAATATTGTGAGGATCTTTGTCTCATACTTTACAGTTGTTGAGAGCCTTAGCATTATTGTCAGGCAGCAAGTGTCAGTGCACAACTGATAACATGTTCTCTAGATGTTTCTTTATCTCACTTTTTTAATGTATGATATAATTATCTTTCATCACAAGAATAAAAAGGTTAAAAGGCATGCTATTGTTTTTTGCAGTAGCATATATGGTAATTTCCCTTACTATCAGAGTTGCAACATGTGTGCTCTCTCTTCTTCCCGTTCATTTCTAACTTTGTTGATAACTTTGCATGCATAGCTAATAAGCATTGCTTCATGAGCATTGGGATAGATGCAAATTCATTCAATTTTCACATTTGCGATGATGATTTCATGCATCGAGGATTTGAAACTTGTGCAAATTTCTGAGCTTTAAGGTTCGTACATTCTAAGATTCTCTTGGATCAATGTCCTAACATTCTAATGGATGAACACTCTACCGCCATTTACAACAATGATTGTAAATGATGCAAACTATTTTGTCCATTAGTTTGTACATTATAAGTCCATTATGTAAATATGTAATGATAAAATGTCAGCCAGGTATGCAATGTTTTTTTTCTACGGATGGTTAGTGAGACGAGTATGACATGTTTTGGAGCCTCTCTCTTTGGACAGGAGACGAGGCGCCCAACATGGCAACATGTGAGCTCTAGCCATTCTACATGGACATCGTGATTAACCACCCCATTCAATGCGCTTAATGGTGGGGACAAAGAAGAGGGAATGGAAGGAAAGATGTGGCTTTGTCTTATTGCAAGTATAGAAGGTTTAACTTAAAAAGTACAAGAAGATTGAAAAAACACGACGACTGACGAGGTGGGGGGGGGTGATGGAGGGGAGAGAAGTGTGCGAGAGAATAGATATTTGTAGCTATACGAATGGAAATCACGTGCCGCCATGGGTTGTCATTTCGTGGTAATGCACGAGCATTCGTGGCAATGTCACAACGGCCACTGGTTCCTCTCTAGTTCCTTGTACATGTACATCGTTGATCGTTATGTGGTTCTTATCGAAATCTCTTAAAATACTTATATTTAGAAAAGGAGGGAGCAATATTTATTTTTTGAGTGTTTGAGTAGAGTCTAATACTATATTGTACATTATGTTTGTTGGTAACCATATATGCTTGTCCACCGTGAATAATTAATAAAGTGAGTGCATGCATCACCCAGGTGCAGAGGCCGGGGGTTTCCTTTTTCAAAAAAAATATGATAGAAGATGGAAACATTGTCAAACATGAAAACAAAAATGTTCAAAGTATTGAAAATAATCCCTAGATATTTTTCATGTCAGAACCCACATTTTATATAGTATTTGAAATCCCTAAGATAAATAAAACAGGGAAAAACAATCATTTAAAGGCTTTTTAAATAATAAACAAATACAGCTATTTTATTTAAGGTGCCAAATTATTTGTGGCAGTGGCATAATTAGTATTACTACTTTAGGGACTAAGATCATATTTTATAAAACTAAAAATAAAATAAAACTAGAAAGAAAAAAGAAAATGTAAAAAGGAAAAGGAAAAGAAAATGAAAAATAAATAAAAAGGAAAAGGCCCTCATTGTCCGGTGAACTAATCAGCCAGGAGTTGAGTCTATCAAGCAATGATAAGAGAATCCGTTAGTCAGGACAACGGATAGCCTAGGACTTGTGTGGTAAGGTAAAGGTTGCGTGTGGTTTGTTCTGTTATTTTGACTATTGGATGGATCCATGAATTGTGCCATCAACGCTGCATTTTACCCTAGACTAGAATTTGCCATCTACTCCGATGTCAGTCTCTAAAACTTTTAAAACTGAGAACCTACCCTAAAATCCCAGTTCACAGAATTTTTGAATGTTTGTTGGTATGGCAACCATAGATGCTTGTCCACCGTTGAGCCTGCGCTGGGATAAATCTGAGCCGTTGGTTATCTGAACCCAGAAATGTGTGCGCACTCTGTTCCGTCAGTGTCTCAGGCTGGCTCGAGTCTCCGTAGTGGACTGGTCCTAGTTGAGGCTCCGGCCCAGAGAGCTCCGGCCCAGAGAGCAGATCCACCCCGGCGACGGCGAGGCACCATCCCGCCGGAGAAGACGTCCGCAACAGATCTGACCACCATCTACAAGGTCTGACCACCATCCCCTTGCACCAAAGCCCTAGCTAGCTAGATCCATCTCTTCCTGTTTTTCTAGTCCACTTCCTTTGATTGATGAATGTTCATCTCTCGCTTACTTTTCCTGCTAACTACCACTCAATCTGGTAACCCATAAATCAATCAATCAATCAATCAATCTGGTAGGTTAGGTGCGGTTGGAATTTTTGGTTGATGCGTAGGCTAAAACTGGAGTAGATCCAGTGGATTGGTCTGACTCCCAGCGTTGCAGTTTTGGACGGATATAATTGACTTGGATTCAGTCTTGGATTAAATAAATCCAGTGGGCGGTTTTCAGATAATCTGACAGTTTGAGGGCATCGAAAAGCGGCACATCTGCAGTTAGAGAGCTACTAGAACTGCACTCGGTGTTCCCATTTCCTGGTACCCTTTTGCTCTGAATGAATGTGCTTCAGAAAATACTAAAATCTAAGTTTAACACTTCAACTGAAGCGTGACATTTTCCATAACCAATTTTCTTCTTGTGCTGGCTGCTATTAGCTTATTCTGAACCTTAACACGGCATGACGATTCACCAAAACATAATAAGAACAAATTTGCTATTTGAATACATTGCATAACAAGTTCGTTTGGTTGTCGGGCATACATTTCATTTGAACAACTACCGTATATTTTATACATTCTTCTTATTCCTGGTGCATAAGCAGCATATCAAGTTTCTTATTATGTATATTTGATCTCCAGAATATCATTTGCTTATTCCTGCTGTTTGTCTCGTATTTCTTCACCAGCTTACACTTCTAAGCTTTTTTTAGTAGAAAAATGAAATCTAATTTGCTTGACTTGAAAAGTTCATTGATTGCAGATTTTGTCGTCAGCAGCACATCATGCAGAGCCCCAGCAAACTGTCTGATGTCTCTCTCCCTTGGCCCCATGCCTTCTCCGGACCCCAAGGTTGGGCTGACCTCCCAGATGGCTTGCTTCACTCTGTCGTTGCTCGTCTGGGCTCCTTCCGAGACCTTCTTGGCTTCGCAGCAACGTGCCCCTCTTGGCGTGCTGCCTTCTCCTCCTACCCATCCAAATCTATGCTCCGCTCAAAATTTCCACCTCTTCTCATCCAGCCCCATGTTCGTGTACAAGGTCCTCTTCTTCCTGCTGCCAATGGTTGCCATCAGCTGTACACATGTGTGGTTATCGATCCAGCCAACAAAAAGACCTCCCTTCGCTGCCAGATTCCTGTGGAAACTACGGAGAAGATGATATATATTGGCTCATCCTATGGTAATATCATCTACTTCTGCTACGGATATGTTCACATCGTCGATGTGTTCACCGGCGTGGAGGTCTCAACTCCACGTCTCCCATCCAGTGCCAAACGTGAGACATTCTACTTGAACGGCATCCTAACGTCCCCCCTTACATCACCCAACTCGCATCTTCTTGTCAGTACCGAGTTCTCCCTGTTTGATTTGCTTGTTGGAAGTGACTCTTGGTCTCAAGTCCAGCTTCCTCATATGTTGGTGATAGACCAAATCGTGGAATTCAATGGGCAGGTCATTGTCTCGGATGGCTTTCACAGATTCTACACTCTGCAGTTGGCCCCTCAGCTTGGTCTACAAGAGATGACAACCAAGTTCCAGGATAGGAGTGAAGACGATAGGCGTGGTAAAACATGGCTGGTGGTTTGTGGTGGCATGCTTCTCATGGTCACTGCTTTTCCTTTTAATGAGGTCTACTGCCTCGACGTGTCGACCAAGCCAGCAACATGGATGGCCGTGGAGAAGCTGGACAATCGGGCACTCTTTCGAGGGGAGGAAGTTAAGAGCGCGCCACTCTCTTGCATGAGCTCGGAACTATTGGGATTAGAGGTCTGGAAATTTGGTATGTAGGAGTGCTCCTTTCGCTTTTGTAGTTAGTTTGTTCAACTTGGTAAGCTTTAACGTTTGCAGTGGTTGCGCTAGTGATGTGAGCTTACCGGGATCATTACTCAAGTCTCTTGCCGTTGGTCTCAGTTTTTACCTTTGCTCTCCGTTTAATCTTTCATCGACTGTACTTGACCACTTATGATTTCTTCTAATGTGGGGATATAAATCCCCATGTGATAGTTGGTTACATACATAGCAGTTTAGCTTTGTGCCTCATCATCCCAGTGAATCATGCAACTAGCTAGAATTTGAGTGGATGTAAAAATAAATAAAATGAGGAGCATAACAGCTGAATTGAAAGTGTGGGAAACTTGTCTCGATTTCGGTACAGTTGAATGCGCCAGCAACTTTTTCTCAACTTCCATTGCATATACAGAAGCATGTTGAATGCGCTGGGAACTTTTGTCCATCCATCTTCCATCGCATATAGAGAAGAAGCTTGTACATGCATAGAACCCTGCATCAGATGATATAAAAGGCAAGAATGGCATGTTTTTGTTACAGTTGGAATCCCAAAAAGGTTGTCTTAGATTTTTCTACATACGGATAAATCTTAGACAACCTTTTCGAGACGGAGGGAGTATAAGATAGGATGATGGCCCTGCCTCGTCTATGGGCGACACCGGAGGCGGATTCGTCATGCCGCCACAACCGTCCTCCCCGCACCCCTCTTGTCTCACCGTCGGAGCCCCCATATCCTCCCCAAACGTCTAGGCTAGCTGCCCGGTCACTACCTAGTCACTTTTTCCCCACCCAACTGGACACCTTAAACCGGTCCTATATCTCCCGGCTGTTTCGTACCTACCATAACCAGCTCATATATGGGATAGATATGGGGACGCTGTCCGGGAGGGGCAGCGGCGGAAGGGGTGGGAGAGGGTGACCAATTTTTCTCGATGCGAAGCGTGTGGATCACGCCGCGGAGAGTGGGGAGACGACGCCGTCACCCGTATTACGACGCCAAGTGATGGGGGGGACACGAGCTCCCACCCTTGGGCCCACCTGCAACCGCGCTAATGTGACGCATAGGGCGTCCAGTCGATGGGGTTTTCTTCGCCGCTGGATCCGCCATCGGCGGCGCTGCCGAAGCTCGACATGACAGAGAGGGACGAGGAGAGGTGGGGAGGGGAGGGAATGGAAGGAGATGGCGGTGGAGTATGGACTCTTCGAGAGTGTTTGACCGACTGTGTAGGGTTCGTCCGAGATGAGTTATATGTGGGGACGAGGTGCGCCGGTCAATCGTGGCAGACGCATCCGGACTGTCCCATATCCACCCAGATATGAGCTGGCTATGGAGTGCCGGTCAACTGGAACGTATAGATCAGGTTTGAGGGATTCGATTGTGTCATGCTTTCGTGAGCGGTTATTGAGGGAGCCGCCCGCTCAAACATTTGGGGGCTTGAGGGCATTCGGGTGTAGATGCTCTCACGATCTAAAATCACCAATTGCTTATCACACATTCCATGTGGCTGGGCTAGTTAACTGTTATTGGGTAATCAATCAAGGTAGTACAGTACAATAATAAAGTTGGACGGTAAGACGGTAAACATTTTAGATGCTTGTCCACCGTTGATCTATCCAGTTGGTGCTGGGACGAATCGGGGCCGTTGGTTATCTGAATCCAGACCAGAGTGCACTCTGCTCCGTCACTCACGCCAGTGTGCTTCTGCTTCAGTAGTGTTGACACCTACCTCCCCACCCTCCCAAGAAGAAAGAGGAAATAGCCCAGCCAGAGAGAGCAGAGCAGATCCGTTCCCGGCGAGTCGGCGGCGACACCGCTGGAGAAGAAGACGTCCACGACAGCCGGCGACCGCGTCGGCATCGGCATCGGCATCGGCATCGGCATCGCCGTCTCCTTCCCCACCCCGCACCACTCGTGAGGCTCGCTCGCTCTCCCTCCCGCCCCTGCGCCGAAACCCTAGCTTGTTCTTGGTTGGATGTTTTAGTGGATTCTGGCGTAAGATGCACCGTGCTTTACCTAACATAGGGCCAGATTTAGAGTAGATTGAGTGGACTAATCTAGGTTTCGGGTCAGCTAGCGTTGCGATTTTGGATTCAGTTTTGGTTTGTCGGCCGTTTTGAGATCCCTGCAATTGAAGGGAATGGAAGAAAGAAAATCGCACCTCCACAACATTTTAATGCCCTATCATGTCATCGCCTAGAGGGCTAGAGCAGCATCTGTGGATGTGCAGATGCTGAATGTGTACACATGTAGTATACTGCTAGCCCAAAGGCACCAGCATCGAAATGTTCTGAATGTACATATGTGCTTCACAAATAAAATAAAATAAAATAAAGGACACATATTTCCATAACCAAGTTTCTTGCTATTAGCTTATTCTGAATCTGAACACAACCCACCGAAATGTAACCGGATTAGACCCTTGTTTTTAGTCCATAGCAAGTTCCCTTGGTTGATGGGCATACATTTCATCTGAACAAGTATCATGTGTTTATTTATCCATGCTTCTTATTCCTGGTAGTACATAGCAAAGTTTCTTTGATACACCTGCAGAATATCATCTGCTTACCCATGGTTCCGATTGACATGCTATCCGCCTCGTATTTCTTAATCTGCTTAGTAGTAGCTTACAGTTTTTTTTATTGCTTGCAGAGTTTGCCATCAACAGCGCATCATGCAGAGGCCCAGCAAACTGCCTGCCGTCTCTCTCCCCGGACGCCCTACCTTTTTCGGACCCCAAGGTTGGGCTGACCTCCCAGATGGCTTGCTTCACTCCATTGTTGATCGGCTGGGCTCCTTCCGAGACCTTCTTGGCTTCGCCACAACATGCCCCTCGTGGCGTGCTGCCTTCTCCTCATACCCGTCAAAATCCACGTTCCTCACAAAACTTCCACCTCTCCTCATCCAGCCCCATATTCGTGCACAAGGTCCTCTTCTTCCTTGTACCAGTGGTTGTCGTGAGCTATACCCATGTAAGGTTGTTGATCCAGCCAACCGAAACGCCGCCCTTCGCTGTTGGATCCCTCAAGATACCCTGGAGAAGATGACATTTATTGGATCCTCCTATGGTAAGCTCATCTACTACTGCAACGGATACTGTCGCATCATCGATGTGTTCACCGGCGACGAGGTCTCGACTCCACGTCTCCCATCCCGTGCTGGATGTTCAAAACTTCACTTGGCTGGCATTCTAACAGCCCCACTTGCATCACCCAACTCGCATCTCCTTGTCAGTACCGAGTCCTTCCTGCTTGATCTGCGTGTTGGAAACGACTCTTGGTCCGAACTCCAGCTTCCTTGTCAGTTTGTAATAGACCATTTTGTGGAGTTGGATGGTCAGCTCATTGTCTCGAATAGCTATGGGAGATCCTACGCTCTGCAGCTGGCCCCTCAGCATGGCCTGCAGGAGATAAAAACCAAGCCTGTGGGAGGAAGGCCGGTGGTAGGAAGGCTGGTGGTTTGTGGTGATATGCTTCTCATTCTCAGTTTTGGCGAGTTCCACCGCCTCGACATGTCAACGGAGCCCGCGACACGGGTGGCCGTGGAGAAGCTGGGCGAGCGGGCACTCTTTGTAGGGGCGGAAGCGAAGAGCACGGCACTTTCTTGCATGAGCCCGGAGCTATGGGGAGGAAGGAGTGACATCGTGTACTTTGCTCGTACAGCTCGACCTTGGTTTCTCTATAGGCTGTGTGGCAGGCCAGATCGCTTGCAGGATAGACCAACACGACCAACACGCGTTGAACCCGCAGGCTTTGGAAGCACCCCAGTGCAGTCATCAGTTCGGCCGCTCTGGCTGTACCCAAGCATGTTCTACTCGGATGGCCAATGAATGAATGATCCGTGCCTGCCAGCCAACTACGTACAGTTTGCCGCAGCACCAGCTTCATCTGAGATTTCCCTTTGAGATCCAGGGAGTAGAGATTGGTTTTTGCTGCATGGGTGGAATATGTTACTACTCGTGGTACGGAGGAGTGCTCCCTCCGCTCCTGTATTTTGTTTGTTGAACTTGATAAGTTTTAACTTTTGTGGTGTTGGCACAGTTCTTTACTAGAATAAATCAGTTATCCGGTTTTTACCAACCTGTGCTCCCTGTTTAATAGTATTTTACTAGGTGTACTTGACCACTTATGCTTTTTTTCTATAATGGAAGTAGCATATGTTCATTGTCTCCCCTGTTTCAACGAGGAGAAGCTAATGTTTCTGCTTCTACTTGAGCTTTGTATGGATAAGCTTGTCATTGTTTGCTAGTATAGTTCTGTGCCTCATCTCAGTGAAGATATAAATTCCCTGATGCAGTGAAATTCTGCAGTTCAGTTATGATATAAATTTTCAGTTTTGCTACAGGACTGGCCACTGCAGTTTAGTTATGTCCCTCATCCTAGTGAATTATGCAACTGGCTAGAATGATCTGATGCAGCGAAAATCTGAGAAGTACTGTATATATGCTAACAACTGAATGTGTCGGAAATTGTCTCAATTTTCATTGCATCTAGCTAGCTATCTGCCATGCCAAAAGGAAAATACGTAAACTGTTATTGTTTGTTGCCATGTCTCGATTTCCTTTTTGTCCAGAGTTTTTCTGGTTTCTCATTCCTGCCTCGGTGTATGTACTTGGTAGCAGGTTTGTTTCTTTCTCGCGCGTCTGGTTTAAGGGTTTTGTTAGGTCTAGGCTGTGGTACCGTTTAAATCCTGTAACTGCAAGCTGGACCGGAAAACGGCTGTTTTGAATTGTGCAGCAAGGGAAGTTAGTCAGGTTACACTTTATCCATAGTAGTATGTATATTTACCTCTGCTAATGTTTACAGGAAAATGTACGCCGCCGGCTTGTGAACTAGCTTTGTGTCGAAGGTTCTTGCCGCTGGTAGTTCGAACAAATATGTTGTTTTTCCAGGTGTTGTATGCGTGTATGTCCTTTTATAGGTGTTGAACCGAATGCGTTGTATTGAGTTTCATTGCACCTTGAGAAGTATTCCTCTGTCCCAAATTATAAGACGTTTCTGATAGGTGCTGAACCGAACACAATGCCGCGATTTCGAACGGATAATACGTTCCTTTTTGGTGTCGGTATGTGGATGCCTTTGCATTTCAACACGGAGGAGATCAACGTCAGAACCGAGTAATTGAGATGGCGGCACATCATATTCAATCATTCTAAATTTAACGTAAAAATAGTCAGTTAAGTGAGCATGATGTGTGTTATACATACTCTACAGTGAAGCCTTGAACTACATTAACATGTGAAATCACACTACAGACTGCAAAATTTCCTTGAGCATCCTCTAGGGGGCGTTTCCTGTTTAGCGCTTCAGGCGCTGGCTATAGGCCATTGGGCAAACCCTTAGGGGGCGTTTCCTATTTAGCGCTTCAGGCGCTGGCTATAGGCCATTGGGCAAACCGGCGCACACCCCTCCCCCGTGCATGTCCGGCCCATTGATATTTTTCCATATTTTCTGTTTAAAAAGAGAAAATAAAATATGCGAGGGCGGTGTGTTGACCTAAAGACCTCCTAGTTCTGTACGTATAGCACAAACCAACCAAGACAACCCCAACAAGTGTGATTTCATCAAATACAACTGCAATGGAGAGCCTCAGTCCTCTATTTTATGTATATGTTGCATCTTTTTTATTGCGTCAACGTTGTGCTTGCCATATAATTAATCTTATTGCTAAATGTGCTATGAAAAGATGCGAGAAAGATGTTGAGATTTTGCTCACTGCAATTTCTTTTCTTGGTAACTCTACTCAGCCTCCCGAGCAGCAAATTCAGCATGATTTTTTGCAGCTCCAGTTAGCAAATGTGCAGCCTGTCCAGCCTCAGGATCAACAGAATCAGCCTCTTGACGTGCAGGAAATTCAGCCAGCTATCCCTCTGCAACATGGGGAAGATCAGCATGTGGAGGGGCTAAATGAGGAAAACTAGCTGGCTATTATACCATACCAGCCTCCTCTTCAACCTCCACTTATTGTTGGAGCAGCTCGCATAATGTTTGGGCCTGTTTTGCCTCCGGATATGATTTGGAAGAGATCATTTGTTTCTCTTATGTCCACCTTCTTGACAGCTTCCATCCCACCTCAGTTGCAGTTTGGATTAGAGGACATTCAGTCTCCTCTCAAGAGATCTTGGTCAATTGCTTTTGAGAATTTGGTGCCCTTCCAATGGCCCAAGATGCAGCAGACAGACTCTTTTTGGCTCTGCCACCTCCCTCAAAACCCGTTGCTCAAAAACTATCATTTGAGGAGGTGGTTACTGATGATGGCCATGTCTCTCTTCAGCCTCCAGTCTCTGCAAGCATCAACTTCACTTCTTCTGGCAAGCAGAGGAAGAAACAGAGGAAAATAGCAGCTCAACGACCAGATTTCTCTGACAGACGGATGACCAGGAGTGCTGCCAAGCTCCAGGGTTTCAAACCTACTTCTGCCATACCTATGAAGCCCAAACCTCTTCGTCAACCAAGAGCAAAGAAACCAAGGATTGAACCTGTCAATGAAGTACCAGAAGATGCAGCACCTGATGTTCCTCCTCCAACCCCGATCGCTGTCATGCAAACACTTGGAGCTTCTCTAGGCATACCACAGGAGAAACTATCTGTGGAGCAGCTTATGGCTGCTCCCAAGCAGTCTAAAGAACCACCAGTTCCTGATGTTGAGTGATACAATTTGCTCCATTATAAGGAGGCAGATCCCTTGTATCGCCGTGACCGTGCTTTTGTCTGTTTTTCTTCAGACTTCTTTTCTGCCATGGGTGATACTTTTGGTCTGCTGCGATATATTATGATTGCTGGTTATTATCTTTCACAGTGCTATTATGTAGTATTGTGTGTGCTCTCTCACTTTATTATGTTTGCCAATGAATGCACATCATAACAAAGACTGTAAAGTTCTGTGTTGGAATGTTAGGGGCTTAAATTCTGAAATTCGACAGAGGGTTGTTAGAGCAAAAATTGAAGAAAGTCAGTGCTCTGTCATCTGTTTGCAAGAAACCAAGTGTGGTTATTTTGATCAAAGATCCATTAGAAAATTTTGCCCTAAACATTTTGATAATTTTGCCTACTCCCCTTCTGTGGGAGCATCTGGTGGGATTTTGGTTTTATGGAGTTCCTCTGCACTTGTGGGTTCTCTGGTTGAGGCTCAGAGTTTTGGCATTATAATTAACTTTCCTCAGCCTGATACGTCTCCAACGTATCTATAATTTTTTATTGCTCCATGCTACTTTATCTACTGTTTTAGGCAATATTGGGCTTTATTATCCACTTTTATATTATTTTTGGGACTAACCTATTAACCGGAGGCCCAGCCCAGATTTGCTGTTTTATGCCTATTTCAGTGTTTCAAGGAAAAAGAATATCAGACGGAGTCAAAACGGAACGAAATCAACTGGAGAAGTTATTTTTGGAAGGAAGCCCACCTGATGGACTTGGACCCCACGTCAGAAGATACGGGAGGTGCTCACGAGGGTGGGGGGCGCGCCCACCCCTGGGCGCGCCCCCCTGCCTCGTGGGGCCCCCGTAGCTCCACCGACGTACTCCTTTCACCCATATATACCGTCGTACCCTAAAACTTCCAGAATAGAAGATAGATCGGGAGTTCCACCGCCGCAAGCCTCCAGAGCCACGAAAAACCAATCGGGACCCCTTTCCGGTACCCTGCCGGAGGGGGGATCCATCACCGGTGGCCATCTTCATCATCCCGACGCTCTCCATGACGAGGAGGGAGTAGTTCACCCTCGGGGCTGAGGGTATGTACCAGTAACTATGTGTTTGATCTCTCTCTCTCGTGTTCTCTCTCGTGTTCCATCTATGGCACGATCTTGATGTATCCCGAGCTTTGCTGTTGTAGTTGGATCTTATGATGTTTCTCCCCCTCTACTCTCTTGTGATGAATTGAGTTTCCCCTTTGAAGTTATCTTATCGGATTGAGTCTTTTATGAGAACACTTGATGTATGTCTTGCCGTGATTATCTATGGTGACAATGGGATATCATGTGCCACTTGATGTATGTTTTGGTGACCAACTTGCGGGTTCCGTCCATGAACCTGTGCATAGGGGTTGGCACACGTTCTTGACTCTCCGTTAGTAACTTTGGGGCACTCTTTGAAGTACTTTTATGTTGGTTGGATGAATCAGAGGTTGTGTGATGCATATCGTATAATCATGCCCACGGACACTTGAGGTGACAATGGAGTATCTAGGTGACATTAGGGTTTTGGTTGATTTGTGTCTTAAGGTGTTATTCTAGTACGAACTCTTTTATAGATTGATCCGAAAGAATAGCTTTGAGGTGGTTTCGTACCCTACCATAATCTCTACGTTTGTTCTCCGCTATTAGTGGCTTTTGAGTGACTCTTTGTTGCATGTTGAGGGATTGTTATATGATCTATCTATGTTCTTATTGTTGAGAGAACTTGCACTAGTGAAAGTATGAACCCTAGGCCTTGTTTCCTATCATTGCAATACCGTTTACGCTCACGTTTATCACTTGTTACCTTGCTGTTTTTATTATTTCAGATTACAAAAACCTATATCCACCATCCATATTGCACTTGTATCACCATCTCTTCGCCGAACTAGTGCACCTATACAATTTACCATTGTATTGGGTGTGTTGGGGACACAAGAGACTCTTTGTTATTTGGTTGCAGGGTTGCTTGAGAGAGACCATCTTCATCCTATGCCTCCTACGGATTGATAAACCTTAGGTCATAAACTTGAGGGAAATTTGCTACTGTCCTACAAACCTGTGCACTTGCAGGCCCAACAACGTCTACAAGAAGAAGGTTGTGTAGTAGACAACAAGCTCTTTTCTGGCACCGTTGCCGGGGAGGCTAGGTAAGTGAAGGTATATCTTTAGATCTTGCAATTGAATCTTTTTGTTTCTTGTTTTAGCACTAGTTAGTCTATAAAAGAAAATTACAAAAAAAAAGGAATTGAGTTTGTCTCATACGCTTCACCTTTTTAATATCTTTCGTGAGTATGATGGAAAGGATAATTGTGCTCAAGTGCTAGAAGAAGAATTACATAGAATTCTTGGCATAAAATATGTGAATGATGAGCATGATTGCAATGTTTTTAGTATGAATTCCTTGAATATCCATGATGCTAATGATATGCAAAGCCACAAGCTTGGGGAAGCTATGTTTGATGAATATGATATTTTTTGTCCCCCAAGTTTTGATGAGAATATTTATTATGATGAAAGCATTCCTCCTATTTATGATGATTATTGTGATGACACGTATGCTATAAAGAATAATGATAACCATGAAACTTGTCATCTTGATGTTTTTCAATCATATGATAGTTATTTTGTTGAGTTTGCTCCCACTATTGTTCATGAGAAGAATTTTGCTTATGTGGAGAGTAGTAAAATTTCTATGCAAGTAGATCATGAAAAGAATGCTTTAGGTGCTGGTTATATTGTTGAATTCATTCATGATGCTACTGAAAATTATTATGAGGGAGGAATATACTCTTGTAGGAATTGCAATAATGTCAAGTTTCCTCTCTATGTGCTCAAAGTTTTGAAGTTATGCTTGTTTTACCTTCCTATGCAAGTTGATTCTTGTTCCCATAAGTTGTTTGCTCACAAAATCCCTATGCATAGGAAGTGGGTTAGGCTTAAATGTGCTAGTCATATTCTTCATGATGCTCTCTTTATGTTTCAATTCTTATCTTTTTGTGAGCATCATTGAAATCATCATGCCTAGCTAGAGGCGTTAAACGATAGCGCTTGTTGGGAGGCAACCCAATTTTATTTTAGTTTCTTGCTTTTTGGTTCTGTTTAGTAATAAATAATCCATCTAGACTCTGGTTAGATGTGGTTTTATGTTTTAATTAGTGTTTGTGCCAAGTAGAACCTTTGGGAAGACTTGGGTGAAGTCTTTATGATCATGTTGTAAAAAACAGAAACTTTAGCGCTCACGAGATTAGCTAGAAATTTTTACTGGAGAGTGCTATTTAGTTGATTCTTTTTGCAGATGATTACTAGACAAATTTCTCAGGTCCACAAATTTATTTTATAATTTTTGGAGTTCCAGAAGTTTGCGTTAGTTGCAGATTACTACAGACTGTTCTGTTTTTGACAGATTCTGTTTTTCGTGTGTTGTTTGCTTATTTTGATGACTCTATGGCTAGTAAAATAGTTTATAAACCATATAGAAGTTGGAATACAGTAGGTTTAACACCAAAATAAATAAATAATGAGTTCATTACAGTACCTTGAAGTGGTGTTTTGTTTTCTTTCGCTAACGGAACTCACGAGTTTTCTATTAAGTTTTGTGTTGTGAAGTTTTCAAGTTTTGGGTAAAGATTCGATGGACTATGGAATAAGGAGTGGCAAGAGCCTAAGCTTGGGGATGCCCAAGGCACCCCAAGGTAATATTCAAGGATAACAAAGAGCCTAAGCTTGGGGATGCCCCGGAAGGCATCCCCTCTTTCGTCTTCGTTCATCGGTAACTTTACTTGGAGCTATATTTTTATTCACCACATGATATGTGTTTTGCTTGGAGCGTCATTTTCTCTTGTTATTTTTTGATTTCTGTTATTTTTATTAATGTTTTGCATCTTTAGTTTCAATAAAAAAGTCAAGGATAGCCTTTGCCATGCTTATTTTGCTACTATACATGTTGCTGTTTGAAAATAGAAAGTTTACCGCTGTTGCAAAAATTCCTTAGAAAAGTCAGAGAGTGGTGTAATGTTGAATCTTTTTGCATATTGAGCTCTGATAAATTTATTACAGTGGGAATTTTAGTTCATAATTTTTGGAGTCATGGAAGTATTGATACTCTTGCATTCTTTACAGACTGTACTGTTTTGGCAGATTGCTGTTATGTTTGCATTGTTTGCATATGTTTGCTTGTTTAATGATTCTATTTGAGGATAGGAGTATTAAATATGCAGAGGAATTTAGTATGCAATGTTGAATAATAATGTTAGTGATTTGTTACAGTAGAAAATGATAAGGTTTTGCATTGGTTTATACTAACCTATCTCACGAGTTCTTGTTGAGTTTGTTGTGAATGAAGCTTTTGATAAAAAGAGAAACCATGATATGAGAGGAATTAAGGAGACACTAAAGTTCAAGCTTGGGGATGCCCAAGGCACCCCAATATAATATTTCAAGAATTATCAAGCATCTAAGCTTGGGGATGCCCCGGTAGGCATCCCACCTTTCTTCTTCAACAACTATCGGTTAGTATCGGTTGAGACTAAGTTTTTGCTTCTTCACATGAGTTGTGCTATCCTTGCAATGTAGTTTTCTTTAGCTTTGCTTGCTGTTTGAATAAAGTATCAAGATCTGAAATTATTAAATGGGAGAGTCTTCACATAGTTGCATAATTATTCGACTACTCATTGATCTTCACTTATATCTTTCGGAGTAGTTTGTTTTTGCTCTAGTACTTCACTTATATCTTTTAGAGCATGGTGGTAGTTTTATTTTGAATAAATAGATGGTCTCTCATGCTTCACTTAGATTATTTTGAGAGTCTTAAATAGCATGGTAATGTGCTTAATCATAATATGCTAAGCATACAAGATTTGTAAGAATTCTTATGAGTGTGTTGAATACTAAGAAAAGTTTGATACTTGATAATTGTTTTGAGATATGGAGGTAGTGATATTAAAGTCGTGCTAGTTGAGTAGTTGTGAATTTGAGAAATGCTTGTGTTGAAGTTAGCAAATCCCGTAGCATGCACGTATGGTTAAAGTTGTGTAACAAATTTGAAACATGAAGTGTACCTGGCTTGTGCATCCTTATGAGTGGCGGTCGGGGACGAGCGATGGTCTTTTCCTACCAATCTATCCCCCTAGGAGCATGCGCGTAGTACTTGATTTTTGATGACTTCTAAATTTTTGCAATAAGTATATGAGTTCTTTTGACTAATGTTGAGTCCATGGATTATACACACTTTTACCTTTCCGCCTTTGCAATCCTCTCTTGATGCCGTGCATTGCCCTTTCTCACCTTGAGAGTTGGTGCAAACTTAGCGGTGCATCCAAACCCGTGATATGATACGCTCTATCACACATAAACCTCCTATATCTTCCTCAAAACAGCCACCATACCTACCTATTATGGCATTTCCATAGCCATTCCGAGATATATTGCCATGCAACTTTCCACCGTTCCGTTCATCATCATCATGACATACATTACTTTTGTCATATTGCCATTGCATGATCATGTAGTTGACATCGTATTTGTGGCATAGCCACCATGCATTATTTTTCATACATGTCACTCTTGATTCATTGCACCATCCCGGTACACCGCCGGAGGCATTCATATAGAGTCATACCTTGTTCTAGTTTTGAGTTGTAATCCTTATGTTGTAATCAATAGAAGTGTGATGATCATCATTATTAGAGCATTGCCCAAAAAAATAGAAAGGCCAAAAAAATAAAGGCCCAAAAAAAAGAGAGAAAGGCCAAAAAAAAGGCCCAAAAAAAGAAAATAAATAAAAAGGGCAATGCTAATATCTCTTTTTCCACACTTGTGCTTCAAAGTAGCACCATGTTCTTCATGTAGTGAGTCTCATATATTGTGCTTCAAAGTAGCACCTTGTTCTTCATGTAGTGAGTCTCATATATTGTGCTTCAAAGTAGCACCATGTTTTTCACATAGTGAGTCTCATAAGTTGTCTTTTTCATACTAGTGGGAATTTTTCATTATAGAACTTGGCTTGTATATTCCTACGATGGGCTTCCTCAAATGCCCTAGGTCTTCATGAGCAAGCAAGTTGGATGCACACCCACTAGTTTTCTTTTGTTGAGCATTCATTCATAGCTCTAGTGCATCTGTTGCATGGCAATCCCTACTCCTCATGTTGACATCAATTGATGGGCATCTCCATAGCCCATTGATTATCCTCGTCAATGTGGGACTTTCTCCTTTTTTGTCTTCTCCACACAATCCCCATCATCATATTCTATTCCACCCATAGTGCTATATCCATGGCTCATGCTCATGTATTGCGTGAAGGTTGAAAAAGTTTGAGATTATTTAAGTATGAAACAATTGCTTGGCTTGTCATCGGGGGTATAGAAGTTGGGAACATCTTTGTGTGACGAAAATGAAGCATAGCCTAACTATATGATTTTGTAGGGATGAACTTTCTTTTGCCATGTTATTTTGAGAAGACATGATTGCTTTGATTAGTATGCTTGAAGTATTATTATTTTTGTGTCAATATGAACTTGTGTCTTGAATCTTTCGGATCTGAATATTCATATCACAATTAAGAAGATTTATATTGAAATTATGCCAAGTAGCACTCCGCATCAAAAATTCTTTTTTTATCATTTACCTACTCGAGGACGAGCAGGAATTAAGCTTGGGGATGCTTGATACGTCTCCAACGTATCTATAATTTTTGATTGCTCCATACTACTTTATCTACTGCTTTAGGCAATATTGGGCTTTATTATCCACTTTTATATTATTTTTGGGTCTAACCTATTAAGTAGAGGCCCAACCCAGATTTGCTGTTTTATGCCTATTTCAGTGTTTCGAGGAAAATGAATATCAGACGGAGTCAAAACGGAACGAAATCAACTGGAGAAGTTATTTTTGGAAGGAAACCCACCTGATGGACTTGGACCCCACGTCAGAAGATACGGGAGGTGCTCCCGAGGGTGGGGGGCGCGCCCACCCCCTGGGCGCGCCCCCTGCCTCGTGGGGCCCCCGTAGCTCCACCGACGTACTCCTTTCACCCATATATACCGTCGTACCCTAAAACTTCCAGAACAGAAGATAGATCGGGAGTTCCGCCGCCGCAAGCCTCCAGAGTCACGAAAAACCAATCGGGACCCCTTTCCGGTACCCTCCCGGAGGGGGGATCCATCACCGGTGGCCATCTTCATCATCCCGCGCTCTCCATGACGAGGAGGAGTAGTTCACCCTCGGGGCTGAGGGTATGTACCAGTAGCTATGTGTTTGATCTCTCTCTCTCTCTCTCTCGTGTTCTCTCGTGTTCCATCTATGGCACGATCTTGATGTATCCCGAGCTTTGCTATTATAGTTGGATCTTATGATGTTTCTCCCCCTCTACTCTCTTGTGATGAATTGAGTTTCCCCTTTGAAGTTATCTTATCGGATTGAGTCTTTTATGAGAACACTT
This sequence comes from Aegilops longissima, assembly GCA_021605205.1. Lineage (NCBI taxonomy): Eukaryota > Viridiplantae > Streptophyta > Magnoliopsida > Poales > Poaceae > Aegilops > Aegilops longissima. The sequence continues at coordinate 659,382,166 of CM038681.1, read as the reverse complement.
GATATATGTCTTGCCGTGATTATCTGTGGTGACAATGGGATATCATGTGCCACTTGATGTATGTTTTGGTGACCAACTTGCGGGTTCCGCCCATGAACCTGTGCATAGGGGTTGGCACACGTTCTTGACTCTCCGTTAGTAACTTTGGGGCACTCTTTGAAGTACTTTTATGTTGGTTGGATGAATCTGAGATTGTGTGATGCATATCGTATAATCATGCCCACGGATACTTGAGGTGACAATGGAGTATCTAGGTGACATTAGGGTTTTGGTTGATTTGTGTCTTAAGGTGTTATTCTAGTACGAAATCTTTTATAGATTGATCCGAAAGAATAGCTTTGAGGTGGTTTCGTACCCTACCATAATCTCTACGTTTGTTCTCCGCTATTAGTGGCTTTTGAGTGACTCTTTGTTGCATGTTGAGGGATTTTTATATGATCTATCTATGTTATTATTGTTGAGAGAACTTGCACTAGTGAAAGTATGAACCCTAGGCCTTGTTTCCTATCATTGCAATACCGTTTACGCTCACGTTTATCACTTGTTACCTTGCTGTTTTTATTATTTCAGATTACAAAAACCTATATCCACCATCCATATTGCACTTGTATCACCATCTCTTCTTTGAACTAGTGCACCTATACAATTTACCATTGTATTGGGTGTGTTGGGGACACAAGAGACTCTTTGTTATTTGGTTGCAGGGTTGCTTGAGAGAGACCATCTTCATCCTACGCCTCCTACGGATTGATAAACCTTAGGTCATAAACTTGAGGGAAATTTGCTACTGTCCTACAAACCTGTGCACTTGCAGGCCCAACAACGTCTACAAGAAGAAGGTTGTGTAGTAGACATCACAACCCATAACAACCAAAAGTGGACTTTGGTTAATGTTTATGGACCTTGTCAAGGACAACTAAGAGACAACTTTGTTCATTGGTTATATCATATCGATATACCTCAAGATGAGCTGTGGTTATTTCTTGGAGATTTTAATTTCATAAGGTCTGTTGAAAATAGAAATCAGCCTGGAGGTGATGTCAATGCCATGTTCATTTTCAATGAAATAATTGGTCATTTTGGTTTACTTGAATTACCTTTGAAAGGGAGACAATACACCTGGTCAAACATGCATGAAAACCCATTACTTAAACAACTCGACTGGTTTTTTACCTCAGCCAATTGGATCACTGAATTCCCTAACACCATGGTTTATCCTCTGGGAAAAACTAGCTCTGATCATCTGCCATGTGTAGTTTCTATTTCAATAACTATCCCCAAAGCCAAAGTGTTTCATTTTGAAAACTATTGGGTTGATATGCCAGGTTTTTTATTGTGTTCAACAATCATGGTCTGCCCCTACTAACAAGACAAATTCAGCTGCTGTCTTGATAGAAAAATTCAAACGTTTAAGGCATGAACTGAAGAGATGGCACACTGGACTCTCAAGGTTAAAATTATTAATGCAAGCTTGTAATGCTGTTATTCGGCCTTTGATAATTTGGAAGATAAGAGACCTCTAACAAGGCCTGAGTTTAACTTCAGAAAACTAGTTAAACTTCACCTTGAGGACCTTCTTCACTTGCAGTACATTTACTGGAAGCAAAGATGTACAATGAGATGGATTAAAGTGGGAGAAGAGAATTCAAAATTCTTTCAAGCTATGGCAACAGAAAGGTTTAGAAGCAATACAATCTCTTGCCTAGTTACTGAGAATGGATTGATAGTATATTCTCATAGTGAAATGGTTGGATTACTGTGGGGCTCTTACAGAGACAGAATGGGGATTGCTCAAGGCATTGATATGCAGTTTGATTTGGGAGATCTCATTCTGCCGGTGCCAGGTTTAGAGGATTTATCTGGGCCTTCTACTGATGAGGAAATTAATGAGGTTCTGAAAGGACTTCCTTTAGACAGAGCCCCAGGACCTGATGGTTTTACTGGGATGTTTGTCAAGCGATGCTCGCATATTATAAAAGAGGACTTCTATAATCTCTTCTTTGATTTCTTTCATGGAAAGATTTCTCTGCAGAGCATTAATGGCTCTTTGGTCACCCTAATTCCAAAAGTGCTATCACCAGAGGGGCCAAATGACTTCAGACCTATATCTCTCACAAACACCTGCCTCAAATTTCTAACCAAAATTTTAGCAAATAGGCTGTAGAAAGTTATCCTCACATGCATCCATAAAAACCAGTATGGTTTCCTCAAGTCTAGGTCAATCCAAGACTGCATTGCCTGGAGCTTGGAGTACATTCACCAGTGCCATCAATCAAAGAGGCCAATTTTGATACTCAAGCTGGATTTTGCAAAAGCTTTTGACACAGTAGAGCATGATCTCATACTGTTGATGTTAAAGCACAAAGGTTTTGATGATAAATGGATTTCTTGGGTTAAAGAACTCCTATCTTCTGGCTCCTCTTCTATTCTGCTTAATGAAGTGCCAGGTAAACAGTTCAATTGCAAGAAAGGGGTTAGACAGGGAGATCCATTATCACCTCTGCTCTTTGTCATTGCTGTTGATCTACTGCAAACTGTGGTCAATAAAATGCTCCAAGATGGACTTCTAGCTTTACCTATTCTATCCAATGATCTAGACTTTCCAATTGTTCAATATGCTGATGACACTTTGCTCATTGTGCAAGCTGATGAGACTCAATTGCTGACCCTCAAGGAAATGTTGGTTTCATTCTACAAGTCTACTGGCTTGAAAGTGAACTTTCACAAATCATGTATTCTGCCCATAAATGTATCCCCTGAAGAAGTCACCAGACTTGCAGCAATTTTTGGGTGTCAAGTGGGTACCTTGCCCTTTACATATCTTGGACTACCAGTGGGAACCACCAAGCCAAGAATTGTGGATTTGGTCCCTGTTGTTGACAGGGTGGAAAGGAGATTGTCTGCTAGTTCCTCACTCCTGTCACAAGGAGCAAGGTTACAATTACTGCAATCAGTTCTCTCATCTGTGCCAATCTACTTTCTGTGTAGTCTCAGCTTGCCTGCTGCAATTATCAAACAGTTGGAGAGAATCATGAGGCAATGCTTGTGGAGAGGAAATTCTGACACCCCAAAGCAGTCTCTAGCAGCCTGGCCTATGGTGTGCAAACCTAAGGATAAGGGGGGCATGGGTATTATGAACCTAGCTATCCAGAATAGAGCCTTGCTCACTAAGCACCTCCACAAGTTTTACAACAAGGAAGATATCCCATGGGTGTCATTGATATGGGACACCTATTATAATGGTCTTGTACCACATGAAACAGTTCAATGTGGATCCTTTTGGTGGAGAGACATCATGAAGATCAATGATGCTTATAGAGCGAAGTCGACTGTCATAATTAATTCTGGTGACACTGCACTCTTCTGGCATGATTCATGGGTCCTCAATGGTTGTTCCAACCTAGTTAAAGAGAGATTTCCACGCCTTTTCTCCTTTACCATGGATGATAAGATCTCAGTCAGAGATTTCATTAAGGATTTGGACATACAAGCTCAATTTTAGCTCCCATTATCCCCTGAGGCAATGGAAGAACTTCAAACCTTGCAGCTTGACATTCAAGGATTGGAGAGAGATCCCAATGCATCTGACTCTTGGTCATGGACCCCTGGGAAAGGTAGTTATTCTGCCAAAAGCTACTATGTTCTCATGCATTCCTCCTTTCCTGATGATGATCCTTGCAACTGGATCTGGAAAAGTAACTGCACCATGAAAATCAAGGTTTTTGCATGGCTAATGCTTAATGATCGCCTAAGCACAAGAGATATGCTTCTCAGAAGACATTGGAGGTCTGAGGATGATGATAACCTCTGCCCAATGTGTGTTGCGCAGCTGCATGAAGACAGAGATCGTCTTTTCTTTAAGTGCAACTTCAGCACCAGAGTCTGGAATTACTTGCACATACAATGGCATGCTGGTTTGTCCATCAGAGAATGCATATTGGTGGCTAAAAGAGGATTTCGTCAACCCTTCTTCTTTGAGGTAGTGTTCCTGGCTGCATGGAGCATATGGACTACAAGAAATGACAGAATTTTTAGACACATCAGGCCTACCTTTGGAGCATGGAAGGCCAAGTTCATTCATGATTTAACTCTACACTCCCACGAATGAAGGCTACTGTGAAACCACTATTGCTGCAATGGATCAAAGCACTACCTTAAGTATCTTGATGCGTCCATTTGAGATTTTATTGATCTTTGTAGATCATATGCTGGTTGTGATCTTTCTGGTTGTGAATAACTGCATGTAAATAGGTAAGCTTTAGATGATAGTTAGTCTAGTTTTATTAGCTTTTGTACATAATTAGTTTGTAGAGACTGTGCTAGACATGGTGGTGGAGGTTTTGAATAAAGGGTTGTGGGGCTTTTGCCTCACAGTATTCATTCAAAAAAAAAAAGAGATATTGCATAGCAATAGAACAAACTCCTCATATGTAGAATCTAGACATGCTTGTTAGATGGAACTCTATGATACGTCTCCAAAGTATCTATAATTTATGAAGTATTCATGTCATGTTTACAACAATTCTATATGGTTTTGGTATGATTTGAATGAAACTAACCCGGACTGACGTTGTTTTCAGCAGAACTACCGTGGTGTTGTTTGTTGTGCAGAAATAAAAGTTCTCCAAATGCAATGAAACTTTTTGATGATTTTTTTTGGAACAAAAGAGGCACTATAATCTTCGTGGGAGGACCATCAGGTGAAGGAGGTGGCCACTACCCACAGGGCGCGCCAGGGGCCTTGGTCGTGGGCTGGTGGGTAGTGGGCACCACGTGGCCCATCTGGACGTGAGACCGACACCCAAAGATCCTATAAATACATAAACCTCCAGAAATAACCCTAGATTAGAAGTTCCGCCACCGCAAGCCTCTGTAGCCAAGAAAAACCAATCTAGACCCTGTTCCGGCACCCCGCCGGAGGGGGAAATCATCACCGGAGGCCATCTTCATCATCCCGGTGGCCACCATGATGAGGAGGGAGTAGTTCACCCTCGGGGCTGAGGGTTTGTACCAGTAGCTATGTGTTTATTCTCTCTCTCTCTCTCTCTCTCGTGTTCTTGATTTGGCACAATCTTGATGTACCGTGAGCTTTGTTAATATAGTTGGATCATATGGTGTTTGTCCCTCTCTATTTTGTTGTGATGGATTGAGTTTTCCCTTTGAGATCTTGTTGTTATCGGATTGAATACTTTTATGGATTTGAGAACACTTGATGTATGTTTTGGCACTCAACTCGCGGATTCCCGAGGTGACATTAGGGTAATCTATGCATAGGGGTTGATGCACATTCCCGTCCTTGTTTCTCCGGTAGAATTCTTGGGGCACTCTTTAAGGTTCTTTGTGTTGGATTGAGTATTATGAATCTAAAATTGTTTGATGCATATCGTATAATCAACTCATGGATCCTCGCGATGACATTGGAGTATCTAGGTGACATTAGAGTTGGTTGATGTGTATCATATGGTGTTATTTTAGTATGAACTCTAGGGCTGTTTGTGACATTTATAGGGATAGCTCAAAACATTGATCGAAAATAATAACTTTGAGGTGGTTTCCTACCCTACAAACAATTTCTCCTTATATTCTCTGTTGTTGGGGATCGTTGCAGAAATTAAAAATTTTCTACGCATCACCAAGATCAATCTATGGAGTAACTATCAACGAGAGAGAGAGGAGTGCATCTTCATACCCTTGAAGATCGCGAGACGGAAGCGTTACAAGAACACGGATGAAGGAGTCGTACTCGAAGCGATTCAGATCTTGGTGGATTCCGATCTTAGCGCCGAACAACGGCACCTCCGCGTTCAACACACGTGCAGCCCGGTGACGTCTCCAACGTATCTATAATTTTTGATTGTTCCATGCTATTTTATTACCTGTTTTGAATGATTATGGGCTTTAGTATACACTTTTATATTACTTTTGGGACTAACCTATTAACCGGAGGCCCAACCCATACTGCTGTCTTATTGCCTGTTTCAGTATCTCGAAGAAAAGGAATATCAAACAGAGTCCAAATGGAATGAAACCTTCGGCAGCGTTATTTTTGGGAAGAATATCACCCAGGAGACTTGGAGTTCACGTCAGAAGAGCCTTGAGGAGGCCACGAGATAGGAGAGCGCGCCCCCCCTGTCTCGTGGGCCCCTCGTGCACCCCCCGACCGACTTCTTTCGCCTATATAAGCCTACGTACCCTAAAACCATCGAATATCAAGATAGATCGGGAGTTCCGCCGCCGCAAGCCTCTGTAGCCACCAAAAACCTCTCGGGAGCCCTTCCCGGCACCCTGCCGGAGGGGGGGATCCTTCATCGGTGGCCATCTTCATCATCCCGGTGCTCTCCATGACGAGGAGGGAGTAGTTCACCCTCGAGGCTGAGGGTATGTACCAGTAGCTATGTGTTTGATCTCTCTCTCTCTCTCTCTCTCTCTCTCTCTCTCTCTCTCTCTCTCTCTCTCTCTCTTCTCTCGTGTTCCCTCTATGGCACGATCTTGATGTATCCCGAGATTTGCTATTGTAGTTGGATCTTATGATGTTTCTCCCCCTCTACTCTCTTGTGATGAATTGAGTTTTCCCTTTGAAGTTATCTTATCGGATTGAGTCTTTTATGAGAACACTTGATGTATGTCTTGCTGTGCTTATCTGTGGTGACAATGGGATATCATGTGCCACTTGATTTATGTTTTGGTGACCAACTTGCGGGTTCCGCCCATGAACCTATCCATAGGGGTTGGCACACGTTCTTGACTCTCCGGTAGAAACTTTGGGGCACTATTTGAAGTACTTTGTGTTGGTTGAATAGATGAATCTGAGATTGTGTGATGCATATCGTATAATCATGCACATGGATACTTGAGGTGACAATGGAGTATCTAGGTGACATTAGGGTTTTGGTTGATTTGTGTCTTAAGGTGTTATTCTAGTATGAACTCTATGATGGACTGAGCGGAAAGAATAGCTTCATGTTATTTTACTACGAACTCTTGAATAGATAGAACAGAAAGGATAACTTTGAGGTGGTTTCGTACCCTACCATAATCTCTTCGTTTGTTCTCCTCTATTAGTGGCTTTGGAGTGACTCTTTGTTGCATGTTGAGGGATTGTTATATGATCTATCTATGTTATTATTGTTGAGAGAACTTGCACTAGTGAAAGTATGAACCTTAGGCCTTGTTTCCTATCATTGCAATGCCGTTTACGCTCACTTTTATCGCTTGCTACCTTGCTGTTTTTATAATTTCAGATTACAAATACCTTTATCTACTATCTATTTTGCACTTGTATCACCATCTCTTCGCCGAACTAGTGCACCTATACAATTTACCATTGTATTGGGTGTGTTGGGGACACAAGAGACTCTTTGTTATTTGGTTGCAGGGTTGCTTGAGAGAGACCATCTTCATCCTACGCCTCCTACGGATTGATAAACCTTAGGTCATAAACTTGAGGGAAATTTGCTACTATCCTACAAACCTGTGCGCTTGCAGGCCCAACAACGTCTACAAGAAGAAGGTTGTGTAGTAGACATCAAGCTCTTTTCTGGCGCCGTTGCCGGGGAGGCTAGGTAAACGGTACTCACACCCCGTCAACTAAGCTCTTTTCTGGGGTGAGTGCTTGAAGGCAGTGGCGGAGACAGGCCTGGGGCAACTAGGGCTATAGCCCCAGGCCTAGAAACAACTTCCCTTATAATTTCTTCATATAAAGTATAGAAAATCATAGAAGTTTATCACTCAACATAGCATAGCCCCAGGCGTAACCTGCATCTAGCTCCGCCACTGCTTGCAGGTATATCTTTAGATCTTGCAATTGAATCTTTTTGTTTCTTGTTTTATCACTAGTTTAGTCTATAAAAGAAAACTACAAAAAAGTGGAGTTGAGTTTGTCTCATACGCTTCGTCTTTTTAATATCTTTCGTGAGTATGATGGAAAGGAAAGTTGTGCTCAAGTGCTAGAAGAAGAAATCTATAAAATGTTTTGCACTAAATCTTTGAATGATGAGCATGATTGCAATGTTGTTAGTATGAATTCCTTGAATATCCATGATGCTAATGATATGCAAAGCCACAAGCTTGGGGAAGCTATGTTTGATGAATATGATATTTTTTGTCCCCCAAGTTTTGATGAGAATATTTATAATGATGAAAGCATGCCTCCTATTTATGATGATTATATTGATGAAAGTGGGTTTGGAAGAGTGTCAACTTTAGGAAATAGTGATCCCACTATTTTGGAGGATGTTGAATCTTATTGTGATGAAAGTGGATTTGGAAGAGTGTCAACTTTATTTAGTGATGATTCCAGTATTTCGGAAGAGGTTCCAATTGATTATGAGAACAAAGTTGCTATCTATGATGATTATTGTGATGACTTGTATGCTATTAAGAATAATGATAACCATGAAACTTGTCTTCATGATTGTAGTTTTCAATTGGATTATGCCTCACATGATAATTATTTTGTTGAGCTTGCTCCCACTATTATTCATGAGAAGAATTTTGCTTATGTGGAGAGTAGTAAATGTTCTATGATAGTAGATCATGAAAAGAATGATTTAGGTGCTGCTTATATTGTTGAATTCATTCATGATGCTACTGAAAATTATTATGAGAGAGGAACATATGCTTGTAGGAATTGCAATAATATCAAGTTTCCTCTCTACGTGCTTAAAGTTTTGTAGCTATGCTTGTTTTGCCTTCCTATGCTAGTTGATTATTGTTCCCATAAGTTGTTTGCTCACAAAATCCCTATGCATAGGAAGTGGGTTAGACTTAAATGTGCTAGTCATATTCTTCATGATGCTCTCTTTATGTTTCAATTCTTATCTTTTATGTGGGCATCATAGCCATCATCATGCCTAGCTAAAAAGGCATTAAAGAAAAGCGCTCGTTGGGAGACAACCCAATATTTACCCTTACTGTTTTATGTGTGTCCACATGATTATGCTACTGTAGTAATCATGTTTTATAGCTTTTGTTTCAATAAAATTCCAAGTAGAGCCTTTGGGAAGACTTGGGGGAAGTCTATATGATCTTGCTGTACAAAACAGAAACTTTTGCGCTCACGAGAATAGCTTCCATTTTTTACTGGAGAGTGAGTTTAAGTTGATTCTTTTTGCAGATGATTAATAGACAAATTCCTCAGGTCCAGCAATTTATTTCATAATTTTTGGGGTTCCAGAAGTATACGTTTGATACAGATTACTACAGACTGTTCTGTTTTTGACAGATTCTGTTTTCTTTGTGTTGTTTGCTTATTTTGATGAATCTATGGCTAGTATGTAAGGGTATAAACCATAGAGAAGTTAGAAACAGTAGATATTACACCAATATGAATTTAGAATGAGTTCATTACAGTACCTAACTGGTGATTTATTTTCATATACTAACGGAGCTTACGAGTTTTGTTTTGAGTTTCGTGTTGTGAAGTTTTCAAGTTTTGGGTAAGGATTCGATGGAATATGGAATAAGGAGTGGCAAGAGCCTAAGCTTGGGGATGCCCAAGGCACCCCAAGGTAATATTCAAGGACAACCAAGAGCCTAAGCTTGGGGATGCCCCGGAAGGCATCCCCTCTTTCGTCTTTGTTCATCGGTAACTTTACTTGGAGCTATATTTTTATTCACCACATGATATGTGTTTTGCTTGGAGCGTCATTTTCTTTTGTTAGTTTTTGCTTGTTGTTAGTTAGAATAATGTTTTGAATCTTTAGTTTCAATAAAAATGTCAAGGATAGCCTTTGCCATGCTTATTTTGCTAGTATACATGTTGCTATTTGAAAACAGAAAGTTTACCGCTGTTGCAAAAATTCCCTAGAAAAGTCAGAGAATGGTATAATGTTGAATATTTTCGCATATTAAGCTCTGATAAATTTATTACAGTGGGCATTTTCTCTCATAATTTTTGAAGTTAGGGAAGTATTGATACCCTTGCATTCTTTACAGACTATACTGTTTTGGCAGATTGCTGTTATGTTTGCATTGTTTGCATATGCTTGCTTGTTTAATGATTCTATTTGAGGATAGGAGTATTAAATATTCAGATACATTTAGTATTAAATGTTGAATAATAATTTTAGTAATTTGTTACAGTAGAAAATGATAAGGTTTTGCATTGTTTTATACTAACTTATCTCACGAGTTCTTGTTGAGTTTTATGTGGATGAAGTTTTTGAGAAAAAGAGAAACCATGATATGAAAGGAATTAAGGAGTCACAAAAGTTCAAGCTTGGGGTTGCCCAAGGCACCCCAAGATAATATTTCAAGAAGTCTCAAGAATCTAAGCTTGGGGATGCCCCGGTAGGCATCCCACCTTTCTTCTTCAACAACTATCGATTAGTATCGGTTGAGCCTAAGTTGTTGCTTCTTCACATGAGTTGTGCTATCCTTGCAATGTCATTTTATTTTGCTTTGCTTGCTGTTTGAATACAATACCAAGATCTGAAATTCTTTAATGAGAGAGAGTCTTCACATAGTTACTTAATCATTTAGCTACTCATTGATCTTCACTTATATCTTTTGGAGTAGTTTGTCGTTCGCTCTAGTGCTTCACTTATATCTTTTTAGAGCACGGCGGTGGTTTTATTTTGTAGAAATTAATGAACTCTCATGCTTCACTTATATTATTTTGAGAGTCTTAAACAGTATGGTAATTTGAATGAAAACTATCATAGGAAGTGAATTTTATTTTTGAAAGAATTGACAGTGGGAGAGCACTCCCACTGTGATTTATATATATCTATATAAATGGGGTGTTTACATATACATACACAACGCCAAACTCAACCAACCAACTACCACGCCCTCCCCATGGTATAGGGAAGAGGCAAACTACCAGCCCTCCACAGGAGGAACCAAGAGAGAAAAGAGTCAACAAGGATCAACCTAGAGTATTACAAAGGTTTACAAATGAGCCTCGATGGGCCTCCTTGATTCTATATTGGAGCTGTCCCAGGTCGTTTTTGAAGCGTGACAACCATGACCCAACAGTAGGGTCAACACCGCGGAAGTGCTTGTTATTCCTCTCCTTCCATATGCTCCACGCAGCAGTGAGAAAAACTTCCATGAAGAATGGGTGAGGCCACGAGTCTCTGTTTAATATGATGGCAGTGATACGGTTATCAAAAGGGGGCAAATGAATGCCAAGTTTGGTCCAGCAGATCTTGCTAAAATCACAAGTGAAGATCATGTGGTCCACCGTTTCTTCAATTGGCAGTCCGCAAAGAAGGCAATCAAAATCATCACCAATGTTGTAGTGCCTCCGTTTCAACATATTGCGTGTGTTGAGCCTGTCCAGGAAGAGCAGCCATCCAAACACCTTTAACTTCATTGTACATTTAGATTTCCATAGGTGCTTGAACATGGGATCGGCTTGAGCATCTCTAAAGAAGAAGGAATAGTAGTCCTTAGGTCGAAACTCGGCCGCGCCCCACACGTAGTGCCAAACATCAGTATTTGACGTGGAGGGGCAAATCTTGGTAAACGTTAGTTGCATGTCCCGAATTTCGTCCAGCGCGATTGGAGACACAGGGAGATGAAAGGTTTCATGCAGATCATTGGAGGCCCAGAAGTCAGCAACCGAGATATCTTCATGCAGCGCAAAAGAGAAGGCACGTGGGTGGGAGTCCTGCAGCACATCACGCGCCCAAAGATCTTTCCAAAGCAAGGTGGTACTTTCGTCTACCAACTGAACACGAGATATGCCCCTGAAGGTTGGTGTCAGTTTTAGAATATCGCGCCACCAGAAAGAGCAGGCCTGGTCCACTGCATGTGGTATTTTGTCGACGTAGAGATTGTCCCATAACAGGTGAACCCAGGGCACATCCATTTTATTGTAGAATTTATGGAGGAATTTTAAGAGCAGGGCTTCATTATGGATTTTGAGATTGACCACTCCTAGCCCACCTTTATCTTTAGGACGACAGACCATGTCCCAAGCCGCAAGAGAGGAGCATTTGTCACCTTGCTCGGTTTTCTTAGTCTAGAGACAACGTCTTCTGATTTTGTCTAGGATTTCAAGAAGCTTGGGCGGAAATTTGAGCGTGCACATGGCAAATATAAGAAGAGACGTGACTGAAGCATTCAGCCAGGATAATCTGCCACCATAAGTCATCATAGCAATGGTTGACGTTAGACGGCTTTCCAATCGGCAAACAAGAGGCATGAGGTCTTGGACTGTAGGCCGAGTGGTACCCAGAGGTAGGACAAGATAGGTGAAAGGCAGCGTGCCAACATTACAGCCAAAAACCCTTGCAAGAACATCCGCAGAGGAGGGGTCGAGGTTGATCGGAATCAATGTGGACTTGTGAAAATTGATTTTCAAACCAATAGAGGTGGCGTAATCCGATAGGATCTCCTTGACCAAAGAAGCTTGACGGATGCATGCGGGTAGGACTATCAAAGTGTCGTCGGCGTATTGAATAACTGGGTAGTCAGTTTGTCCAACACAAGGAAAGGGGAGCTCGATTTTACCTTGTCTGAATGCATCATTTATGGCAGACTGTAATAAATCCGCAGCGAGCACAAAAATGAGAGGGGACAAGGGATCCCCCTATCGGACACCACATCGACATTGAAATTGTCGGCCCGGCACCCCGTTGAGAAGGACAGAAGAGCGCCCAGAGGAGAATAAGCATTGGATCCAAGAAATCCATTTGTCGTTGAAGCCCATATGACGCATAATCTGGATCATCGGGTCATGAGCAATTGTGTCAAAGGCCTTTGCAAATCAAGTTTGAGCAAAATGATCTGTCTGCCCGAGCTTTGGCATTGGTGTGAATACTGGTAAGCCCATGCAAGGCAATCCTGGATAGTCCTCCCCTTAATGAAGCCATATTGATTGCGATGAACTAAGTCCAAAATAGAAGATTGTAGCCGATCTGCTAGAAGTTTTGTAATCAGCTTGAGGCAGTAGTTCAAAAGCGTGATTGGTCTGTAATCATTTACTGTTTCCGGTGAATTGACTTTAGGGATTAACCTGATGAGCCCATCATTGATGCTGTTAATGTCCAGGGTGCCATCATAAAATTGAGCGCAAAGGTCATAAAAATCGTGCTTGATGATAGGCCAACAGGCTTTGAGAAAAGCACCACTGAAACCGTCAGGGCCAGGTGCACGATCAGGAGGCATGTCATTAACAACTTGGTCAATTTCTTTTTGTGTGAACGGCTCGGTCAGAGCATCAAGATTATCAGATCTTCTAATGAGGTCTGGCAGAGAGAATTTCATCTCAGAGGCAGAAGTGGAGCCCAGATGATTTTTATAAGTGAGGAACAAGAGGGCCTCTTTACTAGTGTGATCTTCAATAATAGCACCACTGTCGTCACGTAAGCTTGCAATGTTATTCTGTCTGTATCTTTTCGTTGCAATGGCTTGAAAGAACTTGTGTTTTCATCGCCAAATTTGATCCACCTAATAGTGCAGCGTTTTTTCCAATAAAGCTTTTGGTACTGGAGGAGCCTGATCAAGTGAGTTTTTAGAATTGTTCTGAAATTAGCCTCTGGAACAGTGAGTGTGCGTTTGTTTTCAAGCTCGCCAAGGTCAGCCAGTGCACAATTGCAGTTAGAAATGGCAATAGAGAGGTGGGAGATGTTCTTACTCCAGTGTTTCAATGCATGTATCAGGGCTTTGAACTTGCGGCAAAGTTTAGTGGCAGCATTCTCTGACTTAACAGGCCTTTCCCGAACATCTCGCACAACATCCATAAATCCTGGGTGAAGGATCCAGTAGGACTCAAAACGGAAAATCTTACTGCGGGGAATCTTGGTCTCAATATTAACAACACAAGGGATATGATCGGATACCGGTTTACCAAGGGGTTTCACCAAGGTTTTAGGGTATGCCGTGGTCCAGTTAAGCGAAGTAAAAAACCAGTCAATTTGCTCGAGGAGGGGGTCAGTTTGCATATTACTCCAGGTGTAAGCACGACCCTGTACTGGCAGCTCAATAAGTTGCTGTTTATGTATGATGTCGTTAAAGGTGAGCATGTATTGCATATTTCCCCCAGGCTTGTTACGATTTTCAGGTGCACGCATATAGTTAAAATCACCGAGGAGTAGCCAGTCCTGACCATTAGGAATGTTCACATCATAAAGCCAATTAGTAAAAGTATCGCGATCTTCACCAGCGCATGGACCATAAACATTCACTAGTGTCCAGGTTTGAGAGGTTTGCGTACTGACGAAAGAGGTAACTAGCGCATGCGTGTCGATTGAAACTATTGTGCCAGAGAAAACAGAGCTTTTCCATATGGTGAGAATCCCACCCGAGGCACCACGCGAAGGAACAAAAGCAAATTGATCAAACTGACGAGGACACCAAGTTTTAACAAAAGCAGGAGTAACGTCAGACAACTTGGTCTCTTGAAGACAAACTACAGCGCAACCACTTGAGAGGATCGCATTATTAAGAGCTAAACGTTTCTTCTCAGAGTTTAAGCCTATGATATTCCACGAGAGAACATTCCAGCAGCGTAAAGAGGGCATGGCACGGAAAGGAGTTACTGAAGAGGAGCAGAGGTGCCCTCCTCCTGATCTTGAACAGCAGGAGTACCTGAAGTTGTTGGAGCAGAAACATCCGGTAGGGAGAGAAGAGCTTCATCAGTGAGCTCAGCTTCTGGAATGGCGCACCTGTTGATGCCAATTTGTTGCAGAGTTGATATCGGTGTTGGAGGGGGGATGCCATCATCCGCAGAAGGAGCAGAGCTTGAAGATCCAAAGGAAGGAGCCAACCTGGGCTTGACCTTGGAGGTGTACACACGGTTGTCAGTAAGCGGTGGGACCTTGAAGCCATTGTATTTGTTTGAGCGTGAGCTACGCCGAACATCCACCATGGAGAGAGGAGCAGCAGGTCACGAGCGTCTGGGACGGGCCCGTGGTTGAGTTGGAGGGGCAACCAAGGTACCATTGGTAGGAGCAATTGCATCAGGTGACCCAGAAAGACTGTCATCAAAAGCTGGCTGGAGCGTGTTGACAGTCTCAGCAGACAATAAAGTGGCATTTTCAGACTCTGGCAGGATTGCAAGGCTGTCCAAAATAGCAGGTTCCAGGGGGAGAGAATTTTCCTCGACAGCAGCATCCACAGAACCATCCAAAATCGCTGGAACAGGGTGGATTTCTTCAATGTGCACGGTTGGAGGTGCAGGCAGTACAGACATAGGCTGTTGCATGAACCTAATACCAGAAGAATCCGTAGTGACAAGAACTAAAAGTTCCGAGCGCGGTGAACAGATACCATAACCAGAGCTCCAGGGACCAAATATTGCAATCATCGGACGAAGCGCCTAAAAAATGAAGGTGTTCAGGTTGTTACGTGGGATTGGGTCATCCAGCAGAACAGCAAGAAGCTCATCTCCTTGAGCAGAGAGGCCAAAAGAGATCCCTTGGTTATGCAGAGACACCGAGATGGTCAGGGCAGCAGAAGGCACATGAGGAGCAGGTGGCACAATCAGTGTGTGTTGCTCGATAGCAAGGTCAGAAGACTCAGAGCTTGAACTGTCAGTCACGGTGATTGAATCATTCCAGGCTTGAAATGCATTGTCAGTGATATTGTTATCAGGAACGATACCATCTTGAAATGTGAGGCCTTGAGCATTAAGCCATGCCTGGTAATTAACAAGGTGTGGGGGCATGACAAGGGGCGGGGGAGCAGGCCACGCATCCCAGGCCACATTGACATTGCCATGAGCATTGTGGGCATTGTCCTGGCCGCCACCATTGCCAGGGGGAGGAGCACCATTCTGCACAAGCCAGTTGTGCACTTGCTGCTGATAAAGCTGTTCTGCAGTCAGGTCAGGGCCAAACAAAGGGTGAGGCTCACCGTCAGGGGGTGGTAATTCTTCATCAGCGGGCGGAACTTCAGGTAGCAGTCCATGGCCATCAATGCTTCGAAGGATTGTGATCTGAACTGTCCAACAGTCCCTGGCACCTCCGAGTTGCCACACAACAAAACTCTTCGGGATCAAACGCATGCAGAGCACTCTAACTTTGAGCAACATGAATCTGCGATCTTGTCTTGGATTGTACCAGGAAACAAGGGAGCCAAAACCACCCAAAGCTTTAGTGATGTAATAATCAGTTTGATAGTCATAAGGGAAGCCGAAGAACATCAACCAAACTTGAGGACCCAGCGAGGTAGTACGACGGTTAAGAACTTCATTATGGGGAACAAAAATGACAAGCATATCTTCCTCTTCAAGCTCAAACGTCGTGGTGACAGCAGTATCTCTCAAGAACGAGTCGGTAAATCCAAAGACCCCAATCCCAAAAGGATGATCACTGACCTCAGTAGTGAAGAGTTGCGCTTCGTGAAGGAGGGCCACGATCTGGTTGCGGATCAGAGCACGACGATGCAGAGGGACGTAATGGCTCGTCTCCGCAATCACCAAGAACTCATGGCTGAGAGGAGCAATGGGGCCAACCACCCTGCCGCTACGCACCACACAGTCCGCCGGACCGGGCTCAACAGCAAACCCGGGCGGGAGGGAGGGGACTGGGTTGAAGGGGTAGTTCGCCATGGGAGAGGGGCTCTGAGACAGGGCAAGAGCAGGTTCTGCCGATGGGACGGAGCAGAGCTGGGGCTTTTGGATTTTCGAGGTGGAAGACAAAGCGAGAACTGAGGCGGAGTGTGTGTGGGTTACCTTAGGTACCCATTTCCATTTCAAGCTGAAGCGACGTTTCCAGCAGGATGCATCCACGTGGCTGTAGGCACCTCAAGTTGCACATCGGACGGTTGTGTTGCAATGTTTGACCGGGGCTGTAGCCTTTTTGGGAAGCGTCATATTTGGGAGATTGATACGCTCTATGCAAATTGATTCAGTTGCAGATAAAGATGCAGGCGTGGCGCGTTTGGGGCAGGCAATTGCCTTATGGTCTGGGCCGGAGCAGTTAATACAAATGAGACGAGCTTGGCAGTTAATCCTGCTGTGTCCCCATTGAAGGCATCTACTACAGAGAGCCGCCCAATTTGTGGCCAGATTATTGATATCAAATAAAGAATATTCCGCCTGAGCCAAATCTGCTTTATGTTTAGCCGAGAGGAAAAGTGGCCAGGACTCATGTGGCGGTGCATATTTGAACGCCGAATTGAGGAAGCAGAGCGGCAAAGGAGGATATATCAAATTAATAGGGCAATTAAAGGTCCCTAAATGCAGACATTGACGAGAATGAATGTCCTCAGATTCCTCCTGAGCAATAAAATCCTCCATTAAGGATAAACGGTCACTACGCTTAGCGTTGATCAAGCCAGACTGAGTTACTGGCGCCAACGATCCAAATTGAATTTGAATATTTTGATTCGGAGCAACGTGAGGAACATTGGCAGATGATGAAGCTTCATGTGCATTTTTATCAGAAAAGTTCCACGCAACCAGATTAACCAAACCAAATTTTGCTAGCTCTGTGGCAGATGAATGATCCAAAGGTTGGCTCATATTTGAAAGGTTCGACGGTGCTTTAATCGCCACCGTTGACGGACTAAGATTTCCCCAAGTTGTGTATCCGCATGCCAATGAGAGTCAACAAGAAGGGCTTTGGAGAAACGACCATTAAACAAGTGGAAATGGCATACAAAGTCAGGCCAAATGTGATCCTTGAGCCCATATATGAAATGCCCCACCTTGTTGTTTGCAACAGAAAACCGGAAAGATCTTGCAGAGATGGGAGTCACTCTAAAGACAGAACAAATGCCGCCAATGCAACATTGCAAAGCAATTCCAACAGAATCCACCGTGAGGGGGAAGGAGGTCGAAGAGAATGAAACAACAAAAAAGAACTCCTTGGTGTCTCGAGAGGGAGAAAAATGGACTGTTGATCCGAACTTCCTTCTCACTTGATCGGCCAAAGCAAGGCCAGGAGCAAAATCCCATTGCAGTAATCCTTCCATGTTGAGGGCAGCTATTGAGATCCATGGTTGGTGGTGGAGAGAAGGTGGGGGAGGAGAGGTGGGAGAGGAGAGAGGCATCACGATACCCGAGGGGCACTATTGCTCAGGAACTGCAAGAAATTCATTATAGGAAGTGAATTGGATGCTATGATCAATTTGATACTTGATAATTGTTTTGAGATATGGAAGTAGTGATATTAAAGTCATGCTAGTTGGGTGATTATGAATTTAAAGAATGCTTGTGTTGAAGTTAGCAAGTCCCGTAGCATGCACGTATGGTTAAAGTTGTGTAACGAATTTGAAGCATGCAGTGTACCTGGCTTGTGCATCCTTATGAGTGGCGGTTGGGGACGAGCGATGGTCTTTTCCTACCAATCTATCCCCCTATGAGCATGCGCGTAGTGCTTGGTTTTTGATGACTTCTAAATTTTTGCAATAAGTATATGAGTTCTTTTGACTAATGTTGAGTCCATGGATTATACGCACTTTTACCTTTCCATCATTGCTAGTCTCTTCGGTATCGTGCATTGCCCTTTCTCACCTTGAGAGTTGGTGCAAACTTCGCCGGTGCATCCAAACCCCGTGATATGATACACTCTACACACATAAACCTCATTATATCTTCCTCAAAACAGCCACCATACCTACCTATTTATGGCATTTCCATAGCCATTCCAAGATATATTGCCATGCAACTTTCCACCGTTCCGTTCATCATCATCATGACATACATTACTTTTGTCATATTGCCATTGCATGATCATGTAGTTGATATCGTATTTGTGGCAAAGCCACCATGCATAATTTTTATACATGTAACTCTTCCGGTACACTACCGGAGGCATTCATATAGAGTCATATCTTGTTATAGTTTCGAGTTGTAATGCATGTGTTGTAATCAATAGAAGTGTGATGATCATCATTATTAGAGCATTGCCCAAAAAGAAGAA
Organism: Aegilops longissima; assembly: GCA_021605205.1. Classification (NCBI taxonomy): domain Eukaryota; kingdom Viridiplantae; phylum Streptophyta; class Magnoliopsida; order Poales; family Poaceae; genus Aegilops; species Aegilops longissima. The sequence goes on along the minus strand of CM038681.1, from coordinate 659,363,345 downwards.
AAAAGAAAGGCCAAAAAAAGGCCAAAGAAAAAAAAGAAAAGAAAAAAAGGGAAAATAAAAAAAAGAAAAGAAAAAAAGAAAATAAATAAAAAGGGCAATGCTACTATCTCTTTTTCCACACTTGTGCTTCAAAATAGCACCTTGTTCTTCATGTAGTGAGTCTCATATATTGTGCTTCAAAGTAGCACCATGTTTTTCATGTACTAGTGGGAATTTTTCATTATAGAACTTGGCTTGTATATTCCTACAATGGACTTCCTCAAATGCCCTAGGTCTTCATGAGCAAGCAAGTTGGATGCACACCCACTAGTTTTCTTTTGTTGAACATTCATTTATAGCTCTAGTGCATCCGTTGCATGGCAATCCCTACTCCTCATGTTGACATCAATTTGTGGGCATCTCCATAGCCCGTTGATTATCCTCGTCAATGTGAGACTTTCTCCTTTTTTGTCTTCTCCACACAACCCCCAATCATTATTCTATTCCACCCGTAGTGCTATATCCATGGCTCACGCTCATGTATTGCGTGAAGGTTGAAAAAGTTTGAGATTATTTGAGTATGAAACAATTACTTGGCTTGTCATCGGGGGTATAGAAGTTGGGGACATCTTTATGTGATGAAAATGAAGCATAGCCTAACTATATGATTTTTTAGGGATGAACTTTCTTTAGCCATGTTATTTTGAGAAGACATGATTGCTTTTATTAGTATGCTTGAAGTATTGCTATTTCTTTTGTCAATACGAACTTTTATTTTGAATCACTTGGATCTGAACATTCATGCCACAATAAAGAAAATTACATTGAGAATTATGCTAGGTAGCATTCCACATCAAAAATTCTGTTTTTATCATTTACCTACTCGAGGACAAGCATGAATTAAGCTTGGGGATGCTTGATACATCTCCAACGTATCTACAATTTTTTATTGTTCCATGCTATTTTATTACTTGTTTTGAATGATTATGGGCTTTATTATACACTTTTATATTACTTTTGGGACTAACCTATTAACCGGAGGCCCATCCCATATTGTTGTTTTATTGCCTGTTTCAGTATTTCGAAGAAAAGGAATATCAAACGGAGTTCAAACGGAATGAAACCTTCGGCAGCGTTATTTTTGGGAAGAATATCACCTAGGAGACTTGGAGTTCATGTCAGAAGAGCCTCGAGGAGGCCATGAGATAGGAGGGCGCCCCCCTACTGGACGCGCTCCCCTGTCTCGTGGGCCCCTCGAGCACCCCCCGACCGACTTCTTTCGCCTATATAAGCCTCGTACCCTAAAACCATCGAATATCAAGATAGATCGAGAGTTCCGCCACCGCAAGCCTCTGTAGCCACCAAAAACCTCTCGGGAGCCCTTCCCGGCACCCTGCCGGAGGGGGGATCCTTCACCGGTGGCCATCTTCATCATCCCGGCGCTCTCCATGACGAGGAGGGAGTAGTTCACCCTCGAGGCCGAGGGTATGTACCATAGCTATGTGTTTGATCTCTCTCTCGTGTTCTCTCGTGTTCCCTCTATGGCACGATCTTGATGTATCCCGAGCTTTGCTATTGTAGTTGGATCTTATGATGTTTCTCCCCCTCTACTCTCTTGTGATGAATTGAGTTTTCCCTTTGAAGTTATCTTATCGGATTGAGTCTTTTATGAGAACACTTGATGTATGTCTTGCCGTGCTTATCTATGGTGACAATGGGATATCATGTGCCACTTGATGTATGTTTTGGTGACCAACTTGCGGGTTCCGCCCATGAACCTATGCATAGGGGTTGGCACACGTTCTTGACTCTCCGGGAGAAACTTTGGGGCACTATTTGAAGTACTTTGTGTTGGTTGAATAGATGAATCTGAGATTTTGTGATGCATATCGTATAATCATGCCCATGGATACTTGAGGTGACAATGGAGTATCTAGGTGACATTAGGGTTTTGGTTGATTTGTGTCTTAAGGTGTTATTCTAGTATGAACTCTATGATGGATTGAGCAGAAAGAATAGCTTCATGTTATTTTACTATTAACTCTTGAATAGATAGAACAGAAAGGATAACTTTGAGGTGGTTTCGTACCCTACCATAATCTCTTCGTTTGTTCTCCACTATTAGTGGCTTTGGAGTGACTCTTTGTTGCATGTTGAGGGATTGTTATATGATCTATCTATGTTATTATTGTTGAGAGAACTTGCACTAGTGAAATTATGAACCTTAGGCCTTGTTTCCTATCATTGTAATATCGTTTAGGCTCACTTTTATCGCTTGCTACCTTGCTGTTTTTATAATTTCAGATTACAAATACCTTTATCTACTGTATGTTTTGCACTTGTATCACCATCTCTTCGCCGAACTAGTGCACCTGTACAATTTACCATTGTATTGGGTGTGTTGGGGACACAAGAGACTCTTTGTTATTTGGTTGCAGGGTTGCTTGAGAGAGACCATCTTCATCCTACGCCTCCTACGGATTGATAAACCTTAGGTCATCCAGTTGAGGGAAATTTGCTACTGTCTTACAAACCTGTGCACTTGCAGGCCCAACAACGTCTACAAGAAGAAGGTTGTGTAGTAGACATCAGTATCCCGCGCCTTGATCCAGCATGGAGGAGGGAGAGGTTGAGGAAGAGGGCTCCAACAGCAGCACGACAGCGTGGTGGTGATGGATTGGCAGTACTCCGGCAAGGTTTCGCCAAGCTCTTACGGAGGAGGAGAGGTGTTGGGGAGGGGAGGGCTGCGGCTTGGATGTGGTGCTATAGCCCTCCCCTCGCCCCTCTATTTATAGGAGAAGGGGGAAGGGGGCCGGACCCCTCTAGATGAGATCTAGAGGGGGGTGGCTAAGGGAGGGCTTGCCCCAAGCAAGGCGCCCCTTTGGGTTTCCCAACCCTAGGCGCATGGGCCCAAGGGGGGATGCGCCCAGCCCTCCAAGGGTTGGTTCCCTTCCCTCTACAGCCCATGAGGCCCTCCGGGAGAGGTGGCCCCTCCCGGTGGAGGGTGGCCCCGGTACAATATCAGTGTGCCCCCAAACATTTCCGGTGACCATATGACAACTTCCCATATATAAATCTTCACCTCTGGACTATTCCGGAACTCCTCGTGACGTCCGAGATCTCATCTGGGACTCCAAACAAGATTTGGTAATCACATACAAGTCTTCCTAATAACCCTAGCGTCATCAAACCTTAAGTGTGTAGACCCTACGAGTTCGGGAATCACGCAGACATGACCGAGACAGCTCTCCGGCCAATAACCAACAGCGGGATCTGGATACCCATGTTGGCTCCCGCATGTTCCACGATGATCTCATCGGATGAACCACAATGTCGAGGATTCAAGTAATCCCGTATGCAATTCCCTTTGTCAATCGGTACGTTACTTGCCCGAGATTCGATCGTCGGTATCCCAATACCTCGTTCAATCTCGTTACCGGCAAGTCACTTTACTCGATACATAATGCATGATCCCATGACTAACCACTTAGTCACATTGAGCTCATTATGATGATGCATTACCGAGTGGGCCTAGAGATACCTCTCCGTCATACGGAGTGACAAATTCCAGTCTCGACTCGTCACTACTAGGGAAAACCTTATACACAGAATCTTACCAGTAGCGCTTGTTAAAATGAGGCGCTACTGCTACTTAGCAGTAGCGCGTCTGCTAAAAAGCAGCCATCGTTACCCCTTAGCGATGGCGCGGCAGAACAGAACGCACTACTACTACAATTGCCACACCGTTCCCGACGTGCTAGGTATAGTAGTAGCGCCCTTCTAGAAACGGCGCTGCTACTAAGTATTTTAGCAGCAGCGCGTTTTCCCTCCCCACGCTACTGTTAAAGCTATTTTCACCTAACCCCGTGCGCGGCCTGATTCCCTCTCTCTGCTTCCTCCCCAATTCCCCACTCTCTCTCTCTCCCTCGTCGCCTCCGCCTGCTTGCCTCCCCGACCCGCCTCATGCCGTCTCCCAGACCCGCCTGCGCCGCCGTCTCCCTCGACCTGCTTGCCGTCTCCCCGACCCGCCTCGCTTGCTGTCTCCCGACCCGCCTCGCCGCCTTCTCCCCCGACCCTGCCTCGCCGCGCCTCGGTGCCGCCGTCTCCCCCGACCCCATCTCTCTCCCCGGCCGCCCTCTGTAAGCACTCTCCCCTTTCGATCCCTCTTGTTTGCTTAGTATGAACCCTAGCTATTTAGTGCTATAGTATGAACACTAGGCTATTTTTAGTGCTAGTTAGTTAATTACAATTAGTATTAACCCTATTTAATTAGGTAGTACGAACCCTAGTTAAAAAATGGATACCTATATGGTAATTAGGGCAGTAGTTCCTAGGTACTAATTAGTTAGTAAGAATTAGGTACTAATTAGCTAGGTACTAGTTTATTTTTATTTATAGTAAGTTTATTTTTAGTAAGAACTAATTGAATTAATAGAACTAGTTAGTAAGAACTTGTTGCTATTTTTTTAGTTAAAGCAATTTTTCCCGCATCGACGTGGACGATGCCTATCTCGCATCCTCGTCGTCGAGTCGGCGGAGGACGACACCTGCTTGACCAGATGGGCCATGTCCAGGACTGGGCTCCGCCGGGGTGGTACTGGGAGGCGCTGCCTACCGGGGGGCGCAGGTTGGTGAGGAGCCAGCCTGTCGTTGACCCGAACCTTCTTTGGTGGCGGTCGCGTAGGCCAGTGACGGTCCAGAGGCTCGAGGACCCCGCGGAGGTGGTGCGTTACCGTGTCAGTGAGGAGGACGCGCACGTCCGTCGCTACTTGTTTGCGTTGGAGCACAGATTCTCCAATACCTGGCAGGTTCTCCAGGGATCTCACTGGAGCTATGATCCCGTGATGGTTCCTTCTCTGTGGGTGTCCACCGCCCGCGCCGAGACCCGTCGTGTGCTAGGGTTTTAGTTGTATTAGTGATGTTATATGTATGACACTATTCGGGATGTATTAGTGATAATATTCGACGATGTACGGACGCATGAGATGATTTACTTTTGCTTATTGATTGCATGCTAATTTGAGTCCTATAAGACATTTTGAAATGTATATCTTGTGTTGCTCAAATAGGCCGATATGTGCTTGCCCAAGTGTCCGGTCATGTTTGCAGGTTACACCTCCGAGTGGCCTATGTTTTGCCGGAGTGTTGATTCATTTCCGTTCTGGCAAATTTCAGGCGCTCGATATGTCCTATTTTAGCAAAGGTCATGCCGGATTTTTCCGTGAATTTTGGCATGACTTGTGCCAGAATATGTAGGAAATATCGAGTGCCCCGGATTTGTGTGTTGAGTATCCTGGTAGTTGTCTTCGATCGATTTTCAATTAATGTTTCAACTATGAACATAGGAAATGTCTGATGACGAAAAGGATTTCGGTATTTGCAAAGACTGTGAAGACGAGCGCGGCCTATGCGACAGAATCTTCCTAGATGATGATAGGCGCTTCAGCATCAAGCTGGACGAGAACTTCGAAGTGGATACAGTAAGTCAGAACGACAAGTCTTTTTTCGTAATTAAGCATGACATCTGCTTCATTTGCTTCAACTTATATTTTTTTTACTATTCTACTAGCGTATCCCCTGCCATGCAAGAGTTTTTGTATTGGATAAGATAGGTTGCAGTCGTACTATGGAGGTAAAGAAAGTTTACTTGAAGACCGAGCATGGTTATATTTTCCACGCAAAATTATACAATTCAGATGACTACACCTATTTTGGATGCAAAACATGGCGAGCACTATGCAAGACTTATGGATTTGAGCCTGATATGGTTATCACCTTTGATATTAAATGCGGAAGATGATATTGAAGGTAATACCGACATCTGGGTCAATGTGCGACATACTCAGTTATACCATTATGTAAGTTTCTCAACCATATTTATTTCTTTGATATTGTTTATTCAAAAATAGTTGACAACTAATTTGTATTGTCAGCTTATTTCGGTGCAAGCAAACATGTTCAGCGCTTGGTAGACAGGACCGTATACTGTGCCGGGGCTGAACTCAACTGCGAGGAGCTCAGTCATTATGTTTCATGGCTTGCGGATCTTGATACTGTCAAGACACATTTTCTTCCTGCATTTAGAAATGTTAGTACTGAAAACGTGCGACCAATAGTGCTCGTAATGAACTACGGTCACATCTATTTAGGAAGGATGGTAAGATTTTTACTATTTGTCCTCAGTGCATCTTTTCCATACATTATTTTTGAAGCTAAACTTCATTGCTAAGTATGTTACCATACGATGCTCTTCAACAGGGAGTCCCGATGAATGTTGTGCCTTATGGGATCGAGACTAAAGGTACCATGAGTATTATTAGCTTACAGCCAAGATATCCTACAGATTACTTTAGTGCATTCAAGATTAGCGACGGATGCTTAATAGTGCAAGACTGGACCAAATATGTGATGGGGGAGTGCAGAGAAGTACTAGGGGGCAGCAAACAGATGCGCTACCCACGATTAGGAGACATGTTCATCTGCATGCTCCAACTTGATCAAGGAGGAGAGCTATACATGTTTTATGTTATTTTACCTGCGAGAGAGCAGCAGGAGTGATTAGCTAGCTAGAAATGAGTTTGAAGATGATGATGTGCTACACTATTACTATGATGATAAAATAGCTAGTGTTGGTGGTAATGACTATGATGATTATTATTAGCTAGTGTTAGTGGTGATTAAATAAATACTGTTGGTGATAATGACTATGATGATGATTAAATAGCTTGTGCTGGCGGATTAGATTCAAATGGAGGCAACATGTGGTGCACATCGAAAGTACTACTAGTCCAAACTAGATCAAGTTTGGATTAGTAGTATACTTTTGACATGCACCACATATTGCCTCCACTTGAACCGAATCCACCTTCATTTGACACACTGTTATGGACATAATGATGTAAACCTCATAACTGGTATTGTACCAATATTTGTACGATGGAGAAAAAACCGCATAAATACACTAAAAATAAAAATAATAAAAAATGAATACTAGTAGCGATGGAGAGAAAACGCGCTGCCACTAGTTACATTAGCAGCAGCGTGGGTCTGAACAAACACTGCAGCTATTTGTCCTAGCAGTAGCGCGTGCCGGCACGCGCTACTGCTAAGCAATAGCTATAGCGTCTTATTAGTAGCGCGCCTACCCGCGCTACTAGTGATCACAAAACCAACGCCTACTGCTAGGGTTTTCCCTAGTAGTGCGTGCCAACCCAACAGACACTTTCGGAGATACCTGTAGTGCACCTTTATAATCACCCAGTTACGTTGTGACGTTTGGAGCACTCAAAGCACTCCTACGGTATCCGGGAGTTACACAATCTCATGGTCTAAGGAACTAATACTTGACATTAGAAAAGCTTTAGCAAACGAACTACACGATCTTGTGCTATGCTTAGGATTGGGTCTTATCCATCACATCATTCTCCTAATGATGTGATATCGTTATCAATGACATCCAATGTCCATAGTCAGGAAACCATGACCATCTGTTGATCAACGAGCTAGTCAACTAGAGGCTCACTAGGGACATGTTGTGGTCTATGTATTCACACATGTATCACGGTTTCCGGTATAATACAATTATAGCATGAACAATAGACAATTATCATGAACAAGGAAATATAATAATAATCATTTTATTATTGCCTCTAGGGCATATTTCCAACATCTGCTAGATAAGAACTTTGGAGTGATTCTTCATCGCACGTTGAGGGATGGTTATATGATCCAATTATATTAGCATTGTTGAGAGATTGCACTAGTGAAAGTATGAACCCTAGGCCTCATTTTCAAGCATTGCAATACCGTTTGTGCTCACTTTTGTTACTTGCTACCTTGTTGTTTTTATTTTTGTATTACAAAAATCAATATCCACTACTATTACTACACTTGTATCACCATCTTTTCGCCGAACTAGTGCACCTATATAATTTACCATTGTATTTGGTGTGTTGGGGACACAATAGACTCTTTGTTATTTGGTTGCAGGGTTGTTTGAGAGAGACCATCTTCATCCTATGCCTCCCACGGATCGATACACTTTAGGTCATTCACTTGAGGGAAAATTTGCTACTGTCCTACAAAACTCTGCACTTGGAGGCCCAACACGAGTCTACAAGAACAAGTTGTGTAGTAGACATCACTCTACATATGTGATGCTTAAGGCAGATATCCGAGACGAAGTTGCATTATCGGGATGGACTAATGCAAATATGGTAAAAGAACATATCGCTGCCGATACTTGGAAAATTGCTAAAGCTTTGGTCAAGTTTTTTTTAGATATTTTATGATGCAACAATTTCTTTGTCTCAGGCTTATTATCCCACATCTCCTTTAATGATGCACACTCTTGTAGACATTGCATCCCACTTGAAAGCATACGAAAAAGAAAAAATATTAACTTCTATGGTTTCTCGCATGACTTAAATATTGCAAATATTGGGTGAAATTCCTATTTTGTATGCATTTTCATTTATCTTGGATACTAGGATTAAACTTGAATTGTTTGCTAGTGCACTCAAGGCCAACACACTGCAGAAAACAAAGAACTGATGGCCACATTCGAAAATCTTGCACTCGAAGAAGAAGAAGACGAAGTGTAGTTGTAATCTTTGTATTTTTCTTATGCTTTTGCAATTTTCTTTTCCTTTTGTAATCTAGAGCATGGCTCTGTACTCTTTTACTTCACAAGGATGGAAGGTTTTAATGAGGCAGTCGCTAATAAAGCTCAAGATTTATCCCACATGATGAAACTTTGCCTCATTCTAATTTTTCTACATTTTTTGGAGTTATTTCTGCCAAACGTGCCAGCCCGTGTAAAAAATGTAACTTTTTTTTTGAATATATAAAGGGCTGCCCCCCTCTTATTTCTCACACTTAAACCCCATCTCATTTCCAACACTTAAACATGGATGCTCCAAATGTTCAGTGAAGATTTTCAGACATCTGGAACTATTTTGATGAAGAAATATTTGTGGAGGATGGTGTAAACGTGCATAAAACTAAGTGCAAAAGATGCGGAATCTTGTTGACCATGGGGTACGGAGGATCCTGCCACCTGCATCGGCAGAAACAGGGACACTTTAGGATAGACAGGCAGGCCGTGTAGTTGTATTTTAGTAATATTTTTTCCTTTGTAATTTTCTTATCTTTTGTAATTTTTGTTTCCTTTCGTAATCTAGAGCTTGTCATTGTACTCTTTTAGTTTCTTAGGGATGGGAGGTTTTAATGAGGCAGGCACTAATAAAACTTAATATTTATCCCCACAAGATGACTTTCCCATATTTTTAATTATACTTATTCTTAATTTTTTTTCATGTTTTGACTTTTTCCTTAAATACAAATTTGTTTCGCTGTTGTTTGAGGTTTTAAACGTGCAAGGTAGCTGCAGGCGCTACATGGATAGCGATAGTGTGAGACGTTGAATTCGAAAAACAAGTGATCTGCAGAGCTGCATGGCTGCATGCATGCATCGATGTGCCTCCTGCCAAGGGCAGGCACAAGGTGACGAGCGCAATGCGCCTACGCTGGTACGCAAGGTCATGGCATCATTGGCGGGCATGCTTTTTTTTCGGAGGCAACGGGCGAATAGGGCGCTGTGCCAGCCCGTGTAGCGAGGGGCGTGCTTGGGCAAGAGAGGACAACACGGGTGTCCGCTCAGCACGACATGGGTACTTAGTATGCCTTCTCGAGTAATGCAGCACCTGGCCCATTTAACCCACGTCGGGCCGACTCATTTGGCCAAGTTTGCTCATTGTGAATAATTTTTTTATACTAAACTTTTATTCTTATTTAATATTATTTTTATTATACTAATATATTAAGGAGTATAATTTTTATTGTTTAGTTGGTATAGTTAATCGCATAATTTAGTTGGTATAGTTAACCAGCTTTATTTGTTATCATTTGAAAGTGTATATCATTGATCACTTGTTTCTGCTAAATTTAAATTAAGTGATGCAATAGAATTTGTTTTTGAATTGTTTGTCGTGATCCACAAATTATACAGTGGACATGTACATACTTTTATATATGTGCATATGTTTATATGTAAGTTAACTTCATCAAATAGTATGACGTTAGAGATTTCTAAAGAACGATGTCCAACTGTTATCTTAATAGCGATTTCTAGAGAAATGTTAGGTGTCCTTGTTTATAGGTATCTGTAGAGTATAAATTGTACTGTTTGCGAATGTGTCACAAGTTAGTATTATAATTTAGTTTGGGGGGCCCTCCTCCTTATACCCAAACGCAGCACAAAGGCCTCTACAAGCGGATACACGTCACAGGAGCCTTAGGAACACAAAGGCCTCTACAAGCATATACACATCATAGGAGGCTTAGGGCATCCGCAACAACGACCCCTAAGTTGCATGCATCAATCCGGACTGAGCGGTCTGGACCCATTTGTCTTCCAACGCGGTACACAAACGGTCCGTGAATCATTCTAGACGTCTGTTTTCCCGCAAATCAGAGGGGCTTTTGCGAGTGTCTAGACAGCAGCCACGCATGCGATGGACACCCCGGACCCACCCAAAAACCTCTCCCGTGTCACACTCTCCATCGCACACGCTCTTTACCTTATTGAAGGTCTTGTCTACTAGTTGATGTGGTGATCTTCATAGGTTGTTCGCAGGGAGAAAGTCCTTCTCCTCCTTCTCCGGCTGGACATGATGATGGCGACAATGAGGGCGTACCTTTTTGAAGGCGTTGTTGCGGAAGAAGTCAACTTAGTTGCAGGTGCTAAATTTACATATTTTAATAGGTCTGTCATAATTGTCTAAGTCTTTTACTCTCTTTGTTGATGTCTTTAACCTCACGACCTTACACGAACTTTAATAAATGTGCTTGTGTGCATCTCAATGACGGAGAAGCCGAGGTCTAACCTCCTTTAGAAAAAAAATACATTCTCATTTTCTTTCCGGAGGTGAGTGAATATTTGTCATAATGTAGTGAAAGAACGCCCTTCGCATCCTTGTGGGCCTTTGCAGCCCAACCCAGCTTCATAGGTAGTGGTGGGTTGGACCCTATGTTGACGTGGCGAGCATATGGGGCCCTCCTTGCGGGGAGCTACTATTCAATGCTTTGAGCACCGGGAGGCTGAACCAACACTCATGCACGCCTCCCACATGGGGACGACCCAACTGCATGAGCAGTTCGCTCTCACAATGGCTCCACACTATTCGTTCACTCAGGTGACAGGTCAACTTGTTGACTGGTTTGACTTATGGGAAGAAAGGATCCACACAAAAATTGTATTTAAAAAAAAACCAAGGTTCCAAATTCATGAAGCTATTTTTTTTTGACAAAGTTCATAAAATGTGAAAACATCATGGATCCCAAAAGAGTTCATTGATTTGCAAAAAGTTCATGAATACGTTTTTTTGTTTGAAAAGTTCATGGATTTTATTAAAAACAGGGATTTAAAAAGTACATCGATTTTGAAAAACATCATGAATTTCGATTTTTTGCAGATTTTAATAAAAGTTCATGGATTTTTAAAAAATTCAATTATGAAAATAAAGTTCATATATTTGAGGTGAAAAGTTCATAAATTTGAAGAAAGATGACGAAGTTTTTTAAAAAGAATTTTTTTTCATGAATTTAAGGAAAACATTAATGAATATGAGAAAAAAATCACGAATTTGAAAAAATAAAAAATCATGAAAAACTGGAAAATGGGAAAATAAAAAGAAAATAAAAAATAAAAATAGACAAACAATGGATAAAAATAAAACATGAAACAAAAAAAAATCAAGACTACTGTCACAGTGCTAGGGGTGGGGCGAATACACCATTTGTTTGCGAAGGAACTGGAGGACCAAATGGGAAAATAATTACGGGTACCGCTATTTCTCGCGTTCAGCGAGTCGCACGTTCAGCGAGCATATCGGCCGGTCAACGTGCGCAGGTAACCTACTGCTGTTCCCTGTTTCGTTTTTTTTTCACGTTTGTTCTTTTTTTGCTTTCTTTCTTACTTCTGTTTATACTTTAAAAATATTCTAAATACATATATTACAAAAACACTCTCCCAAAAACACATTTTCAAATATGTTGAATAGGGATTTAAAATGTTGAGCAAGTTTTGAAAATATTGAATAAGTATTAAAATGTTGAACACGTATTTGAAAAATATTGAATAAGTACTAAAAATGTTGAACGGGTATATGAAAAATGTTGAAAAAGTATTTAAAATTGTTAAACGTTTATTTGGAAAATGTTGAACAAGTACTTAAAAAATGTAGAACAAATATTTGAAAAGATAATGATCAAAGTATTTGAAAAATGTTGAACAAGTATTTGCAAATTTTAGAACAAGTATTTGAAAATTATTGAACAAGTACTTGAAAAAATGTTGATCATGTATATAAAAATGTTGAACAAGTATTTTTAAAATGTTGAACAGGTATTTTAAAAATGTTGAATAAGTATTTGGAGAAATGTTGAACATGTATAAAAAATGTAGAATGAAAAACAAAAAGAAACAAAAAAAATAAAAAAAGAAACAAAATGGAGAAATGTTTAACATGTATATAAAAAAGAAGAATAAAAAAGAAAAGAATAAAAAAACGAAAAAAAACCCAGGAGCGCCAATGAAAACGCCGTCTCAAGTCGCATCAAGTTAGTCTTGCTCTTAGAGCTGAGCACGAACTGGACACGGTTTTGGTGGCTCCTAGAGCTACTGCAGAGGATTGCACGTGGCAGCATTCAATGGATCCTCTCCATCTCAACAGGTCCGCCGAGTTACGGGGGGACACACACACATACACACACATGACGGAACAAATTTATTGCTGGATTGGCTCACAAAGGCCTGTGGTAGAATAGAAGATTTGGATCCAGCTGGGTGGTGGCGCGTGCCTAGTGCTAATGGCGTCCATCCATTGATTAGATCAAGCATCTCTCTCAGTAATACTATAATGTTATCTGATCTCCAACGGGATTAAGCGTAGCACGAGTAGCAGGAGTCGGCGGGTCAACTGCCATGGTTGGCACGCCGGCGAGACATGTATGTAAGAGGATGAGAGGGGAGAGGATCGGTGTATTGAGAGCGGGCAGGTGACATGGATTAAGCGAAATCAACTGTTATGTTTTTTATCTTATTTGGGTGATGTGTGAGCCGCTTGTGCCCGTCAGTCGATCAGCGCCACGTAGCCCTAGGCTACTCCGTCGTCCCCCGTAGGTGTTGGGGGTACGAGCACGCACGAGTGGATGTTTGCACAGCTCCACGCGTTCGGATCGCCTCCGTGCCGGCGTGTGTCCTTTTTGGGCCGGATGCATAGTCCTGTCATGTCCGGCTATCGCATGTCCCATATGATCCACGGGGTGCACGCATCTCTCCGGATCCTATGAAGATCATCAGCGAGCACACACATATTTTTACTGATCGAGCAACAGCTGCCGTTGAAAGAAGAAGTCGAAGGTGTACACCGATGGGCTGGCAATGTAGATGTCTGCAACCCTGCATGAAAGAAGAAAGGAAGGGGATTATACCACTAGTGTATACTGTTAGTAAAATGGGCATCACTCAGGCTTTCCACAGCCCCGAGGAACTCAGCTCAGCTCAGCCACTCCATTAACTGACACTTGATGGTGGTGGGTGGGGATAATCACTATGTTTTACCTCGCCTCACAGACCTCTCCCTTCATGTGCAATACTGACTGACAATGTGCACTCCAGTGTTCTCTATTGCTACTCCCTTGGTGACACAGGGGAGAATTTCATATGATACCACCCTTAGGTGATACCATGATACCATCTTCAAAATTTCACATGACATTTTCTGGGAGGTGGTATCTACTCTCCAGGTGACTCAGAGCATCAACAATGTGTTAGGATGGAACCTCCCTGCAGCATGTTCGCGCAGTGGATCAATCCCGTTAAACAAATTCTTCCCAACATCAAGATGAGGATGAGTGTCTGCATGGGTTTCTATACTACTAGTAGTAGATCACACTCAAGGAAAACAACAAAAAGGTCCACTTTCTACTTTTTCTTGCTAGAAACAAGTAGGAGTACCATTCTATCTTGGTGCTACGACTATGATTGTGCAAGAAAAAACTTCTTAGGAACATTCATAAACAAGTAGGAGTATCTTTTAAAATTATATATTTGCATCTATGTGAATGCGATCCAAATACTATACTATCATTAGATATGATGTTAGATATTTCCAAACCGTACACTAGAACAAATATCCAAATAATAGCTTTTTTGTATTACTCCCCCCGTCCCAAAATAAGTGACTCAAAAGTGAGTCAACTTTGTACTAAGTTAGTACACTAGTACAAAGTTGACTCGCTTTTGAGTCACTTATTTTGGGACGGAGGGAGTACTAGATAACATATCAAGCTTCTTCCTCACCTCTCATCAGGCCGATGAGAGGCCTTCTTCTGCTTCGATTCATGGAGGCGGCAGCCCTCCTTCCCTCTCATGGACAGAGATCCACCGCCACCGAGCAAGTGAGGCGGCGCGCCCACGGCCTCCGCAACCACGCACTTGTCCCTGCGCTTCTTCTCCCTCTGAAGTACTCCCTCCGTTTCTTTTTAGTCTGCATATAAGGTTTGGTCAAAGTCAAGCTTTGCTGTAACGCCCTCGATGCGGCTATATCTCCCACGTGTCGAAGCACGACTTAGAGGCATAACCGCATTGAAAGCAATGTCACAAGTGAGGTAATCTTCACACAACCCATGTAATACATAAGGGAAAGAGATACATAGTTGGCTTACAGTCGCCACTTCACACAATACATAAATAAACATCCATCATCCAGATTACACTCAAGGTCCGACTACGGAACCAAAATAAAAGAAGATACCCCAAATGCTACACAGATCCCCGATCGTCCCAACTGAGCTCCACTCTCGATCATCAGGAAAAGACACATAGTAACGACCACGTTCCTCGTCGAACTCCCACTTGAGCTCGGTTCGTCATCTGACCGCATCGTCGGCACTGCAACTGTTTTGGTAGAATCTGTGAGTCACGGGACTCAGCAATCTCACACCCGCGATATCAAGACTATTTAAGCTTATAGGAAGGACAGACTTGTGAGGTGGAGCTGCAGCAAGCGACTAGCATATATGGTGGCTACATTCGCAAAAGAGAGCGAGAAGAGAAGCAAGGCACGGTCGTGAAGCTAGTAGTGATCAAGAAGTGATCTGAACTACTTACGTCAAACATAACTCCAACACGTGTTCACTTCCGGGCTCCGCCGAGAAGAGACCATCACGGTTACACACTTGATTGATGTGTATTTTAATTAAGGTCAACTTCGGGTTTTCTACAACCGGACATTAACAAATTCCCATCTGCCTCATAACGCGGGCACGGCTTTCAAAAGATAATACCTGCGCAGGGTGTCCCAACTTAGCCCATTATAAGCTCTCACGGCCAGCGAAGGATATTCCTTCTACGGGAAGACCCGATCGATCTCGGAATCCCGGACTACAAGACATTTCGATAGCAATAAAACAAGACCAGCAAAGCCGCCCGAATGTGCCGACAAATCCCGATAGGAGCTGCACATATCTCGTTCTCGTGGCACACCGGATGAGCAGTCCGTACAACTAAAACCAGACCTCAAGTTTCCTTGAGGGGCGCTGCAAAGCGCTCTAGTTTGGGCCAGAACTCGAAGGAGCACTGGTCGGGGGTTAAAATAAAGATGACCCTCGGGCTCGCGAAAACCGGGGAAAAAAGGCTTAGGTGGCAAATGGTAAAACCAAAGTTGGGCCTTGCTGGACGAGTCTTATTCAAAGCGAACTGTCAAGGGGTCCCATAAATCACCCAACCGTAAGGAACGCGAAATCAAGGAACATAACACCGGTATGGCGGAAACTAGGGCGGCAAGAGTGGAACAAAACACCGGGCATAAGGCCGAGTCTTCCACCCTTTACCAAGTATATAGATGCATTAATTATAGCAGATATATTGTGATATCCCAACAAGTAAACATGTTCCAACAAGGAACAACATCTCCATGTTCAACAAGGAACAAACTTCATCTTCACCGCAAGTAGCAGCGCTATAAGAGGGCTGAGCAAAGCGGTAACATAGCCAATCAGCGGTTTGCTAGGAAAGGATGGTTAGGGGCTTGACATGGCAATATGGGAGGCATGATAAGCAAGTGATAGGCATCGTAGCATAGGCATAGCAAAAGAGCGAGCTTCTAGCAAGCAAAGATAGAAGTGATTTCGAGGGTATGGTCATCTTGCGCAAAGTTCTCGAGTTGTCGAAAGCTTGATCCTCGTGGCGTTCTCAACAGGTTCCTCGTTCACGTACTCGTCTCCCGGCTCTATCCAAAGCAAGAACATAAACAAAGGAACCACAATAAATCACGGTGCAATGCACAAACAACATGATGCAATATATGGCATGATATGCGAGATGTGAGATGCAATGCATATGCGTGCTCCGGAAGGAAAATGATGAACTAGGCATCAACTTGGCAAACCAAGTATGCCGCTGGAAAGATGAGATGATTTCGGTTGAAATCGATATAAAGATCACCGGAATCGGATGCACGGTTTGCAAATGACAAGCAAAACAAGAATGGCACAAATCTGCCATTAACAGCATGATGCCACTTAGCAAGCAAAAAGAAATTAAGCTACTGCACCCAAACGTAACAACAAAGCATATGGCAGTAATCTACTCAAGATGCTTGACAAAAGATGAACACTGAGCTACGGCTAAATCACACCATAACAGGTCCAAACAAGCATGGCAAAAGTGCAAAATATATCAGCTTCAGACTTAGTGAAATTACTGAACATGGCAGAATCAGCATCAGGAAGCAATGTTCAGAGCAAGAAAACAGCATGCTACAGGAACTTATAATAGCAAATCAAGGGATGGCATGAATCTACCATGTCAAAATAGCAAGTTCCGTTAACAGATTCAACAACAGGGCATGACAAAAACAGATAACAAGTAGGCATGTTTAAGAGCTCGATGCACTCACTACAGAGAATTACATGATAAAATAAGCATACATCCATAAAGAAGACATGGCATAGAAGCTATACATGGCAAGAACAACATCATAGCATACACGGATCCACTACAACAACCTTGGCAAAATTGAATAATATGTAAGCAATCTGCCAGGAAACATTTTATAGCAAAAGTAGAGCTCGATTGACTCAAGCTATGGCACTCCATAACTGCAAAAAAAGGCATGGATGGATGGAGCATAACCATATGTTCAAAACATCCTTACTGAAGTATCTCAAAATATGCATGGATCTCTCGGTAGCATCAAGTTAACATGGCATAAAAATATCAGCAAAACAGGGGCTGAAATCAGCAACATCATGAAGCCTAGTTTGCATGCTTGTGCTAGTCACCACAGAGATCACAAAAATACATGGCATACACCCCTGGAAAGATGGCATGGCATATTACAAAACACATGTAGGACTCCAGATCATAGGATGCACACATCAATCATGGCAAAAATGACAAAAGTGCATGTTCTGTTAAGAAACAGAAACTAACATCACATAGCCCTCTTCTAACAGCATTTCGGGCACCAAGATGAGCTCAAATTAAAATGATGCAATGAGATGAAATGATCTACTCATCGAGACGAACATTTTGACATATTACACGCACAAAACGAAGTAATATGCAGAGAGTTATGGCATGACAAAAATGCAACAAAAGACATCACAGAAAAGGACTTAGAGGGAATCGGTGGGAGGAGAAAGTCAACCCTCTCGCGATTCGGATCCCAGATTCGATCGAGGCGGCGGCGCGGCTCGCCGGAGGGAGGAAGGAGCGGCCGGCCGGAGGGGAAGAGAGGCGGGCGGCCGGAGGCTGGGAGAGGAGAGCCGGCGGGCGGCTTGGGAGGCGCCGGAGGAGGCGGCGGCGGCCGGGACACGGGCGCTGGCGGAGGCGGCGGCCGGCCGGGATGGCGGCGGCGCAGGCCGAGACGGCGGCGAGGGCGGCGGGGCGGCGCTGCCAGGCGGCGGGCGACGCTGGCGGGAGGGCCCCGCCGACAGACCTCGCGGGCCGGCTGGGGTCGGCGGCGATGTGGGGGTGGCAGGGACACGTGGCGGCTCCTGGTTCGTCCGGCGCGGCGGGCGGACGTGTCCGGCCGTCCGGATTTCGTCCGGCGGCGCGGAGAGGGAAAAAGCTAGGGTTTCGCCCGGATTTGGAGTGGGAGATGCATATTTATAGGTAGAGGGAGCTAGGAAGCTCCAAATGAGGTGCGGTTTTCGCCCACACGATCGTGATCCGACGACGGAGAGCATGGAAGTGACTTAGATGGGTTATTGGGCTGTTTTGAACCGTTGGAGTACCAAACGAGCTCCAAATGACCCGAAACTTGACCGGTGGTCTACCGGTGGTGTACCAAGGCCACTTGGCAAACCTCGGTCCATTCCGAGAAAGTTTAGTACCCGCTCATGGAAAAACGTAAAAGGGAACGCCGGGGAACATAGGAGTGCCGGATTGCAAAACGGACAACGGGGAAAATGCTCGGAATCATGAGACGAACACGTATGCAAAAAGAAATGCGCATGATGACATGATATGAAAATGCATGACATGGACAAAATGCAAAAACGAAAGACAAAAACCCAACCACGGAGGGAAAAATCATATCACAATGCCGAAAATGGCAAGAGTTGGAGTTACAAATATGGAAAGTTACATCCGGGGTGTTACAACACTCCACCACTACAAGAGGATCTCGTCCGAGATCTAGGACTGAAAGAACTCCGGATATTCGAACGGAGGTGATCCTCGCGCCCCGGTGGCTTCTCGGTCGGAATGGTGTGACCACTTCACTTTCAGGAATTTGATTGACTTGTTGCGAGTCTTGCGCTCGGTTTCTTCAAGAATAGCAACGGGTGCTCATGATAAGAAAGATCTTCTTGAAGGTCAATTTCTTGAAGTTGATAGTGCGCTCAGAGTCTTGAAGCACTTGCGAAGCTGTGACACGTGAAACACATCGTGCGTTCGCGAAGTTGGACGGAAGCTCAAGTTGATAGGCGAGATCGCCTCTTTTGCCAATGATCTTGAAAGGACCCACGTATCTAGGGGCATGCTTCCCTTTGATACCGAGCGGCGAGTGCCTTTCATTGAGAGACGCGGAGGTAGACATGGTCTCCGATTTCAAAACCACATCGCGGTGCTTGTCATCATAATAGCTCTTCCGGCGCGATTGCGCGGCTTTGAGATTCTCACGAATGACTTTGCACATTTCTTGACTTCGTGATCAAGCCGTTGCCAAGAAGTTGGCGTTCACATCTCGGACCAATTGAGAGGAGTCGACACTTTACGCCATAGAGAATTTCGAATGGGGCCTTGCCCGAACTCGCTTGGAAGCTGTTGTTGTAGGAGAACTTCGGCATATGGAAGACAATCTTCCCACTTCATACGAAGGAAATGACACAAGCCCGAGCATATCTTCAAGGATTTGATTGACTCGCTCGACTTGGCCACTTGTTTGAGGATGGAAAGCTGTCTGAAACGAATGTTGGTGCCCATGGCCTTGAAAAGAATCCCAAAACTTGGAGGTGAAGATGCTTCCACGGTCGAAGAGATCACTTGTGGAATGCCGTGCAAGGAGACAATTCGGATGTGTATAGCTCGCCAACCGAGCTGCTGTGATAGATTCTTTGATAGGAAGAAAATGAGCCACTTTAGTAAGCTTGTCAATGACAACGAAGATAGCATCATTTCCACGCTTGGACTTAGGAAATCCAGTCCACGAAGTCCATTTCGATATGATCAAACTTCCATTCGGAATAGCAAGAGGTTGGAGGAGACCAGCTGGTCGTTGGTGTTCTGCTTTCACTCTTCTGCAGACATCACACTCATTCACGAATTGAGCAATTTCTCGCTTCATTCGAGTCCACCAATCTGATTGCTTGAGGTCATGGTACATCTTCGTACTTCGGGATGAATGGATAGAAGCGAATTGTGTGCCTCGTTCATAATGACTTTCGTAGATCACCCTTAGGAACCACAATCCGGTCCTCGAAGAAAAGAGTATCTTTGTCATCAATGTGGAAGCACTTGTACTTGAAATGCCCTTGTCGATACCACGTTTCACCTTTTTCACCATGGTATCCAGGAGTTGAGCCTCACGAATTTGGTCTTCCAAAGTAGGAGAGACTATGAGGTTGGCAAGAAAGCCTTGAGGAACAACTTGAAGATTCAGCTTGCGGAAAGCTTCACGAGATCCGGTTGGAAGGGCTTGAGGATTAAGCTGTTGCGATAAGCCTTCTGCTCAAAGCATCTGCAATGACATTCGCCTTGCCCGGAGTATATTCAATACTTGGGTTGTACTCTTGAATCATTTCGACCCATCGAGTTTGACTGAGGTTGAGGTTGGGTTGAGTGAAGATATACTTGAGGCTCTTGTGATCGGTGAATATGTCCACTTTCCTTCCCAACAAGAGATGTCTCCATGTTATCAATGCATGGACAACTGCCGCCAACTCAAGATCGTGAGTGGGGTAGTTCTTTTCGTTGGGCTTCAGCTGGCGAGAGGTATAGGCCACAACTCTCTTCTCTTGCATTAACACAGCACCGAGACCTTGAAGAGAAGCATCACAGAAAACTTCGAATGGCTTGGATTCATCAGGAGGAGTTAAGACAGGAGCTGTGACGAGTTTCTCTTTGAGGGTGTTGAAAGCAACGTCACACTCAGGAGACCAGACATACTTCACATGCTTCTGGAGGAGGTTGGAAAGAGGCTTTGCAATCTTAGAGAAGTTCTCAACGAATCTTCGGCAATAGCTTGCAAGACCAAGAAAACTGCGAAGCTGCTTGACATTCTGAGGAGGTTCCCAATTCACAACTGCAGACACCTTCTCGGGATTAACAGCGATGCCCTTGGCGGAGATGATATGACCAAGGTAAAGAACTTCATCAAGCCAGAATTCACATTTGGAAAACTTCGCATAGAATTGATGCTCTCTGAGCTTGTCTAGCACCAATCGCAAATGTTTGGCATGATCCTTCTTATTCTTGGAGAAGACCAGAATATCATCAAGATACACCAAGACGAATTCATTTGTGTAGGGGTTGAAGATGGAGTTCATCATTCGAGAGAAAGTTGGAGGAGCATTGACAAGGCCGAAAGACATGACAGTATATTCATAAGAACCAAAGCTTGTTCTGAATGCTGTCTTGGGAATATCTTGTTCACGAATGCGAATTTGATGATAACCCATACGAAGGTCAAGCTTGGAGAACACTTTAGCGCCTTTGAGTTGCTCGAAAAGCTCATTGATGTTGGGAAGTGGATACTTGTTCTTGATTGTCTTCTTGTTCAGTTGACGGTAATCGACGCAAAGTCGGTCCATGCCATCCTTCTTCTGGACAAAAAGAACACCACAACCCCAAGGAGATGAACTCGGTCTAATCAAACCCAGACGCTCTTGTTCATCGAGCTGCTTCTTCAATTCCTTCAGATCATCAGGTCCAAGCTTGTATGGGCGCTTGCAAACGGGTTGATGCGGGCTCAAGATCGATAACGAATTCAAGCGGCGGTGAGGAGGCATTCTGGAAGCTCTTACGGAAAGACATCTTGGTACTCACAAGCGATGGAATCGAGAGATAGCATCAATTCGCCCTTCTCATTGAGAGAAAACAACCGAATGGTTTCATCACGAAGCGTCATAGATGATCACATCATTAGAAGAGTGAGTCAATTGAATTTCCACAGCAGCACAATCAAGCTGAGCTTTGTGCTGATAAAGCCATCCATTCGAGAATTAGATCAATATCCGAGTCACCAAGGAGAATTGGTTTAGCCAGAAATCTATAGTCGCCCATCTTGATAGAAACATCCGGGACATAATTATTAGCTGTCATTTGCTTACCCGGGGACATAATTGATAAAGAACTAGGCAATACTTGATAACCCAACTCATGCTTAGATGCAAAAGGTCTTGAGATGAAACAATGCGATGCAGTATCAAATAAGACTTTTGCGGGAATATCATTAATCGAGAGATTACCCATTATCACATCAGTAGATTCCTCCGCTTGAGCTGCATTCATCATATTCACCTTGGCATGCTTTGGATTATGCTTGACCACTGCATTGCTGGAAGATTTCACAGGAGGAGGAGGCGGAAGGCGCCTTTGGTTGAAGCACTTGTTCACATAGTGACCTTCTCACGACACTTGTGGCAAGTCACCTCTGAGAGCGGACGTTGATAAGGAGCATTTGACTTTGGAGCTTGAGAATTAGACTTGTTACGATAGCTTTGGGTTGGGTGGGTGGGAAGATCCACAACCACCTGAGTTCTTCTGCGATAAGGCCGTGAAACGGAGGAGGAGGAAGGTAGAACTTCTGCTGCTTAGCTGCCACTTGAGAGGAAGAAGAAGACTGAACTGCATCCCTGATTCTCTTCTTAGAAGCCTCACATTTGAGCTGGGTAGCTTCTTGCTTCAGTGCCATGTTGTAGAATTCATCATACTTTTCTGGCTCAAAAAGCACGAGAGCTAATTGCAGATCTTCTCTAAGGCCACCTCTGAATTGATAGATCATACTCTTTTCATCAGGGACGTCTTGCTTAGCAAAGCAAGCGAGTTTCTGGAACTGGATATTGTATTGATACACAGACATGTTGCCTTGCTTGAGATTGCGGAACTCCTCACGCTTGCTCTCAACAACACTTTTCGGAATGTGGTGAGCTCTGAAGTCTCGGCGGAACTCATCCCTGTAATGACACGACCTCCTCTGGAATCTTTGTATTCTTTGGTACCACTCAGCAGCTTGGTCCTTGAGTTGAAACGAAGCAAACTTGACAAAGTCTTGCTACATTCAAAATGTTTGCAGATGTCCACAAGCCAATCGTCGGCGTCTGTGGCCTCGACACAGAAACTGAAAGACTTCGGCTGATTAGCGAGGAACTGACTGAGGGTAGCAAAGTGCGGCTGGTTGTTGCCTTGACCTTGATTTCCTTGATTGCCTTGCCCTTGGGTACGCTCTTGCAAGAGTTGCAAAATCATACGAGCATTGGCATTGGTGGCTGCCATGATAGCTTGCCAGGCCTCCGGAGGCGGAGGTGGAGGTGGAGGGTTCGACAGACTCCCATCATCACGTTCCGGATTCAGACGCGTTGGCGGAGCCATCCTGAAGAGGGTGACATCCGTTAGCACTTGATAGACAGATAGACAAGTTGAATCAACGGATAGAAATTGCAACATAAAGTCTTCACAATAAACATTCGAACAAGGATGAACGAATGAATTCCAAAGTTAACATCACACGTCCATTAAGGTGAGAAGCCACTTGATAAAGGGGTTGATGAAAAAAAATACAAGGTACGATTGGAACAAATAAGTGGTAAGGATTACCCAATCGCAAACCAAATATCTGCGGGAAGAAATGCTAGGAGCTACTTGAATCCCACCTATAAACTCCGAAACTTTACGGTTATGCAATCTGGTGTTGGGGATACAGGGACACAAAATATATCACCCAACTAACAATACCTAGATCCATTGTATCCATCCGTCAACACATAACCAAGAAACCTTCGAAATCGTGTACCTCGACCTTGAAAAGCATCCGTTATCTGAGTCATGGCAATACTCGAGCTCGCCCGAGACTAGGTTATCGGGTTATCTCACCAACAACTGTACAAAAGAGATTTCGATGTCGGCAAAGCTCGGGTATTCAGAACTGCAGCGATAAAATTGTGGCGACAACACCTCGGAGCTCAACTCCCGGGACAACGCCACAACCCCTAAATGTCGAGGCACCAAGAACAATGTTCTCGTCACAAAACCATCGAACGATTCCAAGATACCAGCGTGATCCTAAATTTTTTTAGTGAAATTTGAGGTGGAGAGTCAAAACTTCTCGTCGGAGACCTCACCAGAGCGACGAAGGGACCGGGAGTAAAAAGAATCCTACTCTCCGATATATATAATCCTAAGACTCAAAACATTTTTGTTCTAGACTCAACAACGCATGACAAACAATCAGCAGGGGCTCCTAAGTCGGGATGGCTCGATTACCAACTTGTAACGCCCTCGATGCGGCTATATCTCCCACGTGTCGAAGCACGACTTAGAGGCATAACCGCATTGAAAGTAATGTCGCAAGTGAGGTAATCTTCACACAACCCATGTAATACATAAGGAAAGAGATACATAGTTGGCTTACGATGCCACTTCACACAATACATAAATAAACATCCATCATCCAGATTACACTCAAGGTCCGACTACGTAACCAAAATAAAAGAAGATACCCCAAATGCTACACAGATCCCGATCGTCCCAACTGGCTCCACTACTGATCATCAGGAAAAGACACATAGTAACTACCACGTTCCTCGTCGAACTCCCACTTGAGCTCGGTTCGTCATCTGACCGCATCGTCGGCACCTGCAACTGTTTTGGTAGAATCTGTGAGTCACGGGACTCAGCAATCTCACACCCGCGAGATCAAGACTATTTAAGCTTATAGGAAGGACAGAGTTGTGAGGTGGAGCTGCAGCAGCGACTAGCATATATGGTGGCTACATTCGCAAAAGAGAGCGAGAAGAGAAGCAAGGCACGGTCGTGAAGCTAGTAGTGATCAAGAAGTGATCTGAACTACTTACGTCAAACATAACTCCAACATCGTGTTCACTTCCGGGCTTCGCCGAGAAGAGACCATCACGGTTACACACGCGGTTGATGTGTATTTTAATTAAGGTCAACTTCGGGTTTTCTACAACCGGACATTAACAAATTCCCATCTGCCTCATAACCGCGGGCACGGCTTTGAAAGATAATACCTGCAGGGTGTCCCAACAGCCCATTATAACCTCTCACGGCCAACGAAGGATATTCCTTCTACCGGGAAGACCCGATCAGTCTCGAATTCGGACTACAAGACATTTCGACAGCAATAAAACAAGACCAGCAAAGCCGCCCGAATGTGCCGACAAATCCCGATAGGAGCTGCACATATCTCGTTCTCAGGGCACACCGGATGAGCAGTCCGTACAACTAAAACCAGACCTCAAGTTTCCTTGAGGGGCGCCGCAAAGCGCTCTAGTTTGGGCCAGCACTCGAAGGAGCACTGGTCCGGGGGTTAAAATAAAGATGACCCTCGGGCTCGCGAAAACCCGGGGGAAAAAGGCTTAGGTGGCAAATGGTAAAACAAAAGTTGGGCCTTCTTTGGACGAGTCTTATTCAAAGCGAACTGTCGGGGGTCCCATAAATCACCCAACCGTAAGGAACGCGAAATCAAGGAACATAACACCGTATGGCGGAAACTAGGCGGCAAGAGTGGAAGAAAACACCGGGCATAAGGCCGAGTCTTCCACCCTTTACCAAGTATATAGATGCATTAATTATAGCAGATATATTGTGATATCCCAACAAGTAAACATGTTCCAACAAGGAACAACATCTCCATGTTCCAACAAGGAACAAACTTCATCTTCACCTGCAAGTAGCAACGCTATAAGAGGGGCTGAGCAAAGCGGTAACATAGCCAATCAACGGTTTGCTAGGAAAGGATGGTTAGGGGCTTGACATGGCAATATGGGAGGCATGATAAGCAAGTGATAGGCATCGTAGCATAGGCATAGCAAAAGAGCGAGCATCTAGCAAGCAAAGATAGAAGTGATTTCGAGGGTATGGTCATCTTGCCTGCAAAGTTCTCAGAGTTGTCGAAAGCTTGATCCTCGTAAGCGTTCTCAACAGGTTCCTCGTTCACGTACTCGTCTCCCGGCTCTACCCAAAGCAAGAACACAAACAAAGGAACCACAATAAATCACGGTGCAATGCACAAACAACATGATGCAATATATGGCATGATATGCGAGATGTGAGATGCAATGCATATGCGTGCTCCGGAAGGAAAATGATGAACCAGGCATCAACTTGGCAAACCAAGTATGACGCTGGAAAGATGAGATGATTTCGGTTGAAATCGATATAAAAATCACCGGAATCGGATGCACGTTTTGCAAATGACAAGCAAAACAAGAATGGCACAAATCTGCCATTAACAGCATGATGACACTTAGCAAGCAACAAGAAATTAAGCTACTGCACCCAAACGTAACAACAAAGCATATGGAAGTGATCTACTCAAGATGCTTGACAAAAGATGAACACTGAGCTACGGCTAAATCACACCATAACAGGTCCAAACAAGCATGCCAAAAGTGCAAAATATATCAGCTTCACAGACTTAGTAAAATTACTGAACATGGCAGAATCAGCATCAGGAAGAAATGTTCAGAGCAAGGAAACAACATGCTACAGGAACTTATAATAGCAAAACAAGGCATGGCATGAATCTACTCAAAGCATAGAACAAAAGTCCCTTACTGACCATGAGTCAAAAAGGATCAGAAAATATAATAACACCCATGTCAAAATAGCAAGTTTCGTTAACAGATTCAGCAACAGGGCATGACAAAAACAGATAACAAGTAGGCATGTTTAAGAGCTCGATGCACTCACTACAGAGCATTACATGATAAAATAAGCATACATCCATAAAGAAAACATCGCATAGAAGCTATACATGGCAAGAACAACATCATAGCATACACGGATCCACTACAACAACCTTGGCAAAATTGAATAATATGTAAGCAATCTGCCAGGAAACATTTTATAGCAAAAGTAGAGCTCGATTGACTCAAGCTATGGCACTCCATAAATGCAAAAAAAAGCATGGATGGACAGAGCATAACCATATGTTCAAAACATCCTTACTGAAGTATCTCAAAATATGCATGGATCTCTCAGTAGCATCAAGTTAACATGGCATAAAAATATCAGCAAAACAGGGGCTGAAATCAGCAACATCATGAAGCCTAGTTTGCATGCTTGTGCTAGTCACCACAGAGATCACAAAAATACATGCATACACCCCTAGAAAGATGGCATGGCATATTACAAAACACATGTAGGACTCCAGATCATAGGATGCACACATCAATCATGGCAAAAATGACAAAAGTGCATGTTCTGTTAAAAAACATAAACTAACATCACATAGCCCCCTTCTAACAGCATTTCGGGCATCAAGATGAGCTCAAATGAAAATGATGCAATGAGATGAAATGATCTACTCATCGAGGCGAACATTTTTACATATTACACGCATGAAACAGAGCAATATGCAGAGAGTTATGGCATGACGAAAATGCAACAAAAGACATCACAGAAAAGGACTTAGAGGGAATCGGGGGGAGGAGAAAGTCAACCCTCTCGCAATTCGGATCCCAGATCCGATCGAGGCGGCGGCGCGGCTCGCCGGAGGGAGGAAGGAGCGGCCGGCCGGAGGGGAAGAGAGGCCGGGAGGCCTGGAGGCGCCGGAGAGGCGCCGGGCGGGCGGAGGAGGAGGCGCGGAGAGGCGGCGCGGCTTGGCGACGACGCGGGCGGGCGGAGGCGGGCGCGGCCGCCGATGGCGGCGGCGGACGGCGGCGAGGGCGGCGGGTTCGGCGCTGGCGGCGCGGGCGGACGACGGCCGGAGGGCCCGCGACGGGCCTCGCGGGCCCGCTGGTCGGCGGTGATGTGGGGCGCGTGGGACACGTGGCGGCTCCTGGTTCGTCCGGCGCGGCGGACGGACGTGTCCGCCGTCCGGATTTCGTCCGGCGGCGCGGAGAGGGAAAACAGCTAGGGTTTCGCCCAGATTTGAAGTGGGAGATGCATATTTATAGATAGAGGGAGCTAGGAAGCTCCAAATGAGGTGCGGTTTTCGCCCACACGATCGTGATCCGACGACGGAGAGCATGGAAGTGACTTAGATGGGTTATTGGGCTGTTTTGAAGGGGTGTTGTGCTGCAACTCAAAAGAGGCATTTGCGAGAGTGCGGTTAACCGTTGGAGTACCAAACGAGCTCCAAATGACCCGAAACTTGACCGGTGGTCTACCGGTAGTGTACGAAGGCCACTTGGCAAACCTCGGTCCATTCCGAGAAAGTTTAGTACCCGCTCACGGAAAAACTTAAAAGGGGACGCCGGGGAACATAGGAGTGCCGGATTGCAAAACGGACAACGGGGAAAATGCTCGGAATCATGAGACGAACACGTATGCAAAAAGAAATGCGCATGATGACATGATATGAAAATGCATGACATGGACAAAATGCAAAAACGAAAGACAAAAACCCAACCATGGAGGGAAAAATCATATCACAATGCCGAAAATGGTAAGAGTTGGAGTTACAAATATGGAAAGTTACATCCGGGGTGTTACATTTGCATAGTTTGACTAACTTTATATTAAAAAATATCAACATTCACAATATGAAATCTACATTTGTAGATGCACCATAAAATGTATTTTCATATTATATAGTTTAAGTATTGTAGATGTTCATATTTTTTAATATAAATTTGGTCGAACTTTGTGTTGTTTGACTTTGATTAAAACTTATACGCGGAGTAAAAAGAAACGGAGGGAGTACATGGAAGGTGATCTCTCTTTCCCCATCTGTTTGTTTTGTTTTGGTTTGGCCGCTCCCCTTCTTCACTCCCTGATTGATGCGCGCAGGTGCACCGCCTAGAATAGAAGAAAACTGAAAATTTCTCCTTGAAGGTTCATGTGTGGGCTTCCTCCGCCGTCCCGCTGCTCCAACCCTACTGCCCGCCCGACGCCATGGAAAGTATCTCTCCCCCTCTTCTCATGCTGTGCTCTACCCTGGGTGCCATTCAATTCAATTTGGTTCCTTCCTGCAACACCGCATTACCCTTGGTGTGGTCTCACAATAAATCCCCATTGTAGGCCATACATAGCTGTTACTAGTTTTGTACCTCATCACCAATTTGTGTGTATTATTGTGCATCTGGATCGCTCAAAACCAAGACAAGTTTACGCTGCTAACAGCGTGAATTTCCCTCGGTTTTCATTTCATCCAGACAAGTACTTCTTCTTCTTCTTCTGAAAACTGATTTTTTTTCTTCTGAGTTTTCAAAACCACAAGCATATGTGCATCAAGTGCCACCGCCAATGGTGAGAACGAGAACCTGATCCCGCCACGCGTAATCTTTGTTTATTTTTCTGCCATGTTTATTCATGCAGAGCAACCACTCTTCAGATGGTAGCTTAGTTGCTCGGGTTAATGCGAGCTTCAGAGGTAGCTTATTTAGTCGACCCTTCATTCTGGTGTTATTAACTGATTCACCAGTCGCCATAAGAGCCTCTTTATTCAGATGACAATGCACTACTATGAGTAATTAAGTGGGGTGGGTGGCCACCATTTATGGAAAATATGCAGCAACGCATCTGCTTTTACACTTTTGCCCTTGGTTCTTCTTATAAGGCATTAAGGCCGTCTTACTATGGCTTACTGTTACTAAGCATTAGAAATTTACAAGCTTAGATTTTTTCCGGAAATTTTACAAGTTCAGTTCACCGCACAGGGTTTGCCGTGGCAAGTGAAATAGCCCGAAACTGGATCATTCAAAGCCAGGCAAGTTTACGCAGCAAACAAGATGGACTGAATGCATCGTTAATTTTTCTCAGTTTCCATTGCATCTTGACAAGTACTTCTGAAAACTTAAATTTTATCTGTTTTCAAAACCAAAAGCATATGTGTGTCACTAGAGCCTGCATCATCTTCTGTTGTATTTTTTACGTACTTCTTATTCTTCTTGTCGATGTGGTTAATTCGTAGCAGGATTGTTTGTTCTCTTGTGCAAACCTAACCTAGCGGGATGGTGCTGGTGCTATACACCTTAGTTCTTGCAATTATAAACTTGAACCGAGAAACGCCATAGTCGTGTTGTGGTCTAACAAGAAAAATGAAACTTTCTTCTTCTTGGGCCTTCCTGGGCCTTGTTATGCCTGACCCGTTTAACCCAGGACGGTCCGATCCGTTTGGCCATGTTTGTTATATTTTTTTATACTAAACTTTTATTCTTATTTAATCATATTTTTGTTATACTAGTATATTAAGGAGTATAATTTTATTATTTAGTTGGTATAGTTAATCACATAATTTAGTTCGTATAGTTAACCAACTTTCTTTGTTATCATTTGAAACTATATATAATTCATCACTTGTTTCTCCTAAATTTAATGTAAGTGATGGAATAGAAATTATTTTTGAATTGTTTGCCATGATTCTCAAATTATATAGTGGACATGTACATATTTGTATGTATGTGCATAGGTTCATGTGTAGTTTAACTTTATTAAATACCATGTTAGAGATTTCTAAAGAATGATGTCCAACTGATAACTTAATAGTGATTTCTACAGCAATGTTAGGTGTCCAAATTTATAGGTACTTGTAGAGTATAAATTGTACTGTTTGCTAGTGTGTCACTAGTTAGTATTGTAATTTAGTTTGTGGGGCCCTCGTCCTTATACCTAAACGGAACACAAAGGCCTCTAAAAGCGGATACACATCACATGAGGCTTAGGGCATCTGCAACGCCGACCCCTAAACTGTCCGGACTGAGTGGTCCAGACCTATTTTGTCATCCAGCGCGGCACACCAACGGCTTGCAGGCCGTTTCAGATGTTTGTTTTTCCGCAAATCAGGGGGCCTTTTGCGGGTGTCCAAACAGTAGCCACGCACGCGACGGATACCCCGGACCCACCAAAAAACCTCTCCCGTGTCACGCCCTCTCCTTCGCCCGCGCTCTTACCTTTTTGAAGGTGTTGTCTACTAGTTGATGTGGTGATCTTCATAGGTTTTTCGCAGCAATCAAGGTTAAAATCCTTGTCCTTCCGCCTCTTGCTGGACATGATGATGGCAACAATGATGGCCTACCTTTATGAAGGCGTTGTTGCGGAAGAAGTCGACTTACTTGTAGGTGCTAAATGTACATCTTTTAATAGGTCTGTCATAATTGTTTAAGTCTTTTACCCTCTTTGTTGATGTCTTTAACCTCATGCTTACACCAACTTCAATAAATGTGCTTGTGTGCATCTCAATGATGCAGAAGCCGGGTTCTAACCTCCTTCAGAAAAAAAATACATTCTCATTTTCTTCCCAAGGTGAATGAATATTTGCCTTAATGTAGTAAAGGAATGCACTTCGCATCCTCGTGGGCCTATGCAGCCCAGCCCAGCTTCACAGGTAGTGGTGGGTTGGGCCCTAGGTTGACGAGGCGGGCGGGTGGGGCCTTCCTTGCAGGGACCAGCGCTCACGCACCCTCGGGAGGAACAACCCAACTGCGCGAACAGTTCGCTAACTCAATTGCTCCCTGCCCTTCGTTCGCTTGGGTGACAGATCAACTTGTTGACCGGTTTGACTATTGGGAAAAAAGAATCTAGAAAAAAAAACATTTTTTAAAAAACAAAGGTTTCAAAAATCATGATTTTTAAAATGTTCATAAAATGTGAAAAAAACCATGAATCTCAAAAGAGTTCATTGATTTGCAAAAAAATTGACTAATGTAATTTTTTTAAAGGTCATGGATTTTGGAGAAAATAGGATTTTGAAAAATTTCATTGTTTTTATTTCTTTTGAAAAATTTGGAAAAAGTTTAAAGATTTTAATGTCAGTTCATGGATTTTAAAAAAATCATTGATTATGAAAATAAATTTCACATAGCTGAGGGGAAAAGTTCATGAAGTTTTAAAAAAATGGAAAATTTCATGGATTTAAGCCAAACATTCATGTATTTGGAAAAAATCACGAATTTAAAAATAAAAATCATGAAATTAAAATGGAAAGTAATAAGTAAAAAGAAAACAAAAGACAAACGACGGACAAAAAGAAAACAGGAAAACAAAACCGGCCGAACGAAAAACATGAAAAGACCAAGACTACTACTACTATTACAGTGCTAATGGGCCGGCCTGTTTCGACCGAATACACTATTTGTAGGATGTTTGTCTCACAAAAAAAAACGCTATTTGTCGGATTCGGACTGCTTGCGAGGGAACTGGAACTGGAGGACGAAATGGGGAGATAGTTACCGCAGTGCTCTTCTTCCTCCATTTCGATCCGCATTGTCACCAACATCCACGCCACTCCCGCTGTGACTGCCGGAGAGAATAGATGAGTGACAAGGGAGGCGCCAGAAGGGGACACGGTCACCGCCCTAGGTGTCGAACCATCAGAGACATAGTGTGATGATGGCGCAACGAAGAAGATGACGGAAGCGCAAGACTTCAAATCCAGTCGTAATCATTCGCTTCACTCCCGCTACGACTGAGGGGGAATGTCAGAAGTATAAACGTAGAGATAAGGAGAGATAGAGATGAACTTAATTTAAACACATAATATATTGCCTTGTACTCCAAACCTCTGCCCCTCATGACTTTTGTATATACCCCATACGAGGGTCAGTTCAATACAACATAACACAATAGAAACATTAGTCATCCTATGTTTTCACAACACACACACACATGACGGATCCTCTCCATTCCTGGCTTGGCTCACAAACGCCTGTGGTTGAATAGAAGATTTGGGTCCAGGGTGGTGGCGCGTGCGTAGTGCTAATGGCGACCATCCTTTGATTAAATCAAGCATCTCTCTCAGTAATACTATAGTGTTATCAGATCTCCAAAGGTGTTAAAGCGTAGCAGGAGTCGGTAGGTCAACTGCCATGGTTGGCACGCGAGCGAGACATGTATACATGAGGATGAGTGGATTGGTGGAATCATTTCAAAGCGTCCCTGCCTGTGTGCCGGTGCTGCGCCGGCCGCTTGTGTTGGGGCTACGAGCACGCACGAATGGCTGTTTGCACAGCTCCAGTCAAAATTTCGTGTTTTGACTCTTTTCTAAAACCTATCCGAGATCTGATCCTAGGTTGAAAAAATTTCGGGATTTGACTCTTTTGCTACTACAAGAGTCCATGGCGATAGGGTCTAACAGCCTACCGCCGGAAACTTTGGCGGTAGAAAACATCGCTACCGCCAAATGGGCTGGCGGTAGCCTGCACAACCCTACCGTCAAGATGCTTGGCGGTCTTGGCGGTAGGCATAAGCACGCACTGTGTTCAATACTTAGGAGGCTTTTGGCGATAGGGCATGCAACCCTACCGCCAGGGTCCTTGGCGGTAGGATGTTATACCCTACCGCCATGGTCCCTGGCTGTAGCAAAAGGGTCAGATCTCGAAAAAAAATCAAACTAGGCTCAGATTTTGAATAGGTTTGAAAAAAGGGTCAAAACGTGAAATTTAGCCATAGCTCCACGCGTTCGGACCGCCTCCGTGCCGGCGTGTGTCCTTTTTGGGCCGGATGCATGTCATGTCCGGCTCTCGCATGTTCGATATGGTCCACCGGGTGCGCGCATCTCTTCGGATCTTATGAAGACCGTCAGCGACCACGCACACATTTCCACTGATCGAGCAACGGCCTGCCACCGAAAGAAAAAGTTCGAAGGTTGTACGCCGATGGGCTGGTAATGGAGATGTATACTGTTAGTAAAATGGGCATCGTCAGGCTTTCCACAGCCCCGAGGAACTCAGCTCAGCTCAGCCACTCCATTGACTGAGCTGAGCTGAGCTGAGTTGTTTGAGCTCAGCCACTCCATTGCCATCATCAGGCTCAGTCAATGGAGCGGCTGAGCTGAGCCACACACTTGATGGTGGTGGGTGGGGATAATCACTATTTTTTACCTCGCCTTACAGACCTCTCTCTCCATGTGCAATACTGAGTTACTGAATGACAGTGTGCACTCCAGTGTTCTCTACTGCTACCACCTTGGTGACTCGGAGCATCAGCAGTGTGTTAGGATGGAAACTCCCTGCAGCATGTTCACGCAGTGAAGCAATCCCGTTAAACAATATTCTTCCCAACACCAGTATGAGAGCATCTCCAACCGTTCGGCCGTCCAGGGCGCCGAAAAAAAAGCGGCCTGGGGGTGCACCGGCGACAAACTCGGTGCTGAGGGCGGTTCGGCACCTAGTCGTCGCCCCAGATCGCCCCCAAGCGCCTAATTCAGCCCAGTTTTCAGCCCAGATATGTCCAAAAACGGCCCGATAACTGCGTGAATCGGTCCATAATCGGCGCGGTTTGGCGGGTTTCGGCGTGAATTTTCGCATACAAATAGAAATCAATTAGTTCGTCACATAGTTTGGCGTGTTTCATCACACAAATAGTTCACTACAAATTATATAGTTTAACAAGTAAAAACTCAAGTTTCATCACATGTCATTCTCGGCCTCGCCCTTTTCCCGGCGGGAGATGGTCTACCTAGCTGCGGGCTGCAGCGGGCGGTGGTCGGCGCCGGGATCGGCAGGGTGGCGCATGGTGGCGCCCGAGCGCGGGGGGCAGGAGGCGAATCTGGGCGGGTGGCTTGACTTTTCGCCTGTTAATGTGGCCCCAGGAACGCTTTTCCCTTGCGCCGGAGCCCCCGAGCGCCCCCCGGTGCGCCAGGTTCGGCCTGCGACCGCCGGGCGTAAAACCGGGTCGAGCCGGCAGAATTCGGCGTCCTGGGGGCGCGACTGAGCCTTTTTTCGGCGCCGGCGAAAATAAATCGCCTGAGGAGGCCGTCCTGGGGGCGGGGCTGGAGATGCTCTGAGGATGAGTGTCTGCATGGGTTCCTATACCGCTAGTAGTATACTGTAGTAGGTGGCACTTTGAAGGAAAACAACAAAAAGGTCTACTTTTTTACTTTTTTTTGGTAGAAACAAGTAGGAGTACCATTCCATCGTGGTGCTACGACTATGATTGTGTAAGAAAAAACTTCTTAAAAATATTCATAAACAAGTAGGAGTATATTTTAAAATTATATATTTGCATCTATGTGAATGTGATCAAAATACTATAGTATAATTAGATATCTTGTTAGATATTTGCAAACCACACACTATAACAAATATCCAAATAACAGTTTTTTTGTATTATTAGATAACATATCTATAGAAACACTTAGCGTATGAAAATTGTATTTTCCAAGTTGGGTTCGACAATAATTGGGCGACATGTGCAGAAACAATTTATTATTGATTCTTTCTCTATGGGTATACGATCTTCTTGTGTATAATTCACTTGATTTGACTTGCTGCATGCGAGTGCTAATGCCAGTTTCTTAAACAAATAAAAGCTGCAAATTAATTTAATATAGAAAGCTCATATTTGACGGCATATGTATAGGACCCTCTTATCTAGCGGCCGTTCGTTGGGAAGAGTGGCATTTATGATGTTTTGATGGCAGTTTTAGTTGGTCGGGGGGTAGCGGTTTCTTCAAAACATCATGACAATTTTTGAAATGAAGGCTCAAAACTATCACCCTTCCAGAAAATGTGATGTTATTCTAAAGAAACGTCCACCCCCAATACAACCAGGCCCTTCCATGAGCACATGTGCTAACCGTGTGACGGCACAAGGCCCCAACTTTCTATGGGGGCCACATTTAATCAATCTCTCGAAATGTAAAGTGGGGCCCTAATTAAAATTTTGAAATCTCCTATAGTTATAAAGAACTACTCTAAAAATGCTCTTATATTATGGGACGGAGGGAGTAATGACTAACACATACTCTCAATTAATTATATAATTTTGAATATTTTTTATTTCACACAACATTTAGTATTATGTTTGATGACTGACTTGAGGAACAAGACAGTCGATTAATAAAGTGTTGATGGCAAGGACGAGTATCACTCCATGTGTTATGTCATGGAGGCCACTCACACTGTCACACATAAGCATGCATCGATAAATCTGTGTACAACATCTGTCATTGTAACTACGCGCGCTTGTCCCTGGCTTGTGAAGACGGACATGGATGCTCAGTGGAGAAAGGAATTGTACTGTCTCGGATTCAGGACATGTTGGTATTTGATGTCTGGCCTGGCTGATTTCGGAAGAAGATTTCGACGGTGATCACTGCGTGGGAAGAAGATTTGATGCATGGTGCATTATTTGAGTTTGGAAGCCAGTGCGAGCTAGCATTAACAAATCAGCACTACTACTAGCATGTGAAAGAATACTATACAGTGTTTGAAGAATTTTTTTCTTCAACGGGGGTGCCAATCATCTGAACGGCTGGATGGGCCGGCATGGAGCTGAGTGCATGGCTTTCTATACTAGTCCTATTCGCAAGGACAAGATTTATTGCGAGAAATCTTAGTGACTCACATGCATGCTGCATGTTGGTGCGCTCAAGCTTGTTATTTTATTACATCAATCATCATATATAAAGAGCCCGTTCTATACTATACATCCATTTACGAGACAAGTAATTCTGAACGGAGGGAGTAATTGTTTTTGGTCAGCCCTATCGTCCGGTGATCTTGTGCCTGCTGCCTAACTAGATTCATGGCGTGTCTCGCTGGGGACGTGTTCCAGCGGTGAATATATATTTTTATACTAAACTTTTATTCTTATTTAATCTTATTTTTATTATACTAATATATTAAGGAGTATAATTTTTATTATTTAGTTGGTATAGTTAATCGCGTAATTTAGTTGGTATACTTCTTTGTTATCATTTGAAAGTGAATATCATTCATAACCTGTTTCTGCTAAATTCAAATTAAGTGATGCAATAGAAGTTATTTTTGAATTGTTTTTCATGATCCTCAAATTATATAGTGGACATGTACATATTTGTAGGTATGTGCATATGGTCATGTGTAGTTTAACTTTATTAAATATCATGTTAGAGATTTCTAAAGAATGGTGTCCAACTGATATTTTAATAGTGGTTTCTATAGCAATGTTAGATGTCCATATTTATAGGTACTTGTAGAGTATAAATTGTACTGTTTGCGAACGTGACACAAGTTAGTATCATAATTTAGTTTGTGGGGCCCTCATCCTTATACCTAAACGCAACACATAGGCCTCTAAAAGCGGATACACATCGCAGGAGGCTTAGGGCATCTGCAACGCCGACCCCTAAACTACATGCATCAGTTCGGACTGAGCGGTCCGGACATATTTTGTCATCCAACGCGATACACCAATGGCTTGTAGACCGCTCCAGAAGTCTGTTTTCCCGCAAATCAGAGGGGCTTTTGCGAGTGTCTAGACAGCAGCCACGCACGCGATGGACACCCCGGACCCACCCAAAAACCTCTCCCGTGTCACACTCTCTCCATCGCACACGCTCTTTACCTTATTGAAGGTCTTGTCTACTAGTTGATGTGGTGATCTTCATAGGTTGTTCGCAACAATCAGGGTGAAAATCCTTGTCCTTCCATCTCTGGGTGGACATGATGATGGCGACAATGAGGGTGTACTTTTATGAAGGCGTTGTTGCGGAAAAAGTCGACTTAGTTGTATGTGCTAAATTTATATATTTTAATAGGTCAGTCATAATTGTCTAAGTCTTCTACTCTCTTTATTGATGTCTTTAACCTCGCGACCTTACGCCAACTTTAATAAATGTGCTTGTGTGCATCTCAATGATGCAGAAGCCGGGTTCTAACCTCCTTTAGAAAAAAAAATACATTCTCATTTTCTTCCCGGAGGTGAATGAATATTTGCCATAATGTAGTGGAGGAACGCACTTTGCATCCTCGTCGGCCGATGCATGCAAGGCCAGCTTCACAGGTAGCGGTGGGTTGGGCCGTACGTTGAAATGGCGGGCCGACGGGGCCCACCTTGCAGGGACCAGCGCTCACGCACACCTGGGTGCAAACGGCGCGGGACATCCCGCCCGTCCGCCACGCCGCCCTGCAAAAAAAGCCCGCAAGATGCCGTTGGGCTGACCGCGTTCTGTGTAACGGGCCCAAGCGGTCACGCCGCTGAGTCCAGCGGGCTTGCCGCATATCCCACATATCCCGCATCGCTTCGAACCTCCTTCGCCACCCCCGTCCTCCTCCCCCCTCACCGCCGCTGCTGCCCCCACCAATTCGGAAACAATGTTTGTCATTTTTTTAAAATAATCATCAATTTCAAAAATTGTTCATCGATTTCGGGCAACAATTTCACTTTTGACAAAAAGTTCATCAATTTTGGAAACAAGAATTTTTCAAAAATAAATCATCAATGTTGAAAAATTGTTCATTTATATTGAAAAAAGTCCACAAATTTGAAAAAATCATCAATTTTGGAAACAAAGTTTACAAATTTGAAAAAAGTTATGTGATTTCGATTTTTTATCAAATTTGAAAAATCATGGATTTTCAACAAAAAGTTCACAAATTTGAAAATATTCATGAATATGAAGAAAGTTTCGAATTTGCAAAAAATAAGTAAAGTGTTTTAAGAAAAGCAAAAAAGAACAAAGAGAAAAGGAACAAGAAGAAAAAACCTGCCTAGAAAACCAACTCGTGAACCGCATACAAAAGGAAGGAGAAAAGTGAAAAAAAAAAGAAAATGGCCACACCTGTTGGGGTGTTTTGGTTGGTTTGTGCTATTCATACAGAAGTAGGAGGTCTTTAGTTCAACACACTGCACTTGCATATATTTTTATCTTTTTAAACAGAGAAGTAAAAAAATCAATGGCCCGACCCAGCAGCGCGCGGCACCGGTTTGGCAAACGGTCTATAACCGGCGCCTGGGGCGCTAAATAGGAAACGCCCCCTAGAGGACGCTCAAAGAAATTTTATAGTCTGCAGTGTGATTTCACATGTTAATGTAGTTCCAGGCTTCATTGTAGAGTATGTATAACACATCATGCTCACTTAACTGACTATCTTTACGTTAAATTTAGAATGATTGAATATTATGTGCCACCATCTTAATTACTCGGTTCTGAAGTGAACAATCCGTTGATCTCCTTGGTGTTGAAATGCAAAGGCATCCACATACCGACACCAAAAAGGAACGTATTATCCGTTCGAAATCGCGGCATTGTGTTCGGTTCAGCACCTATCAGAAATGTCTTATAATTTGGGACAAAGGAATACTTCTCAAGGTCCCATAATCTAGTGCCAAAAAACGTCTTATATTATGGGACATAGGGAGTACTTCTCAAGGTGCAATGAAACTCAACACAACGCATTCGGTTCAGCACCTATAAAAGGACATGCACATATACAACACCTGGAAAAACAACATATTTGTTCAAACTAGCAGCGGCAAGAACCTTTTTGTGTTATTGCCTTCGACACACACAAAGCTAGGTCACAAGCCGGTGGCGTACATTTTCCTGTAAACATTAGCAGAGGTAAATATACATACTACTATGAATAAAGTGTGACCTGACTAACTTCCATTGCTTCACAATTCAAAACAGCCGTTTTCCGGTCCAGCTTGCAGTTACAGGATTTAAACGATACCACAGCCTAGACCTAACCAAACCCTTAAACCAGACGCGCGAGAAAGAAACAAACCTGCTACCAAGTACTCCCTCCGTCCGGAAATACTTGTCTTAAAAATGAATATATCTAGACTTATTTTAGTTATAGATACATCCATTTTATCCATTTTCAAGACAAGTATTTTCGGACGGAGGGAATACATACACGGCAGGAATGAGAAACCAGAAAAACTCTGGACAAAAAGGAAAGCGAGACATCGAGGTAACAAACAATTACAGTACTTCTCAGATTTTCACTGCATCAGATCATTCTAGCCAGTTGCATAATTCACTGGGATGAGGGACATAACTAAACTGCAGTGGCTAAACTGAAAATCTATATCATAACTAAACTGCAGAATTTCACTGCATCAGATCATCAGGGAATTTATATCTTCACTGAGATGAGGCGCAGAACTATATATACTGCCGCGGGCAGTCCTGGTCACTATCAAATGGGGACTTATATTTTTAAACTAAGGTTCACACCAACTAATCCATCTGGTGTATCATCCTTCCACTGCCGTTTAGCAAACAATGACAACCTTATACACACAAAGCTCAAGTACAAGCAGAAATGTTAGATTTTCATCGT
Source organism: Aegilops longissima (assembly GCA_021605205.1). Classification (NCBI taxonomy): domain Eukaryota; kingdom Viridiplantae; phylum Streptophyta; class Magnoliopsida; order Poales; family Poaceae; genus Aegilops; species Aegilops longissima. Next base: position 659,323,673 of record CM038681.1, on the reverse strand, counting down.
TGAAACAAGGGAGACGCTGAACATATATATGCTACTTTCATTATAGAAAAAAAGCATAAGTGGTCAAGTACACCTAGTAAAATACTATTAAACAGGGAGCACAGGTTGGTAAAAACCGGATAACTGAGTTATTCTAGTAAAGCTAGTGCCGACACCACAAAAGTTAAAACTTATCAAGTTCAACAAACAAAATACAGGAGCAGAGGGAGCACTCCTCCGTACCACGAGTAACATATTCTGCCAATGCATGCAGCAAAAACCAATCTCTACTCCCTGGATCTCAAAGGGAAATCTCAGATGAAGCCGGTGCTGCGGCAAACTGTACGTAGTTGGCTGGCAGGCACGGATCATTCATTCATTGGCCATCCGAGTAGAACATGCTTGGGTACAGCCAGAGCGGCCGAACTGATGACTGCACTGGGGTGCTTCCAAAGCCTGCGGGTTCAACGCGTGTTGGTCGTGTTGGTCTATCCTGCAAGCGATCTGGCCTGCCACACAGCCTATAGAGAAACCAAGGTCGAGCTGTACGAGCAAAGTACACGATGTCACTCCTTCCTCCCCATAGCTCCGGGCTCATGCAAGAAAGTGCCGTGCTCTTCGCTTCCGCCCCTACAAAGAGTGCCCGCTCGCCCAGCTTCTCCACGGCCACCCGTGTCGCGGGCTCCGTTGACATGTCGAGGCGGTGGAACTCGCCCAAACTCAGAATGAGAAGCATATCACCACAAACCACCAGCCTTCCTACCACCGGCCTTCCTCCCACAGGCTTGGTTTTTATCTCCTGCAGGCCATGCTGAGGGGCCAGCTGCAGAGCGTAGGATCTCCCATAGCTATTCGAGACAATGAGCTGACCATCCAACTCCACAAAATGGTCTATTACAAACTGACAAGGAAGCTGGAGTTCAAACCAAGAGTTGTTTCCAACAGGCAGATCAAGCAAGAAGGACTCGGTACTGACAAGGAGATGTGAGTTGGGTGATGCAAGTGGGGCTGTTAGAATGCCAGCCAAGTGAAGTTTTGAACATCCAGCACGGGATGGGAGACGTGGAGTCGAGACCTCGTCGCCGGTGAACACATCGATGATGCGACAGTATCCGTTGCAGTAGTAGATGAGCTTACCATAGGAGGATCCAATAAATGTCATCTTCTCCAGGGTATCTTGAGGGATCCAGCAGCGAAGGGCGGCGTTTCGGTTGGCTGGATCAACAACCTTACATGGGTATAGCTCACGACAACCACTGGTACAAGGAAGAAGAGGACCTTGTGCACGAATATGGGGCTGGATGAGGAGAGGTGGTAATTTTGTGAGGAATGTGGATTTTGATGGGTACGAGGAGAAGGCAGCACGCCACGAGGGGCATGTGGTGGCGAAGCCAAGAAGGTCTCGGAAGGAGCCCAGCCGATCAACGATGGAGTGAAGCAAGCCATCTGGGAGGTCAGCCCAGCCTTGGGGTCCGAAAAAGGTAGGGCGTCCGGGGAGAGAGACGGCAGGCAGTTTGCTGGGCCTCTGCATGATGTGCTGTTGATGGCAAACTCTGCAAGCAATAAAAGAAATTGTAAGCTACTACTAAGCAGATTAAGAAATACAAGGCGGATAGTATGTTAATCGGAACCATGGGTAAGCAGATGATATTCTGCAGGTGAGACATCTATATATGCCTGTGTATCAAAGAAACTTGGTATGTACTACCAGGAATAAGAAGCATGGATAAATAAACACGTGATACTTCTTCGGATGAAATGCATGCCCATCAACCAAGGGAACTTTCTATAGACTAAAAACAAGAGTCTAATCCAGTTACATTTCGGTGGGTCGTGTTCAGGTTCAAAATAAGCTTAATAGCAAGAAACTTGGTTATGGAAATATGTGTCCTCCATTTTATTTTATCTTATTTGTGAAGCACATCTGAAGATTCAGAACATATCGATGCTAGTGTCTTTCTTTCTTTCTTTCTGCTAGCAGCATACATCTGTACGTACATTCAGCATCCGCACATCGACAAGTGCTGCTCTAGCCCTCTAATTGATGATACGGCTGCATTAAAATGTTGTTGAGAAGTTTCTCAATCTTTCATTCCCTTCCATTGCAGGGGAGGGGGCGCTCGAATTCGCTCGAAACGGGGGACAAACCAAAACTGAATCCAGGTCAGAATATCCAAAATCACAACGCTAGCTGAGTCGAAATCTCGATTAGTCCACTCAATCTAGTCTAAATCTATCCCTATGCTAGTAAAGCACAGTGCATCTTACCCCAGAATCCACTAAAAAAACATGCAACCAAGAAGCGATTCATCCAACCAAGAACCAGCTAGGGTTTCGGCGCAGGGGCGGGAGGGAGAGCGAGCGAGCCTCACGAGTGGTGCGGGGTGGGGAAGGAGACGGCGATGCCGATGCGGTCGCCGGCTGTCGCGGACGTCCTCTTCTCCAGGGGTGTCGCCGCCGACTCGCCGGGAACGGAGAGGATCTGCTCTCTTCTTGGGAGGGGAGGGTGGGGAGGTGTGAGCACTACTCAAGCTGAAGCACACTGACGTGAGTGACGGAGCAGAGTGCACTCTGGTCTGGATTCGGATAACCAACGGCTCCGATTCGATTCGTCCAAGCACTAACTCGATAGATCAACGGTGGACAAGTCAGCTGAACACCGTAATTGATGAGTGAGCAGATAGGTTAGGTGTACCGTGTACCCCTCGCCCAGTGAGAAGCAAGAGCGAATGATCTTTTTCGTGATTTCCATCTACTTGTAGAAGTCTAAAAATGGGGAGCAAAGGAAGAGGCAGGTTGAGCCATCTAAATGTTTACCGTCTTACCGTCCAACTTTATTATTGTACTACCTTGATTGATTACCCCAATAACAGTTGACTAGCCCAGCCACGTGGAATGTGTGACAAGCAATGGTGATTTAGATTGTGAGAGCATCTACAACCGAATGCCCTTGAGCCCCCAAATGTTCGAGCGGGCGACTTGGTCAATGACCGCTCGCGAAAGCATGACACAATCGAGTCCCTCAAACCTGGGTTGACCAGCACCCCATAGCCGGCTCATATCTGGGTGGATATGGGGCAATCCGGATGCGTCTGCCATGACTGACCGGTGCACCTCGTCCCCACATATAACTCGTCCCAAACGAACCCTACACAGTCGGTCAAACACTCTCGAAGAGTCCATACTCCACCGCCATCTCCTTCCCTTCCCTCCCCTCTTGGTCTCCTCCCCATCTCTCCTTGTCCCTCTCCGTCATGTCGAGCTCCGGCAGCGCCGCCGGTGGCGGATCCAATAGCGAAGTAGACCCCATTGACTGGACGCCCTATGCGTCGCATTAGCGCGGTTGCAAGTGGACAAGGGTTGGAGCTCGTGCTCCACACACACACACACACACACACATTCACGTCGAACAATTCAGAAAAGTAGCGCAACTGGGCAGGACCATGCATCCATCGGAATGTCTCTGTTTTTGTGTCAAACAAAAAAATGTCCTGGGAGCCCGTAATGTGAAACCCAGAAGAATCCCAGTGCAGGTTGTCACGGTGGTGTACCAGTGGAAATTGACTGAAATGAAACAGTTTCTCAGTTCATAGAAATTTATCCAACAAAGTCAATACCGATGTGAGTTTGACTTGGATGCTCCTCAGACTTGTTGCCACTCATTATGCAGACATTCAACATGGCTTCTTTCTTACTCTTTTTTTCAAGCACTGACCATAGAACAATTGTTCTACAGTAATTTTTCATTAATAAGGTACAAAATAAAAAGTAAAGAAAAGCAAAGTTCTACATCATCCAATACGTACTGTTTTGGCCAACATGAAAATTAAATTACAAGTGTTGTTCTACCCAAGATTTGATCTGGTTGGCTTTGCTAATGTTTGCTTTGATTTGAGCAGCCCAAAGACCTTCTTTCATGCAGTGTACCTTGTTAAGAAATTGAGGGGCAGCTGATCTGAACACCTTGTCATTTCGTACTGACCAAATACTCCAGCAACCGATGATTGGATATGAATAGCAATGTCTTTTGGCAGGAAAACTTTTGCAAGTGTGAGATCATCGAAAGTGGAAGTGCCTTTGCATCTGCTTGGTAGAATGAGATCCCAACATCTTGTATTCCTTAGTTAACTTATGCTCGTAGAAGCCGCATATGTGGTTACTCTGTTGGAAGTCGTTGAATTCTATAAACAGCAGGAGAGCACAGTCGCGGATGACCGGTTAGCAGATATAGAATCAGGATCTCTGGGTTGTTCAGTATTTTCTCTTCTCACCCGTGCCTGGCTATCAGTGCACGTTGTAAGGTACTGTCTGCTGCTGCTGGGGCCTCCGTGTCATTGGCTGCAGTCGCCCGGTATGTGTGTCTTACACGATGCTCATGGTCAAACCGGGCCAAACGGGCCGGTATTGTTGGGCCGACACGTTAGCCTGCGTGCCTGGCCCGTTACGGACCGACACGACATGTGGATTAGTGGGACGTGCCAGGCCATGGCCAGCTAGGGTCGTGCCTGGGCAGCCTTGCTCGTCATGCGTGCTAGCCCGGCACGCCCATTGTCGGTGTCAAAATCGGCAGACCTCGGGGTAGGGGGTTCCGAGCTGTGGATCTCGGATCGGTGGTAACAGGAACGAAGGAGATGATGTTTACCCATGTTCGGGCCCTCTTGATGGAGGTAAAAACCTACATCCTGCTCTTGTTTATATTGATGATGATGTATCGAATACAAGCTTGATCTACCTTGAGATCGTAATTTGTGTTCTAACCCTAGGCCTAGTTGAATGTAATTGTGATTGGATCCTCTCTACAGGCTAAACCCCTTGGCTTATATACACGCTAGGTGGAGATACTAGATTACATGGTCGGCATCCAGATATGTGTATAGAGGCGGCATGGGCGGTCTTGGAGTATACGTCAAGTCTTCGGTAGGTGCAATCTTGATCTGGCGTGTAGCTTCCGGAATCCACCTCAATGAGAATGAGGGCCTACAGGCCTGACCCGAGGATTATGGGCCGACCAGATTGGCACCCCCTAGTCCAGGACACTGTCACCTAGTAAACGGGCCGGCACGGGCACGACACATGAGCCCGACAGCGAGCGAGAGGACTCCTGCCTCGGGGCTTGAGCGATCGAGCCATTGGCTCATGACAGGTGGAGCGAGAGAGGAGGGTATGACGTGTCCCATGTTTTTCTATTTAGAGTCTTTTAGGGGGGTGGGAGGTTTATTTATGTTTAGGTAAGTTTAGGTTGGTTTTGTTTGAATTTCGAATATTTGATCATTGAAGGGCAAATTTAGTCAAAAGAATTATCAGTTTTTGGCTATAAAAAGGGCTGCCCACCCCTCTCATTTCTCACAATCAAACCTTCTCTTCCTCTCATTTCTCACACTCAAACATGCATGATCCCACGGATAGTGATCCCAACTGATTCAATTTCAATACTAGTGATTTAGATGTGGACATCCCCGAGTGGATCGACACCACATCCCACACATATTCTTCTTCCAACCAGTATGGTGTGTCCGGCGGCTAGTACACTACCTCCACCTCCATCGGCATAAAGAGGGTTCAACGCAAAACCTCATTGTGTTGGGAACATTTTGCTGAAGAAGTAGCCGTGGAGGACGGCGTCAATGTGCTGAAAGCTCAGTGCAAGACATGGGACCACTTGTTGTCCTTGGGGGGGGGGGGGAGGGGAGGGAACCGCCACCTCAATAGGCACACCCTCATGCAATAGAAAGAGGACAAGGCGGCTGCGGGGAAACATGCCACACTCAGGTTCAACCCCGACGGTACAATACGCAATTTCACCTATGGTTTTACTCTTCATAGAGAAGACATTTGTCATTGAATTGCTTCTAGTGATTTGCCATTAGGTTTTGGTGATTCGGAAGGTTTTATTGATTACATTCTAACTGTTCATACTCCTAGTTTCAAATCAGTTTCTAGACAAACTACAACTAGGGATATGCAAAAATTATGTAAAACTAGTCTTCAGAAAATAAAAGATGATTTTACTACATGCACTTTTCCAGTCTCTTTAACATCTGATATGTGGAGTAGCCGGTCAAAGAAAGGCTACATTAGTGTGGTCGCTCATTATGTTAACAAAAAACGGGGACTACAAAAAATAATTGTAGGATTCGAATTAAGTGACGGAGCACATACTGGTGAAAACATAGCTCGGGTTGTACTTAATGTTGTGTCAGAATTTGGTCTGACTAACAGGATATTTGCATTAACTTTGGATAATGCTTCACCAAATACAACTGCAATGGAGAGCCTCAGTCCTCTATTTTCTTTATATGCTACTCTCTCCGTCCCATAATATAAGGGCGTTTTTTTTATAGTGATGCAGTGTCAAAAAAGCTCTTATATTATGGGACGGAGGGAGTACATCCTTTTGATTGCGTCAATGTTGTGCTTGCCATATAATTAATCTTCTTGCTAAATGTGCTATCAAGAGATGCGAGAAAATACGTTGAGATTTTGCGCACTGCCATTTATTTTCTTGGTAACTCTACTCAGCGAATTAGTAGCTAAAGAGATAATGCATAGCAATAGAACAAACTCCTCATAAGTACAATCGAGACATGCTTGTTAGATGGAACTTTACGTATGTGATGCTTAAGGCAGTTATCCGAGATGAAGTTGCATTCTCAGGATGATTAATGCAAATATGGGAAAACAACATATCACTGCTGATACTTGGAAAGTTGCTAAAGCTTAGGTCAAGTTTTTAGTTTATGATGCAACAATTTCTTTGTTTGGTGTTTATTATCCCGCATCTCCTTTAATGACGCACACTCTTGTAGACATTGCATCTCACTTGACAGCACACGAAAAAGATAAATTATCAATTGCTATGGTTTCTCACATGAAACTTAAATATTTCAAATATTGGACAAAAATACCTATTTTGTATGCATTTGAATTTATCTTGGATCCTAGGGTTAATTTGAACTGTTTGCTTGTGCACTTAAGGCCAACAAATTGCGGACAACAAAGAACCTCCGGACAAGGGGCGTGCACAAGGTCACGAGCGCACTGTTGCGCACGGTCACGACATCACTGGTGGACGTGTCTTTTTTTGGAGGCAACGAGCGAACGTGCCTAATCGGGCTAGTTGTGACGGCGTGCCAGCCCGTGTAGCGAGTGGCCGTGCTTGGGCCAGAGAGGTCAGCATGCGTGTCGGCCCAGCACGGCCCAAGTACTTAGCATGCCTTCACGGACCGTGTCGTGCCGGGCCCGTTTAACCCAGGACGGCCCGACCCATTTGGCCTACTCATGGTGAATATATATTTTTATATTAAACTTTTATTCTTATTTAATCTTATTTTTATTATACTAATATATTAAGGAGTATAATTTTTATTATTTAGTTGGTATAGTTTATCGCATAATTTGGTTGATGTAGTTAACCAGCTTTCTTTGTCATCATTTGAAAGTGTATATCATTCATCACTTGTTTCTGCTCAATTTAAATTAAGTGATGTAATAGAAGTTATTTTTGAATTATATGGTGGACATGTACATATTTGTATGTATGTGCATATGTTCATATGTAGTTTAACTTCATTAAATATCATGTTAGAGATTTCTAAAGAATGATGTCCAACTTATCTTAATAGTGATTTCTACATCAATGTTAGGTGTCCATATTTATAGGTACTTGTAGAGTATAAATTGTACTGTTTGCGAATGTGTCACAAGTTAGTATTATAATTTAGTTTGTGGGGCCCTCGTCCTTATACCTAAAGGCAACACAAAGGCCTCTAAAAGCGAATACACATCACAGGAGGCTTAGGGCATCTGCAACACCGACCCCTAAACTCCATGCATCAGTCCGGACTGAGCGGTCCAGACCTATTTTGTCATCCAACGCAATACACCAACGGCTTTGTAGACCGTTTCAGACGTCCGTTTTCCCGCAAATTAGAGGGGCTTTTACGAGTGTCCAAATAGCTGCTACGCACGCGATGAACACCCCAGACCTACCCAAAAACCTCTCCCGTGTCGCACCCTCTCCATCGCCCACGCTCTTACCTTATTGAATGTGTTGTCTACTAGCTGATGTGGTGACCTTCATAGGTTGTTTGCAGCAATCAGGGTGAAAATCCTTGTCCTTCCGTCTCCGGCTATACATGATGATGTCGACAATGAGGGCATACCTTTATGAAGGCGTTGTTGCAGAAAAAGTTGACTTAGTTGTAGGTGCTAAATTTACATATTTTAATAGGTCTGTCATAATTGTCTAAGTTTTCTACTCTCTTTTTTGATGTCTTTAACCTCGCGACCTTACAAAAACTTTAATAAATGTGCTTGTGTGCATCTCAATGATGCAGAAGCCGGGTTCCAACCTCCTTTAGAAATACATTCATTCTCATTTTCTTCCCGGAGGTGAATGAATATTTGTTGTAATGCATCCTCATGGGCCTATGAATCCCAGCCCAGCTTCACAGGTAGCGGTGGGTTGGGCCCTACGTTGACGAGGCGGGCGGACGAGGCCCTCCTTGCAGGGACCAGGGCTCACGCATGCCCCCCGGGTAGGCCAGCCCAACCGTGCGAGTAGTTCGCTGACTCAATCGCTCCCTGCCCTTCGTTCGCTTGGGTGACAAGTCAACTTGTTGACCGGTTCGACTTTTGGGAAAAAAGAATCTAGAAAAATTCATATTAAAAAAAAGGTTTCAAAAATCATGATTTTTTAAAATGTTCATATCATGGATCTCAAAAGATTTCATTGATTTTCCAAAAAGTTCACTAATATGATTTTCTTAAATGTCATGGATTTTGGAAAAAATAGGATTTTAAAAAAAATACATTGTTGTCTATTTCTTTTGAAGAATCTGGAAAAAGTATACAGATTTTAATATTAGTTCATGGATTTAAAAATCATCAATTATGAAAATAAAGTTCATATAATTGAGGGGAAAAGTTCATGAAGTTTTAAAAAAATGGAAATTTTCAGATATTTAAGACAAACTTTCAAGAATTTGGAAAAAAATCATGAATTTTAAAAGTAAAAATCATGAAATTAAAATGGAAAATTAAATAAAATAAGACAAACAACGGACAAAAAGAAAACATGAAACAAAAACTGGTCAAAAGAAAAACATGAGAAGACCAAGACTGCCGTTACAGTGCCAATGGGCCGGCCTGTTTCGACCGAATATTTGTAGGATTGTTTTCTCAAAAGAAAAACTATTTGTAGGATTCGGGCTCCTTGCGAGGGAACTGGAAGGCGAAATGGGGAGACAATTACAAGAGTGCCCTTCTTCCTCCATTTCGATCTGCTGCAGAGGATTACTGGATTCCTCTCAATCTCACCAGACCAGTGCCGCCGGGTCACAGACACACACGCGCACGCACGCACGCACACATGGCGGATCCTCTCCGTTACTGGCTTGGCTCACAAACGCCTGTGGTAGAATAGAGTTGAAGATTTATTTGGATCCAGCTGGGTGGTTGGGCGTGCGTAGTGCTAATGGCGTCCATCCATTGATTAGATCAAGCATCTCTCTCAGTAATACTATAATGTTATCTGATCTTCAACGGGATTAAGCGTAGTAGGAGTAGCAGGAGTCGTTGGGTCAACTGTCATGGTTGGCACGCCGGCTAGACATGGATATAAGAGGATGAGAGGGGAGAGGATTGGTGGAATCATTTGTTGTATCGCCCTGGATGCAGGACGTAGTGTCCCGTGTGCTGGTGATGCGTCGGCCGCTTGTGCCGGTCAGTAGATCGGCGCAGCGTCCCCGCAGGTGTTGGCTACGAGCACACGCGAATGACTGTTTGCACAGCTCCGCGCGTTCGGATCGCCTCCGTGCCGGCGTGTGTCCTTTTGGGGCCAGATGCATGATCTTGTCATGTCCGGCCGTCTGTCCCACGTCCGATGTGATCAACCGGGCGTTCACATCTCTTTGGATCCTGTGAAGATCGTTAGCGAGCACGCCAGCATCTTCTAACTTTACAATTATCCAGAGTTTTATATGTTGTTCCATTGCAAAATAATGGATCTTCTTTCATAACTTTTCAATTACTGATCGAGCAACGGGCTACCGCCACAGATAATGAAAGTGAAAAGAAGTTGAAGGTTGTAAGCCGATGGGCTCGCAGTTGAAGGTTATACTGTTAGTAAAATGGGCACCAGTCTGGCTTTCAACAGGCCCGAGGAGCTCAGCTCAGCCTCCATCGACCCACTTGTTACTGACCTACAATTGATAGTGGTTGCGTGGCATAATCACTGTGCTGTTCTGCCTCCTCAGCTTATCTCTCTCTCTCTCTCTCTCTCTCTCTCTCTCTCTCTCTCTCTCTCTCTCCATGTGCACTAAGTGTGGACTCCAGTGCTCTCTACTGCTACTAACTTGATTACTCACATGATGGAACCTCCCTGCAGCATGTTCACGCAGTGAAGCAATCCTGTTAAACAAATTCTTCTGAACACCAGCATGATGATGAGGATGAAAATTGTTTCTCTAACATATCTATAGGAACTTTTAGTGTATGAAAAATGTCTTTCTAAACTGTGTTCAATAATAATTGGGCAACATGTGTAGAATTTTTTTTATCGTTGATTCTTTTTTACGTGTATACAATCTAGTTATGAGACATTCTTGTGTATAATGCACTTGGTTTGACCTGATGCATGCGAGAGCTAATGCAAGTTTCTCAAATAAAACATCCGCAAATGACACCCCTCCTATCAAACGGTCACCAGGAGAGGTGTCATTTGCGAACGTTTCAATGATAGTTTTAGTTGGCCGGGTGGAGGAGGAGGGGGTGGCAGTTTCTTCAGAACAACATGGCATTTTCTAGACTATCATCTCAGAAATTTTCATGCTATTCTAAAGAAACTGTCATTCCCAATACAACTAAAACTACCAAGTTAGACGTTGAAATGCCATGGTCTCCTGGCGAACGGCCGTTAGTTAGCTTTTCCATATACATATAGTAGGGGGAGTTAGGGCATGTCCAACGCCGTGCCACAAATCACCCATAAATGTTTTGGGCCACGGTGTTCAGAATTTTTTGCTACCCAATACCAAGCCGCAAACGTCTTTGGATGGGTCCGGGTGTTTGAAATCCTACAAACTCGCACGAAACCCGGGGGAGGTTTGCAGGCATAAGGACTCGTGCCATGGAAGCTCATTCGGCCCCACCCAAAACCCTCTCTCTGTGCATCCGCTTCAACCGTGCCTCCATCCTGGGCACCACATTCATGCTGGTCCAGAGCGCAGGTGACCTTGCATGCCGGCCCAAAAGGAGCGGCATTCAACGTGCATGAAAAAAATGCACTTCAATTTTGTGGTTCCATTCAGACAATCCGTTTATAGTTTCGTTCATTATAAATGTTCAATTATGTGTTCATGTTTGAAGCTATTTTGGATAAATTTTGTCAAATTCGTTGCGTAGGTTCGACCGTTTGAAATTTCCTTTGACCATCAACTTCATCTCGCAGTATCACACGATTTTCATGTTGCATGCATGTTTTCTGTTTCAACGATCGTAGACGAGTAGATTGACCATCTTCTGCATGGACTGTACATATGCATATGTGTGATCTATTTTAACGGCACTCCTTAATCTCCTTTGCCTAGTCCCTTCTAATATTTCCTCTCGGCCTACTATAATGCCGTTGTCGCCGGTGTCGTTCCTTTCAGCCTCCTCTCCCTCCTACAACACTGGTGCCATCGCCGATGTCGTTCCATTCGGCCTCCTCTCCCTCCTACTACATTGGCGACATCGCCGATGTCATTTCATGCGGCCACCATCCATTGTAGTCGCCGTGGCACTCCATTCTCATTAATCATTGTCAACCTTGCCAGATGGATGTCATGTTGTGCCCGCCGCCTACATTGACGCTGCCATCGTGAGCACACTGTCAAGGAGCTCAACTATAACTCTGTGTGTCATGTGTAGGTGTTAGCTCTTAATCACGTTGCATGTATGCAACCAAACACTCAGCACTTGCATCAGCCTAGCCAATGCACGCAACCAAACGTCAGGCAAAAATTGCCGCCCTAATGCAGGCAGCTTACATGCAAGCAACCAAACCATATACACAAATGATGTTTTTTTTACCTGCATTTGCTTAAACAGTCCCGACTGAAACAAGTATACAAAGTGGCAAAAACGATGCAATAGTGATTAACAAGGACCAGCATCACAGGTGCCCAACAACGGCGCACTAGTGATTAACTAGGACCAGTATCACTCGGTATGTTCTGTCAAGGAGGCCGCTCACACTGACACACACACACACACACAAGCATGCGTCGATAAATCCGTGAACAACATGTGGCATTGCATCTACGCGCTTGCCCCTTGTGAAGACAGGCATGGATGCGCACTGGAGAAACAAATTGTGCAGGGAGGGCCCATCTAGCTAGTACAGTCTTGGATTCAGGACATGTTGGTATTTGACCGATTTTGGGAAGAAGATTTGGACGGTGATCAGTGCGTGGAAAAGGACAACGCATGGGCATGCATGATGCATTATTTGAGTTGGGAAGACATTGCGAGCTAGCATTACCAAATCAGTACTAGGCTAGTGCTAGCATGTGAAAGAAGAGGAAAAGAAAAGGATACTAGAGTGTGTCTGAAGAATTTCTTTCGTCAGCAAAAACAGGGGTGCCAATCATCCAAGGGGCAGGATGGGCCGGCATGGAGTTGAGCGCATGGCTTTCTATACTACTAGTCATACTCATAAGGACAAGAACAAAACAGGTTTTTGTTCATCCCTATCGTCCGGTGATCTTGTGCCTGCTGCTGCCTAGATTCATGGCGTGTCTAGCTAACATAATACTAAATCCCAGCTTGCACCACGCACACAAGCTTTTACTACTTAGGAGGCTCAGGCATATCAATCTGCCACCTAGCTAGTACTCCTAGAATGCAATGGAACGGGGATGATTCTCCTGAGAGCTCCCGCGACTCCCGCTAGGGTTCCCACCCACCGCCGCCGCCGGGCGCGGCTCGCTTCTCGCCGCCCGGCCGTCGGCGCGTCTCCTCGCCTCGCTCCCCTCCCCTCTTTCTCCCCTTTTCTCTCCAGGCCGGGAGGATCCACTCTGCCCTGCCCTCGCCCGCCTCCTCCCCTCCCCCCGCCGCGCGGAAGCTCCGTCGGCAAAGCCCGTGGGCATGGCGGCGGGGGCTCTCTTCCTCCACTTGTAGGCGCCGACGCTGGGCGGCCCTTCAACGGTGGCGCTGGTTGTAGGGATCCATCCACGCGGCGGTCTCTGGGCGGCGGGTGGCTCTTTGGTGAGGCGCCCGCTCCCTTCGTTCGCGCTTGGCGGGGCGTTGCGTTGTTCCGTCTCGGGAGGTGGCGCGCGGCCGTCCTTGCCGGATCCGCCAGATCTGGCGTTGGGGCCGTCCGTGGCGCGTGGCTCGGTGGTGCGTGCCGGCGGCTCGGTGCTTGAGGTCGCCGGGCGACGCAGGTAGGGCAGCGGTCGGGCGTGGCCGCTGCTCCGGTCATGGGCGGCGGCGTGGGGAGGTCTCGGTGGTGACCTCTCGGTGTCGTGGCGGCTTCACGGTGGCTCGACGGATCAGTCCGCGGCAGCGGCCGGCTTCTCCGGCGTCGGCTCGCCGATGGTCGGGCCGTCTCGACCTTCACCCCATCTCCTCGTCGCCTGGGCGCTTCTCCCCTCAAGGGGGTGGTCCTCTCCCAGTTGCGGTCCATCGCTCGTCTCGCGCCCGGTGCCGCAGGACCGAGCTCGTCTCGCGCACGGTGCAACAGGACCAACCTCGTCCCCCTATCGATGCTGCAGGACCGAGCTCGTTTCGCGCTAGGGCAGCAGGACGGTCGGTGGATGCCGATTCTGGCCGACCTATTGGGTCTCGGCCGGGGTGGCCTGTGGGCGCGAAGGTCTGACCTTTCCGCTCGTCTCTTTCGTTGGGGTGCGGCGGGTCTCGGGTGAGGTGGTGTCGAGGTCTTGGATGCTGGGGCGGCGGCCCTGGAGGTGGTTGCGCGGTGCTCTTGGGCAGAGCCCGTGCCTTGATGCTGCCCGGTCTCCATGGTCGTGTGGGCGGCGTGGTTGTCGGGGTGTGGCGTTCGATGGCGGTGATGGTTGGTCGAGGTGAAAACCTGCTCTATATTCGGACGGACCGGCGGCGGCGAAGATCGTTCCCTTCTTGAAGGCGTCGTCGCGACTCTCATTGCCCGTCATGCGGCTTCGGGGGAAACTCTGATCCTTGGATCGGGCGGTGGCGGCGTTTCGGTGCCGTATCCTTCCTGAAGGCGCCGTCTTGGAGCGCATGGTTCGTCATATGTAGCCTCACCTCTTCGGGGCCGTAGTGCTAGTGGTGGTGTTGCTGCGCTCAGCGCCTATGTATCCTGTCCTGGGTGTGTGCGTGTGTTGCGGTGGCGTGACGTGTGTTTATACTGGATGCTTGTGGTTTGCTGCTTTATATATAAAGCGGAACGAAAGCCTTTTTCGGAATGGAACGGGGATGGAATTCAGGCAACACAACACAACACGAGAGCACTCAGGAAATCTGTGTGCATGCATCTTGCGTAGATGCAGGTGGATGCACTACGTATATAAGTATTATCTTGGCGGGTTAAGGCCACGCTGCTAAAGCTCAAGCAGGACGGGTGGGTCATCTCCGATCCTCCTGACCTCCTGTCGTTGGACTGCCTGCCTGCCTTAACTAATTAATATTTTGGGTGCCTAATTTGGACAGTCCGCGTCGACATCATTACTTGTGCTATATAAGCTCGGTGCATGCGTACGTGGACAAGGACCAACACACCGTCTGAATTGATCATTGCTGCTACTGTGACCAATCCAGCAGTTTGCGAACAGAAATAAATATAATGACTATATGTCTCAAGAATTTAGCGGGAACAAATTAACTTACTGTCTTCTTCTCCCCAGTCTCAAGTACGTAAAACACCAAGATTTAGAACTAACGACGCAATGCAATCAGTGGCGGAGGTAGAAATAATTTTCAGGTGTGGCGGAGTTTGTAGAGAGAAAAACCATGTAGAATACACCAATATAAGAGCTCAATAAAGTACTAAATTCAGAACGAGTAGACAAGAGGTCACAAGGAGTCGGTCGTAATGTGCAGACATGCAATCACGCCAGACCTCGCCAGATCGCCAGATAGCTCAGATTAAAACTTAAAAAATTGTATTGGGCTAATACAATACGTACGTATTTGCAGCAGAGTCTAGGTATGGCGTGCGCCAAACCTCGCCAGATTGCTGGCTTCGCCACTGAATGCAATGAGCCTGTACTGTGCTACTCCCTAAGAATCGATCCCTATTGTTGCGTGATGAATTACTACTGCTCCTCTTGTCCTACCACTTCACTTCATGTGGGAGGGACTTGCAGCATGAATTATTACTGATAAAGTGGTTGCGCCATGAATCCATGTCGCATGCCCCGCCTGCAACCTCTACTCCACGTACACAAAGCTTTTATTTGCACTTGTATAGGTGAAGCACAGGCATGAGGCTTGCGCACACCAATATGTCACGTAGCACCAACAAACAAAGCCGGCTATGGCTATGGAATCAACGGCTACCCAACAAGCAAGAAAGAAAAGATGGCTGGACGTGCAACTGCTGCTGCATGCTTTTCCCCGTGCTCGTGAAGAGGAGGAAAAAAAAACATATTTTTCCTTTCCCATTAGGTTCGTTCATGGCCACGGGCAGTATATGTGCACAGTTCAGTGTCGATATGAAGAGTAAAATGCACATAATCATCACAATTGCGGTGTCGTTGATGAAAAAGCACCACTTTACAATTTGTTGTAAAAATCACGGCGACGAAAAATTGACAGTGACAAAAAACACTACGGTCCATAATAATGACTTTGTTGATATTACTAATTGGTTGGGCCCATTTGTCGGGCTGAGTTGACAGAAAAATAGTATTCCCTCCGTCTAGGTGTGTAAGTCATGGCACCGATTACTGCTATTTGCATATCAAAATGACCACTCTGTGTGCAACAATTACTAGAATAATGGTGATTAATCAACCAAGGACCACTGTCGGTGTGTAAGTCATGGATAAAATCTGTGGAGAGTAGGTACACATGTGCCATTGTATCTTTGCGCTTGTCCCAAGCTTGTGAAAGCCGCAGACATGGATGAATGCGCACTGAGGAAATGAATTAATATCCACCGTCTCGGGTTCAGGCACTCAATACTGATTCTGTGAAGAAGATTTGGATGGTGACACGCCTCATACTGCATTATTAGCGCATGGAAAATGACAATGCATTATGCATGCTGTCAGATTAGCATGTGAAAGAAACAAAATCATTATGTCTGAAGAATTTCTTTCTTCTCAACAGAAGCACTTGCTTCTGAACATGGGCCGGCGTGGAGTTGGGTGCAGTGCATTGGTTTCTATTCTTGAGAGGTCGTACTACTTTCGTCCGGTGATCTTGTGCCTGTCTGCCTGCCTAGGTTTAAGCTGGGGACGTGTTCCCAGGCCGGGATTCTCTCTCTGTCGGCCACTCTTGTTTAATTAATCTTCGATCTCAGGCACGGGAATCAATCCGGCGGCGATTTACTGCTTCTCCGACGGCGATTATAAAGTACTCCCAGTACTAATGTGTTTGCACGGATGCATGCTCCAGCCAGAACACTCTCGTTTCTGAATTAAGAGCTAGACCTACTAACCCCAGTAATAAATGTTGGTTTTGATCTAACGACTTAAACAAGCCAGATTAGATCTATTAGTCTAACAGAAAAAAAAGAAGGGATAACGATAAGTGAAGGGGTTCACATACCAACGTACGTGAGCCTCGATCAGAACTAATGCGCCTACGATCGGGGCGCCTAAAACCAACTTAGGTTTTGGGTCCCTGTCGCCACGCCATATAAAGGATACGGAGAGAGCTGGCCACCTGCGCGATCATAGTTCACGACGGTTTTCTCCTCCCGATATTCTCACCCCATCCGATCGGGGAGCGCTGCAATGACGGAAGACCTAAGCCAGAGCCGCCGCCGCCCCGGCCAGTCCGGTGGCGTCTGAAGGAATCGGGACGCCGAGGAGAACCTCTACCGACTACATCACCCTGCATCACGCCTGCACCGAAAGCAAGCGATCATGTCCACTCCCATGACATGTAAAGAAACCCTAAACCCTTCTTTGTTCATGCTGTGAGGTGATCTAGATGCAATTAGATTCTGCTAATGGCATCTTATAGATGCATAATTATTCCAACAATGGTATCAGTCGCCAATCTTGATTGCAATAGATTCCTTTATTGTTGATCAGTAGATCACTATCATGTTTAGATCAATGACATGTTTAGGATTCATGATCAAGATTGAAAGTTTCAGCCCCTGGTTAGCCCAAATATGCATGCTACTGTCTTGATGCCCCTCTGTAAATCATCATGTTATATACTAATTTGTCACGGATCTCTACTGCCTATTATGCCTAATCAGTTTACTTATGCTTCTGAGAATTAATGCTCATGATTAAGTTTCTGCTAATTAGGATTGATCGTTTTTAAGTGACGTACATCAACAGTAGCAAACCCCTTGTTCAAGAACCCTAAATTTTTCCCCAATTTCGGTAGAACCCTAATTCTGAAATTAGGATTGTTTTTCCCCACATCAAGCAACTAATGAACACGAATTGGAGAAGAAATGAGGAGAATCCTCACCTAATGCGCCGCGTCGACGTCTATCCCCTCCGGGGCCCACATGGCCGACACCATGCGAGGACGCCGATGCCGCGACGCCGCCGTCCCTCGGGTCGGCGCGCGGAACGCCACGCCGCTCCCTCCCAACGGAGAGACCGTGCGGTAGGACGCCGTGGGCTGCCGTGCCTCGACGTCGCTGCTCAAGAGCGGCCCGGCCCGCGGGTGCTCCTCCCGCCCGCTTGGACACGACCGGGCTGCCATGCTCGACGGGAGAGCGCGCGGACTTAGTCCTGCGCACGCTCCTCCGGCGAGCACCGCCGCCGCGTCGGTATGGACTAGGGTGGCCAGCGTTCTCGTCGCCGCCGTCGACCTCGAAATGGATCCAGCGGGATCGGGAATCAGATGCGGGGGAGAGGGGGAAACGACCTAGGGTTAGCCCAGGTCAGCTGTTTTGCTCCGGCCGCAAGCCGCGCGAGCCGTCAGATTCGATCGGACGGCTCACAGTGTCGCGGAGCTACGACCCGGGCCGGCGGGCGTTAATGGGCCATTTTTTGCCACGGGCTTCAGCCCAGGTTGCCTTAGCCCAGCGCGTTTTTTCTTTATTACGGTTTTTCGTTGCTGGGTTTTGGGCCGCTGTATAACCGTGGGTATTTTGGGCCATCGCATTTTTCTGCGATTTCCAGTGCATGTAAGTTAATATCTTTTATGTTTTGCACTGTTTAAAACAGAAAATGCCAAAAAATATAATGAACACATTATTATTCTGGGTAAAATTGAACCAACGAGATATTTTGTTCAGAATTTATTATGTGTTTGCATGATGAATTTTTTAGACATCAAAAAAAAATTATAATATTTTTCTTATGTTGATGTCTAAATTGAGACTGAAATGACTCTGATTTTAATTCAGACCAACGTTGTTTTATTATTACGAGTCATCACTTATGATATTTTAATTCCATGTTTTTTCTGCCCAACGGTGTTTTGACATGGAGTTAAAATAAAATACATGACATGTCTATTTTATTTTGCCAACGTAAAATTTCATATTCATGTCAATTACTCATAAAACTCTTTCATGTCCATTACAGCTTCCGCTGCGTTTACTGTCGAACCGTTGACAGGTAGTAACTTCCCTCGTTGGAAGAACTCGATGGAATTATGCCTAGCCGTCCATCAGTTTGATTATGCTTTACGGGAGGATAAACCCGTGGCTCCAACTGTCGGTGTCACGGGGTATGCTGAACTAAAGAAAACTTATGATTCCAAGATGGAAATATGGGAAAAGTCAAATCACATTGCTATGCTTGTGATGAGATCATCCATCTCACCTGACATAATTGGGGCACTACCCAAGAAAAGATACTCCTAAGGAATTCATGGCAGCCCTGGAGGAGCAATTCAAAGGCTCCGACAAGGTTTATGCACATGAACTTTTTCATAAGCTCCTTGGGAAGTATAATAATGATGGTGATGTCAGGGCTCACATTTTAAAGATGGTGAATGCTTGTAACAAATTGAAGGCATTACAATGTGAGCTCAATGACAATCTCCTTGTCATCATGATCTTGGACTCCCTCCCTGAAGAGTTTGATCAATTTAAGATTAACTATAACTCTCTTAAAGAGAAATGGACAATCGCGGAGATATCTCCAAGAATTGTCGAGGAAGAAGAGAGGATTAAGAGGCAAGGAAAGGACCAAGCCTTTTTGGTTGGTTCCTCCAAGAGAAAACACGATGGAGCAAGCTCTTCTAAGCAACAGCCTCAAAAGAAGTTTTTTAAGAAAAATTCATCAAACTCATATAAAGCAAAGGAGAAGGTGGACGATAAGCCTAAAGACAACAAGTGCAACTTCTGCAAGCATGAGGGTCATTATCAGAAAGACTGTCCAGAATTTCTCAAATGGTTGATGAAGAAAGGTACTGATGAAATTACTTTCGTTGATGAAATGTTATATCTTGATTACTCTAGTACCTCTTGGTGGATTGATTCAGGTGCAACTTCTCACGTTGCCAATTCTATGCAGGACTCAAATATAATCCAAACCATAGAAAGGGGGCAAGAAGACTTAAGGTGGCAAATGGAGTCGAAGTTGATGTTGAAGCCATAGGGTCAATCACCTTAGA
Organism: Aegilops longissima; assembly: GCA_021605205.1. Taxonomy (NCBI): domain Eukaryota; kingdom Viridiplantae; phylum Streptophyta; class Magnoliopsida; order Poales; family Poaceae; genus Aegilops; species Aegilops longissima. The sequence goes on along the minus strand of CM038681.1, from coordinate 659,303,969 downwards.
ACTTCACACGGGCTTCCGTCTTCATTTAAATAATGTTCTTTATGTCCCTACCTTAAGTAGGAATTTGATTTCTGTCTCTTGCCTAGATGATAACATGTTTGAGAGCAAGTTTGGGAACAAACAATTTGTTTTGAATTATTGTAATAAGAACGTAGGCCTCGGCGTCGACGAGGCCAATTATATATGTTATCATTGAATGATTCTATCCTGCATGTGAGTGATGTATGTAATACTGAGAAGAAATGGAAGGGATTTAGTACCTCTTCAAATTGTGGCACCGCGTTTAGGCCACATTTCGAGGGGGAGAATTGAAAGACTTATTAAAAATGATGTACTCCTTCCATTAGACTTCTCTGATGCAGACAAATGCATTGACTGTATAAAAGGCAAATACGCAAAAACGATTAAGAAAGGAGCGGTAAGAGCCACGGGAGTCCTTGAACTCATACACACTGACATATGTGGACCCCTTAATGTTAAGTCTATGGATGGTTTTGATTCGTTCATCACCTTCACAGACGACTTTTCTCGATACGGATATATTTATCCTATACGTGATCGATCGGAAGCTTTGGACAAATTCAAAGTGTTCAAAGCCGAAGTTGAGAACCAACTAAACGCTAAAATAAAAGTTGTACGATCAGATCGCCGGGGAGAGTATTATGGTAGGCATGCCCCTTATGGGCAAATTCCAGGACCTTTTGCCAAGTTTCTCTCTGAGAATGGAATTGTTGCCCAGTATTCAATGCCTGGTGAACCTCAACAAAATGGCGTGGCTGAACGCCGAAACCGCACACTTATGGACATGGTGCGAAGCATGCTCAGTCATGCAAGTTTACCAGTCAGCCTATGGATGGAGGCATTAAAGACGGCCGCACATGTGCTAAATCTCGCTCCTACTAAAGCAGTACCGAACACACCTTACGAGATGTGGACGGGAAATAAACCGAGCTTGAATTACTTACGTGTATGGGGCTGTCCCGCTGAGGCTAGAATTTTCAATCCACAACTTAAGAAATTAGATCCAAAGACAGTTAGTTGTTTCTTCATTGGATACCCTTATAGGGGAAAGGGATATCGTTTCTATTGTCCGGGACACACCACCAAGTATGTGGAGACTCGACAAGCAGTATTTTTTGAGGATAACGAAGCCACCGAAATAAGCGAGATAAATCTTGAGGAGAAACGGGTGTGTGTTCCATCCCCGACTATCCAAGAGATTGTTTTGCCACTACAAAGTGTAGTGACGTCTCATGCTAAACCTCAATCTAGCACTTCATGTCATGAGGCTGATGGTGATCCTGAAACTAATGTCAATCCAGAAGGTGAAGAGGATCACCGGTCGCATAATGAAGATGACCCTCAGAACAATGATGCTCCTCCACCACCTCCTCCTGTGGGCAGGCCACGCCAGAGAGAAAGAAAGCCATATCAGATGATTATATCACATACTTGCTTGAGGGTATGAATGATCTGGGAAAGGTGGAGGATCCAACCTCTTATAAGGAAGCCATTAAAAGCGAAAATTCGTCCAAGTGGTTGGTTGCCATGGAAGACGAATTGAAGTCTATGGGCTCAAACGACGTTTGGGACTTAGTAGAAGTTCCCGATGGAGCTAAGAAAGTAGGCTGCAAGTGGGTCTACAAAACCAAGTATGATTCCAAAGGGAATGTCGAACGGTTCAAGGCAAGGCTAGTGGCAAAAGGGTATACAGAGAGAAGGCATTGATTATAAGCAAACCTTCTCTCCTGTGTCAACCAAGGATTCTTTTAGAATCATAATGGCATTAGTAGCTCATTACGACCTAGAACTACACCAAATGGATGTTAAAACGGCATTTCTAAATGGTGACTTAAAAGAAAATGTTTACATGGCTCAGCCAGAAGGCTTTGTTGTGGAAGGGAAGGAACATTTAGCATGTCGTCTAAAGAAATCAATTTATGGCTTGAAGCAAGCTTCAAGAGAGTGGTACCTCAAGTTTGATAAAATTATCAAAACTTTTGGTTTCACCGAAAATGTTGTGGACAACTGCATATACGTTAAGTTTAAAGGCAGTAGGTTCACATTTTTAGTCCTATACGTTGATGACATATTATTGGCATGTAGCGATAAGGATATGCTGCATGAGACCAAGAATTTTCTGTCATCCAGTTTTGATATGAAAGATCTTGGTGAAGCCTCGTATGTCCTCGGCATCGAGATTCATCGAGATAGGTCCAGAGGAACGTTAGGACTATCTCAAAAGGCATACTTTGAGAGAGTACTGAAAAAATTCAATATGCATAAGTGCTCACCCTCACCTGCTCCTATAGTTAAGGGCGATAAGTTTGGGACATTTCAATGTCCAAGGAACCAATGTGAAACTGATCAGATGAAGGCGGTTCCTTATGCTTCAGCTGTTGGAAGCATTATGTATGCTCAAGTGTGTACACGCCCAGACTTATGTTTTGTAACCGGGGTGCTTGGCAGATACCAATCAAATCCAGGACCGGACCACTGGAAGGCCGCAAAGAAAGTCTTGCGTTATATGCAAGGAACTAAGGATTTCATGCTTACATATAAAAGAACTGATAACCTAGAAATTGTTGGTTATTCAGACTCTGATTTTGCCGGGTGTGTGGATAGTATGAGATCCACGTCAGGTTATATATTCACACTCGCGGGAGGAGCTATATCGTGGAAAAGCTCCAAACAAACGTTGACTGCTGGATCTACTATGCAAGCAGAATTTGTAGCATGTTATGAGGCCACTGGGCAGGCTGTATGGCTAAAGAATTTTATTCCCGGACTTAAAGTGGTTGACAGCATATCTAAACCAATTTTATTGTACTGCGATAATGAACCAGCAGTTTTCTATACGAGTAACAACAGGTCAAGTAATGCTGCCAGACACATTGACATAAAGTATCGTGTTGTGGAAGATAGAATCCAGGATCAAACAGTTGATGTTAAACATATAAAAACGAAGCATATGCTTGCGGATCCGCTAACAAAAGGCTTACCGCCCAGCATTTTTCGTGAGCATGTTGCCAGCATGGGACTACTGGAAGCCTGATGATTCTGGAATAAGAGGACCATTAGATAAACCACTCCCCAATTAGCAAAATGTTTTCCATTTCGAAATAGGCGGGTGTGCTATAAGTGTTGAGGTTCTATGGCATTTCGAGCTGTTGTAACACCTCACTTTGGTACATCATTCCTATGTAGAATGGGCGAATGAAGTTAAGCCTAACGATCAAGGGGGAGAATGTTGGTTTTGATCTGACGGCTTAAACAAGCCAGATTAAATCTATTAGTCTAACAGAAAAAAAAGAAAGGATAACGATAAGTGATGGGGTCCACGTACCAACGTACGTGAGCCTCGATCAGAACTAATGCGCCCTGATCGGGGGCGCCTAAAAACCAACTCAGGTTTTGGGTCCCCTGTCGCCAGCGCCATATAAAAGGATACGGGAGAGAGCTGGCCACCTGCGCGATCACAGTTCACGTACGGTTTTCTCTCCTCCCGATATTCTCACCCCATCCGATAGGGGGAGCGCTGCAGCGACGGGAAGACCTAAGCCAGCAGCCGCCGCCGTCCCCGGCCAGTCCCGGTGGCGTCATGAAGGAATCAGGACGTCGAGGAGAACCTCTGCTTCGACTACATCACCCCTGCATCACGCCTGCACCGAGCAGGCGATCATGTCCACTCCCATGACATGTAAAGAAACCCTAAACCCTTCTTTGTTCATGCTGTGAGGTGATCTAGATGCAATTAGATTCTGCTAATGGCATCTCATAGATGCATAATTATTCCAACAATGGATGCATGCTCCAGCCAGAACACTCTCGTTTCTGAATTAAGAGCTAGACCTACTAACACCAGTAATAAACACCACGTGCACAGGCTATTATCTGAAGTGGCGGAGCAGGATCATGAATATGGATCTCTCCATGGGACTCAGGCAGCACAACACGATCGAGAGCGCTCAAGAAAATCCGTCTGAATCTTGCGTGGATGCACTGAACAAATTGTGCAGGCGGTGCTATCTACTGGGTTCAGAACACGCTGCTAAAGCAGGAGGGAGGGATAGCTCTGCTCGTGCTCATCCATCGCATTCGCCTGTTCTCCTGTCGCTCGGCTCCACTGCCTGCCTTCCTTAACTAATCATCATAATCAATCCGGCCGGGTGCTTAATTTGGGCAGGCCGCGTCAACATCATTGATGCATGCATGCATGGACCCTCAGCTCGTCTCATCTCAGTGCGCGGACAAGGACCATACATGCATTGTCTGAATCTGATCATTGCTAGTACTACTCCCTCTGTTCACTTATAGTGCTCTAAACAGTTCAAAACCAGCTATCTTAAAGGGAAAGCATCCAGTGCTCCCAGCCTTAGGGTACTCCCAGTGCTTCAATGTCAAAAAAACATTTTTAGATGTTTCAAAAAATTACGGAAAAATTTAGAATGTTCACAAGGAATGCCACTACATCCCCTAAAAATTTCAGGTCCAAAATCAAAATGTACATTGAGAAACAATAAAGAGAAATCCATATCTGAATAGTGGTAATGTTGCTTTTGTCTCTTCTTTACACTATTCATGCTAGATTTCACATTTTTGTTTCTCAATGTGTGTTTCGAGTTTGGGGCTGAAATTTTTAGGGCTTGTAGTCACATTCATTGTGAACATTCACAACTTTTTTTGAATTTTTTGAATGATTAATTTAAAAAAAAACATTGGAGTACCGGGAGTACCCCAAGGCTGGGAGCACCGGATACTTTCCCCTGTCTTAAACGCCTTATAGAAACGAACGAACGGAGGGAGTACTATTACCCAATCCAGCAGTTTGCGTGGAACAAAAACAGTACCCCTACTATAGTATGCCTGAAAGAATTTACCCAGCAGCAAGTAGTACTAACAACATTTACAAGATGAAGGAGTGACCGAAGGGCAAGACAATCTAAAAGATTATATTACTAAGTTCCATAAAAATCTTTTTAGTGAACCTGAGATTAAAACTCTAAAAATGGACTCTAGTGGTGTGGAAACAATCATTGAGGAAGAGAGAGAGTTTCTCATCAGGAAGTTTACTATGGAGGAAATGAAGAATGCAGTATTTGGAATGGAGAAAAACAAAGCTGCGCGCCCGGATGGTTTTAACATTGAGTTTTATCAACATTATTGGGACCTAGTAAAAAATGACCTATTTGCAATGTTAGAGGAATTTTATGAACACGATTTAGACCTAGACAGGTTGAATTATGGAATAATCTCCCTCATGCCAAAAGGGAGTGATGCGGATAGAATTCAGAAGTACAGACCGATATGTTTGCTGAATGTGATCTTTAAAATTTTCACTAAAATTTTAGTCAATAGACTTATAATGGTGATATCTGGGGTGATTAGGGCATCTCAAACTGCCTTTATCAAAGGGAGTATATTTTGGAGGGGGTGCTGGTGTTGCACGAAACCTTGAATTCTATGCACAAGGCCAAAAAGTCAGGGGTCCTCTTTAAAATTGATTTTGAAAAGGCCTTTGACAATGTTAAATGGCCTTTTCTTTTTCACACACTTAAGATGAAAAAAATTCCCTGATAGAATGATCAATTGGATGATGAAGACAGTGACTGGGGGGGGAGTATCTGTTAAGGTGAATGGAGAGGTTGTCCCTTTTTTTAAAACTCACCAAGGTCTAAGGCAGGGGGACTCCATGTCTCCTTTGCTTTTTGATCTAGCTGCTGATGTCTTGGCAATTTTGTTTGATAGAGCTGTGGACAAAAAATAATTAGGGGACTTTCTAAAAATCACAGGGAAAATGATGTGTCTATTTTGCAATATGCAGATGACACTACCATTTTATTCCAAGATGATTTGGAACAAGCCAAAAATGTCAAGAGAATTTGAACCTGTTTGAGATTATGTCTGGATTGAAAATTAATTTTCATAAGAGTGAAGTGATCTGCATTGGGATGAATGAGGACAGAGCAAAAACATTTGAAGAAATTCTAACATGCAAGAAAGGTATTTTGCCTTTCAAATATCTCGGGATACCTATAGATGAAAAAAGATTGAAGGGGAGTGATTGGAACCCATCCATTAACAAAATGGCCAAGAAAAAGGGGGCTTGGTGTTGGGGAACGTTGCAGAAAATTAAAATTTTTCCTACGGTTTCACCAGGATCCATCTATGAGTTCATCTAGCAACGAGTCATGGGAGAGTGATTGCATCTACATACCACTTGTAGATCGCGTGCGGAAGCGTTCAATGGAACGGGGATGATGGAGTCGTACTCGCCGTGATTCAGATCACCGATGACCTAGTGCTGAACGGACAGCACCTCCGCGCTCAACACACGACGGAGCGGATGACGTCTCCTCCTTCTTGATCCAGCAAGGGGAAGGAGAGGTTGATGATGATCCAGCAGCACGACGGCGTGGTGGTGGATGCAGCAGAACTCCCGGCAGGCTTCGCTAAGCAACTACGGGAGGAGGAGGAGGTGTTGCAGGAGGAGGAGGCGCCAGGCTTATCGGTGTGGCCACCCCTCCTCCCTCCCTTTATATAGGTGCAAGAGAGGGGGGGCGCAGCCTTGCCCCTTCCTCCAAGGAAGGGGTGCGGTTAAGAGGGGGAGGAGTCCATCCTCCCAAGGCACCCCTGAGGTGCCTTCCCTTTAGGACTCTCCCTTTTCTTATATCTTGGCGCATGGGCCTCTTGGGGCTGGTGCCCTTGGCCCATATAGGCCAAGGCGCACCCCTACAGCCCATGTGGCCCCCGGGCAGGTGGACCCCGGTGGACCCCGAACCCCTTCGGCACTCCGGTACAATACCGATAACTTGAAACTTTTCCGCGACCAAAATAAGACTTCCTATATATAAATCTTTACCTCCGGACCATTCCGAACTCCTCGTGACGTCCGGGATCTCATCCGGACTCCAAACAACATTCGGTTTGCTGCATACTCATATTCATACAACCCTAGCGCCACCGAACCTTAGTGTGTAGACCCTACGGGTTCGGGAGACATGCAGACATGACCGAGACGGCTCTCGGGCAATAACCAACAGCAGGATCTGGATACCCATGTTGGCTCCAACATGCTCCTCGATGATATCATCGGATGAACCACGATGTCGAGGATTCAATCAACCCGTATACTATTCCCTTTGTCAATCGGTATTTTACTTGCCCGAGATTCGATCGTCGGTATCCCAATACCTCGTTCAATCTCGTTGCCGGCAAGTCACTTTACTCGTACCGTAATGCATGATCCTGTGACCAAACACTTGGTCACTTTGAGCTCATTATGATGATGCACTACAGAGTGGGCCCAGTGATACCTCTCCGTCATACGGAGTGACAAATCCCAATCTCGATCCGTGTCAACCCAACAAACACTTTTGGAGATACCTGTAATGCACCTTTATAGTCACCCGATTACGTTGTGACGTTTGGTACACCCAAAGCACTCCTACGGTATCCGGAGTTACGATCTCATGGTCTAAGGAAGAGATACTTGACATTGGAAAAGCTCTAGCAAAACGAACTATACGATCTTGTGCTATGCTTAGGATTGGGTCTTGTCCATCACATCATTCTCCTAATGATGTGATCCCGTTATCAATGACATCCAATGTCCATAGTCAGGAAACCATGACTATCTGTTGATCAACGAGCTAGTCAACTAGAGGCTCACTGGGGACATTTTGTGGTATATGTATTCACACGTGTATTACGATTTCCGGATAATACAATTATAGCATGAATAAAAGACAATTATCATGAACAAGGAAATATAATAATAATACTTTTATTATTGCCTCTAGGGCATATTTCCAACAGTCTCCCACTTGCACTAGAGTCAATAATCTAGTTACATTATGATGAATCGAACACCCATAGAGTTCGGTGTTGATCATGTTTTGCTCATGAACAGGTTTAGTCAACGGATCTGCGACATTCAGATCCGTATGGACTTTGCAAATTTTTATGTCCCCATCTTGAACATTTTCACGAATGGAGTTGAAGCGACGCTTGATGTGCCTGGTCTTCTTGTGAAACCTGGGCTCCTTGGCAAGTGCAATAGCTCCAGTGTTGTCACAGAAGAGTTTGATCGGCTCCGACGCATTCGGTTTGACTCCTAGGTCGGTGATGAACTCCTTCACCCAAATTGCTTCATGTGCTGCCTCCGAGGCTGCCATGTACTCCGCTTCACATGTAGAGATCCCGCCACGACGCTCTGCTTGCAGCTGCACCAGCTTCTTGCTCCACCATTTAACATATACACGTATCCGGTTTGTGACTTTGAGTCATCAGATCTGTGTCGAAGCTAGCATCGACGTAACCCTTTGACGAGCTCTTCGTCACCTCCATAAACGAAACATGTCCTTTGTCCTTTTCGGTAATTCAGGATATTCTTGACCGCTGTCCGGTGTTCCTTGCCGGGATTACTTTGGTACCTGCCTACCAAACTTACGGCAAGGTTTACATCAGGTCTGGTACACAGCATGGCATACATAATAGAACCTATGGCCGAGGCATAGGGGATGACGCTCATCTCTTCTTTATCTTTTGCCGTGGTCGGGCATTGAGCCGAGCTCAATCTCACACCTTGTAGTACAGGCAAGAACCCTTTCTTGGACTGATCCATTTTGAACTTCTTCAAAATCTTATCAAGGTATGTGCTTTGTGAAAGACCTATGAGGCGTCTTGATCTATCTCTATAGATCTTGATGCCTAATATATAAGCAGCTTCTCCAAGGTCCTTCATTGAAAAACTTTTATTCAAGTAGGCCTTAATGTTGTCCAAGAGTTCTATATCATTTCCCATCAAAAGTATGTCATCTACATATAATATGAGAAATGCTACAGAGCTCCCACTCACTTTCTTGTAAACGCAGGCTTCTCCATAAGTCTGCATAAACCCAAACGCTTTGATCATCTCATCAAAGCGAATGTTCCAACTCCGAGATGCTTGCACCAGCCCATAAATGGATCGCTGGAGCTTGCATACTTTGTTAGCATTCTTAGGATCGACAAAACCTTCCGGCTGCATCATATATAGCTCTTCCTTAAGATAACCGTTAAGGAACGCTGTTTTGACGTCCATCTGCGATATCTCATAATCATAGTATGCGGCATTTGCTAACATGATTCGGACGGACTTAAGCTTCGCTACTGGAGAGAAAGTCTCATCGTAGTCAATCCCTTGAACTTGTCGATGACCCTTAGCGACAAGTCGAGCTTTATAGATGGTAACATTACCATCCGCGTCCGTCTTCTTCTTAAAGATCCATTAGTTTTCTATCGCTCGCCGATCATCGGGCAAGTCTGTCAAAGTCCATACTTTGTTTTCATACATGGATCCTATCTCAGATTGCATGGCTTCAAGCCATTTGTTGGAATCTGGGCCCGCCATCGCTTCTTCATAGTTCAAGGTTCACCGTTGTCTAACAACATGATTTCCGGGACAGGGTTGCCGTACCACACAGTGTGGGAACGTGTCCTAGTGGACCTGAAGTTCAGTAGCAACTTGATCCAAAGTACCTTGATCATCATCATTAATTTCCTCTCCGATCGGTGTAGGCACCACAGAACATTTTCCTGAGCTGCACTACTTTCCGGTTCAAGAGGTAGTACTTCATTGAGTTCTACTTTCCTCCCACTTACTCCTTTCGAGAGAAACTCTTTTTCCAGAAAGGATCCGTTCTTGGCAACAAAGATCTTGCCTTCGGATCTAAGGTAGAAGGTATACCCAATGGTTTCCTTAGGGTATCCTATGAAGACGCATTTTTCCGACTTGGGTTCGAGCTTTTCAGGTTGAAGTTTCATGACATAAGCATCGCATCCTAAAACTTTTAGAAACGACAGCTTAGGTTTCTTCCCAAACCATAATTCGTACGGTGTCGTCTCAACGGATTTAGACGGTGCCCTATTTAAAGTGAATGTAGCTGTCTCTAGAGCGTATCCCCAAAATGATAGCGGTAAATCGGTAAGAGACATCATAGATCGCACCATATCCAATAGAGTGCGATTACGACGTTCGGACACACCGTTACGCTGAGGTGTTCCAGGCGGTATGAGTTGTGAAACGATTCCACATTTCCTTAAGTGTGTACCAAATTCGTGACTTAAATATTCTCCTCCACGATCTGATCGCAAGAATTTTATCTTTCGGTCACATTGATTCTCTACTTCATTCTGAATTTCCTTGAACTTTTCAAAGGTCTCAGACTTGTGTTTCATCAAGTAGACATACCCATATCTACTCAAGTCATCAGTGAGAGTGAGAACATAACGATATCCTCCGCGAGCCTCAACACTCATTGGACCGCACACATCGGTATGTATGATTTCCAATAAGTTGGTTGCTCGCTCCATTGTTCCGAAGAACGGAGTCTTGGTCATCTTGCCCATGAGGCATGGTTCGCATGTGTCAAATGATTCATAATCGAGAGACTCTAAAAGTCCATCAGCATGGAGCTTCTTCATGCGCTTGACACCAATGTGACCAAGGCGGCAGTGCCACAAGTATGTGGGACTATCGTTATCAACTTTACATCTTTTGGTATTCACACTATGAACATGTGTAACATTACGTTCGAGATTCATTAAGAATAAACCATTGACCATCGGAGCATGACCATAAAACATTTCTCTCATATGAATAGAACAACCATTATTCTCGGATTTAAATGAGTAGCCATCTCGTATTAAACGAGATCCTGATATAATGTTCATGCTCAAACTTGGTACTAAATAACAATTATTGAGGTTTAAAACTAATCCCGTAGGTAAATGTAGAGGTAGCGTGCCGACGGCGATCACATCGACCTTGGAACCATTCCCGACGCACATCGTCACCTCGTCCTTCGCCAGTCTCCGTTTATTCCGCAGCTCCTGCTGTGAGTTACATATATGATCAACGGCACCGGTATCAAATACCCAGGAGTTACTACGAGTACTGGTAAGGTACACATCAATTACATGTATATCAAATATACCTTTAGTGTTGCCGGCCTTCTTGTCTGGTAAGTATTTGGGGCAGTTCCGCTTCCAGTGACCCTTCCCTTTGCAATAAAAGCACTCAGTCTCAGGCTTGGGTCCATTCTTTGACTTCTTCCCGGCAACTGGCTTACCGGGCGCGGCAACATCCTTGCCGTCCTTCTTGAAGTTCTTCTTTCCCTTGCCCTTCTTGAACTTAGTGGTTTTATTGACCATCAACACTTGATGCTCCTTCTTGATTTCTACCTCTGCTGACTTCACATTGAAAATACTTCAGAATAGTTTTCACCATCCCCTGCATATTGTAGTTCATCACAAAGCTCTTGTAGCTTGGTGGGAGCGATCAAGGATTCTGTCAATGACCGCCTCGTCAGGAGGTTAATGTCCATTTGGGACAACGGTTGTGCAACCAGACATTTTGAGTATGTGCTCACCGATGAACTATTTTCCTCCATCTTACAACTGTAGAACTTGTCGGAGACTTCATATCTCTCGACCCGGGCATGAGCTTGGAAAACCATTTTCAGCTCCTTGAACATCTCATATGCTCCGTGTTGCTCAAAACGCTTTTGGAGCCCTAGTTCTAAGCTGTAAAGCATGCCTCACTGAACGAGGGAGTAATCATCAGCACGAGACTGCCAAGCATTCATAATGTCTTGGTTCTCTGGGATGGGTGCATCACCTAGCGGTGCTTCTAGGACATATTGTTTCTTGGCTCCTATGAGGATGATCCTCAGGTTCCGGACCCAGTCCTAATAGTTGCTGCCATCGTCTTTCAGCTTGGTTTTCTCTAGGAACGCGTTGAAGTTCATGGTGACATGAGCGTTGGCCATTTGATCTACAAGACATATTTTGCAAAGGCTTTAGACTAAGTTCATGATAATTAAGTTCATCTAATCAAATTGTTTAATGCACTCCCACTCAGATTTGACATCCCTCTAGTCATCTAAGTGTTACATGATCCGAGACGACTAGGCCGTGTCCGATCATCACGTGAGACGGACTAGTCATCGTCGGTGAACATCTCCATGTTGATCGTATCATCCATACGACTCATGTTCGACCTTTCGGTCTCTTGTGTTCCGAGGCCATGTCTGTACATGCTACGCTCGTCAAGTTGACCCTAAGTGTTTATGCATGTGTAAAACTGTCTTACACCCGTTGTATGTGAACGTAAGGATCTATCACACCGATCATCACGTGGTGCTTCAAAGCATTTAACTTTAGCAACGGTGCACAGTTAGGGGAACACTTTCTTGAAATTATTATAAGGGATCATCTTATTTACTACCGTCGTTCTAAGTAAACAAGATGCATAAAACATAATAAACATCACATGCAATTATATAAAGTAGTGACATGATATGGCCAATATCGTATAGCTCCTTTGATCTTCATCTTCGGGGCTCCATGATCATCTTGTCACCGGCATGACACCATGATCTCCATCATCATGATCTCCATCATCGTGTCTCCATGAAATTGCTCGCCAAGTATTACTTCTACTACTATGGCTAACACGTTTAGCAATAAAGTAAAGTAATTTACATGGCGTTGAATCAATGACTCGCAGGTCATACAATAATTAAGACAACTCCTATGGCTCCTGCCGGTTGTCATACTCATCGACATGCAAGTCGTGATTCCTATTACAAGAACATGATCTCATACATCACAATATATCATTCATCATTCATCACAACTTCTGGCCATATCACATCACGTGACAATTGCTGCAAAAACAAGTTAGGCGTCCTCTAATTGTTGTTGCATCTTTTACGTGGCTGCAATTGGGTTCTAGCAAGAACGTTTTCTTACCTACGAATATCCACAACGTGATTTTTGTCAACTTCTATTTACCCTTCATAAGGACCCTTTTCAACTAATCCGCTCCAACTAAAGTAGGAGAGACAGACACCCGCTAGCCACCTTATGCAACTAGTGCATGTCAGTCGGTGGAACCTGTCTCACGTAAGCGTACGTGTAAGGTCGGTCCGGGCCGCTTCATCCCACAATACCGCTGAAGCAAGAAAAGACTAGTAGCGGCAAGCAAGTTGACAAGATCTACGTGAAGGAAATATGCCCTAGAGGCAATAATAAAAGTTATTATTTATTTCCTTATATCATGATAAATGTTTATTATTCATGCTAGAATTGTATTAACCGGAAACATAATACATGTGTGAATATATAGACAAACAGTATGTCACTAGTATGCCTCTACTTGACTAGCTTGTTAATCAAAGATGGTTATGTTTCCTAACCATGAACAAGGAGTTGTTATTTGATTAACAAGGTCACATCATTAGTTGAATGATCTGATTGACATGACCCATTCCGTTAGCTTAACAGTTGATCGCTTAGTATGTTAATGCTTTCTTCATGACCCATACATGTTCCTATAACTATGAGATTATGCAACTCCGTTTACGGAGGAACACTTTGGTACTACCAAACGTCACAACGAATCGGGTGATTATAAAGGAGTACTACAGGTGTCTCCAAAGGTACTTGTTGGGTTGGCGGATTTCGAGATTAGGTTTTGTCACTCCGATTGTCGGAGAGGTATCTCCAGGCCTTCTCGGTAATGCACATCACTTAAGCCTTGCAAGCATTACAACTAATGAGTTAGTTGTGAGATGATGTATTACGGAACGAGTAAAGAGACTCACCGGTAACGAGATTGAACTAGGTATTGGATACCGACGATCGAATCTCGGGTAAGTAACATACCGATGACAAAGGGAACAACGTATGTCGTTATGCGGTTTGACCGATAAAGATCTTCGTAGAATATGTAGGAACCAATATGGGCATCCAGGTTCCGCTATTGGTTATTGACCGAGAATGGTTCTAGGTCATGTCTACATAGTTCTCGAACCCGTAGGGTCCGCACGCTTAACGTTTCGATGACAGTTCATTATGAGTTTATAAGTATTGATGCACCAAAGTTTGTTCGAGTCCGGATGTGATCACGGACATGACGAGGAGTCTCGAAATGGTCGAGACATAAATATTGATATATTGGAAGCCTATGTTTGGACTTGGAATGGTTCCGAGTGAAAACAGGATGTTCTGGAACACCGGGGTTACTGGAACCCCGGGGTATATGGGCCTTCATGGGCCTCAAGGAGAAGGAGAAGGGCCGGCCAAGGTGGGCTGCGCGCCCCCTCCCCTTCCAGTCCGAATAGGACAAGAGAGAGGCGGCGCCTTCCCTCTTCCCCTCCCCAATCCTACTCCAACTAGGAGGGGGGAGTCCTACTCCGGTGGGAGTAGGACTCCTCCTTGCGCGCCTCCCCTTGGGCGGCCACCTCCCCTTGCCTCCTTTATATACGGGGCGGGGGCACCCCATGATACACAAGTTGATCTACGGATCTTGCCTTAGCCGTGTGCGGTGCCCCTTCCACCATATTCCACTCCGGTCATATCGTCATGAGCTTAGGCGAAGCCTGCGCCGGAGAAGTCATATCGTCGCGGAGCTTAGGCGAAGCCCTGCGTCGGTGGAGCATCAACATCGTCACCACGCCGCCGTCGTCTTGTGGAACTCATCCCGACACTTTGCTGGATCGAGTCCGGGATCGCCATCGAGCTGAACGTGTGCAGAACTCGGAGGTGCCGACGTTCGGTGCTTGGATCGGTCGGATCGTGGAGACGTACGACTACATCAACCGCGTTGTTATAACGCTTCCGCTTTCGGTCTACGAGGGTACATGGACGGACACTCTCCCCTCTCGTTGCTATGCCATCACCATGGTCTTGCGTGATCGTAGGAATTTTTTTGAAATTACTACGTTACCCAACAATGGCATCCGAGCCTGGTTTTATGCGTTGATGTCATGTGCACGAGTAGAACACAAGTGAGTTGTGGACGATACAAGTCATACTGCCTACCAGCATGTCATACTTTGGTTCAGCGGTATTGTGAGATGAAGCGGCCGGACCGACATTACGTGACGCTTACGCGAGACTGGTTTCACCGCTCCGAGCACTCGTTGCTTAAAGGTGACCGGCGGGTGTCTCTCTCACTTTAGTTGAATCGAGTATGGCTACGCCCGGTCCTTGAGAAGGTTAAAACGGAGTCTATTTGACGAAGTATCGTTGTGGTTTTGATGCGTAGGTAAGAACGGTTCTTGCTCAGCCCGTAGCAGCCACGTAAAACTTGCAACAACAAAGTAGAGGACGTCTAACTTGTTTTTGCAGGGCATGTCGTGATGTGATATGGTCAAGACGTGATGCTATATTTTATTGTATGAGATGATCATGTTTTGTAACCGAGTTATCGACAACTGGCAGGAGCCATATGGTTGTTGCTTTATTGTATGAAATGCAAACGCCATGTAATTGCTTTACTTTATCACTAAGGAGTAGCGATAGTCGTAGAAGCAATAGTTGGCGAGACGACAATGATGCTACGATGGAGATCAAGGTGTCGCGCCGGTGACGATGGTGATCATGACGGTGCTTCGGCGATGGAGATCACAAGCACAAGATGATGATGACCATATCATATCACTTATATTGATTGCATGTGATGTTTATCCTTTATGCATCTTATCTTGCTTTGTATGACGGTAGCATTATAAGATGATCTCTCACTAAAAATTATCAAGAAGTGTTCTCCCTGAGTATGCACCGTTGCGAAAGTTCTTCGTGCTGAGACACCACGTGATGATCGGGTGTGATAGGCTCTACGTTCAAATACAACGGGTGCAAAACAGTTGCGCACGCAGAATACTCAGGTTAAACTTGACGAGCCTAGCATATAACAGATATGGCCTCGAACACGGAGACCGAAGGTCGAACGTGAATCATATAGTAGATATGATCAACATAGTGATGTTCACCATTGAAACTACTCCATCTCACGTGATGATCGGACATGGTTTAGTTGATTTGGATCACGTAATCACTTAGATGACTAGAGAGATGTCTGTCTAAGTGGGAGTTTTTTAATATGATTAATTGAACTTAAATTTATCATGAACTTAGTACCTGATAGTATTTTGCTTGTCTATGTTTACTGTAGATAGATGGCTCGTGCTGTTGTTCCATTGAATTTTAATGCGTTCCTTGAGAAAGCAAAGTTGAAAGATGATGGTAGCAATTACACGGACTGGGTCCGTAACTTGAGGATTATCCTCATTGCTGCACGTAAAAATTACGCCCTGGAAGCACCGCTGGGTGACAGCTCTGCTGCAGATCTTTGAGCGAAGTTGTGAACGTCCGCAAAGCAGTAGCTGATGACTACTCTATAGTTCGAGTGTGCCATGCTTTACGGCTTAGAACCGGGTCTTCAACGACGTTTTGAACGTCATGGAGCATATGAGATGTTCCAGGAGTTGAAGTTAATATTTCAAGCAAATGCCCGGATTGAGAGATATGAAGTCTCCAATAAGTTCTATAGCTGCAAGATGGAGGAGAATAGTTACGTCGGTGAGCACATACTCAAAATGTCTGGGTATAACAATCACTTAATTCAGCTGGGAGTTAATCTTTCGGATGATAGTGTCATTGACAGAATTCTCCAATCATCGCCACCAAGCTACAAGAGCTTCGTGATGAACTATAATATGCAAGGGATGACTAAGACAATTCTCGAGCTCTTCGCGATCTTTGAAAGCATGGAGGTAGAAATCAAGAAAGAGCATCAAGTGTTGATGGTCAGCAAGACCACTAGTTTCAAGAAAAGGGCAAAGGGAAGAAGAAGGAAACTTCAAAAGAACAGCAAGAAAGTTGCTGATCAAGAGAAGAAACCCAAGTCTGGACCTAAGCCTGAAACGAGTGTTTTTTACCGCAAGCGATCGACTTTGGAAGCGGAACTGCCCCAAGTATTTGGCGGATAAGAAGGATGGCAAGGTGATCAAAGGTATATGTGATATACATGTTATTGATGTGTACCTTACTAATACTCGCAGATAGTACCAGGTATTTGATACTGGTTACATTGCTAATATTTGCAACTCAAACAGGAACTACGGATTGCTTAAGATTGGCTAAGGACGAGGTGACGATCGCGGCGTTGGAAATGGTTCCAAAGTCGATGTGATCGCGATCGGCACGCTACCTCTACATCTACCTTCGGATTAGTTTTAGACCTAAATAATTTTTATTTGGTGCCGGCGTTGAGCATGAACATTATATCTGGATCTTGTTTATTGCGAGACGGTTATTCATTTAAATCAGAGAATAATGGTTGTTCTATTTATATGAGTAATATCTTTTATGGTCATGCACCCTTGAAGAATGGTCTATTCTTGTTGAATCTCGACAGTAGTAATACACATATTCATAATGTTGAAACCAAAAGATGCAGAGTTGATAATGATAGTGCAACCTATTTGTGGCACTGCCGTTTAGGTCATATCGGTGTAAAACGCATGAAGAAACTCCATCTTGATGGGCTTCGGAATCACTTGATTATGAATCACTTGGTACTTGCGAACCGTGCCTCATGGGCAAGATGACCAAAACGCCGTTCTCGGAACTATGGAGCGAGCAACTGATTTGTTGGAAATCATACATACCGATGTTTGTGGTCCAATGAATGTTGAGGCACGCTTGGCGGGTATCGTTATTTTCTCACCTTCACAGATGACTTGAGCAGATATGGGTATATCTACTTAATGAAACACAAATCTAAAACATTTGAAAAGTTCAAAGAATTTCAGAGTGAAGTGGAAAATCATCGTAACAAGAAAATAAAGTTTCTACGATCTGATCGTGGAGGAGAATATTTGAGTTACGAGTTTGGTTTACATTTGAAACAATGTGGAATAGTTTCGCAACTCACGCCACCCGGAACACCACAGAGAAATGGTGTGTCCGAACATCGTAATCGTACTTTACTAGATATGGTGCGATCTATGATGTCTATTTCCGATTTACCGCTATCGTTTTGGGGTTATGCTTTAGAGACGGCCACATTCACGTTGAATAGGACACCGTCAAAATCCGTTGAGACGACGCCTTATGAACTGTGGTTTGGCAAGAAACCAAAGTTGTCGTTTCTTAAAGTTTGGGGATGCGATGCTTATGTAAAGAAACTTCAACCAGATAAGCTCGAACCCAAATCGGAAAAATGTGTCTTCATAGGATACCCAAAGGAGACTGTTGGGTACACCTTCTATCACAGATCTGAAGGCAAGATTTTCGTTGCTAAATTCGGATCCTTTCTAGAGAAGGAGTTTCTCTCGAAAGAAGTGAGTGGGAGGAAAGTAGAACTTGATGAGATAATCAGATCTGCTCCCTTATTGGAAAGTAGTTCATCACAAGAAATGGTTCTGTGACAACTACACCAATTAGTGAGGAAACTAATGATGATGATCATGAAGCTTCAGATCAAGTTGCTCTTGAACCTCGAGGTCAACCAGAGTAAAATACGCACTGAGAGTGGTACGGTAATCCTATTCGAAGTCATGTTACTTGACCATGGCGAACCTACGAACTATGAAGAAGCGATGGTGAGCCCAGATTCGCAAAATGGCTGGAAGCCATGAAATCTGAGATGGGATCCATGTATGAGAACAAAGTATGGACTTTGGTTGACTTGCCGATGATCGGCAAGCCATTGAAAATAAATGGATCTTTAAGAAGAAGACCAGCGCCGATGGTAATGTAACTGTCTACAAAGCTCGACTTGTTGCAAAAGGTTTTCGACAAGTTCAAGGGGTTGACTACGATGAGACTTTCTCACCGAAGCGATGCTTAAGTCTGTCCGAATCATGTTAGCAATTGCTGCATTTTATGATTATGAAATTTGGCAAATGGATGTAAAACCGCATTCTTGAATGGATTTCTAGAAGAAGAGTTGTATATGATGCAACCAGAAGGTTTTGTCGATCCAAAGGGTGCTAACAAAGTGTGGAAGCTCCAACGATCAATTTATGGTCGGTGCAAGCCTCTCGGAGTTGGAATAAACGCTTTGATAGTGTGATCAAAGCATATGGGTTTGTCTGCAGACTTTTGGAGAAGCCTGTATTTACAAGAAAGTGAGTGGGAGCTCAGTAGCATTTCGATATTATATGTGGACGACATATTATTAATTGGAAATGATATAGAATTTCTGGATAGCATAAAAGGATACTTGAATAAAAGTTTTTCAATGAAAGACCTCGGTGAAGCTGCTTACATATTGGGCATCAAGATCTATAGAGATAGATCAAGACGCTTAATTGGACTTTCACAAAGCACATACCTTGATAAAGTTTTGAAAAAGTTCAAAATGGATCAGCAAAGAAAGGTTTTTACCTGTGTTGCAAGGTGTAAGATTGAGTCGGACTCAATGCCCGACCACAAGCAGAAGATAGAGAGAAAATGAAAGATGTTCCTATGCTTCAGCCATAGGCTCTATCATGTATGCAATGCTGTGTACCAGACCGACGATGCTTAGCTGTAAGCTTGGCGGGAAGGTACCAAAGTAATCCAGAGTGGATCATGGACAGCGGTCAAGAACATCTGAAATACCGAAAAGGACTAAGGATATGTTTCTCGTATATGGAGGTGACAAAGAGCTAGTCGTAAATGGTTACGTCGATGCAAGCTTTGACACCGATCCGGACGATTCTAAATCGCAAACCGGATACGTGTTTTTATTAAACGGTGGAGCTGTCAGTTGGTGCAGTTCTAAACAAAGCGTCGTGGCGGGATCTACATGTGAAGCGGAGTACATAGCTGCTTCAGAAGCAGCAAATGAAGGAGTGCGGATGAAAGAGTTCATTTCCGATCTAGGTGTCATACCTAGTGCATCGGGACCGATGAAGATCTTTCGTGACAATATGGTGCAATTGCCTTGGCAAAGGAATCCAGATTTCACAAGAGGACCAAGCACATCAAGAGACGCTTCAATTCCATTCGGGACCAAGTCCAAGTGGGAGACATAGAGATTTGCAAAATACATACGGATCTGAATGTTGCAGACCGTTGACTAAGCCTCTTCCACGAGCAAAACATGATCAGCACCAAGACTCCATGGGTGTTAGGATCATTACTTTGTAATCTAGATTATTGACTCTAGTGCAAGTGGGAGATGAAGGAAATATGCCCTAGAGGCAATAATAAAAGTTATTATTTATTTCCTTATATCATGATAAATGTTTATTATTCATGCTAGAATTGTATTAACCGGAAACATAATACATGTGTGAATATATAGACAAACAGTATGTCACTAGTATGCCTCTACTTGACTAGCTTGTTAATCAAAGATGGTTATGTTTCCTAACCATGAACAAGGAGTTGTTATTTGATTAACAAGGTCACATCATTAGTTGAATGATCTGATTGACATGACCCATTCCGTTAGCTTAACAGTTGATCGTTTAGTATGTTAATGCTTTCTTCATGACCCATACATGTTCCTATAACTATGAGATTATGCAACTCCGTTTACGGAGGAACACTTTGGTACTACCAAACGTCACAACGAATCGGGTGATTATAAAGGAGTACTACAGGTGTCTCCAAAGGTACTTGTTGGGTTGGCGATTTGAGATTAGGTTTTGTCACTCCGATTGTCGGAGAGGTATCTCGAGCCTTCTCGGTAATGCACATCACTTAAGCCTTGCAAGCATTACAACTAATGAGTTAGTTGTGAGATGATGTATTACGGAACGAGTAAAGAGACTTACCGGTAACGAGATTGAACTAGGTATTGGATACCGACGATCGAATCTCGGGTAAGTAACATACCGATGACAAAGGGAACAACGTATGTCGTTATGCGGTTTGACCGATAAAGATCTTCATAGAATATGTAGGAACCAATATGGGCATCCAGGTTCCGCTATTGGTTATTGACCGAGAATGGTTCTAGGTCA
The DNA here is from genome assembly GCA_021605205.1 of Aegilops longissima. Lineage (NCBI taxonomy): Eukaryota > Viridiplantae > Streptophyta > Magnoliopsida > Poales > Poaceae > Aegilops > Aegilops longissima. The sequence continues at coordinate 659,283,174 of CM038681.1, read as the reverse complement.
TGGCTACATAGTTCTCGAACCCGTAGGGTCCGCACGCTTAACGTTTCGATGACAGTTCATTATGAGTTTATAAGTATTGATGCACCGAAGTTTGTTCGGAGTCCCGGATGTGATCACGGACATGACGAGGAGTCTCGAAATGGTCGAGACATAAAGATTGATATATTGGAAGCCTATGTTTGGACTTCTGAATGGTTCCGAGTGAAAACAGGATGTTACCGGAACACCGGGGGGTTACCGGAACCCCCCGGGGGGTATATGGGCCTTCATGGGCCTCAAGGGAGAAGGAGAAGGGCCGGCCAAGGTGGGCTGCACGCCCCCCTCCCCCTTCCAGTCCGAATAGGACAAGGAGAGGGGCGCCCCTTCCCTCTTTCCCCCTCCCCAATCCTACTCCAACTAGAGAGGGGGAGTCCTACTCCGGTGGGAGTAGGACTCCTCCTTGCGCCTCCCCTTGGGCCGCCACCTCCCCTTGCCTCCTTTATATACGGGGGCAGGGGGCACCCCATGATACACAAGTTGATCTACGGATCTTGCCTTAGCCGTGTGCGGTGCCCCCTTCCACCATATTCCACTTCGGTCATATCGTCGCGGAGCTTAGGCGAAGCCCTGCGCCGGAGAAGTCATATCGTCGCGGAGCTTAGGCGAAGCCCTGCGTCGGTGGAGCATCAACATCGTCACCACGCCGTCGTGCTGACGGAACTCATCCCGACACTTTGCTGGATCGAGTCCGGGATCGTCATCGAGCTGAACGTGTGCAGAACTCGGAGGTGCCGTACGTTCGGTGCTTGGATCGGTCGGATCGTGGAGACGTACGACTACATCAACCGCGTTGTTATAATGCTTCCGCTTTCGGTCTACGAGGGTACGTGGACGGACACTCTCCCCTCTCGTTGCTATGCCATCACCATGGTCTTGCGTGATCGTAGGAAATTTTTTGAAATTACTACGTTACCCAACACTACGCCCACAACGAAATTGTGTTCTACTCGTGCAATAGAGAACTACGCATAGACCTAGCTCATGATGCCACTGTTGGGGAACGTTACAGAAAATTAAAATTTTTCCTACGGTTTCACCAAGATCCATCTATGAGTTCATCTAGCAACGAGTCATGGGAGAGTGATTGCATCTACATACCACTTGTAGATCGCGTGCGGAAGCGTTCAATGGAACGGGGATGATGGAGTCGTACTCGCCGTGATTCAGATCACCGATGACCTAGTGCTGAACGGACAGCACCTCCGCGTTCAACACACGTACGGAGCGGATGACGTCTCCTCCTTCTTGATCCAGCAAGGGAAGGAGAGGATGATGATGATCCAGCAGCACGACGGCGTGGTGGTGGATGCAGAACTCCGGCAGGCTTCGCTAAGCAACTACGGAGGAGGAGGAGGTGTTGCAGGGGAGGGGAGGCGCCGGGCTTATCGGTGCGGCCACCCCTCCCTCCCTCCTTTATATAGGTGCAAGAGAGGGGAGGGCGAGCCTTGCCCCTTCCTCCAAGGAAGGGGTGCGGCCAAGAGGGGGGGAGGAGTCCATCCTCCCCAAGGCACCTCGGAGGTGCCTTCCCCCTTTAGGACTCTCCCCTTTTTCTTATATCTTGGCGCATGGGCCTCTTGGGGATGGTGCCCTTGGACCATATAGGCCAAGGCGCACCCCCTACAGCCCATGTGGCCCCCCGGGGCAGGTGGACCCCCCCGGTGGACCCCCGGACCCTTTCGGCACTCCCGGTACAATACCGATAACGCGCGAAACTTTTCCGGCGACCAAAATAAGACTTCCTATATATAAATCTTTACCTCCGGACCATTCCGGAACTCCTCGTGACGTCCGGGATCTCATCTGGGACTCCGAACAACATTCGGTTTGCTGCATACTCATATTCATACAACCCTAGAGTCACCGAACCTTAAGTGTGTAGACCCTACGGGTTCGGGAGACATGCAGACATGACCGAGACGGCTCTCGGGCAATAACCAACAGCGGGATCTGGATAGCCATGTTGGCTCCCACATGCTTGTCGATGATATCATCGGATGAACCACGATGTCGAGGATTCAATCAACCCCGTATACTATTCCCTTTGTCAATCGGTATTTTACTTGCCCGAGATTCGATCGTCGGTATCCCAATACCTCGCTCAATCTCGCTTGCCGCAAGTCACTTTACTCGCATACCGTAATGCATGATCCCGTGACCAAACACTTGGTCACTTTGAGCTCATTATGATGATGCACTACCGAGTGGGCCCAGTGATACCTCTCCGTCATAACGGAGTGACAAATCCCGATCTCGATCCGTGTCAACCCAACAAACACTTTTGGAGATACCTGTAATGCACCTTTATAGTCACCCGATACGCGTTGTGACGTTTGGTACACCCAAAGCACTCCTACGGTATCCGGGAGTTACACGATCTCATGGTCTAAGAAAGAGATACTTGACATTGGAAAAGCTCTAGCAAAACGAACAACACGATCTTGTGCTATGCTTAGGATTGTCTTGTCCATCACATCATTCTCCTAATGATGTGATCCCGTTATCAATGACATCCAATGTCCATAGTCAGAAACCATGACTATCTCATTGATCAACGAGCTAGTCAACTAGAGGCTCACTAGGGACATTTTTGGTCTATGTATTCACACGTGTATTACGATTTCCGGATAATACAATTATAGCATGAATAAAAGACAATTATCATGAACAAGGAAATATAATAATAATACTTTTATTATTGCCTCTAGGGCATATTTCCAACAGTCTCCCACTTGCACTAGAGTCAATAATCTAGTTACATTGTGATGAATCAAACACCCATAGAGTTCGGTGTTGATCATGTTTTGCTCATGAAGAGGTTTAGTCAACGGATCTGCGACATTCAGATCCGTATGGACTTTGCAAATTTCTATGTCCCCATCTTGAACATTTTCACGAATGGAGTTGAAGCGACGCTTGATGTGCCTGGTCTTCTTGTGAAACCTGGGTTCCTTGGCAAGTGCAATAGCTCCGGTGTTGTCACAGAAGAGTTTGATCGGCCCGACGCATTGGGTATGACTCCTAGGTCGGTGATGAACTCCTTCACCCAAATTGCTTCATGTGCTGCCTCCGAGGCTGCCATGTACTCCGCTTCACATGTAGATCCCGCCACGACGCTCGCTTGCAGCTGCACCAGCCATCGCTCCACCATTTAACATATACACGTATCCGGTTTGTGACTTTGAGTCATCAGATCTGTGTCGAAGCTAGCATCGACGTAACCCTTACTGACGAGCTCTTCGTCACCTCCATAAACGAGAAACATGTCCTTTGTCCTTTTCGGTACTTCAGGATATTCTTGACCGCTGTCCAATGTTCCTTGCCGGGATTACTTTGGTACCTGCCTACCAAACTTACGGCAAGGTTTACATCAGGTCTGGTACACAGCATGGCATACATAATAGAACCTATGGCCGAGGCATAGGGGATGACGCTCATCTCTTCTTTATCTTTTGCCATGGTCGGGCATTGAGCGGAGCTCAATCTCACACCTTGTAGTACAGGCAAGAACCCTTTCTTGGACTGATCCATTTTGAACTTCTTCAAAATCTTATGAAGGTATGTGCTTTGTGAAAGACCTATGAGGCGTCTTGATCTATCTCTATAGATCTTGATGCCTAATATATAAGCAGCTTCTCCAAGGTCCTTCATTGAAAATCTTTTATTCAAGTAGGCCTTAATGCTGTCCAAGAGTTCTATATCATTTCCCATCAAAAGTATGTCATCTACATATAATATGAGAAATGCTACAGAGCTCCCACTCACTTTCTTGTAAACGCAGGCTTCTCCATAAGTCTCAGATAAACCCAAACGCTTTGATCATCTCATCAAAGCTTAATGTTCCAACTCCGAGATGCTTGCACCAGCCCATAAATGGATCGCTGGAGCTTGCATACTTTGTTAGCATTCTTAGGATCGACAAAACCTTCCGCTGCATCATATATAGCTCTTCCTTAAGATAACCGTTAAGGAACGCTGTTTTGACGTCCATCTGCCATATCTCATAATCATAGTATGCGGCAATTGCTAACATGATTCGGACGGACTTAAGCTTCGCCACGGAGAGAAAGTCTCATCGTAGTCAATCCCTTGAACTTGTCGATAACCCTTAGCGACAAGTCGAGCTTTATAGATGGTAACATTACCATCCGCGTCCGTCTTCTTCTTAAAGATCCATTTGTTTTCTATCGTCGCCGATCATCGGGCAAGTCTGTCAAAGTCCATACTTTGTTTTCATACATGGATCCTATCTCGGATTGCATGGCTTCAAGCCATTTGTTGGAATCTGGGCCCGCCATCGCTTCTTCATAGTTCAAGGTTCACCGTTGTCTAACAACATGATTTCCGTGACAGGTTGCCGTACCACTCTAGTGCGGAACGTGTCCTAGTGGACCTACGAAGTTCAGTAGCAACTTGATCCAAAGTACCTTGATCATCATCATTAATTTCCTCTCCAGTCGGTGTAGGCACCACAGGAACATTTTCCTGAGCTGCACTACTTTCCGGTTCAAGAGGTAGTACTTCATTGAGTCTACTTTCCTCCCACTTACTCCTTTCGAGAGAAACTCTTTTTCCAGAAAGGATCCGTTCTTGGCAACAATGATCTTGCCTTCGGATCTAAGGTAGAAGGTATACCCAATGGTTTCCTTAGGGTATCCTATGAAGACGCATTTTTCCGACTTGGGTTCGAGCTTTTCAGGTTGAAGTTTCATGACATAAGCATCGCATCCCCAAACTTTTAGAAACGACAGCTTAGGTTTCTTCCCAAACCATAATTCATACGGTGTCGTCTCAACGGATTTAGACGGTGCCCTATTTAAAGTGAATGTAGCTGTCTCTAGAGCGTATCCCCAAAATGATAGCGGTAAATCGGTAAGAGACATCATAGATCGCACCATATCCAATAGAGTGCGATTACGACGTTCGGACACACCGTTACGCTGAGGTGTTCCAGGCGGTATGAGTTGTGAAACGATTCCACATTTCCTTAAGTGTGTACCAAATTCGTGACTTAAATATTCTCCTCCACGATCTGATCGCAAGAATTTTATCTTTCGGTCACATTGATTCTCTACTTCATTCTGAATTTCCTTGAACTTTTCAAAGGTCTCAGACTTGTGTTTCATCAAGTAGACATACCCATATCTACTCAAGTCATCAGTGAGAGTGAGAACATAACGATATCCTCCATGAGCCTCAACACTCATTGGACCGCATACATCGGTATGTATGATTTCCAATAAGTTGGTTGCTCGCCCATTGTTCAAGAACGGAGTCTTGGTCATCTTGCCCATGAGGCATGGTTCGCATGTGTCAAATGATTCATAATCGAGAGACTCTAAAAGTCCATCAGCATGGAGCTTCTTCATGCGCTTGACACCAATGTGACCAAGGCGGCAAGTGCCACAAGTATGTGGGACTATCGTTATCAACTTTACATCTATTGGTATTCACACTATGAACATGTGTAACATTACGCTCGAGATTCATTAAGAATAAACCATTGACCATCGGAGCATGACCATAAAACATTTCTCTCATATGAATAGAACAACCATTATTCTCGGATTTAAATGAGTAGCCATCTCGTATTAAACGAGATCCTGATATAATGTTCATGCTCAAACTTGGTACTAAATAACAATTATTGAGGTTTAAAACTAATCCCGTAGGTAAATGTAGAGGTAGCGTCGACGGCGATCACATCGACCTTGGAACCATTCCCGACGCCAAGATCGTCACCTCGCCCTTCGCCAGTCTCCGCTTATTCCGCAGCTCCTGCTGTGAGTTACATATATGATCAACGGCACCGTATCAAATACCCAGGAGTTACTACGAGTAATCGGTAAGGTACACATCAATTACATGTATATCAAATATACCTTTAGTGTTGCCGGCCTTCTTGTCCGGTAAGTATTTGGGGCAGTTCCGCTTCAAAGGACCCTTCCTTTGCAATAAAAGCACTCAGTCTCGTGCTTGGGTCCATTCTTTGACTTCTTCCGGCAATCTGGCTTACGGGCGCGGCAACATCCTTGCCGCCCTTCTTGAAGTTCTTCTTTCCCTTGCCCTTCTTGAACTTAGTGGTTTTATTGACCATCAACACTTGATGCTCCTTCTTGATTTCTACCTCTGCTGACTTCAAGATTGAAAATACTTCAGAATAGTTTTCACCATCCCCTGCATATTGTAGTTCATCACAAAGCTCTTGTAGCTTGGTGGGAGCGATCAAGGATTCTGTCAATGACCGCCTCGTCCAGGAGGTTAATGTCCAGCTGGGACAAAGCGGTTGTGCAACCCTGACATTTTGAGTATGTGCTCACCGATGTAACTATTTTCCTCCATCTTACAACTATAGAACTTGTCGGAGACTTCATATCTCTCGACCGGGCATGAGCTTGGAAAACCATTTTCAGCTCCTTGAACATCTCATATGCTCCGTGTTGCTCAAAACGCTTTTGGAGCCCGGTTCTAAGCTGTAAAGCATGCCTCATCGAACGAGGGAGTAATCATCAAGACGAGACTGCCAAGCATTCATAATGTCTTGGTTCTCGGGATGGGTGCATCACCTAGCGGTGCTTCTAGGACATATTGTTTCTTGGCTCCTATGAGGATGATCTCGGGTTCGGACCCAGTCCGAATAGTTGCTGCCATCGTCTTTCAGCTTGGTTTTCTAGGAACGCGTTGAAGTTCATGGTGACATGAGCGTTGGCCATTTGATCTACAAGACATATTTTGCAAAGGCTTTAGACTAAGTTCATGATAATTAAGTTCATCTAATCAAATTGTTTAATGAACTCCCACTCAGATTTGACATCCTCTAGTCATCTAAGTGTTACATGATCCGAGTCGACTAGGCCGTGTCCGATCATCACGTGAGACGGACTAGTCATCGTCGGTGAACATCTCCATGTTGATCGTATCATCCATACGACTCATGTTCGACCTTTCGGTCTCTTGTGTTCCGAGGCCATGTCTGTACATGCTACGCTCGTCAAGTTGACCCTAAGTGTTTATGCATGTGTAAAACTGTCTTACACCCGTTGTATGTGAACGTAAGGATCTATCACACCCGATCATCACGTGGTGCTTCAAACGATTTAACTTTAGCAACGGTGCACAGTTAGGGGAACACTTTCTTGAAATTATTATAAGGGATCATCTTATTTACTACCGTCGTTCTAAGTAAACAAGATGCATAAAACATAATAAACATCACATGCAATTATATAAAGTAGTGACATGATATGGCCAATATCATATAGCTCCTTTGATCTTCATCTTCGGGCTCCATGATCATCTTGTCACCGCATGACACCATGATCTCCATCATCATGATCTCCATCATCGTGTCTCCATGAAGTTGCTCGCCAACTATTACTTCTACTACTATGGCTAACACATTTAGCAATAAAGTAAAGTAATTTACATGGCGTTGAATCAATGACTCGCAGGTCATACAATAATTAAGACAACTCCTATGGCTCCTGCCGGTTGTCATACTCATCGACATGCAAGTCGTGATTCCTATTACAAGGACATGATCTCATACATCACAATATATCATTCATCATTCATCACAACTTCTGGCCATATCACATCACATGACAATTGCTGCAAAAACAAGTTAGGCGTCCTCTAATTGTTGTTGCATCTTTTACGTGGCTGCAATTGGGTTCTAACAAGAAAATTTCCTTACCTACGAATATCCACAACGTGATTTTTGTCAACTTCTATTTACCCTTCATAAGGACCCTTTTCAACCAATCCGCTCCAACTAAATTAGGAGAGACAGACACCCGCTAGCCACCTTATGCAACTAGTGCATGTCACCGGTGGAACCTGTCTCACGAAGCGCGTGTAAGGTCGGTCCGGCCGCTTCATCCCACAATACCGCTGAAGCAAGAAAAGACTAGTAGCGGCAAGCAAGTTGACAAGATCTACGCCCACAACAAATTGTGTTCTACTCGTGCAATAGAGAACTACGCATAGACCTAGCTCATGATGCCACTGTTGGGGAACGTTGCAGAAAATTAAAATTTTTCCTACGGTTTCACCAAGATCCATCTATGAGTTCATCTAGCAACGAGTCATGGGAGAGTGATTGCATCTACATACCACTTGTAGATCGCGGCGGAAGCGCTCAATGGAACGGGATGATGGAGTCGTACTCGCCGTGATTCAGATCACCGATGACCTAGTGCTGAACGGACAGCACCTCCGCGTTCAACACACGTACGGAGCGGATGACGTCTCCTCCTTCTTGATCCAGCAAGGGGGAAGGAGAGGTTGATGATGATCCAGCAGCACGACGGCGTGGTGGTGGATGCAGCAGAACTCGGCGCAGGCTTCGCTAAGCAACTACGGGAGGAGGAGGAGGAGGCGCCGGGGCTTATCGGTGCGGCCACCCCTCCCTCCCTCCCTTTATATAGGTGCAAGAGAGGGGAGGGCGCAGCCTGCCCCTTCCTCCAAGGAAGGGGTGCGGTTAAGAGGGGAGGAGTCCATCCTCCCAAGGCACCCTGAGGTGCCTTCCCTTTAGGACTCTCCCTTTTCTTATATCTTGGCGCATGGGCCTCTTGGGGCTGGTGCCCTTGGACCATATAGGCCAAGGCGCACCCCTACAGCCCATGTGGCCCCGGGGCAGGTGGACCCCGGTGGACCCCGGACCCCTTCGGCACTCCGGTACAATACCGATAACGCTGAAACTTTTCCGCGACCAAAATAAGACTTCCTATATATAAATCTTTACCTCCGGACCATTCCGAACTCCTCGTGACGTCCGGGATCTCATCCGGACTCAACAACATTCGGTTTGCTGCATACTCATATTCATACAACCCTAGCATCACCGAACCTTAGTGTGTAGACCCTACGGGTTCGGGAGACATGCGACATGACCGAGACGGCTCTCGGGCAATAACCAACAGCGGATCTGGATACCCATGTTGGCTCCTACATGCTCCTCGATGATATCATCGGATGAACCATGATGTCGAGGATTCAATCAACCCGTATACTATTCCCTTTGTCAATCGGTATTTTACTTGCCCGAGATTCGATCGTCGGTATCCCAATACCTCGCTCAATCTCGTTGCCGCAAGTCACTTTACTCGCATCAGTAATGCATGATCCCGTGACCAAACACTTGGTCACTTTGAGCTCATTATGATGATGCACTACCGAGTGGGCCCAGTGATACCTCTCCGTCATACGGAGTGACAAATCCCAGCCTCGATCCGTGTCAACCCAACAGATACTTTTGGAGATACCTGTAATGCACCTTTATAGTCACCCAGTTACGTTGTGACGTTTGGTACACCCAAAGCACTCCTACGGTATCCGGAGTTACACGATCTCATGGTCTAAGAAAGAGATACTTGACATTGGAAAAGCTCTAGCAAAACGAACTACACGATCTTGTGCTATGCTTAGGATTGTCTTGTCCATCACATCATTCTCCTAATGATGTGATCCCGTTATCAATGACATCCAATGTCCATAGTCAGAAACCATGACTATCTGTTGATCAACGAGCTAGTCAACTAGAGGCTCACTAGGGACATTTTTGGTCTATGTATTCACACGTGTATTACGATTTCCGGATAATACAATTATAGCATGAATAAAAGACAATTATCATGAACAAGGAAATATAATAATAATACTTTTATTATTGCCTCTAGGGCATATTTCCAACAGTCTCCCACTTGCACTAGAGTCAATAATCTAGTTACATTGTGATGAATCAAACACCCATAGAGTTCTGGTGTTGATCATGTTTTGCTCGCGGAAGAGGTTTAGTCAACGGATCTGCGACATTCAGATCCGTATGGACTTTGCAAATTTCTATGTCCCCATCTTGAACATTTTCACGAATGGAGTTGAAGCGACGCTTGATGTGCCTGGTCTTCTTGTGAAACCTGGGCTCCTTGGCAAGTGCAATAGCTCCAGTGTTGTCACAGAAGAGTTTGATCGGCTCCGACGCATTGGGTATGACTCCTAGGTCGGTGATGAACTCCTTCACCCAAATTGCTTCATGTGCTGCCTCCGAGACTGCCATGTACTCCGCTTCACATGTAGATCCCGCCACGACGCTTCGCTTGCAGCTGCACCAGCCATCGCTCCACCATTTAACATATACACGTATCCGTTTTGTGACTTTGAGTCATCCAGATCTGTGTCGAAGCTAGCATCGACGTAACCCTTTACGACGAGCTCTTCGTCACCTCCATAAACGAGAAACATGTCCTTTGTCCTTTTCAGGTACTTCAGGATATTCTTGACCGCTGTCCAATGTTCCTTGCCGGGATTACTTTGGTACCTGCCTACCAAACTTACGGCAAGGTTTACATCAGGTCTGGTACATAGCATGGCATACATAATAGAACCTATCGCCGAGGCATAGGGGATGACGCTCATCTCTTCTTTATCTTTTGCCGTGGTCGGGCATTGAGCGGAGCTCAATCTCACACCTTGTAGTACAGGCAAGAACCCTTTCTTGGACTGATCCATTTTGAACTTCTTCAAAATCTTATCAAGGTATGTGCTTTGTGAAAGACCTATGAGGCGTCTTGATCTATCTCTATAGATCTTGATGCCTAATATATAAGCAGCTTCTCCAAGGTCCTTCATTGAAAAACTTTTATTCAAGTAGGCCTTAATGCTGTCCAAGAGTTGTGTATCATTTCCCATCAAAAGTATGTCATCTACATATAATATGAGAAATGCTCTGAGCTCCCACTCACTTTCTTGTAAACGAAGGCTTCTCCATAAGTCTCAAGATAAACCCAAACGCTTTGATCATCTCATCAAAGCTTAATGTTCCAACTCCGAGATGCTTGCACCAGCCCATAAATGGATCGCTGGAGCTTGCATACTTTGTTAGCATTCTTAGGATCGACAAAACCTTCCGGCTGCATCATATATAGCTCTTCCTTAAGATAACCGTTAAGGAACGCTGTTTTGACATCCATCTGCCATATCTCATAATCACAGTATGCGGCAATTGCTAACATGATTCGGACGGACTTAAGCTTCGCTACGGGAGAGAAAGTCTCATCGTAGTCAATCCCTTGAACTTGTCGATAACCCTTAGCGACAAGTCGAGCTTTATAGATGGTAACATTACCATCCGCGTCCATCTTCTTCTTAAAGATCCATTTGTTTTCTATCGCTCGCCGATCATCGGGCAAGTCTGTCAAAGTCCATACTTTGTTTTCATACATGGATCCTATCTCGGATTGCATGGCTTCAAGCCATTTGTTGGAATCTAGGCCCGCCATCGCTTCTTCATAGTTCGAAGGTTCACCGTTGTCTAACAACATGATTTCCAGGACAGGGTTGCCGTACCACTCTAGTGCGGAACGTGTCCTAGTGGACCTACGAAGTTCAGTAGCAACTTGATCCAAAGTACCTTGATCATCATCATTAATTTCCTCTCCAGTCGGTGTAGGCACCACAGGAACATTTTCCTGAGCTGCACTACTTTCCGGTTCAAGAGGTAGTACTTCATTGAGTTCTACTTTCCTCCCACTTACTCCTTTCGAGAGAAACTCTTTTTCCGAAAGGATCCGTTCTTGGCAACAAAGATCTTGCCTTCGGATCTAAGGTAGAAGGTATACCCAATGGTTTCCTTAGGGTATCCTATGAAGACGCATTTTTCCGACTTGGGTTCGAGCTTTTCAGGTTGAAGTTTCTTGACATAAGCATCGCATCCCCAAACTTTTAGAAACGACAGCTTAGGTTTCTTCCCAAACCATAATTCGTACGGTGTCGTCTCAACAGATTTAGACGGTGCCCAATTTAAAGTGAATGTAGCTGTCTCTAGAGCGTATCCCCAAAATGATAGCGGTAAATCGGTAAGAGACATCATAGATCGCACCATATCCAATAGAGTGCGATTACGACGTTCGGACACACCGTTACGCTGAGGTGTTCCAGGCGGCATGAGTTGTGAAACGATTCCACATTTCCTTAAGTGTGTACCAAATTCGTGACTTAAATATTCTCCTCCACGATCTGATCGCAAGAATTTTATCTTTCGATCACGTTGATTCTCTACTTCATTCTGAAATTCCTTGAACTTTTCAAAGGTCTCAGACTTGTATTTCATCAAGTAGACATACCCATATCTACTCAAATCATCAGTGAGAGTGAGAACATAACGATATCCTCCGCGAGCCTCAACACTCATTGGACCGCACACATCGGTATGTATGATTTCCAATAAGTTGGTTGCTCGCCCATTGTTCGGAGAACGGAGTCTTGGTCATCTTGCCCATGAGGCATGGTTCGCATGTGTCAAATGATTCATAATCGAGAGACTCTAAAAGTCCATCAGCATGGAGCTTCTTCATGCGCTTGACACCAATGTGACCAAGGCGGCAAAGTGCCACAAGTATGTGGGACTATCGTTATCAACTTTACATCTTTTGGTATTCACACTATGAACATGTGTAACATTACGCTCGAGATTCATTAAGAATAAACCATTGACCATCGGAGCATGACCATAAAACATTTCTCTCATATGAATAGAACAACCATTATTCTCGGATTTAAATGAGTAGCCATCTCGTATTAAATGAGATCCTGATATAATGTTCATGCTCAAACTTGGTACTAAATAACAATTATTGAGGTTTAAAACTAATCCCGTAGGTAAATGTAGAGGTAGCGTGTCGACGGCGATCACATCGACCTTGGAACCATTCCCGACGCGCAAGATCGTCACCTCGCCCTTCGCCATCTCCGCTTATTCCGCAGCTCCTGCTGTGAGTTACATATATGATCAACGGCACCCGTATCAAATACCCAGGAGTTACTACGAGTCTGGTAAGGTACACATCAATTACATGTATATCAAATATACCTTTAGTGTTGCCGGCCTTCTTGTCCGGTAAGTATTTGGGGCAGTTCCGCTTCAAAGGACCCTTCCCTTTGCAATAAAAGCACTCAGTCTCGTGCTTGGGTCCATTCTTTGACTTCTTCCCGGCAATCGGCTTACGGGCGCGGCAACATCCTTGCCGTCCTTCTTGAAGTTCTTCTTTCCTTGCCCTTCTTGAACTTAGTGGTTTTATTGACCATCAACACTTGATGCTCCTTCTTGATTTCTACCTCTGCTGACTTCAGATTGAAAATACTTCAGGAATAGTTTTCACCATCCCCTGCATATTGTAGTTCATCACAAAGCTCTTGTAGCTTGGTGGGAGCGATCAAGGATTCTGTCAATGACCGCCTCGTCCGGAGGTTAATGTCCAGCTGGGACAAGGCGGTTGTGCAACCGGACATTTTGAGTATGTGCTCACCGATGTAACTATTTTCCTCCATCTTACAACTATAGAACTTGTCGGAGACTTCATATCTCTCGACCGGGCATGAGCTTGGAAAACCATTTTCAGCTCCTTGAACATCTCATATGCTCCGTGTTGCTCAAAACGCTTTTGGAGCCCCGGTTCTAAGCTGTAAAGAATGCCTCACTGAACGAGGGAGTAATCATCAGCACGAGACTGCCAAGCATTCATAATGTCTTGGTTCTTCGATGGGTGCATCACCTAGCGGTGCTTCTAGGACATATTGTTTCTTGGCTCCTATGAGGATGATCTCGTGTTCCGGACCCAGTCCGAATAGTTGCTGCCATCGTCTTTCAGCTTGGTTTTCTCTAGGAACGCGTTGAAGTTCATGGTGACATGAGCGTTGGCCATTTGATCTACAAGACATATTTTGCAAAGGCTTTAGACTAAGTTCATGATAATTAAGTTCATCTAATCAAATTGTTTAATGCACTCCCACTCAGATTTGACATCCCTCTAGTCATCTAAGTGTTACATGATCCGAGACGACTAGGCCGTGTCCGATCATCACGTGAGACGGACTAGTCATCGTCGGTGAACATCTCCATGTTGATCGTATCATCCATACGACTCATGTTCGACCTTTCGGTCTCTTGTGTTCCGAGGCCATGTCTGTACATGCTAGGCTCGTCAAGTTGACCCTAAGTGTTTATGCATGTGTAAAACTGTCTTACACCCGTTGTATGTGAACGTAAGGATCTATCACACCCGATCATCACGTGGTGGTTTGAAACGACGAACTTTAGCAACGGTGCACAGTTAGGGGGAACACTTTCTTGAAATTATTATAAGGGATCATCTTATTTACTACCATCGTTCTAAGTAAACAAGATGCATAAAACATAATAAACATCACATGCAATTATATAAAGTAGTGACATGATATGGCCAATATCATATAGCTCCTTTGATCTTCATCTTCGGGGCTCCATGATCATCTTGTCACCGGCATGACACCATGATCTCCATCATCGTGTCTCCATGAAGTTGCTCGCCAACCATTACTTCTACTACTATGGCTAACACGTTTAGCAATAAAGTAAAGTAATTTACATGGCGTTGAATCAATGACTCGCAGGTCATACAATAATTAAGACAACTCCTATGGCTCCTGCCGGTTGTCATACTCATCGACATGCAAGTCGTGATTCCTATTAGAAGAACATGATCTCATACATCACAATATATCATTCATCATTCATCACAACTTCTGGCCATATCACATCACATGACAATTGCTGCAAAAACAAGTTAGGCGTCCTCTAATTGTTGTTGCATCTTTTACGTGGCTGCAATTGGGTTCTAGCAAGAACGTTTTCTTACCTATGAATATCCACAACGTGATTTTTGTCAACTTCTATTTACCCTTCATAAGGACCCTTTTCAACTAATCCGCTCCAACTAAAGTAGGAGAGACAGACACCCGCTAGCCACCTTATGCAACTAGTGCATGTCAGTCGGTGGAACCTGTCTCACGTAAGCGTACGTGTAAGGTCGGTCCGGGCCGCTTCATCCCACAATACCGCTGAAGCAAGAAAAGACTAGTTGCGGCAAGCAAGTTGACAAGATCTACGCCCACAACGAAATTGTGTTCTACTCGTGCAATAGAGAACTACGCATAGACCAAGCTCATGATGCCACTGTTGGGGAACGTTGCAGAAAATTAAAATTTTTCCTACGGTTTCACCAAGATCCATCTATGAGTTCATCTAGCAACGAGTCATGGGAGAGTGATTGCATCTACATACCACTTGTAGATCGCGTGCGGAAGCGTTCAATGGAACGGGGATGATGGAGTCGTACTCGCCGTGATTCAGATCACCGATGACCTAGTGCTGAACGGACAGCACCTCCGCGTTCAACACACGTACGGAGCGGATGACGTCTCCTTCTTCTTGATCCAGCAAGGGGAAGGAGAGGTTGATGATGATCCAGCAGCACGATGGCGTGGTGGTGGATGCAGCAGAACTCCGGCAGGGCTTCGCTAAGCAACTACGGGAGGAGGAGGAGGGGTTGCAGGGAGGAGGGAGGCGCCAGGGCTTATCGGTGCGGCCACCCCTCCCTCCCCTCCCTTTATATAGGTGCAAGAGAGGGGGGCAGGGCGCAGCCTTGCCCCTTCCTCCAAGGAAGGGGTGCGGCCAAGAGGGGGGGAGGACTCCATCCTCCCCAAGGCACCTCGGAGGTGCCTTCCCCCTTTAGGACTCTCCCCTTTTTCTTATATCTTGGCGCATGGGCCTCTTGGGGCTGGTGCCCTTGGACCATATAGGCCAAGGCGCACCCCCTACAGCCCATGTGGCCCCCCGGGGCAGGTGGACCCCCCCGGTGGACCCCCGGACCCCTTTCGGCACTCCCGGTACAATACCGATAACGCGCGAAACTTTTTCGGCGACCAAAATAAGACTTCCTATATATAAATCTTTACCTCCGGACCATTCCGGAACTCCTCGTGACGTCCGGGATCTCATCCGAGACTCCGAACAACATTCGGTTTGCTGCATACTCATATTCATACAACCCTAGCGCCACCGAACCTTAGTGTGTAGACCCTACGGGTTCGGGAGACATGCGACATGACCGAGACGGCTCTCGGGCAATAACCAACAGCGGATCTGGATACCCATGTTGGCTCCTACATGCTCCTCGATGATATCATCGGATGAACCACGATGTCGAGGATTCAATCAACCCGTATACTATTCCCTTTGTCAATCGGTATTTTACTTGCCCGAGATTCGATCGTCGGTATCCCAATACCTCGCTCAATCTCGTTGCCGCAAGTCACTTTACTCGCATCAGTAATGCATGATCCCGTGACCAAACACTTGGTCACTTTGAGCTCATTATGATGATGCACTACCGAGTGGGCCCAGTGATACCTCTCCGTCATACGGAGTGACAAATCCCAGCCTCGATCCATGTCAACCCAACAAACACTTTTGGAGATACCTGTAATGCACCTTTATAGTCACCCGAGCACGCCAGACGTTTGGTACACCCAAAGCACTCCTACGGTATCCGGAGTTACACGATCTCATGGTCTAAGGAAGAGATACTTGACATTGGAAAAGCTCTAGCAAAACGAACTACACGATCTTGTGCTATGCTTAGGATTGTCTTGTCCATCACATCATTCTCCTAATGATGTGATCCCGTTATCAATGACATCCAATGTCCATAGTCAGGAAACCATGACTATCTGTTGATCAACGAGCTAGTCAACTAGAGGCTCACTAGGGACATTTTGTGGTCTATGTATTCACACGTGTATTACGATTTCCGGATAATACAATTATAGCATGAATAAAAGACAATTATCATGAACAAGGAAATATAATAATAATACTTTTATTATTGCCTCTAGGGCATATTTCCAACAGTCTCCCACTTGCACTAGAGTCAATAATCTAGTTACATTGTGATGAATCAAACACCCATAGAGTTCTGGTGTTGATCATGTTTTGCTCGCGGAAGAGGTTTAGTCAACGGATCTGCGACATTCAGATCCGTATGGACTTTGCAAATTTCTATGTCCCCATCTTGAACATTTTCACGAATGGAGTTGAAGCGACGCTTGATGTGCCTGGTCTTCTTGTGAAACCTGGGCTCCTTGGCAAGTGCAATAGCTCCAGTGTTGTCACAGAAGAGTTTGATCGGCTCCGACGCATTGGGTATGACTCCTAGGTCGGTGATGAACTCCTTCACCCAAATTGCTTCATGTGCTGCCTCCGAGGCTGCCATGTACTCCGCTTCACATGTAGATCCCGCCACGACGCTCTGCTTGCAGCTACACCAGCTTACTGCTCCACCATTTAACATATACACGTATCCGGTTTGTGACTTTGAGTCATCAGATCGTGTCGAAGCTAGCATCGACGTAACCCTTTACGACGAGCTCTTCGTCACCTCCATAAACGAGAAACATGTCCTTTGTCCTTTTCAGGTACTTCAGGATATTCTTGACCGCTGTCCAATGTTCCTTGCCGGGATTACTTTAGTACCTGCCTACCAAACTTACGGCAAGGTTTACATCAGGTCTGGTACACAGCATGGCATACATAATAGAACCTATGGCCGAGGCATAGGGGATGACGCTCATCTCTTCTTTATCTTTTGCCGTGGTCGGGCATTGAGCGGAGCTCAATCTCACACCTTGTAGTACAGGAAAGAACCCTTTCTTGGACTGATCCATTTTGAACTTCTTCAAAATCTTATCAAGGTATGTGCTTTGTGAAAGACCTATGAGGCGTCTTGATCTATCTCTATAGATCTTGATGCCTAATATATAAGCAGCTTCTCCAAGGTCCTTCATTGAAAAACTTTTATTCAAGTAGGCCTTAATGCTGTCCAAGAGTTCTATATCATTTCCCATCAAAAGTATGTCATCTACATATAATATGAGAAATGCTACTGAGCTCCCACTCACTTTCTTGTAAACGCAGGCTTCTCCATAAGTCTCAAGATAAACCCAAACGCTTTGATCATCTCATCAAAGCGAATGTTCCAACTCCGAGATGCTTGCACCAGCCCATAAATGGATCGCTGGAGCTTGCATACTTTGTTAGCATTCTTAGGATCGACAAAACCTTCCGGCTGCATCATATACAGCTCTTCCTTAAGATAACCGTTAAGGAACGCTGTTTTGACGTCCATCTGCCATATCTCAGAATCATAGTATGCGGCAATTGCTCAACATGATTCGGACGGACTTAAGCTTCACTACGGGAGAGAAAGTCTCATCGTAGTCAATCCCTTGAACCTGTCGATAACCCTTAGCGACAAGTCGAGCTTTATAGATGGTAACATTACCATCCGCGTCCGTCTTCTTCTTAAAGATCCATTTGTTTTCTATCGCTCGCCGATCATCGGGCAAGTCTGTCAAAGTCCATACTTTGTTTTCATACATGGATCCTATCTCGGATTGCATGGCTTCAAGCCATTTGTTGGAATCTGGGCCCGCCATCGCTTCTTCATAGTTCAAGGTTCACCGTTGTCTAACAACATGATTTCCGTGACAGGGTTGCCGTACCACTGGTGCGGAACGTGTCCTAGTGGACCCACGGTTCAGTAGCAACTTGATCCAAGTACCTTGATCATCATCATTAATTTCCTCTCCGATCGGTGTAGGCACCACAGAACATTTTCTGAGCTGCACTACTTTCCGGTTCAAGAGGTAGTACTTCATCGAATTCTACTTTCCTCCCACTTACTTCTTTCGAGAGAAACTTTTTCCGTAGAAAGGATCCGTTCTTGGCAACAAAGATCTTGCCTTCGGATCTAAGGTAGAAGGTATACCCAATGGTTTCCTTAGGGTATCCTATGAAGACGCATTTTTCCGACTTGGGTCCGAGCTTTTCAGGTTGAAGTTTCTTGACATAAGCATCGCATCCCCAAACTTTTAGAAACGACAGCTTAGGTTTCTTCCCAAACCATATTTCGTACGGTGTCGTCTCAACGGATTTAGACGGTGCCCTATTTAAAGTGAATGTAGCTGTCTCTAGAGCGTATCCCCAAAATGATAGCGGTAAATCGGTAAGAGACATCATAGATCGCACCATATCCAATAGAGTGCGATCACGACGTTCGGACACACCGTTACGCTGAGGTGTTCCAGGCGGCGTGAGTTGTGAAACGATTCCACATTTCCTTAAGTGTGTACCAAATTCGTGACTTCAATATTCTCCTCCACGATCTGATCGCAAGAATTTTATCTTTCGGTCACGTTGATTCTCTACTTCATTCTGAAATTCCTTGAACTTTTCAAAGGTCTCAGACTTGTGTTTCATCAAGTAGACATACCCATATCTACTCAAGTCATCGTGAGAGTGAGAACATAACGATATCCTCCATGAGCCTCAACACTCATTGGACCGCATACATCGGTATGTATGATTTCCAATAAGTTGGTTGCTCGCCCATTGTTCCGGAGAACGGAGTCTTGGTCATCTTGCCCATGAGGCATGGTTCGCATGTGTCAAATGATTCATAATCGAGAGACTCTAAAAGTCCATCAGCATGGAGCTTCTTCATGCGCTTGACACCAATGTGACCAAGGCGGCAGTGCCACAAGTATGTGGGACTATCGTTATCAACTTTACATCTTTTGGTATTCACACTATGAACATGTGTAACATTACGTTCGAGATTCATTAAGAATAAACCATTGACCATCGGAGCATGACCATAAAACATTTCTCTCATATGAATAGAACAACCATTATTCTCGGATTTAAATGAGTAGCCATCTCGTATTAAACGAGATCCTGATACAATGTTCATGCTCAAACTTGATACTAAATAACAATTATTGAGGTTTAAAACTAATCCCGTAGGTAAATGTAGAGGTAGCGTGCCGACGGCGATCACATCGACCTTGGAACCATTCCCGACGCGCATTGTCACCTCGTCCTTCGCAAGTCTCCGTTTATTCTGCAGCTCCTGCTGTGAGTTACATATATGATCAACGGCACCGGTATTAAATACCCAGGAGTTACTACGAGTACTGGTAAGGTACACATCAATTACATGTATATCAAATATACCTTTAGTGTTGCCGGCCTTCTTGTCTGGTAAGTATTTGGGGCAGTTCCGCTTCGGTGACCCTTCCTTTGCAATAAAAACACTCAGTCTCGTGCTTGGGTCCATTCTTTGACTTCTTCCGGCAATCGGCTTACGGGCGCGGCAACATCCTTGCCGTCCTTCTTGAAGTTCTTCTTTCCCTTTCCGTCTTGAACTTAGTGGTTTTATTGACCATCAACACTTGATGCTCCTTCTTGATTTCTACCTCGCTGACTTCAGCATTGAAAATACTTCAGAATAGTTTTCACCATCCCCTGCATATTGTAGTTCATCACAAAGCTCTTGTAGCTTGGTGGGAGCGATCAAGGATTCTGTCAATGATCGCCTCGTCCGGAGGTTAATGTCCACTGGGACAAAGCGGTTGTGCAACCCAGACATTTTGAGTATGTGCTCACTTGTGTAACTATTTTCCTCCATCTTACAACTATAGAACTTGTCGGAGACTTCATATCTCTCGACCCGCGCATGAGCTTGGAAAACCATTTTCAGCTCCTCGAACATCTCATATGCTCCGTGTTGCTCAAAACGCTTTTGGAGCCCTGGTTCTAAGCTGTAAAGCATGCCTCACTGGAACGAGGGAGTAATCATCACAACGAGACTGCAAGCATTCATAATGTCTTGGTTCTCTGGGATGGGTGCATCACCTAGCGGTGCTTCTAGGACATATTGTTTCTTGGCTCCTATGAGGATGATCCTCAGGTTCCGGACCCAGTCCGAATAGTTGCTGCCATCGTCTTTCAGCTTGGTTTTCTCTAGGAACGTGTTGAAGTTCATGGTGACATGAGCGTTGGCCATTTGATCTACAAGACATATTTTGCAAAGGCTTTAGACTAAGTTCATGATAATTAAGTTCATCTAATCAAATTGTTTAATGCACTCCCACTCAGATTTGACATCCCTCTAGTCATCTAAGTGTTACATGATCCGAGACGACTAGGCCGTGTTCGATCATCACGTGAGACGGACTAGTCATCGTCGGTGAACATCTCCATGTTGATCGTATCTTCCATACAACTCATGTTCGACCTTTCGGTCTCTTGTGTTCCGAGGCCATGTCTGTACATGCTAGGCTCGTCAAGTTAACCCTAAGTGTTTATGCATGTGTAAAACTGTCTTACACCCGTTGTATGTGAACGTAAGGATCTATCACACCCGATCATCACGTGGTGCTTCGAAACGACGAACTTTAGCAACGGTGCACAGTTAGGGGGAACACTTTCTTGAAATTATTATAAGGGATCATCTTATTTACTACCGTCGTTCTAAGTAAACAAGATGCATAAAACATAATAAACATCACATGCAATTATATAAAGTAGTGACATGATATGGCCAATATCATATAGCTCCTTTGATCTTCATCTTCGGGGCTCCATGATCATCTTGTCACCGGCATGACACCATGATCTCCATCATCGTGTCTCCATGAAGTTGCTCGCCAACTATTACTTCTACTACTATGGCTAACACGTTTAGCAATAAAGTAAAGTAATTTACATGGCGTTGAATCAATGACTCGCAGGTCATACAATAATTAAGACAACTCCTATGGCTCCTGCCGGTTGTCATACTCATCGACATGCAAGTCGTGATTCCTATTACAAGAACATGATCTCATACATCACAATATATCATTCATCATTCATCACAACTTCTGGCCATATCACATCACATGACAATTGCTGCAAAAACAAGTTAGACGTCCTCTAATTGTTGTTGCATCTTTTACGTGGCTGCAATTGGGTTCTAGCAAGAACGTTTTCTTACCTACGAATAACCACAACGTGATTTTGTCAACTTCTATTTACCCTTCATAAGGACCCTTTTCATCTAATCCGCTCCAACTAAAGTAGGAGAGACAGACACCCGCTAGCCACCTTATGCAACTAGTGCATGTCAGTCGGTGGAACCTGTCTCACGTAAGCGTACGTGTATGGTCGGTCCGGGCCGCTTCATCCCACAATACCGTGAAGCAAGAAAAGACTAGTAGCGGCAAGCAAGTTGACAAGATCTACGCCCACAACGAAATTGTGTTCTACTCGTGCAATAGAGAACTACGCATAGACCTAGCTCATGATGCCACTGTTGGGGAACGTTGCAGAAAATTAAAATTTTTCCTACGGTTTCACCAAGATCCATCTATGAGTTCATCTAGCAACGAGTCATGGGAGAGTGATTGCATCTACATACCACTTGTAGATCGCGTGCGGAAGCGTTCAATGGAACGGGGATGATGGAGTCGTACTCGCCGTGATTCAGATCACCGATGACCTAGTGCTGAACGGACAGCACCTCCGCGTTCAACACACGTACGGAGCGGATGATGTCTCCTCCTTCTTGATCCAGCAAGGGGGAAGGAGAGGTTGATGATGATCCAGCAGCACGACGGCGTGGTGGTGGATGCAGCAGAACTCCGGCAGGCTTCGCTAAGCAACTACGGAGGAGGAGGAGGTGTTGCAGGAGGAGGAGGCGCCAGGCTTATCGGTGCGGCCACCCTCCCTCCCTCCCTTTATATAGGTGCAAGAGAGGGGGGGCGCAGCCTTGCCCCTTCCTCCAAGGAAGGGTGCGGCCAAGAGGGGAGGAGTCCATCCTCCCAAGGCACCCCTGAGGTGCCTTCCCCTTTAGGACTCTCCCCTTTTTCTTATATCTTGGCGCATGGGCCTCTTGGGGCTGGTGCCCTTGGCCCATATAGGCCAAGGCGCACCCCCTACAGCCCATGTGGCCCCCCGAGGCAGGTGGACCCCCGGACCCCTTTCGGCACTCCCGGTACAATACCGATAACGCGCGAAACTTTTCCGGCGACCAAAATAAGACTTCCTATATATAAATATTTACCTCCGGACCATTCCGGAACTCCTCGTGACGTCCGGGATCTCATCCGGACTCAACAACATTCGGTTTGCTGCATACTCATATTCATACAACCCTAGCGCCACCGAACCTTATGTGTAGACCCTACGGGTTCGGGAGACATGCAGACATGACCGAGACGGCTCTCGGGCAATAACCAACAGCAGGATCTGGATACCCATGTTGGCTCCCACATGCTCCTCGATGATATCATCGGATGAACCACGATGTCGAGGATTCAATCAACCCGTATACTATTCCCTTTGTCAATCGGTATTTTACTTGCCCGAGATTCGATCGTCGGTATCCCAATACCTCGCTCAATCTCGTTGCCGCAAGTCACTTTACTCGTACCGTAATGCATGATCCCATGACGAAACACTTGGTCACTTTGAGCTCATTATGATGATGCACTACCGAGTGGGCCCAGTGATACCTCTCCGTCATACGGAGTGACAAATCCCAGTCTCGATCCGTGTCAACCCAACAAACACTTTTGGAGATACCTGTAATGCACCTTTATAGTCACCCGATTCGTTGTGACGTTTGGTACACCCAAAGCACTCCTACGGTATCCGGGAGTTACACGATCTCATGGTCTAAGGAAGAGATACTTGACATTGGAAAAGCTCTAGCAAAACGAACTACACGATCTTGTGCTATGCTTAGGATTGGGTCTTGTCCATCACATCATTCTCCTAATGATGTGATCCCGTTATCAATGACATCCAATGTCCATAGTCAGGAAACCATGACTATCTGTTGATCAACGAGCTAGTCAACTAGAGGCTCACTGGGGACATTTTGTGGTCTATGTATTCACACGTGTATTACAATTTCCGGATAATACAATTATAGCATGAATAAAAGACAATTATCATGAACAAGGAAATATAATAATAATACTTTTATTATTGCCTCTATGGCATATTTCCAACACTTGGTTAGGTAGATTATTAAATATTTCTGGCAGAACCACCTTGATAAATTCTTCCCTGACCAGTCTGGTACTTTTTATGCTCTCTTCTGTGAAGTCCCAAAAGGAGTAAAGCCGAAAATGGACAGGCCTCGGGCAAGTTTTCTATGGAGTGGGGAGAAAAACAAACATAAATATCATTTGGTGGCATGCGGAAAAGTTTGTAGACCTAAAACCCTGGGAGGGGATTTTAGATTTAGAAATGATGAACATTGCCTTGCTATCAAAGTGGCTTTGGAAACTTTTCAACGAAAAGGGTCTGTAGCAGAGGATTTTGTGGAAAAAATATATTGGGAGAAACACTTTGGGGGTGGGGGGTCCAAAAAAGCAAGGGGAATCACACTTTTGGCAAGGAGTGTTGAATTGCAGAAAAAATATTTTTGTCCTGTTGTAAATTTAAAGTGGGAAATGGGGAGAAAACTAGATTCTGGGAAGATAACTGGTCAGGACCCAGTAGTCTGGCAGTAACCTTTCCAGATTTATATAGCATCTCTCTTGAGCACAGTGTTACTGCCTTAGTTGTCTTTTCCACTGAACTCGCTGGGTTAAAATTCCGTGGAGTGTTAACAGGGGAAAAAGTGACACAGTGGCAGAAGCTATTGGATGTCTGTAGAGGAACTATCTTAAATAAAGATGATGATAAACTCTCCTGGATACCCGAGGCATCAGGAGAATATAGTGTCAAATCCTTTTACTCTGTGTTGCAAATTGGAGATAAATGTTCAAATAGGTTTTTATTGAAAGTTAAAATACCACCTAGAATCAAAACTTTCATTTGGTTAGTTACTAAAAAAAGTATCCTAACCAGAGATGTTCTGCTGTATAGAGGAAGAAAATGTGAGAAGTGTTGCTTGTTTTGTGGAAACAAGGAGACCATTGATCATCTTTTTTTTTCGAATGCCCCCTGCTAGATACATGTGGAGTGTTGTGAGTTATATTACAGGAATGCGGTGTGACTTTTAAAGCATGGATGCATGTTATACCTAGCTGAGAGGTTTTGGATCTGAAAAGAAGAAAATTATTTTCGTTGGAGTGGCAGCTTTAATCTGGAGTATTTGGAAAACTATAAATTTAGCCTGTTTTCAACATATTTGGCCTGCTGATCCTAGTGTGATTATGTTCAAGATGGCACATTGGATTAATGACTGGAGTGTTTTGCAGGTGAAGGAGGAAAAAAAAGGTGGAACTACAACAGGGCGCAAAGCTGCTGGAACGAGTCGCCAGTGAGATTTTCCAAGCGCGAAGAGGATGGGCATCCTGGATTCCGAGGATTGAAGGATGAAAAGAGTGGATCATAAAATGTCGCTGAAGAGAAGTTTACCCTTGTAATATCTGAGGATATGGTGTCATATGTTTAATTAATTCCCAGTTTGTTCCATCTTAACTAGTCCGTGTCCTGAATGAGAGCAGACTAGTGAGATTGTGTTTTGGAGAGTTGTTGTTTTAGAGGGAGAGGGTGTTGAAGTTAGGAGGAGTGTTTTTTGGTTGTAGTAACAAATTTGGACTTATGGTTTCGTTAATGAAATCGGGGGCAATCCCTTTTATATCAAAATAAAAAAAACATTTACAATAGTGATTAGCAAGGACCACTGTCATACACAAGCCTGCCTGCATCGATAAATCTATCGTGTATCTATGCGCTTGTCCCTTACTTGTGAAACAAATCGTACGTGGTGAAGACACAAAATGTGCAAGGAGGGCTACTGTCTTGGGTTCAGAAGATGTTGGCATTTGACTGCCTGCCTTAGCCTTTCTCCCGGGAAGAAGAAGATTTGGACACGCGTGAGTGCGTGGACAAGGACAATGCATGATGTATTATTCGAGTCTGGCCATTGCCAAATCAGTACCGCTGGCATGTGAAATGAAAGAGATAAAGAAAAATCACCTTGCCTGAAGAATTTGTTTGTTCAACAGGCAGGTCAGGTGTGCTTGCCTGCCGATCATACATGTGAGCACCAGGATGGGCATGTGTTGGGTTTCTATTGTATGGATAGACATCACTTTTTTTTCTTGCAAGAAACTAGCGCTATTTTTGGTGACTCATGTATGATGCAACCTCCCCGCATGCTCGTGCACTGAAGCTGCTTCTTACTACTCCCTCAGTCCCATAATATGTGTCAAAAATGCTCTTATATTATGGAACGGAGGAAGTAGTATTTTATTTCCGAAGAAAAATAAAAGAAGTTTGTTTGTTCAGTGAGATCTACTAGTACGGTGGGTGTACTAGTTGGTTTTTTGTTCATCTATTATTGGTCTCGTTGAGATCTACTCCATGGTACGGAGTACTTGTTTTTTGTTCATCTATATCTACGTATTGATCTCGTCCAGGTCCAGTCATCTTGTGGCTGGCTGGCTTGCTAGATTTACTGTACGGCGCGTCTTCCTTCCTGGGGACGTGTACCCTACCCGCCCGGGGTGGATGGATGGATCCTCTCTCTGTCGCACACGCTGCAGGCTGGTTTCTGCCGATCAATCTTGCATATCAGACTCAGAAACCTAACCTGTGAAATGGAATCTACCGGAGCAAGTCCCCGTGATTATATTGTCGCATGGATCTACCAATGGAAGAAAAGGCCTAGGGTCTTCCTCCAGATTTTATACATTAAGACAAGAGCAGCACCTAACACTAAACCCCAAGGCATGCATCACTTAATTTGGTAGTTCCTCCGTCTCATAATATAAGAGCGCTTTTTACTCTTCCCTAGTATTAAAAATGCTCTTATATTATGAGACGGAGGGAGTAGTATACTGCACAAGCACAAGCTTTTACCTGCTCTACCACCTGGGTTGGTGCGCATGTTATGTGAAATCAAAGAAATTAAAAAGAAGTTGCACCACGCCTGAAGAATTTGTTTGTTCAACAGGCAGGTGTGCTTGGCGATCCGATCAGGATGGGCATCTGTTGGGGTTGAGTGCGTGCATGGGTTTCTGGTGTGTAGATAGACATAGCACTAGCTAGCGAGCGAGGACAAGATCAAAAGGCTCCCTCACATTTTTCTTGCAAGAAACTAGCGCTATATATATATATATATATATATATATATATATATATATATATATATATATATATATATATATATATATATATATATATATATATATATATATCTTGGTGTCTCTGTCTTATGAATCTCCCCACATGTTCTTGCACTGAAGCTTGATCTTAGTATTTTATGTCTGAAGAAGAAAAAGAAGTTTCTCTATTCAGTGGGAATGGGATCTAGTCCAGTGATCTTGTGGCTGGCTAGATTTACGGCGCGTCTTCCTTCATGGGGACGCGCGTTCCCTGCCCGGGAAGGATGGATCGTCTCTCTGTCGCCCACGGCCTAGGGTCTTGCACATGTTTGAGCAGTTCCAGGGAGAGCAGAGCACTCAAGAAATCTGCCTCGTATATACGTACTTATGTAAATCTGTCTACACTACACATCCATGTATATACATATACTATGCTCTGTCCCTGCTTGCTTGCCAAGATGTGGATGGATGCACTAAAGAAACGAAATTGTGCAACGCTACGGTACGTACGTAGCCGCAGACGCACACACTAACTAGTAGGAGTAGTGCATTGGATTCGATTCAGGTGGGCACGATGCTACTCAATCGCCTGGCCCGCCCTCTTGTAGCTTCACTGTCTGCCCTAACTAATCAATGTGTGTGCCTAATTTGTACGAGCCGCGTCAATGTCACTCATGCATGGACCCTCACCTCACCTCACCTCAGCAGCGCGTCTGTAGGCGAGGGCAACATACACATTATTGTCTCATGAAGT
Organism: Aegilops longissima; assembly: GCA_021605205.1. NCBI lineage: Eukaryota > Viridiplantae > Streptophyta > Magnoliopsida > Poales > Poaceae > Aegilops > Aegilops longissima. Next base: position 659,255,618 of record CM038681.1, on the reverse strand, counting down.
TGATCACCAAATCGGCAGAGCAGCAGCCTGTGAATGAATGAATAAAAGGAATAGTACTAGCACACCCTCTGTTCCATTTGAAAACAGATCACACAAGTCTCATGTTGATGCGAGATTTGTGAAGACCCTCTGTTTCTGTTCCACTTCACTTCATGTCAGGTGGGAGGCATTTGCTTTTATAATTTATAAGAGCTGGCTTTTTCTATGTGCGTACACTTATGGTGAAGCACAGCCATGAGGCTTGCCATGGAATGGAGTGGAACGGAGTGCAGCATGGCAACGCATGACAACGCAAGAGTGTGCACGCCAGATCCATGCTTGCTCTTCAGTCTTCACCTAACCAACAAGAAAACAGAGAGAGATGGTTGGATGTGCAACTGCTTGCTTTCACCCGCGATTTGCTAACTCAATGCCGTGAGTGACAGACAGCAATTTGGTTGGTTGGTTGGTTCATGGGCACGGGCACGATGCGTGTGCGGTTCAGTGTTCATAATTTCACACGAATCAATGCTAGCTACTAGTACAAATTGTTGGTTTAAATTACTTGTAAGCGGTGCAGATTATTAACAGTACATTTCCCTCATTATGAATTTCTCCTAACCATGGATGTATAGGTGCATGCCAATCATAAATTGAGCTGAAAAAGGGTTGAAATGCACCAATGGCGAGAATGGAGTACGAGGAAGAAGACGGCAATGGCGATAGCAATGGCGATGGGGCAGTGCACTACTGACCCTGGACGAGGGAGAAGAGGCTGCCGTTGGGGTACTAGCTAGTCATAGACGAGCAGACGCCCGGAAGTAGGCCCGGAGCGCCACCACGTTGTGGTGTCGCACCTGCCCTAGCTCCTTCGCGCGCCGCCCACCCCGCCGGCGCCCCCCCGCGTCGCCACACCGTTTCACCGTCACAATGAACCCTGTCTCCATCACCGCCTTGTACGTACTACCGGCCTCCCCGCGCAGCAGCTCCTCCAGGCTGTACATCTCAGCCATGCCCCCGCAGAAAAACAGCTTCCCGATCCCCTCCCGCTCCCACGAGAACTCCCGGCTGCCCACCACCACAGCGAAGTTCGTCGATGCCGCGTTGGCCGAGCGCTGGTGGTGTGGTGCTGGGCGTTCTCATCGGCATGATCCTCTAGAGTTTTTGTCCAAAAGGACCACCTGCCCAACGAAATTGGCAGAAAAGACCCCCTCCGGATGAAATTGGCAGAAAAGGCCCCCTGAGCCATGGCGATATGCGTGCCAGCCGACACGTGGCACCTGCCGCCACGCTCGTAGGCGGCAGCACTGTTCACAACACTGTTCACATGAGGGACGAGAAAAACGGCAACGAGGCGAGCAAACAAAACATGCCGCCTCACACAGTGGCCAACACTGTTCAGCGGTAAGAGGACTACCAACACTTTTGGGAAAACATCGACGTTTCGGCAAAGGAAAATAGAGTACGAAATTAATCGGTAAGTTGAATATTCGGGAGCAGTAATTTAACCGTTCAATTTTTTTTCTTGTTTTATTTTTTTAGTAGTCTTATAGGTCTTAGATTTTTCATTTTGATGAGCCTCGCTTTGAGGAATTCATGGAATAGTGAATTGATGAAGAAAGGATATGAGTCTCCAGCTGACAAGAAAAGATCTCATGATAGTCAATATGGGCCCTCAACACCCATCAGTGCATGGTGTTCTTCGACTGATCGTTACTCTCGGTGGTGAGGAACCGAGGATATTAGTGATTGTGAACCCATATTAGGCTATTTACACAGAGAAATGTAAAAAATAACAGAAAATCGAACTATTATACAATACTTACCTTATGTAACAAGGATATAGGGAGATTGTAGAAAGGAATAGGATAGTTATTTTTGCAAGGGACTTGTTGTAAATTCCTTAACTTAAGAAAAAAAAACACAGATACATAAGATAAAAAATGAATAAACAAGATGAGATTTGACCCCCCCCCCCCCTACATATTTAACTTTTTCTCCTATACAAAAACTAGCAAGACCCACTCCATCGGTAATTCCATCAATAACACCCTTGTCAAAAAACTCTGTTAGTTCGGTTAACCCTCTTTTACCGAGGGTAAAGACCCTAGTATAGAATAGTTATTCTTCACCCCCTCTATTTTACCATCAATGCACTGTAATTTTACATTCCGTAAGTTTTGTCTTATTTCCGACATAAAAAGACACCGTAATAAAATATATAATCGCCGTAAAAAATATTTATGTTACGTAAAATTACAAACGTAAAATCATAGTGTAAAATGCACATAAACTGCAAATTTTCTTGTCTTATGACCTATATTTTTATTTTCTTATGCCAAATTTTACGTAGTGAATCAATAAGAATGCAACTATCTGAATTCTAAACGTAATTTAATTATGAAATGATTGTAAGATTACCTCGGGTGAAGAATAACATATTCTGCACCCTGGGTATAACCACAATTATATGACCAACCGCATTTATTTTTTACTTATTCTAAAAATTCTCTTTAGGATTTCCTTTGTAAAAAGAGTTTATTAAAACCAAATTTTGAAAAAAAGAATAAGCGGATCCATAGAAGATATAAGCTATGAATAAACCGAAGATAGCTAGACTTACAGAAGAAATTGCATTAGTAAAAATTTCATATGAATTTAGAAAAGAATTCGAACTTCCCTGGGTAAATTTTATTGAGGGAGTTAACCACTTTGATAATATGGTTAACTTTGCTATTCCATTATCAAAAAGATTCCTATGAATCCAATGAACAAAGTAAAAAGTAGTAATATAAGAAGAGGAAGTAACATAGTATTTTCCAATTCATGCGGACAGGCAAAAGGGTTTAGCCCCAAAAGACATAGTAAAAGGATCCTGTCCTATTTCTTGTATTACCTTGAATTTTTGCTATATTTTGTGAACAAAAAGAAACTCCACTCTTCGTTGTTGATAAAAACGAAATCCCTATTCACTCCTTTGGTTATCCTTTTCCCCATAAGGATATTGAATACAAGGAACTCTTGGATGGTGTATCATCAATGGGTGAGCAACATTGACGAACGGTCTCGTATGACTTCTGGGCTGTAGGGATCGTAGTTCTTGTGCTCATGGAACCATGTATGGACATTGGATCAAAAGGCTTAGCCTCTTTGCTCAGTACCTTGAAATGGATTAACACTAGTGGCCAACCAAACATCATGCAACAATCCGTCCTCCCTCAAATCGAAACTTTCTCCACTCACCCCTCTTCTTTGGGTCGCCATTGGCCGACCAATCGTCTGTATCAAGGCCCGTCTACTCGGCGCATGATTCCAGGTACTAATATGCCTGCGTGATACCTCCTATGCCTGCCAGGCTCACATATGTTATGTTATGTGGAAGCGATGGGCTCGGCCCTACGATGATGAGTTGGATAGGGGTGTGGCTATATCTCGCTTATAACAAGATGAAAGCCAGTGTCGCCTGAAGGAAATCCCCTAGTTGGCTCATCGTACGTATAATGTATTTGTAATAACTAGAGGTCAAATAAAAAAATATCATTTTGTAAATGTTCTGTATGTATACAAAAATGTACAAGGTATAACAAAAAACTAGACGTAAAAATATAATGTCATATTTAAAAAAATAAACATGTATGAAAAATGTTCTTGATGTATACAAGAAAATGTAGAGGCATCAAAAAAATGTTATTGATGTATACAAAAAAATGTAGAGGCATCAAAATCATATATTATAAAAAAATCAATCTTATATTTGAACATGTTCTTGATGTATAGAAAAAAATGCACATTGTGCGTGTGAAAAGAAGAAGACAGGTGCTAGAAAAAAGAGATTTTTTAAAAAAGACAAAAAACCAAGTAAACCACAGTGAGAACCGAGAAAAAAAACCCTGAAGCAACCATTATAAGACAGTGAAACCAGTGCTGCAATGCCGGCTGGATGTAAGAGCATCTCTAGTGGCTTGTGTAAATTTGGTAGTCTATATCTTCACATACATAATGGTGTAAAAAAAATTTCATTTTAGACAACCTCAGTTTTTCAGTGGATTGTCTAAATTTGGTAGTCTATGTCTCCAACGGCTATATTTTCAACAGCTACTTTTCCAACGGCATCGTCACTTGTTCCGCAAGTGGGCTACAATCTGGTGTTCCAACCCAATTTATGCCACTCGATCCTACATTCATCATGTCCAGAAATGAGGAGTTGTTCATCTGTGAGTCCATCTCATGTGAGTTTTCCATCTGCACACAAAGAGATATTTGACTTAGACTATGAGATACTACACTAGCCACTAGAGATGCTCTAATGCTCCCGCGGCCCGTGGAGAAGGCGGAGGGCGGGGACGCAGATCTGGTGACATGCAAACGGCATGTCACCATGTGCCTCACGGCCTCTCATCCACCGCCCAGCCAGAATCCAACGGACAGCAGCACTCCAAGGCAAAAACATTCAGACTTCATAGTTTTCAGCCCAGACCCTCTGAAACTTCACAGTTTTGAACTTTATATGATACAGATACAAATTGTCTAATCATTCAACAGTACAAACAAGTGTTTTGAACAAAATACAATAGAACATCAACCTTTTAGTCCGGAAACAGTGCAAGCAACAGTCAAAATACTGTTTGCACTTAGATTCACAAGAGATTCAGTTTTGAACAATACAAAAATATAAACATCAGCCTTTTAGTTCGGAAACGGTACAAACAACAGTCAAATATACTGTTTACATTCATATTCATAAGAAATTCAGACATGCCATTCATCACTATTTAGATTCAGACAACCTACTTCATCACAAGTAATTCAGAAGTACATGATTTCAAGTTTCAGTACCACTTTCCAGTGAATTCAGTGAGCTCTTAACAGCCATTTAGTGCCATTTGATTTGTACACTTAGGCCCCAAAAGACGACTATAGTTAGCCCAAAATACTACACTTAACTATGTCCAAAATACTTCTAGCGGGCTTGCACGCTAGAACAGATCATCCTCACCACAAGGCGGAGCCGTCAAGAGCTGGGTGAAACTCATGATAGCATTGCACTCTTGGGGCTCCATATTTACTCCTTTGGTGTTGTCACACTTCTCCACTAGTACTTGAGGCTGTACATCATCCTTTTTCTTTTGTTGCACACCATCCTTCTTCTTTTTTGGCACACCATCCTTCTTTTTTTGCACACCATCCTTCTTCTTTTTTGGCTGCCAATGAAAAGTATAGTAATTAGTTTACAAAAGAAGAATAAAAACATATCATGTACCAATCACAGCATACATTTTCTCCCGTTTCGGTCGGCGCGGTAGATTTCAATGGTATACGCTTCCCCTTGAGTAACTTATCAAGCCAAGTTTGCTTTCTCCTTAATTTTGTTGCCGGAACCTCTTTTTTCTTCAGTCGTGCAGCTCTAAGCAATTCATCTATTTGCTGTACATTTGGGTCAACATTCTCTTTGTCTTTATATGGTTCATCCATAGCACTAGTGGCATTGAGTATTTCCTATATGCTAGGTGCAACGGAGGCAAGTGCATTAGCCAATAGCAAACAACATTGTGGGGAGCTGGCTGCTCTATGTGCCACATTATGAAATTGATGAGACAAATCCCTGTACCGAAGTTGAGCTTCAAGTTCTGGATTTTCTACCACTTTCCTTCCTTCCTTATCTTCTATACTTCCATTGCGAGCTTCTCTAGTCCATCTCTTCAAGACATAATGTGTCGGCAATGTCTTTATATTCATCAAATCAAGGACTTTTAGACCATGTCCACACAATATCCCCGTCCTATTGAACATTCCACAACTACATGAAACCGTTTTGGTCAAAGGATCACCTATCACTATGCGCTCCTCCTCAAACTCTAAATCACCATGTAAACTCGCAATAGCAACGGCAAATCTATTATTTCCATCCAATACTCTACAACATGCAGCCATTGATCTTTCATACTCACCTTGGAAAGCTTCAAATATAATCGAAGTGTACAATTTGCTTGCTTCCACCAACATAGGAGTGAACATCTTAATTCTCGGTATATATTTTCTTGCATTGAATTCAGATTCCAATTCCTTTGTTCTTTCGTCCTTTCAAAATGCATCAAGAACCGAAGAATATGAAAATCTGATTTCAAATGATTTTTCAACGCATTGTTGAAGCTCTCGCTTAATTGTGTACTTCTCACTCCCAAGCTAAAGACATCTCTTATATAACATTCAGCCCATTTTTCTTTCACCTTGTAGATGCTATCTAACCAAGTTTGCTTATGCACTTTGAGCCTCATATTGTCAAACGCTTCTTCAAATGCTGCCTTGTCCTCATATCCATACATACAAGCACCAAAATCTGTGAGAATATGAGGCTCTTTTTCTTCATCCTCCACTTCATCCTCCACTTCATCCTCCACTCCCACTTGAGTTAAATGTTTGACAACATTTTGCATGATATGAAATGTACACAGTCCATGATATAAAAAATTTGGCCTCTCGATCAAATAAACCATCATCCGAACTTTACAATTGGTTCTTGTTTCAGCTCTAATGCGCTTCGGCTCGTGATCTGTTTGACTTTTTCTTTGAATGCCTTCATTGGAACAAACAAATCTACATGAAGTGATTGTTCCATCAATTCTGCTTCTGATGGTATTTCTTTTCCTCACATCAAAGCCTATGTGACCTCCACATTGCACCCAGAACTCCCAAGCCTCATCCGAATTTCTGAACCGCATACCAACTTCGGGTATCCTGTTGCCAATCGATCCCATCGCACAACGCACAATTCTGCCAAATTCCACAATGTATACTCAAAATAGAAGTACAATACTTGCTGCAAGTCTCCATATTTATTCAGAAATGTAGTGCTGACTCAAAATAGAAGTAGTTCAGAGTGTAGTGCTGACTAATATTTTCAAAGTGTAGTGCTGACTAATATTTACAAATACCAATTTCAGTTTTGTTGCCTGCATCTGAGTGCACTAATCAGAGACAGCGCGAGGAGCCTGGGCAAAGCTCGTGCATAGCGTTGTCAGCTAGCTTTGCCCCAACAAAAATCACTACTAAGCAAGTAATCAGACTAATCTACAGTGAAGAGTTGCCGGACGAGCCCGGGAGCTGGCTCCGCCTCTGGCACTAATGGAATAAGAGAGAGAGAGGGGGGACCTGAGAAGAGGTCGCTGACGATAATGAACGGTCCCCGACCCGCGGCGGCGTTCGGCCCTGGTTCCCGCGGCGGATGGCGCTCGTCCGGCTCATGGCGGCGCTCGTCCTCGGCTCCTTGGCGGACGGCGCTCGTCCCCGACCCGCGGCGGCTGCGTTCGCCCTCGTTCTCGGCGGACGGCGCTCGTCCTGCCTCTCCTCGATGGCGGCGGCTGGCGGCGGCGACGGCGGCCGGCGAAGGCCGCGAGGCGAGGAGACGCGGGCGAATCGCCGCGCCAAAGCCCGCCTTTTCCTTGCCTTCCCCGCCAGATTTTTCTGTTGACCCGTGCTTGATTTGGTCTGTGTCTGGATGTTGTTTTTGCTTTGGAGTGCTGTTGTCCGTTGGATTCTGGCTGGGCGGGGGATGGAAGGCCGCGAGGCACACGGTGACATGCCGTTTGCATGTTACCTGATCTGCGTCCGAGGGTGGAAGGGGGAAAAATAATAACGGGAGTGCCCTTCTTCTTCCTCCTCCTTTTGGATCCGGCAGAAGCGGAGGAGCAGAGGATTGCACGTGGCAGCATTCAATGGACCTCACCTCACACACGCAGTCAGCCAGTCACGGGTGGATTGCACTGCACACACACAAATACTTACAGATGGTGGAAGAAACAGCGGTAGGTAGGTAGGTAGATTTGGATTTAGGGCGCGCACGCAGTGCCACGAATGTTGTTATCGGTGTGATCTCCGACGAGATTAAGCGCGGAAGGAATGGATGAAGAGTTTGCGGCTGCAGGAAAGAGGATCTCGGTCAACTGCCACTGCCATTGCTTGGCACGCGAGCATGGAGATTCCTGCCTGCAGCTCTGCAGGAAAGAAGAAAGGAAGAAAGGGGATTATTACAGTCAGTAATTATGCTGTTAGTAGTAGTAAAATGGGCGTCCGTCGGTCAGGCTTTCCATAGCCCCGAGGAGCTCGGCCCAGCCGCTCCATTGACCCACTTTTACTGACTGACACTTGATAATGATAATGATCGGTGGGTGGGTGGGGATAATCACTGTGCTGTGCTGCCTCTGTTTACCACCATGCTCCACTCCAGCAGGTCGCAGAGTTAATCATCCACCTCCGTCAGTTCAGAGTCAGAGAGCATCTCCGTGGTGCACTCCACTAGTACCCAGCCTCAGAGTGTGGACTCCAGTGTTAATTGGCGAGCAGAGCTGCCTTTCTTCCTCCTCTCGCTCTCCGGCAAGCCGGCCGCCGGCCCACACTCACTCACTCACGCACGCAAGGACGCATTTAGTTAAGCAGCAGCTCATGCCCCGTCCCTCTCCCCCTTTCCTTTCCTTTCCGGAGAAGAGATCCAAGGCAAGGCAGCAGTTTCTCCCTCCCCTGCCTTGTCCGTTTCTCTTCTTTTACACCTAGCTAGCTCACTGCTCCCCCGCCCATCATCAATGCCGCCCACCCGCCATTGCTGACCTCCCCTTCCTGCCACTGCCTTCCTTCACTCCACACTCCACCACACCATGAAGCCCCCCGGAGCCGGAGCCCTATCGCCGCGCCACCTCCTGCCTCTCCTCCTCCTCCTGCTCTACCACCATCACATCTTCCCCATACCCACCACCCTCGCCACCGGCGGCAGCGACGCCGACGCGCTGCTCGCCCTAAAATCCTCCCTGGACGCATCCGACCGCCTCCCATGGCACCCCTCCACGGCCAGCACACTCTGCACCGCCTGGCCGGGAGTCCGCCAGTGCGACCCCGCCGGCCGCGTCACCAAGCTGGTCCTCGAGAACCTCAACCTCACCGGCCCCCTCACCGCCGCCCTCCTCGCCCCGCTCGCCGAGCTCCGCGTGCTCAGCCTCAAGGCCAACGCGCTCTCCGGCCCCGTCCCCGACGGGCTCGCCGCGGCGCTCCCCAACCTCAAGCTGCTCTACCTCGCCGGCAACCGCCTCTCCGGGCCCCTCCCCGCCAGCCTCGCGCTGCTCCACCGCGCCACCGTGCTCGTGCTCTCCGGCAACCGCCTCTCCGGCCGGATCCCGCGGGAGCTCGCGCGCGTGCCGAGGCTCACCTCGCTGCTGCTCGACGGGAATATGTTGACCGGACCGGTGCCCGCGCTGCCGCAGAGCACGCTCCGGGCGCTCGACGTCTCCGGCAACCGGCTGTCGGGCCAGATCCCCGGCGTCCTCGCGAGGCGGTTCAACGCGTCGGCGTTCGCGGGCAATGCCGGGCTCTGCGGGGCGCCGCTCGCCGTGCCGTGCGTGGCGGCGGCGGCCGCTCCCGGGACCATGTCGCTCTCCCCCGCCACCGCGGCGTTCGCGCCGCTCCCTCCACCCGGCGGGTCCGGCGGCAGCAGCGGCCGCCGCAGGAAGGCCGCGATAATCGCCGGGTCGACGGTGGCGGGGGCGGTGGTGCTTGCCCTGCTGGTCGCGGCGGCCGTCATGGCGTCGCGGCGCGGGCGCGGCAGGGACAAGCGCGTGGCCGGGGACGTGGACAAGGGCGGCCTTGGCACGCCGGAGGAGCAGGCCGAGGAGGACCACCACCAGCAGCACCGGTCGGCCAACGCAGCACTGGCGCCGGCGACGAACGCGGCGGTGGGCGGGCGCGAGTTCTCGTGGGAGCGGGAGGGGATCGGGAGGCTGGTGTTCTGCGGGGGCGCGGCGGAGGCGTACAGCCTGGAGGAGCTGCTGCGGGCGTCGGCGGAGACGCTGGGGCGCGGGGAGGCCGGGAGCACGTACAAGGCGGTGATGGAGACGGGGTTCATCGTGACGGTGAAGCGGATGCGGTGCGGCGACGCGGGGGGCGCCGGCGGGGTGGGCGGCGGGGCGGCGGAGTTCGGGCGGCGGGCGGAGGAGCTGGGGCGCGTGCGGCACCCGAACGTGGTGGCGCTGCGGGCATACTTCCAGGCCAAGGAGGAGCGGCTGCTGGTGTACGACTACTACCCCAACGGCAGCCTCTTCTCCCTCGTCCACGGTCAGTCAAAGTACCCCATTGCCATTGGCATCCATTTTCGCCATTGCCATGCTCCGTTTCCTCTGAAAGAAAGAACCTGTTTCTTCAGCTCAATTCCTTGCTCGTTGCCATGCATCTGTCTATGCGCCCAGTGAGTCCATCCATGGTTAGGGTGAAACAAATTATGAAGGGCATAAGTAAAAGTCATTATCAGGGCCAAACAATCTGTAGGTACTTAGCTGCTAGCATTGATTCATGCGAAATTATGGACGATGAACCGCACACACACCCTGCCCGTGCCCATGAACCAACCAACCAAGCAAAACGGGAAGGGAAAAAAAGACAAATTTTCTTGGTGTCACTCACGGTCACGGCATTGAGATTGAGGGAGCAAATCACGGGGGAAAGGAAGCAAGCAGTTGCACATCCAACCATCCATCTCTCTCTCTCTGTTTTTCTTGTTGGGTAGCTGAGGCATGCATGGATCTTGTTGCAATGCATTCCGTTGCATTTCCATTGCATGCGCCCCGGCTTTGTTTGTTGGTGCTACTGCTACGTGACAACATTGGCATCACACAAGTCTCATGTTTACGGAGATTTCTGTAGAACCTCGCAAGATTAGTACTGCAACTTTGTACTAGAGTTAGTACAAAACTGAGACACTTATTTTTGGGACCGATGGAGTATTAGATACCACTACAGAAGAAGTTCTATGAGTAAGAAAGGATCCGGTTAATATCTTTGCATCGTGCCCTAGTACATTCAATCCTAAAACTTGGTACTACTACTTGGCTACGATGGAAGAAGAAGAAGAAGAAGAAGAAGATGATGATGAGGTGCTCCAGCTAGCAGGCAGTCAAGCGACACGAGGCCAGGCGATTGAGTAGCCATCGTGTCCTCAACCCAATCCAATATACATGCTCTTGTCCCTGCTTGCCAAGATGTTTTTTTTCTTTAGCCGGCCTCTGCATCTGGACGATGCATGCAGCCATTGCTTGCCAAGATGTGGATCGATGAACTGAAGCAATTGTCTGCATCTTGGCGAGCAGCGACAAGAACATGTATATACATAGATATATACAGATTTTATATAGGCTGATTATTTCTTAAGTGCTCTGCGCTCCCTGGAACTGAACTGCTCAAACATGTGTACCAGGCCATGCCAGCATGTGGCCTGGAACAAGACCCTAGGCCAGCACGTCCTTGTTTTCATTGATCCATGCGAATAAGTCCCACATGAACACGCCCCCAGGAAGACACGCCGTGCCGTAAATCTAGCCAGCCAGCCACAAGATCACTGGACCTGACGAGATCAATACTACTACTACTAGATGAACAAAAAAGAAGTACGAGTAGTACTACCAGATCTCACTGAAGAAAGAAACTTCTTTTTCTCTTCCGATAGAGAAATAAAATACTAAGAAGAAGCTTCAGCGCACGAGATTCGTCAAGTGAAAGTGTTACTACTACTACTACTATACCTACTATGACCATCGGAGCAGCACACAGTAACTCATGCAAGAATGGCGGACTGACAGAGAGAGAATCCTGGCTCTCATTGAACCAAAAACTCATTTCTTTTCTTTCATATTAGTCTAAAAGAAAAACAAGGAAGCTTCAGTGCATGCATGTGAGTCGCCAGGATTTTGTAGGGATTTCTTATTGCAAGAAAAAAGCGAGCCTTTTTGTTCTTGTCCTTGAGAGTGCCTGTTGAAGAAACAAATTCTTCAGACATACTCCCCTGGTGATGATTTTTCTTTCTTTCTTTCTTTCACATGCTAGCACTACTGATTTTGTTAATGCTTGCTAGCATAGCAATGGCCATAATCAAATTCCAGTGTGTGTGTGTGTGTTCTTTCTTTCACAATATATATGGTACTAGTACTGTTTTGGTAATGCTAGCTTGCAATTTACAGACTCAAATAATGCAGTATGCATGCATTGCCCCTTTCCCTGCACTGAGACCTGTCGCCGTCCAAATCTTCTTCCCAGAATTGGGTAAGGCAAGCAGTCAAATGCCAGCATATCCTGAACCCGAGACGGTGGATATTAATTCATTTCCTCAGTGCGCATCCATCCATGTCTGCGGCTTTCACAAGCTAGGGACAAGCGCAAAGATACAATGGCACATGTACCTACTCTCCACAGATTTATCCATCACTTATAAACTGACAGTGGTCCTTGTTAATCACCACTATATATAATAGTAATTGTTGCACACAGAGTGGTCCTTTTTGATCTGCAAATGGTAGTAATCGTTGCCACCGCAGCATGTAATGAGCAACGGTCACACACAAATTCAGACAAATGCATCCATGGCCTCACACTACACACACAGCTACCTCAGCTCAGCAAATGTTCATAGCATGAAGTCTGAAGCTTAACTAGTATAATGTTTAAGTCAAGTTACTAAAACCTAAAAAATGTGACCATGCATCTTTTATGATTTATTTAAATGTGGTATAATGGTTGGAAATGCATGGGTGCAGGGTCTCGGCCGTCGAGCAAGGGCAAGCCGCTGCACTGGACCTCGTGCATGAAGATCGCCGAGGACATCGCCGCAGGCCTGCTGCATCTCCACTCCTCGGCCATCGTGCACGGCAACCTCAAGCCCTCCAACGTCCTCCTCGGCCCCGACTTCGAGTCCTGCCTCACCGACTACGGCCTCGTCCCCGCCCTCCACGCCGCCGGCGCCGACGCCTCCTCCGCATCCCTCCTCTACCGCGCCCCCGAGACCCGCTCCTCCTCGTTCTTCACGGCGGCGTCCGACGTCTACAGCTTCGGCGTGCTCCTGCTGGAGCTGCTCACGGGCCGGGCGCCGTTCCCGGACCTCCTGGACCAGCGCGGCGGTGGTGCCGACGAGGTGACCGCCTGGGTGCGCGCCGCGCGCGAGGAGGAGATGTCCACGGAGTCGGGCGGCGAGTCGGCCGCGTCCGGCGCCGCCGGCCCCGCCGAGGAGAAGCTGGGCGCGCTGGTGGGCGTGGCGGCGGCGTGCGTGGCCGCGGACCCGGGCGCGCGGCCGGCCACGGCCGAGGCGCTGCGGATGGTGCGGGAGGCGCGCGCCGAGGCCATGTCCTCGTCCAACAGCAGCGACCGCTCGCCCGCGCGCTGGTCCGACGCCGTCATCATGGGCGCGCCGGGGCCGCCGACGGACTGACCACTCCGGTCTGGCTAGCGTCTTCAGTTCCGTCGATGGAGCTGGATATATACTACATTGATTGATTGGGATGAGATCGTCTCGATCTCCAGCTAGCGAGGTAGTAGATAGGATTTTATTTGGTTGCTTTGATAAATTGTTGGATTTGTAGATCGCTAGCTTTGAATTGCGCCATCGATCATCTTGTAGTTAATTACTACACTAGTTTGTGTCATGAGATTGAGCCATGGAAGTAGTTACAAAGATGCAAAATCCTCCTCCTCTACGAACACGTCTACATGCCAACGCCGTTGACAAAACACTCGTTTTTCTTTTCTAAAACACGAGACAGTTGAGACGCTCATATACGTACATACACTTATCTCTATGTACGAACACATACACATTCTACTCGTACGAGCCTCTTCGAGAGACTGGGAAAAAAGCAACAGGGTTTGTTACATTAGATATGCATGGAAAGATCTAGTCTCGCGAACGAGAACGGGGATGGCATGTGAGACACGCTGCTCGGTGATGTTCGTTCGTTTCCGATGTCACGGCGGCGGGCCTGCTCGTCTACCGCCACGGTACTCTCACAGGATGGCTGGCACCCTATGAAAGGGCACTAGAGGAGCGGCGGCGGCTCGCCGGGCGGGGCATGAGATGCATCTCCCGTGGCTTTCTCCGGTGCACATTAAGTATTTGATGAAATGCTAGAGAGAGAGGGGGGTATTTGATGAAATGCCTTAGACACAGAGTTAACCATATTATCAAAGCGGCTTGTGTACGTGCATTCCGTTGGGAATTATTTTGTTCATTGGATTCATATTCACCCAGCTGCCTCCGCCCGTGCCCATGAACCAACCAACCAACCAACCAAATGGGAAGGGAAAATGATGTGTTTTTTTTTCTGCTCTTGCTGTCACTCACGGCATTGAGGAAGCAAATCACGGGGGAAAGCAAGCAATAATTCGTGCACTAGATTCCACATCACACAAGTAGTGCTCATGTTGACGCGAGATTTGTGTGTGAAGACCCTCGCTAGATTAGTACGCCCTCCGTCTGGTGGGAGTAGATACCACTACAGAAGAAGCTAGCTCTATCAGAAAGAAAGGATGTGGTTAATCTCATATACGTACATTTTCTCCTGAAATTTGCACCGAAACTTGGTACCGGCTAAGATGGGGGAAGAAGAAATTGATCATTGACATGGTGGACATTGACGCGCCGAGGGTCCATGATCGACATTGACGCGGCCTGTAGTACAAATTAGGCACCCACATTGATTAAGATTAGTTAGGGCAGGCAGTCAAGCGACAGCAGGCCAGGCGATTGAGTAGCACCGTGTCCACCTGAATTGAATCCAATGCAATAGTAGTGTACTAGTGTGCGTTTGCAGCTATCTATCGTTGCACACAGTAACTTCATCTCCTCAGTGCTCTGCTCTCCCAAGAAGTGCAGAAACATGTGCACCAGGCCAGCCATCGATCCACATCTTGGCAAGCAGGGAGCCAGGGACAAGAGCATAGTATGTATACGTAGATGTAGACATGTGTAGCAGGCCAGCCATCGATCCACATAGGTGCTATGCTCTCCCTGGAACTGCTCAAACATGTGTACCACGCCAGGCATGTGCCCTGGGAGCAAGACCCTAGGCCAGCGTGTCCTTTTTTTCATTGATCCCCCAGGAAGACGCGCTGTAAAATCTAGCCATAGCCAGCCACAAGATCACTGGACCTGGACCTGGACCTGGACGAGATCACTAGATAGATAGATGAACAAAAAACAAGTAGTACCTCACTACTGGAGTAGATCTCATCTCACTGAACAAACAAAGAAACTTGTTTTATTCAGAAATACGTACTGTACTAGATAAAATACTAAGAAGAAGCTTCAGTGCACGAGCATGCCGGGAGGTTGCATCACACGAGTCATCAAGGAGGATAGCTCTAGTTTCTTGCAAGAAAAAAAGTGAGCCTTTTGTTCTTGTCCTCGCTAGCTGGTGATATCTATCTATACAACAGAAACCCATGCACTTAACCCCACACTTGTATACCCATCCTGGTGCTCACATGTATGATCGGCAGCCTGAGCTTGTGGAAGAACCAATTTCTTGAGGCACACTTGGGTGATTTTTTTTTTCCTTCCTTGTTTCTTTCACATGCATGCCAGCAGTAGCACTCCTACTGATTTGGTAATGCCAGCTGTCAATGGCCAAATCTAAAATGATGCATTGTCCTTGTCCACGCAACTGACTCACGCGTGCCTGCCACCTACATGCCACCCAGAGTCCAAATCTTCTTGTTCCAAGAACCAGAATTGGCTAAAGGCAGGCAGTCAAATGCCAACATCTTGCGTGAACAAATGATTAAGCACCCGGATTGCCCAAATTAAGCACCCGGATTGATTATTACGATTAGTTAAGGCAGGCAGTGGAGCCGAGCGACAGGGGGCCAGGCGATGAGCGCCATCCCTCCTTTAGCTTTAGCTTTAGCAGCAGCGTCTCCTGAACGTTAGATAGTACTCTAACTATTACTGGCACACACCCGCGTCTACATCTACGCAAGATTCAGACAAATTTCTTGAGTGCGTGCTCTACGTACGTGTTGTGCTGCCAGAATTCGTTTCCGTTCCATTGCATTCCACCACTTGAGAATAAAAGCTTTATATTCATCATCCTGCTCCACCACTTGAAATAACAGTCATCCATGTATCCACTCAATTCTTTCATTCACCCACGCAAGCAAGTCCCCGGCCGTCGGAGGGATCAGCAGTAAATCATGCTAACTTACCGGTAGATTCCATGTCCGAGATGACGCAAGATCGGTTGACATATATAATGAAACCTTGCGCCGTAGTAAACAAGATGGCAGACTCAAATAATGCAGCATGCATGCATTGTCCTTTTCCCTGCACTAATAATGCAGTTCTATGAGACGTGTCACCGTCCAAATCTTCTTCCCAGAACCAGAATTGGGTAAGGCAGGCAGTCAAATGCCAACATCTTCTGAACCCACCCGAGACAGTGGCGAATTCATTTCTTCAGTGCGCATATATATCCATGTCTGCGGCTTTCACAAGCTAGGGACAAGCGCAAAGATACAATGGCACATGTACCTACTCTCCACAGATTTTATCCATGACTTGCAGAGTGACAGTGGTCCTTGTTAATCACCACTATAGTAGTAATTGTTGCATACGGAGTGGTCCTTTTTGATCCGCAAATACAATAGTAATTGTTGCCACCACAACATGTAATGAGCAACAGTCACACACAAATTCAGACAAATGCATGCCCGGCTGGCTGGCCTCACACTACACACAGGTAGCTCGGCTCAGCTGTGGCCTGTAGATCGCTAGCTTTGAATTCGAAATGCACCATCGATCATCATGTAGTTAATTACTTACTAGTAGTTTGTGTCATCAGATTGAGCCATGGAAGTAGATAGATAGAAAGATGCAAAATCCTCCTCTACGAACACGTCTACATGCCAACGCCATTGACAAAACACTCATGTCTTTCTTTCTTTTTTAAAACAAAGTCGCTCACATATGTCACACACTCGTCTCTATGAACGAGGACATGCATGCACATCCTACTCGTATGAGCATCTTCGAGGGACTGGGAAAAAACCAACATGGTTTGCTACAATGGATATGCATGGAAATATCTAGTCTCGCGAACGAGAACGAGGATGTGGCGTGTGAGACACGTTGCTCGGAGATGTTCGTTTCTTATCTCAAGGCGGCGAGCGTGCTCGTCTACCACCATAATACTCTCCTCCGGTGAGCTGATACACGACCCCTGCTAGCCGAGCGTGGGCATGTCGTCGATGCCCGTGCGTGTCACGATGGAGAGCGGATCATGGACGAAGACTAGCTATGTCCAGAATGCTTTTCTTCATGGTGTGTTAAATGAGGAAGTATACATGAGGCAGCCACCAGGGTTCATTGATCTTGGTCGTCCTCATCACTTGTATCGTTTGGACAAAGCATTATATATATGGCCTGAAGCAGGGGTGCCTGTCGTACTCGTCTTGCCTAAGGTTTTCATGCTCACGGCTTTGTTCCATCTACAACTGATACATTACTCCTTATACAACGCCCGAGGTTGCTATGTAACTTCTGGTTTATGTTGATGATATCATTCTTGCCAGTTCTTCAGACGTTGCTGCTGATGGACTTCTCTCAACTCTTAGTTCTGGTTTTGCTGTCAAGGACCTCAACAAGCTTCGTTTTTTCTATGTTAGGAGATCACTCATACCACTACTTCCCCAACGACAGCCTCTTCTCCCTCGTCTACGGTCAGTCCAGATGCTATTTCGCAATCAGTCCATTACCCAATTGCCATCCTCTTCCTCGTGGATATGTGCCATTGCCATGCTTTGCTCTTTTCTCTCAAACAATTAAATTTGTCCCTACATATCATCCTCTTTTTAGCTCAGTTTCTCTTGGCCCTGCACCAATCCATCCATGTTTACGAGAAAAAATAATTAATTTGCACCCCCTAATTTGCGCTCATTCATATGGACACTGGAGTGCACACACATCCTGCCCGTGGCCATGGACCAACCAACCAAATGGGAAAGGAAAAAGATGTTTTTTCTCTCCTCTTGGCAAGCACGGGGGAAGCATGCATGCAGCAGTTGCACAGGCATGAGGCTGGCTTGTTGGTGCTACGGGACACTTTGGTATGCGCAAGCCTCATGCCTGTGCCTCACCTATACCTACGAGTGTAAATGAAAAGCTTGTGTACGTGGTGCCTGCCCTAGGCTATGGTGTTTGGACCAGCTCATACCACTAGTTTATGAATAGCACAGCAAGGACTCACTCACTCGACATGTGTACGTAGTGTACTACTCCTAGGAGGAATAGTAGAGGTGGCAGGCGGGGCATGTGACATGGATTCATGGCGCAACAACTTTACCAGTAGTAATTCATGCTGCAAGTCCCACATGAAGTGAACTAGTGGTAGGACAATTCATCATGCAATAGTGGTGGCATGGTAGATCCCACATCACAGAAAGTTCATGCGGAAGCATGCTAGACCCGTGTGAATTGATACGAGAGAAAAACAAACTTGAGCAATCGATTCCTAAGGAGTGGTACAGGCTACTTGAGACTGAGGAGAAGAAGATAGTAAGTCATGTTGCTCCTGCTAAATTCTTCAGACATACTCATTTATCTATTTTCATCACAAGCTGCTGGGCTGGTAACGCCAATCAATGATCAGCTTCAGACAATAATAATGTCTTGTCCTTGTCCACGAACTGAGATGAGATGGGGTGAGGTGAGGTTAGGGCCCATGCACGAATGATGTTGACGCGGCCTGTCCAAATGAGGCACCCAGATTGATTAGTTAAGGCAGGCAACTTAATGAGCACCCTCATTTTTTTTTGCGGGAAATGAGCACCCTCATGCTCGTGCTGACCAAGATCCTCCTGCATGAAGATTGCCGAGGACATCGCCGCCGGCATGAATATTAATCAAGCATTTGCAAAAAATGTTGACCATGGTATTAAAAAAATGTTAACTTGTTATTTAGAAAATGTTAATTAAGCATTTCAAAAATGTTAAATATGTATAGAGAAATTGTTGACCATAAATGTTTATCTTGTATCTGAAAAATGTTAAATGTGTATTGGAAAATGTATTAGATATATACCAAAGATGTGTATAGAAAAACAGTGAAAACCTGAGGAAAAACAAAAGAAAACAGAGGAAAGAAGCAAACAAAACTGAGGAAAAAATGAAGAAAAGAAAAGGCTGGTAAAAACTGAGAAATAAACAAAGAAAACCGAAGAAAATTGTAGAACAAAGAAAGAACATAAAAAAAAGCAATGAAAACCAAGAAAGAAACAAAAAAAAGTAAAAACAGAGAAAGAATCAAAGACAAACCTATCAAAAGAAAAACAAAATAAAAACCGGAAGACACTGTGAAAACCCACCTTTTTCCTTCAAGTAGGTCGCGCCCTGCTAACAAAACAAGAACTACCTAGGCGACGCATTGGCCAGCGGGTTACGCGCCCCGCTCGCTCCTTTTCTTCTACTTTTATATGCTATAACAGTAGACGCTTCATCGAAAGATCCTACAGTCTCGCTATAAATGAGAAAGAGTCGCGGCAGGCAAACAGCCCACCGACCCCTCCCCCTCCCCCGGGAGCTCATGTACGGCGCACAACGCGCTACGAAAGAATTCTTTTTTTATTTTTCCTTTTTTCAATAATTCGGGATAGCAAAAAAGTTGCTAATTTTAATAATACTATCATGATTTCAAAATAAATAATCATGATTACACAAAAATGCTCTGAAATTCGAAAATGTTCACAAAACAAAAATATTGTAATTTATAAAACAATTCACGGTTCAATTTTTTTTTTGCTAATTCGAAAAATGTTGACAAATTTATAAAAATGTTCATGATTCAAAAAATTGTTCGCTAATTCGAAAAATGTTCACTAATTTGAAAAAAAGTTCACGATTCAAAACAAATGTTTGCTAATTCTAAAAATGGTCACGAATTTGAATTTTTTTAATGATTTTGAAAAAATGCTCTTTAATTTTAAAATGTTCATTATTTTAGAAAAATGTTCATGAGTTGAAAAACATGCTCATGACTTAAGAGAATGTTCACAAATTTCGAAAAAATGCTCACAAATTTAAGAAAATGTTCGCGAATCGGAAAAATGTTCGTGAGTTTAAAAAATGTTCACACTTTGAAAAAATATATTCATGATTTAAGAGTAACGAACTAGTGAAAATAAAACTACGATTTTGGAAAAAATGCTCATCATTAAAAGAATACGATTTTAGAAACAAATCAAGAATTAATAGATTTTCGGAAATGGAAAAACAAGAATAAAAATGAAAATTGAAAAGTAAAGAATAAATGGAAATAAAACAGAAAAAGAAAAAGAAAAAACGAAAACATGAAAAGAAAAGAAAAACCGAAAGAAAAACAGAAAAACCTAGTTCAGGAAGGTTCTAGAACCTTCCCAAAACCGGTTGTGGTTGAAGCCGCGGAATGGGCCGGGGTAGCCCACAAACCAGGGCCCGTTGGCTAGGTCTGCCTGAACCCAAACCCGGGAGTGTAGTGCATTTGCCAGAAAATCGTATATTACGCTCAATGCATTGTAATGTCGATGCTTCCCATTATCTAGCGTTTGTCTTTTACTGTACTGTTGTCTTCTTCCGGTTTTGAAACCGTTCTAGAAAGTTCCCAAACTGGGTTTTGCCCTGGTTTTATTGTTTTATCGTTTCTAACTTTTATTTCTTCATTTTCTTTTTTCTATTTGTTGCTTCCTGTTACTGTTTTATTTATTTATTTCCTTTTCTTCATTTTTCTGTTCTTTCTTTTTTCCTATTAATTAAATTTTTTTTGTAAAATGTTCTGAATTTAAAATTTTGTACAAAAATTGAAAAATTGTTCACTATTCGAAAAATATTTGAACATTTCACAACTTTCCAATTCTTTTGGGGATTTCAATAAGTTATTCCATTTGAAAATTGGTCGCTAATTTCAACAAATTTCATGTTTACAAATTTGTTTGGGTAATCAAATTTTGTTCCCATTTTAAAAATTATTCACAATTTTGAAAAATGCTCAAGTTTTAAAATATTGTTCTTGGGTTTAAAAAACTGACCCTGTTTCAATTATTCTTTAGAAATTTTTAAAAATGTTCTTATTTTCGAATTTTATTCCAGAGTTTCAAAACAAGTTCCAGGTTTAAAAAATAGTCACGTTTGAAATTTTGCTTTCGAATTTTCAAAGAAATGTTCCTGTTTCAATTTTTTGTAGAACATCAAAACATGTTTGGATTCCAGTTTTTGTTTAATTTAAAAAAAAATCGCATTTTTAATTTTTTGAGTGTTTCAGAAAAAATATTTTCCAAAAAAATTATTCATTAGATAGTTTGGCGTTGATTTAGTGATATAGTCATGTAGCTGCCCATATGGACTTAGATTGCCACTTGCCATGCTTTTGATTGTATGAGTGATGAATAATTACGTGGATTATGTATGATGTGTCATTTTAACCTTGCATTCAATCTTTTTCTCTTTCTTTATAGATGAAGTGATATGCGGTGTACAGAGATACGTGTCCAGGAGTCTACAATTCATGGTTTAAATGCAATGAACAAGTTTCTTCGCTACGAAGGCAGCTCCCATGACTCGTTCAATAACACAGAGAAGATAGAGTATCATTACAATTAGTATGTGCTTAACCAGAAGAGAAAATCTGAATTAGTGGGTTCAGTGGATGTGCTAGCCAGAAACGGCTTATCGGGTTAAGTGGATGGAAGAACTTGATAATTCTCCTCCAGTTCGTGATAATTGTGGTGTTGCTTTTATCATGTGGTCACATGTAGACATGCATTGACCACTTTATTGTTTAGTAAGTAGGCACTTGTATCAAAGAGCTACCTTGTGATTTCAAATGAAGTTTGTGTGAACTATTTTATATAATGCTTATGTGAGTTTGTTGTAGACACTGAGACTTCAAATGCATGTTTCTGTATTGTATATCTATTTTTGCTGCAGGGATCCGAGGGAAAAGCAGGAGAAACAGGATTGGGAACGGATCTTTACAAAGTGCGGCTGTCGGCAAAGTGGCATGCACTAGCAGTTGGTTGTGGCAGTTTTGCCGAGCATGGCTCTTGACAAAGAGCTGACGGAACCAGTGGACGTGAAGTCACTTTATTTTACCGAGAGGCATTGTTTGGCTCTCGGCAAACTCTTTGCCGAGTGTCCGTGCCTTGACTCTCGGCAAATTTCTGTTTGCCTGAGAGGTGTACGTCGAGTGGCCTTTGCCGAGTGCAACTCTCGGCAAAGGCATTCCCAACGGTTATTGGCTTTTTGCCGAGTGTCCATGGCATGGCACGGCGTATAGGGCGATTCCAATAGTGCTTTGTTTCACGGGCTGGCCAGTACTAATCTGGTAACCAAATTCAAACAATGCACCGTCCTTTTCCGTGCACTGAGCTGAGCTTTGGCTTGCACTGCATGCACAGACACATTGAACGATAGGAAGTTGCCGCTACGTTCGTCCGGCCATGGCTGCTTCAGAACCATGTCCTGAATACTCCCTCCGTTCCAAAATTCTTGTCACAGGTTTATCTAGACATAGATGTATCTAACACTAAAACATGATTAAATTCATCATGACTAGATACATCTGTATCTAGATAAATATATAAGACAAGATTTTTGGACGGAGGTAATATATACAGTAAGTACAAGACAGTAGCAGATTGATAGGCCATGTGCCCCCGTGCCAACTATAATAGCACTGGACACTTTGTGAAGTATAGAGGTAATTAACTCTAGCAAGCTCACACAAACACACTAGACACCCAGACCAAATGGAAGCCTTCAAAGAGGCCAGTGCTGCGGCGAGAGCTGTGGTTGGGCCGGCGGATCACTCTCCGACATGAGAGTAGAACATGCTTGGGTACAGCCAGACCGGCAGAGCTAACCGGACGGGGCGCTGTTCGCCATCCCAGCGTATAGCCCAAGGGTCGGAGCAGGAGTCCACCATCGGGCCAGAAGGCGGCGAATTCCAATGGTCACACCAGTGAAGAGACGTGGAGCTGAAACCTCCACACCAGTGAAGACATCGACGATGCGACAATACCCGCCGCGGTAGTAGATGAGATTACCATAGGAAGAGCCAACGCATTTCATCTTCTCTAGGATTTCTTGAGGAATCTGGCAGCGAAGGGTGGTGTTTGGGTTGGCTGGATCAATAACCTGACATGTGTATACACCACAACAATCATTGGTAGAGGGAAGAGGACCCTGTACACCAACACGGGGCAGGATGAGGAGAGGTGGGAATTTTTTGCGGAACATAGATTTGGATGGGTATGACGAGTAGGCGACACGCCAAGAGGGGCATGTTGGCGAAGCCAAGAATGTCTTGGAAGGAGCCCAGCCGAGAAACGATGGAGTGAAGCAACTCATCTGGGAGGTCAGCCCAACCTTGGATCCCGGAACAAGCAGAGCTAACCGGACCGGCAGAGCTAACCGGACGGGGCGCTGTTCGCCATCCCAGCGTATAGCCCAAGGGTCGGAGCAGGAGTCCACCATCGGGCCAGAAGGCGGCGAATTCCAATGGTCACACCAGTGAAGAGACGTGGAGCTGAAACCTCCACACCAGTGAAGACATCGACGATGCGACAATACCCGCCGCGGTAGTAGATGAGATTACCATAGGAAGAGCCAACGCATTTCATCTTCTCTAGGATTTCTTGAGGAATCTGGCAGCGAAGGGTGGTGTTTGGGTTGGCTGGATCAATAACCTGACATGTGTATACACCACAACAATCATTGGTAGAGGGAAGAGGACCCTGTACACCAACACGGGGCAGGATGAGGAGAGGTGGGAATTTTTTGCGGAACATAGATTTGGATGGGTATGACGAGTAGGCGACACGCCAAGAGGGGCATGTTGCGGCGAAGCCAAGAATGTCTTGGAAGGAGCCCAGCCGAGAAACGATGGAGTGAAGCAACTCATCTGGGAGGTCAGCCCAACCTTGGATCCCGGAACAAGCAGAGCTAACCGGACCGGCAGAGCTAACCGGACGGGGCGCTGTTCGCCATCCCAGCGTATAGCCCAAGGGTCGGAGCAGGAGTCCACCATCGGGCCAGAAGGCGGCGAATTCCAATGGTCACACCAGTGAAGAGACGTGGAGCTGAAACCTCCACACCAGTGAAGACATCGACGATGCGACAATACCCGCCGCGGTAGTAGATGAGATTACCATAGGAAGAGCCAACGCATTTCATCTTCTCTAGGATTTCTTGAGGAATCTGGCAGCGAAGGGTGGTGTTTGGGTTGGCTGGATCAATAACCTGACATGTGTATACACCACAACAATCATTGGTAGAGGGAAGAGGACCCTGTACACCAACACGGGGCAGGATGAGGAGAGGTGGGAATTTTTTGCGGAACATAGATTTGGATGGGTATGACGAGTAGGCGACACGCCAAGAGGGGCATGTTGCGGCGAAGCCAAGAATGTCTTGGAAGGAGCCCAGCCGAGAAACGATGGAGTGAAGCAACTCATCTGGGAGGTCAGCCCAACCTTGGATCCCGGAACAAGCAGAGCTAACCGGACCGGCAGAGCTAACCGGACGGGGCGCTGTTCGCCATCCCAGCGTATAGCCCAAGGGTCGGAGCAGGAGTCCACCATCGGGCCAGAAGGCGGCGAATTCCAATGGTCACACCAGTGAAGAGACGTGGAGCTGAAACCTCCACACCAGTGAAGACATCGACGATGCGACAATACCCGCCATGTAGTAGATGAGATTACCATAGGAAGAGCCAACGCATTTCATCTTCTCTAGGATTTCTTGAGGAATCTGGCAGCGAAGGGTGGTGTTTGGGTTGGCTGGATCAATAACCTGACATGTGTATACACCACAACAATCATTGGTAGAGGGAAGAGGACCCTGTACACCAACACGGGGCAGGATGAGGAGAGGTGGGAATTTTTTGCGGAACATAGATTTGGATGGGTATGACGAGTAGGCGACACGCCAAGAGGGGCATGTTGCGGCGAAGCCAAGAATGTCTTGGAAGGAGCCCAGCCGAGAAACGATGGAGTGAAGCAACTCATCTGGGAGGTCAGCCCAACCTTGGATCCCGGAACAAGCAGAGCTAACGGACCGGCAGAGCTAACGGACGGGCGCTGTTCGCCATCCCAGCGTATAGCCCAAGGGTCGGAGCAGGAGTCCACCATCGGGCCAGAAGGCGGCGAATTCCAATGGTCACACCAGTGAAGAGACGTGGAGCTGAAACCTCCACACCAGTGAAGACATCGACGATGCGACAATACCCGCCATGGTAGTAGATGAGATTACCATAGGAAGAGCCAACGCATTTCATCTTCTCTAGGATTTCTTGAGGAATCTGGCAGCGAAGGGTGGTGTTTGGGTTGGCTGGATCAATAACCTGACATGTGTATACACCACAACAATCATTGGTAGAGGGAAGAGGACCCTGTACACGAACACGGGGCAGGATGAGGAGAGGTGGGAATTTTTTGCGGAACATAGATTTGGATGGGTATGACGAGTAGGCGACACGCCAAGAGGGGCATGTTGCGGCGAAGCCAAGAATGTCTTGGAAGGAGCCCATCCGAGAAAGATGGAGTGAAGCAACTCATCTGGGAGGTCAGCCCAACCTTGGATCCCGGAACAAGCAGGGGGTCCGGCAAGAGAGACAACAGACAGTTTGCTGCTGCCTTGCATGGTGCTCTGCTGATGGCAAACTCTGCAAGCAGTAGAGGAAACTGTAAGCTGCTTAAAAAAAGGCATAAGTAGCATGTTAACTAGAACATGGATAAGCAGATGATGTTGTGCAGGTTTGATAGATTGTATGCCTATCTATCTACTATCTATCTATCTATCTATCAAAAAAACTGGTTACGCATCAGGATTCCGGAACAAGAACCCTGGATAGAAATATAACATATGCTTCAGATGAAATGTATGCTTATGAATCAAAGGTCAGATATAGTGATTTAAGCAGCATGTTAATTAGAGCCATGGATAAGCAGATGATGTTTTGCAGGTCAGTTATAGTGTATGCCTATCTTTTTTTTTTTTTTTGAATGTCACCGGGCGGAGGCGAAGCCTCCCACCTGAATTGTATTCATTTTGCCTATAAAAACTTTGCAGCCTTTTTGCAAGTTAGGTTCAAGTGAACCAGAGATACATGGGGCACAAGGGAGAAGAGATAAAGCAAAACAACACAAACTGACAACACACAAGAGAGAGAACAAAGAGGGAAACACAACACAAAACAAACAAAGAGCACCGCCTGTGTAATCGAACGGCATCGGCCAGCCAAAACCAAACCACGGCACTGCATCGCCGACACAGTCGAAAGGCCTCGCGCATCCGAGACTGCACAACGCCGCGACACCACCTGTGTCGTGCGGCACATTCGAAGGGTTACACGAGACCGAGACGGATGTCACGGCGCCTGTGTGCCACTGGCGTAGTCGAAGAGCATCGCCTAGCGGACCAAACCATGGCACTATGCCGTCGACGCAATCGAAAGGCACCTGCGCAACCAAGACTGCACAACGCCGCGGCACCAGCTGTGTCGGGGGTACATTCGAACGGTCATGCGAGGCCGAGACTGCGCCACGACATCTGTGTGCCACCGGTGTAGCCGCAGGGCACCGCCTAGCAGAGACACACCAAGGAGCACTCGAGCACGAACACTGCCAAAGAAGAGGACAAAACCACCGCCGACCCCAAGCCGGCCGCACCACCACCAACAACCACTCACCACCTCCAACCAACCACATGAGCCGTCGGTAACCACCCGCGGTCAAGGTCTCCAAGACGATGCCTCCATGGAGGTAGCGACGTACACAACGCCGTCATCGCCTGATCCAGCAAAACCAGATCATGGACTTTCGCCCGGAGACCCAGAGTTGAGGGATTTGAGTGATTTGGACTCCTCAGCAACGCGCCTACAGGGAGGAGGACGACACCAAAAGGCACCGCGCGTCACCGGCATCAACCGAGGTCACTGCAAGGTTTTCACCCGGAGCCAAACACAGCGCCTCGCCTCAAAATCCGAAGACCGGGTCACCTCCAGCCGCCGCAGCAGCCCCGGGGAGGGGAGAGGAGCACCCTCACTGCGCCATGAGAAGAGGGCCGCAATAGCCGTCGCCATGAAGCCTGGGACCCCCTCCACCTCCACCCTCACATAAGCTGGACCTGCCCGGAGCCGCAGGCACCAGCGGCGCAGAAGCGCAGGGTGGCAGGAGGGAGGCCGGAGAATGCGGGCGCCTGCCCTGATCTGGAGTCACGCAACGGCGGCGGCACCATCCAGATCCGAGCAGATGCACGCGCGCCTGCACCAGCACAGGTCATGCCCGGCTCCACCGCACGCGCCGCACAGCAGCCACCACCGGAAAACCCGAGCCGCCGGAACTCGAGAGCTCGCCAAGCCGAACTGCCACCGCGCACCACCACGAGATCCACCAGCCGCAGCCAGCCGCCTGGAGCTCCCAAACGGAAAAAGGGCAGGTCCCGCCGCCGCCAGCCGCCAGCGGGCTTTGCCCAGCGACGTGTGCCGGCGGCGGCGAGGGAGGAGGGGGGTGAGGGGTGGGCTTCGGCGGCGGGGTCGGGGGTCCGCCCGAGTCGCCTCCAAAGGAGACGATGCGGGGGTCGTTTTTCCTGTCTCTTCTGTATGCCTATCTACCACACAAACTTGTTATGCACCAGGAATAAGAACCATGGGTTGATAAATATACGATATCCGTCAGATAAAATCTATGCGTATGAATCGAATGAACTTGCTATACGCTAAAAACAACAATTTCGATCTGGTTATATTTCCGTGGGTCGTCCTCTCGTGTTCAGAATAAGCTAATAGCACCCCGGGCAAGAAGGTGCTTGCTTATGGACATGTATCCCTATGACTATACTGTAAATAAAAGTCACAAGTGCATTTCTAGCTCCCTAACCGACACCATGCTTCTATGCACTCAAGTGTTGTTTCAAAATGCGTTTTTTTTCTCTTCCATTTGGCAGATCATCACAGGGGCATTGAAATTGGTCAAAACGACCGACAAAACAAAACTGAAACATATGCCTTGCCTATCAATGAAAGGAACTTGCTATGCAATACAAGTAACAACAAATTCGACCTCTGGTAGAATTTCAGTTGGTCGATGTGTTGTATTCGAAATAGGATAATAGCACCCAGGGGAAGAAGATAATTGCTTACGGAAATGTCTGCCTCCAGTTCAAATGCTAAGCTTAAAGATTTTTTTCCTTTTCCTTTTTTTTTGTGATGAAGCACATATGTACATTCAGAACATAAGAAAGATCAAAAACCGACAGATGCTAGCCCGGCTAGCAGAAAATGAAATCAACAAGTGCAGCTCTAGTCTCTACCCAATACGCGCTCTTGAAACACTGAAACATTGTTCAGATTTTTTGAAATGTCTTTTTCTTTCTTCCATTTCTTTCAGGGCACTCAAATTACTCAGACCCACAGACTAACCATGACCGAATCCAAATCAATTATCCAGAATTGCAATGCTAGTTAGGTCTAATCCACTACAATGTGGAGATCATTTCAGTGGCCCTCTAAAACAGAAATGATCGACTAACCGGAACTGGATCCGCTATGATCTAGATAAATTTCGGTGGGTCATCATCTCGTGTTCAGATTAAGCTGGTAGCACCCAGGGCAAGAATAAATATACTTGCTTATGGAATGTATCTCAACTAGCACACAGTAAATAAAAGTGACCAAGTGCCATTCTAGCTCTCTAACGGATACCACACTTTTCTGCACTGAAGCGTTGTTCGGATGTTTTCACAAGAAAACTTTGCTTTCTACCATTCAGCAGATCATCTCAGGATGGGGGCTCAAATTGCTAACAACGTCCGACTAACCAAAACTGAAATGTATGTCTGTCAATGAAAGGAACTTGCTATGCAGTAAAAACAACAAATTTGATATGGTTGAATTTTGGTGGGTCGCCATGTCGTGTTGGGAATAAGATAATAGCACCCAGGCAAGAAGTTGCTTGCTTATGGAGATGTTTCCCTCCGGTTGAAATGCTAAACCAAGGCGTTGTTCAGATGTTTTAAAAATTCCCGTTTCTTCCTTCCACTTGCAGATCATTTCAGTTGCCCTCTCAAAAAACGAGCGAGTAACCCGCAGAACTGAATCCACTAAATATAATGTCAATTATCCAAAATTCCAACGCTTGTGCAGTTCATTCGAAGGGCCCTCTAAACAAATGAGCGGCTAACCTAACCAGAACTGAATCCACTAGCATGTACAGCCATGTCAAATCAGTCCACGGAGATGATCTCGTAGGGTTATGAGAACTAACTGAACCAAGAAGCGACGGGATTCATTGGACCGTACAAAGATGGATTAATTCGGTGGAAGTGAAATAACTAGGGTTATGCTGGCGGCTGGCGCAGAGGCAGAGGGGGCGGGAGGGAGGAGAGGCCTTGCCTTGTGGACGGTGAAGGAGAGGGCGACGCGGTGCCGGATGGAGACTTCTCCGGCGGTGTCGCCTCGCCCGACCGTGAGGCTTCACCCTTTCCTCTCCCCATCCTGCCTGCCCGCCTGCCCCTACGCCTCAGATTCTTTCTTCTTCTTCTTCTTTTTTTTTTCTTTTTTGCGAGAAGACGCCTCAGATTCGTCTAACCACACGCCTTGTTTTCTCTTTCTTTGCATCCACAGATTGTCGTCTTAGAGCAACTCTAGCACATTCATCATACACGGTCGATCCCCACAATAACCGATGCATGCCGATTCTGACAGAAAAAAAAAAAACTATCTGGCAGAGTTGAAATTCCATGCTCGATCGTCATATTTTTAGAAGGGCGCTTATAGGCGCCGGCGCGCCGGCCGAACCGTTCGGCCGGTCCAGCCTGGGCCGTTCGATCTGCCTAATACGGAGCCCCACGGAACCGTTTGATCACGCTTTGCATCATTGTAGACTCGGTCGTCGTCTTCGTCGCCCTTGCAAATCCCTCGCTCGCCCCCGCGAATCCCACGCACCTCCTCCCCCGCCTGAATCACTACCCCACTCCAGCGCGCCCCCGCACCTCCTCCCCTATCACCGACTCACCGCTGCCTGCCGGAGGTCCAAAACGTCCACCCTGCATCTTCTATGGCAACCAGGTTCCAGCAAAAAATTGATGCGGTCCCAACAAAATTCACCGCCGGTTCCAGCAATTTTGTGGGAAGCGACCACCGGCGACCTATGCTTCCAGCAAAAAATTGATACGGTTCCAGCATACCTCACAGTTGGTTGTAACACTAGTTCCAGCAAAAAATCTCACAAACAACAAATCTCTGTCAAAAATCGATTGTAGCAAAAAACACAGCCATTTCCAGCAACAAATTATTATGGTTCCAGTAAAAATCCTACAAACAACAAATGCAGCAAAAATGCACCTCACCGCCGCAGCTCAGGAAGAGAATTTGTTTCCAGCAAAAAAATCATGGGGTTCCAGCAAAACAGGATCACGGTTGTAGCACCTACCTAGCTCGCCGAGCCCCATTACAAGCTGGGGAAGAAGGCCGGTTCCAACAATTTTTTTTGCTGCTTCCAGCAAAATGGATCGCTGGTTCCAGCATCGTGGGATTGTGCTCGCTTGCCGCATGACCGTGGTAGCACTCCTCGTCTCGGGTGGCAGCACGCTGTGCCGGTGGTTGCAGCTCCACTGCGGCCGGTTGCAGCACGCCACACGGGGCGCGCGGTGTAGGGAGTCACCGATTCCAGCTCGCCGTGGCGCCGTTGCAGCATCCCGCGGCGCGTGGTCCAGGAGCCGTTGCAGCAGCTTGCTTCGCCGGATTCTGTCACCAGAAGGCGGATCTGCAGCCTTGGGCCCGCCTGATGAGTAGAGAGGAGGGGGGAGGATCAGTGGAGGAGTCACACCGGCCGGGAATGGGGAGATGGAAGAGGAGGAGAAAGAAGTGTCTCGTGGAAGGAGAGAGGTTGAGCGGTCCACAGTGATGGGAAAGGATAAGGTTGACTGGTTGAACGGTCAAGCGGCGCGCTGGTGGCTTAGTAGCGAGGGGCAGCGCGAGCGATCGAGCGGTGCGACCGGCCCAGCGTTCGGCCGGTGCACCGACGTAAAAATGTTTCCCTTTTTAGAAACCTCTCCAAATAATCGAGCACGTCAAAGCGGGCTCTGGGGGATCTTGGAGCGCACTTCATACCAAAAATGGTTTGGCGCGGGTGACAGTTTCCTTCCTGCTTCTCTTCCCGCCCGTGTCGCTGCCCCCCTCCCCTGGCAAATTTGACAATTTTGACCTCGGGATGAAATCAAATCACGGAATGAACTGCCCGTGAAACTATTTCACGCGGCTGACCTTTTTGTGTGGCGCCCGACACACAGGCGCCACACCCTACGGTGCAGCGCCTAGCTCTGGGGCGTTGCACCTCTGTCCACCGTGGCAGCCCCTGGGCCCGCACCCATCAGTGCAGCGCCTCCGAGCTAGGTGCCACACATGTAATGTGCAGCGCCTAGCCTAAGGGCGCTGCACTGTCTGTTACTAGTTGGCTGGCCCCCCTCCGCCCCCCCCCATCCCACACACCCCAACCCCCATAGCATCCGACCCGAGCTTTGCCCCCTCTCCCCCTTTCAAATCCTCTCCCAAATCTTGCAAATTTGAAGAATTTGTCCGTGGATTTTGAAGTCAAACCCTCCCTCAAGGTAATCTTCTCCGATCCCCTTGTTTTGATCCAAGTAATTTTAACAAATTGCTCATTTGTTGCTAGTTTGGGGAAACCCTAGTTTTGTGTGGATCTAGAGATTTGCTTGGAGATGTGAGATGTTTGTTTGCTAATTTACTATGATTAGGCTTGTTAGTATGTTAGGGTTATTCTTATGGGGTGTTCTTATGTTGGTGCTAGGGTTAGGGTTAGGGTTGTTGTTTCATATATATTTTAGGGTTTGTATTCCGTGTTAATCCTTGGATTAGCACTCATGGAAGCAATGTTACATTGTGTTGTTTTAATGCTTATAGGGATGGGAAGAACATGTGTGTTTGTTCATCATGGTGATAAAGACGCCTTCTTGAAAGGCAATATTGAACCGGACCCAGATGAGCTTCACATGGTGTTTGATAGTAGTCCTAGCTATGCGGAGCTCTTGCAACAAGTGAGGAAAGATTTGAATTGGATGGACCCTAGTGATATCGTTGAGTTGGAGGGAAGGCATAATGTAGGTTTTGGAATGCACATCCGTTGGAAGACAATACGTGTCAACTCGAAGCAACGTTGGGTTGCATACAAGGAGACGATGGTCGAATCACTAGACAAGGCTCTTGAGTTATTTGCAACGAAGAAGGTTGATTCAAGTTTGCATTTGGACTTGAACCGGAACCCCTCCCCTTTGGTTGCTAGTAGCCCCCCACCCTTGAAGCGAGATGAAATTGTTGAACCTCTTTTGACCCAAGAAGTGAGGCCAACATTGAGCCCGTTTACAAACAACCAAAATGAAGTTTTGCAAGAGGAGAATGATGAGTATGCGGACGATGACAATGAAGTTGATCTCCATGACAACAATGTGGGTGATCTCGACAAATATCATTTGCAAGAGACAATGGACCATTCCATCCCTTATTCCCATGGCTATGCATCGGATTTGGATGACGAAGGTCCAGATGAACAAGTTGATGAGGAGGGGTTCACGGTTAAGGAGGCCGAAGCTTTCGAGAAGGTATTCGGTCGGGATCATCGGACTACATTGTTCAAGGATGTTAGTCTCGCCGATGAAGCCGTGGTAGATGGTGGCCAAGGTATATCTCTTGGGGTTAGGCCAAGATCTCACCGTGATTTGGATGACGACAAGAATAGGATTGCTAAAGGGTCTAAGTTCGAAACCTTCTTGGAATTGAAGATGTGGCTCGACAACTACTCGGTTACGCATTATCGTCCACACAAGGTGGTGAACTCGGATGTCAATGTGCGCTACACGGTTGCATGTGCATGTGAAGATGAAATATGTCCGTGGATTGTGCGTGCAAGACCATGGAAAGGAGGTCCCACTTGGCACGTAGTGAGTTGTGTGCCAACTCACATGTGCCGAGGCAAAAGGGTGGATGGCAAAATTGTGTCCCAAAACCACAGACAACTCACGTCCGAGTTCATCGCTTACAGGCTCTCCAACTCAATATTCACACTTCCAACAATGAGCGTCCATCATGTCATTGACCTTTTGAAAGCCATCTTTCATTACAAGGTGAAGTACGACAAGGCATGGAAGGCGAAGCAAGCCGCATTTAATATGTTGTATGGTACTTGGGAGGAAGCATACAACCGAATCCCTAGGTTGTTGTTAGCCATGGCTGTCGGTGACAAAACCGGCGGATCTCGGGTAGGGGGTCCCGAACTGTGCATCTAAGGTCGATGGTAACATGAGACAGGGGACACGATGTTTACCCAGGTTCGGGCCCTCTCTATGGAGGTAATACACTACAAGAAATATGTCAACTTATGACCACCACTATTGGTCACTGAAAGGTCACAAATTTCCATTTATGACCTTTTTGTGACCAAAAACAAGGTCAGCTGGCCGTCAGAAGCCGACTATAGCGACCTTTCTTCTGGAATGGTCAAAGACGTTTACGACCAAAATATTCCTACTGTGGCGTTTTGGTCACTAGCAACCTCCCCCAAGCCACGTAGGCATCCAGCGTGGCAAGCTGATGTGGCACAAGATTCAGCCCGGTCCAATTCGATTTTCTACATGGGCCGAGCCCATTAATTCGGCCTTTTTACTATATATTTTCTGACAATTTTTGGTCAGGTTCATGGGCCAAGCCCTACAATTCGGCCTTTTTATTTTCTGGGCTTAGGCCATTTTGCATTCCGTTTCATTCAGCCTTTTGTTTTTGTTTTTCATAAATGCACAATATTCCAGTCCACTATTGTTTGGGCCATAGCCTTTTTAGAGCCCAAATATTATTCGATCCAATAGACGAACATTCAGCCTTTTTCATTTACAGATTTCAATTTTACACATTTCAACAACAAACAATAAATAATTCTCACAATTAAATGATCAAATCCAAAAATCACTCTATGAAACTCAGAACAGCACATCTGCATGATCCATCAAGTGTACATACAATCAGAAACAAATACAGAGGCACCAAAACTATTGTGGACATCTCCAAGCTTCTTCTGATCTTCGGTCACAGCAACAGCCACCTCGGTCGCTTGCCTCGCGCTGGCGAAACTTGACATGAGGGATGAACTGGAGCTGCAGTAACCATGCAGGCAAGCATCACCCAATACTTGGGCACGCCAAAAAGAACACCATGTCCTCAACAACAGTCACGTGCACCTGCATCAACAAGAGGCGCCAAAACTGAGAAATGAGAACAAAATGTACATATTCATATTTTCGGATTGATAGTCTCTGCACTTTCATGTATCTTGGAAAGGGAAGGACTGCTAGCTAATAGCACATATTCATATTTTATTACTGTTCCAAGGCAGCAGTATATATGTATGTTGCATCACATAGCTACAGAAACCATATCATGAGTAAACTAAGCATTTGCAAAAGTAGAACCAGGTTCTCTCAAGGATTGTAGCCTTTCATATATTTATGATACGTACTTCCTACATTATCATTTCACTCTAATCCTACCTGACTAAACTAACAAGTGCTCAGATTACTAGTAAGCTGGGTGCAAATTTATCCACTCCATATGACAGTAAATCTAAGAGGTGGCAATCAATGGTCCAACAATGCAATATAGAAGCTCAGTTGCAATAAATAACTACAGACCTACATCAGCTCAAAGTGGCAGTAGCTCAAAAACAAGCAAAACAACTGTTGATAAGCAAAGGCAAAAGGCTAAAACACATGTTTGGCCAGAAGAACTAAAAGCTAAATCATGTCATTTCAGCGAGAATGACTCATGCAGTTATAGGCAAAATACAAAACTAGCGGCCTAGAAAGCACGTCGGCAAGTTACAGATAATTGATCAATGATAGAGCCAGACGGCAGTCTGCACAAGCTGGAGACGCCTCTCGACTGGCGACGTACACGTCCAGGTAAACTATCCAGCAGCGTGTAGTAGAGCACCTGCACCCTACATCCACACATATACGAATCATTCAACAAGCCCATCAACAAGAAAGGAGATCGAGATTTCAAAGTGGGGAGGAAGCAACTAACCGTCCAAAGAAGACGGGCCAGTTATAGATGGAGAGTTAGGCACGCTTGAGTGTGGACGCCATCGCTGCTGCCGTCATCTGGATCAGGGTGTCAGAGAGGAAGCAATCCGAAGCAAGAAGAACTGAGAAAAATGAAAAGTATCAGCAGCCAGAAGCATGTAGGCAACAGTACTGGATAATCTGTTGCTGCATATAAATACTGAATTACAACAGCAGACATGCTTTGAAAACTACATTACATATTACAACAGCATAATAAAAATGTACTCAAATATATTCACAAAAGCACACAGACTATATATTAGTCCTTTCACAATTGGAGGTTTTCCGTACTATCACGTGAAGCGAGTTTACTGTTTTGACTTCTTGTGGGAAAGTCTTTTGACTTCCGGTGCTCTGCTGGTGGGGTTCGTCATCGTCCTCGCTTGGCGCGTCGAGCCCCTTGTGTCCGGCATTGAGTCTGCCGGACTGTTCAAAAAACCCAACAATTTCGGTTGGTGTGGTTTGCAGGCCTTCCGGAGGTACTGTGGATTTGACATATCCGATCTAAAATTTTGTGTAAATTTGATAGCTCGTCTCTGTTGTCCTTAAGAGGCCGTGTTTTTTTGTTTGGCCGCGAGCTTTTGAATCCGGCGTTGACCGCCGTGCCCTTTGGGCTTTTTTCTTTATTTCGGCGCTGATCCTTCCTGCGCCGTGACTTTCCGTTTCCATCTCTGATCTCGGATGTATTGGTCATTGGTGCTGCATCTTGCTAGCCAGTTGTTGTCTTCTCGCGCAAAAGCGCGTCATGAGGCTAGTTAAGCGGCCATTGTTCTTGGCTTCTCTTGGCGAGGTGTCTGGCGAGACATTTGTCTCGGACGTTGTGTTTAAAAGCTGCTAAGGCTTCCGCATCCGGACGATCGACTATTTGGTTCTTTTGGTAAGGAACCTGTTCGAAATTCTTTGCTGACTCTCCGGGCTGTTGGGTTATATGACTCAGATCGTCTGCATCCGGAGGGCGGACATAAGTCCCTTGAAAATTTGCTCTAAACGCGTCCTCGAGCTCTTCCCAACTTCCAACATGTTTTTCGGGAGGCCTTTGAGCCAGTGCGGGCTGGCCCTTTGAGCTTGAGGGTAGGTATTTTATGGCGTGGAGATCATCTCCTCTAGCCATGTGTATGTGTAGTATGTAATCTTCTATCCAGACTCCGGGTCATTGTGCCGTCGTATGCCTCTATGTTCATGGGTTTGAACCTGCTGAAATTCATGATCCAAAGACCTCATCGGTAAAACATAGTGGGTGTCTGGCCCTGTATTTGGGTGTGCCGATGTCTTCGAACACTTGTTGTGTTGTGTTACTTCCTGGGGCCTTCTTTTTTGGCCCGTAGATGGACCTAGTTGGGCCGTCCGTTTTCCCAGGATTATAAGTCGGCTTGTGCGTGGCCCCGCTTGTCGCTTTTGGCCTGTCATCTGGCCGTCTATCCGGCCAGGTGGCCTCTTTATTTTTTGACCGTGAAGGCTCTATGGCTTCCTCGTCAAATTCTGGCAGCAACTTGCGCTTCGGGTAGCTCTTCGTTTGATGGCCATTGCCATATTTGTCTGCAGTCTTGAATATTTTGCTCCACTTCATTCTGAGCGTGTCTTCTGCTGTTTTGAGCTTCCGTTTCTCCTTCTTCAAACTTCTTGCAGTGGCGACGAGTCTTTTGTGTATGCTCTTATGCTCCGGTGTTGTGTCCGGACTGTTGATTGCTCCGTGAAGGGGTTGATTATCCGGCTCGTCCTGTTCGTCGTCCGCTGGTTTGCCTGCTCTATCGCTGGAGTCGTTAGGAAGGCTGCTTTGATCGAGGCGGGACTTAGGGCGGCGTTTACGTCGCCGTTTTGGTTGTTTATCGGCGGGATTATCCTCTGCCGCGTCCCGTTGTTCCTTCTTATCGCTTCCCTTTGGGGTGTCCACCATGTATATGTCGTATGACGAGGTGGTCTTCCAGTGTCCTGTAGGCACTGGTTCTTGGTAGTCTCCGGCATCGTCGTCCATACCGTCGATGTCTTCGGAGTGGTAGTCAAGTACGTCGGTTAAATCATCGACGGTGGCTACGAAGTGGGTGGTGGGTGGGCTCTGAATTTCTTCGTCGTCC
Organism: Aegilops longissima; assembly: GCA_021605205.1. Lineage (NCBI taxonomy): Eukaryota > Viridiplantae > Streptophyta > Magnoliopsida > Poales > Poaceae > Aegilops > Aegilops longissima. Next base: position 659,218,613 of record CM038681.1, on the reverse strand, counting down.
GCGTCCCAACCGTCCTGGCCGTAGCTCGGCCAGGGCTCTCCGGATAGCGAGAGATGCTTTAGTGAATTTATGATATCGCCGAAGGGCGAGTGCTGAAAGATGTCCGCAGCGGTGAATTCCATGATCGGCGCCCAATCGGATTCGTGGCGGGCGCAGGAGGTTGAGTCCGGCACCTCGAGTCATGAGCTTTATGCGGGACAAGGTAAGTGTTCGTCTCTATCGCCCGTAGAAGTTGCGGCTCCCGAGGCGGTGTCCAGCCATCATCCTCGATCCGGCGATCGGCTCCGGACTATGGCGGAGCGGATTCGTGTCGCGACCTTCAAGGTGCTGTCCGTGGCGAGTTAGGTCATGCCCATCGTGACAGTAGCTGGCACGCTTCGGTATGGCTCAGATCCATCGAAGATCAAGTCCCGCGGATATCGGCCGTGAAGTTTAGGCTTCAAACCTGACCGACGGCCAGGGCGTAGCTTCGATCTGCTCCAGATGGCCAAGTGAGTTGGCCCGCGATCTGCGGCCGCCGAATCTGAAGATCTGTCCGGGAGAAAAGTCTCACCCAGGACTGCGTCGTTGTTGATTGAAGAGGCCATCAAGCCTATCGGTGGCGACACGGAGGAACTCTCAATGAAAGCACCAATGTCGGTGTCAAAACCGGCGGATCTCGGGTAGGGGGTCCCGAATCTGTGCGTCTAGGCGGATGGTAACAGGAGACAAGGGACACGATGTTTACCGAGTTCGGGCCCTCTTGATGGAGGTAAAACCCTCGTCCTGCTTGATTGATATTGATATTGTGGATGTTTACAAGAGTGGATCTACCACGAGATCAAGGAGGCTAAACCCTAGAAGCTAGCCTATGGTATGATTGTAAGGGTTGTTGTTCTAGTCCTACGGACTAAAGCCATCCGGTTTATATAGATACCGGAGAGGGCTAGGGTTACATAGAGTCGGTTACAATGGTAGGAGATCTACATATCCGTATCGCCAAGCTTGCCTTCCACGCCAAGGAAAGTCCCATCCGGACACGGGGAGAAGTCTTCAATCTTGTATCTTCATATTCTTGGAGTCCGGTCGATGATGATAGTCCGGCAGATGATAGTTCGGCTGATGATGGTAGTCCGGCTATCCGGACACCCCCTAATCCAGGACTCCCTCAGCGGTCATCGGCATAGGTATTATATGTTCCCCTTTTGCAGGCTATGCCGACGCCCTTGCCGTAGGCATATATGTTATATGTTTTTAAAGTATTTATTTGAATCTTTGTAAAGTTAAAATTTGATTAATTTGAATCTGACTTATCTGTACTCAATATAAGGGAAACAGTTCCTATCAGTGGTCTGATGCAAGGACATCATCGGACTAGTTGATTGTCGTTGATTCTCTTTGTATCTCACAGTAATAGATTCATCTTATCTCTCGTTGCTTCTTATCTCAAAGGAAAATTACACTCTATATCCATGGCAATTTCTGCCTTTCTTTGCCATGGCCATTTTACCATTATTTCCCATGCCATTTTTTTTACCTTTTTAGTGCCATGCGAACTCAACCTTTTCTATTTTGCCATGGTAATTTTACCTTTATATACACGACAAATTAACTCTTGTTCACATGGCAAATTCGCTTATGCTCACATGGCACATTCATAACATTTTTCTTTCTCTAGTCTTTTGTTTCATAGCATGGAAAATTCATTTGCGAGCACATGTCAAATTCATATATAAACTGCCATGGCAATTAGTCTTTTTTGTTGCCATGGTACCTTACACCTTTTTGCTATGTTACATAGTTGATATTGTTGTTGTGATGAGAATTTCGACCCAATTTCACAGTCTATAAAATTGCCATGGCAATTACTACACCTTTTTTTGTCGGGAGGTTTATAATTTTTTTTGTTCCTTTGTTTTGCACATGATTTTTTGTACTCTGATCTTTACGTATTTTCCATTAAGCATGGCAACTTATGCAACTAGTTTCAACATATAAACAACATCAATAATACATATAGGACATGTACTGTCGTAGAATCTTGGTTTTGGTTGTTGTTTCGTTACAAAAATGTTGGTAATTTTGCATGTCTTTTGATTCCTTTCTAAAGCCGGGGTGCAGAATTTAAGTTTTTACAAAGGCCTTCTTTTCTCTGCAGCTAATACTGGGCTTTTTTTGGCCCATCTTTTTTCCCGCTATATCTTTCGTTTTCTGTTAGCTGTAAGTTTGTCCACGCTAATCGATGGGTGATTCCACCAAATGTTTTCATTCGGTCCGTCACCTCCGTTATCACCGTCCAATGGAAAAGAGTTTGAGTCCATGTGGACGGGTTTGTATTGTACCATCTGATTAATTGATGAGCACAAGAAGCAGAAGAAAGATGGACATATTTGAATTCACTTTCAACATCAGAGTAGGCGACAAATTTAAGTTAATCTGATTATTGAACATGTACGTCAAGTTAGCTACTTTTATACTTATTTATAACTCATTTGCATAAAATAAAAAATCCATATATGTCAACTTATAATGTATAAATATGACTTACATTAATTTGGTATTTATTATATGCTACATCTATAAAATTTGTACGAGACCTCTTATATGTTAGAAAAATAATATATACAAATTAACATGGCTTATGATATTAATTTGTGACACTTACAAGGACCAACCTCTCCGGTTTATAAGTATCTTGGCAGCGATTTTAAAGTTAACGGTATATAAAACATCTTCATAGATGTTTTTGGTTTATGGTTAGGTAACACAAATGGATAATTCTTTTAAAATATACAAGGTTTTTACGAGGAGCTTGCATATTTGTAAGTCAATAAATGTAAGGCCGTTGATGCGGTTTTCAGGGAAAACTGGTGGGAAAAAAACAAAATTGATAGAGGAAGAGGAGAGGGAGGAGGGATGCACATAAGGTTGGTGTCGGTGGGAAACAACACCTATGGGATCACTGGAATGCTTTCTACGGTTGGCGGGCGCGGGGTCGTGAGAAGAGCAGGTCTGACAAGAAGCACACGGATCGTTTACCCAGGTTCTGGCCGCGAGGATGCGTAATACCCTAGTCCTGCTTTGGTGGATGTATTGAGCGTTCTTGTGTTCTTGAGGTAGCTACGGGGTGTAACTTGCCAAAAGAGCCGAATCCCTCTCCTGGTCGCCTCGGGCCTCCTTTTATAGGTAAAAGGGGTCGCCACAGTGGCACACAGGAGGTGGAAAGGCATACAGTGCGCGAGCTTATCTCTCGGTATTACGGGACAAGACGCATTTAATGCGTCGCTTAGGTGTCCCCTTGCTTTATCGGGGACGGGAACGGGGCCCGTTGTCGATGTCAAAACCGGCGGATCTCCGGTAGGGGGTCCCGATATGTGCTTATAGGCTGATGGTAACAGGAAGCAAGGAACACAGATGTTTACCCAGGTTCGGGCCCTCTCGATGGAGGTAAAACCCTACTTCCTGCCTGATTAATATTGAAGATATAGGTAGTACAAGAGTAGATCTACCACGAGATCGTAGAGGCTAAACCCTAAGAGCTAGCCTATGATGGTATGATTGTAATTGTGATCGGTCTTCTAAGGACCAACCTCTCCGGTTTATATAGACAACGGAGAGGGCTAGGGTTTACATGGAGTCGGTTACAAGGAAGGAAATATAATATCCGGATCACCAAGCTTGCCTTCCATGCCAAGGAAAGTCCCATCCGGACACGGGTCGAAGTCTTGAGTCTTGTATCTTCACGCTTCAATAGTCCAGACGATGTATACAGTCCGGCCGTCCGGATACCCCATAATCCAGGACTCCCTCAGTAGCCCCTGAACCAGGCTTCAATGACAATGAGTCCGGCGCGCAATCTTGTCTTCGGCATTGCAGGGCGGGTTCCTCCTCCGAGTACTCCAAAGTAGTTATCGAACACTTGAACCGTGTCCGGATCCACAAAATGATCTTCTCATGCCACAGTAGAGAGAATGGTATTTCACAAATGCAATCTGCTGACAACTTTTTAGGCAACGCGACGTGTCATTACGGTCGGGTCATTATTCGAACCGTTTTCCCACAACCAGCCACAGCGCATATTGCGAGGCGGTTTCCTTGACACGTCTTGTCAAAGCAGAGATCGTGTCCCCTTATCACGGGATTCTCATCAATACGGGTACGGGTAATCCCACCACATCATCAATCATGGTGCTTGGGAAGCAAGCGATTCCCAACGGGCAAGTGGGGAGGCACACCGCTTTAGCCGCCTCTATAAAGGGATAAGATTTCCCCATTTTTTACCCACGCCTTCTTCCTCCTTTGCCCACTCTTGCCCCCTCGAGCTCCAGCGCCCAAGCCCAAGTCTTCTCCACACAGCTAAACATGTCCGGAGCAGGAGGCAAGTGGGTGGCTTCCACCGTCAAGGAGAAGCATATCGCAAATCTTCGGGCAGCCGGATACTTGGCTGCAGACATGGTGCACCGTCTACCAGACGCCGGGCAGGTCATTCCGACCCCAGGACCCCACGAGAGGGTCATGTTCGTCGCCCACTTCGTCCGTGGACTGGGATTTCCACTTCATCCCTTCGTCCGCGGGCTCATGTTCTACTACGGGCTAGATTTCCATGATCTAGCCATGAATTTCATCCTCAACATCTCGGCGTTCATCGTCGTATGCGAGGCCTTCCTCCGCATCAAGCCCCACTTCGGCTTGTGGCTGCAAACCTTCTGCGTGAAGCCGAAGGTCGTGAGCGGCCAACAAGCGAAGTGCGGAGGGGCCATGGTGGGCAAGATGCCTAACGTCACCTGGCTTGACGTTTCCTTTGCGGAAACCGTGAAAGGATGGCAATCGGGGTGGTTCTACATCACTGAGCCGCGCGACGCCAACTGGGCGGCGGCCCCCGAGTTCCGACCCGGCACCCCCATGCGGCTCACTTCCTGGGAGAGGAAGGGCCTGTCCTGGGGCGAACCTACAGAGCTGACCGGACTCAAAACCTGCATTAAGAGCATGAAGGACAAGAACATCAAGGTTGTCAACGTGATCCAGGTCATGCTCGTTCGCCGGATTCTGCCGTGCCAAAGGCGGGCATTCAATCTGTGGGAGTTCGTCCCGGCCGAACACCAGATGCTTCAGAGGCTCTACGGCATGAACCACAAAGGCGTGTGGAAGGTGTTGTTCAAGGCCTCCGAAGTACCTCCTCCCACATCCGAGGACCGTGGGCTCCACGCCGCGCGGCCTCCTAGCAAGGTGAGTTTTCAGGCTATCACCGAATTCAGTTCTTCCCAGTATACTCATGGGGGAGTCTTAAGTAATTGTGCATATTTGCTCAGGATTATGTGGAGACGGTGGAGCAGATTGACTGTCCGGCTCCGCTGCCAGAAAGCCCAGCTGATGCTCTCCTGACGGAGATGCTGGTCCCGGCGCCGTACGAGGCGCCGGGGAAGAAGGCCGATAAGAAGGCCCCGAGGACCCGAAAGGGTCTCCAGCGTAAGGTTGTGCCAGAGGCCTCGTCCGAAGACGACGAGGCACACTCCTCCCACGGAGGGGAGGAGGAAGAAGAAGACACCCCATCCGGAAAGGATGAGGGGCCTGAGGAGGTGAACCAGGGGGCCAAAAAGGGCCCTCGGCGCAAGGCTGTCATACCCACGTCGTCTGACGATGACGAGACGGATTCCTCCCGTGGTGGTGGGGGGAAGCAAGAAGAAATTATAGCTCGTCGTGCTGGGGAGGAGAAAAAGAGGAAAGCCGCCCCGAGGGGGCGGCTGGGACGCCCAAGAAGGGAAAGACGTCCCTTCCGGACTACTCCACCACGGCCGCTCATAGCGAGGAAGGGTGGCTGCCCAGGGGGAAGCCCCTGGCGTGATCGTAAGTGTCCGCACTCTACCGTGATTTTATTTCATAGTTGTTTTAATAACGCCGAACATATATGCAGTCCTGCCAGGGCTCATCCAGAGGTGTCGTCTTCGGATGGGTCTCTGAGCGCTTCAGAGATGAACTCGCTCCCGACGGCCATCACTCCTCTGCATGCGGATGACACGGAGGTGTTGTCCCGAAGGTTCCCCGAGCAGGGGGAGGTGACCCTGGAGACGCCCCATGGCGGAGTTCTAGATGTCAGACATGCGGGGTTCAAGATCACCGCGGATCGCGTCGATGAGAGCCGCAACAAGGCGGACTCTCGACGAACACTGCTCCGGAACCTTCGACAGTTCCGGACTTAGGCGGGCAGCCCCTCGTTAGGGAGGGCGAGCCGCCCGTGCCGAGGACTTCCTTCGCGTCAACAGCGCCGGATAGTCTGGTGGAAGCGCTTCGAGGCGCTTCCATAGATGAAGAGCACCGTACTCTTATGAGTGCGGTGATTCAAAAGGTTCTGTTCGCCAAAAGCGGACTAACCGAAGCCTGCACAAGCCTCCTGACGGGCTTCGAGGTAAGTAATAAAAATGTGTGAAATTACCACCCGATAGGTAGTAGCCCCTGATACTCTGTTTGGTGTTCGGAAAGAAAAGCCAAACGGAGGGTCAATTATAATCCGCAGGAGTCTAATAAGCGTTTATGTGAATAAGCAGGCCGTGCTGCTTGCCGCTGCTGCCCGCACAGCCGAGGTTGCCGAACTAAAGCGGGACCTGGAGCAGGCGCAAGGAGAGCTCGATCTCACGAAGAGGCGGCTCGAAGAGAGCAAAGGTGAGTGATTCTCCTCTCTTATGTATGTAAAGATAGGTAAAATTGTTTAGTCTGACGACAAAGCATCGTGACTGTGTGACAGGGTCCACCGCCGAAGTGTCGTCCCTGAAGATAGCGCTATCCGAGGCCGAAGACAAGGCGGCCTTGGAATGCAAAGAGCGCGAGAAGCAAAGTGCTAGAGTGGGCGAGGTACAACAAGAGCTCCAGGACCTCGGCAAGAAGTTCGAGTCTGTGGAGCATGATCTGAAGGCGAAAGAGGCCGAGCTTGCGAAGGCCCTTGTGAGTATAAAAGATGCCAAGGCCGAAGCCGAGAAGGCACAACAGGAAATCCAAGAGGCCAAAAAGATAGCAGCGGGTAAGAAATTCTTTATGCAAAGCAAACATGTGGAGGAGGCGTTTCTTTAACTTACTCGAATTCGGAGCTCTCCAGGGGCATTCGCAGATCTGCCAGGCAGCGTGTCAAACACTGTGGAGTTCTATCATGCCCAGGAGGGGAGCTCAACGAAGAAGCTGTTCTGGTCCCAGTATGCTGGGGCCGAACACCCAATGCCTCTGAGTGACCAACTGAAGCAGTTGCTCGAACTCCACGGGGCGGCCGAACTGGCTATGAAAGATTTCATAGTCCGGATGTGGCCTGGTGAGCTTCTGCCCACTAGCTACTTTGGCCTGATCAAGCGGATGGTGGATGCCTGTCCGCGGCTTGAAGTGATCAAGCGATCCGTTTGCATTGAGGGTGCCCGCCGGGCCTTTGCCCGTGCCAAGGTGCATTGGGGCAAGCTGGATGCGGAGAAGCTGGTGAAGGACGGGCCGCCAGAGGGCAAGGCGCATCGCCATCCCGAGATGTATTATGATGGCGTTATGAAGGGTGCTCGTCTCGTGGCCGATGAATGTACCAAGGACACCATTTTAGAATGAATTCACTTCTGTCATGTTTGTAATTTAAAGACGAAGTTACTTGCGCTATATAGCGCTTTTGTTATTTAAAATATTACCTTCTATGCGGCTGTTTATAAAATTCTGAAAGTAGGCCAGTCGTCGGCTTCCGCCCCCACATAACTAGTACTGGGGTGTTCGTGGAAAACCCGGAAACTCTTTATCCAAATGTTTGGTCCCTTAAGGAGGTGTCCGGCGCAGCGAACAAGGCAATCAGACTATGCGGCTTTATAACTTTCACTTAGCCATAGAAGTCTACAATTTTAAATTTTCGCGAAGCCCCTAGAATTCGGAAGGCCGAATTGGGGCGCTATACACGCCTAGATCGGACAAGGCCGACTCATCGCTTAAAGCGGAAAAAATCTTTAAGGATTTTAAGACCTCTCGAACAGCGACCAGCTCTCGCCTCATCATGCCGTTCAGTTTTTGGCTTTCTCTACTGAGGTGCTCGTCCGGAAGAACCGGGACACAATCGCAGTAGTTCTCCCTGCGCTACCTTAGCCGATATAACGGAACCCAACTGTAGACCCATGACACGATTCGGAGCTGATGCATATAGTGCTATAAGTTCAGGGTGCCGCACTGTGCAAAGTGTTCGGACTTTATTTGCCATAGAACGGGGCACCGTAGGAAGCCCCTGGCAAACGGACCATACCAAAGTGTACGGATGCAATATCAAAGAAACAATTGTAAGAAAAATGTTCAAATAACAGTAATGAGCTGACGCTATATATGATCTCCCATTGATGAAAATACGTTTAAGCGTATGTTTACAATGAATGCATTAAGCAGAGATAAATAGGACTATTTAACATGTCCTATCCGGGGGCAGGCCGCGTATGGATATATAAAATAGGTATAACGATCGCAAATAGATTCCACCTGGTGTTTCATACGTCTTGTGAAGCCTGTTGCCTCCTTGGTTTTCTCTCCTATGTAAGTCCGGCAATCCGGCTCTTCTGAAGAGGCTGCTCTAAAGCAATGTCCTGAAAAAGAAGAAGGACGGGTTATGAAGGTATGTGGCGGTAATCCCGCACTGTTGACTGAGTCGTTGTTGCGCCTCCGCCTTCGCCCATGGTATCTTGAGTGCATAATTGTGTACGCGTGGTACCGCGTTGAATCTAGCGAATGCGGTTCGTCCGAGCAGTGCATGGTAACCACTGCGGAAAGGGACGATGTCGAAGATTAACTCTTCGCTTCGGAAGTTATCCGGGGATCCGAAGACCACTTCCAATGTTATAGAGCCCGTACAACGGGCCTCTACTCCAGGAATCACACATTTAAAGGTGGTTTTGGTGGCCTTGATCCTTGAAGGGCCAATGCCCATTTTGCGCACTGTGTCCTGATAAAGCAGGTTTAGGTGCTGGCACCGTCCATAAGGACGCGCGTAAGGTGGAATCCGTCGATGATTGGGTCTAGGACCAATGCGGCCGAGCCGCCGTGACGGATGCTAGTAGGGTGATCCCTACGATCAAAGGTTATCGGACAAACTGACCATGGGTTGAATTTGGGGGCGACTGACTCCATCGCATAGACGTCCCGTAGTGCCCGCTTCTGTTCCCGCTTGGGGATGTGCGTGGCGTAGATCATGTTGACCGTTTTCACATGGGGGGGGGGGGGATTTCTTCTGTCCCCCCGTGTTCGGACGTCGGGGCTCCTCGTCGTCGTCGCTGTGCAGCCCCTTGTCCTTGTCTTCGGCGTTTATTTTGCCGGCCTGTTTGAATACCCAGCAATTGTTGGGGAACGTAGTAATTTCAAAAATTTTCCTACGATCACGCAAGACCATGGTGATGGCATAGCAAAGAGAGGGGAGAGTGTCCGTCCACGTACCCTCGTAGACCGAAAGCGGAAGCGTTATAACAACGCGGTTGATGTAGTCGTACGTCTTCACGATCCGACCGATCCAAGTACCGAACGTACGGCACCTCCGAGTTCTGCACACGTTCAGCTCGATGACGATCCCTGGACTCCGATCCAGCAAAGTGTCGGGATGAGTTCCACAAGACGACGGCGTGGTGGCGATGTTGATGCTCCACCGACGCAGGGCTTCGCCTAAGCTCATGACGATATGACTTCTCCGGCGCAGGCTTCGCCTAAGCTCCATGACGATATGACCGAAGTGGAATATGGTGGAAGGGGCACCGCACAGCTAAGGAAAGATCCGTAGATCAACTTGTGTGTCATGGGGTGCCCCTGCCCCAGTATATAAAGGAGCCAAGGGGTGCGGCCAGCCTTGGGAGGCGCTGGAGGAGTCCTACTCCCACCGGGAGTAGGACTCCCCCTGTCCTAGTTGGAGTAGGATTGGGGAGGGAAGAGGGAAGGCGCCGCCTCTCCTTGTCCTATTCGGACTAGAGGGGGGGGCGCGCAGCCCACCTGGCCGGCCTTTCCTCTTCTCCCTTGTGGCCCATGAAGGCCCATATACCCCCGGGGTTCCGTAACCCGGTGTTCCAATAACTTCTGTTTTCTCGGAACCCTTCGAAGTCAAACATAGGCTTCCAATATATCAATCTTTATGTCTCGACCATTTGAGACTCCTCGTCATGTCCGTGATCACATCCGGGACTCGAACAAACTTGGTGCATCAATACTTATAAACTCATAATGAGCTGTCATCGAAGCGTTAAGCGTGCGGACCCTACGGGTTCGAGAACTATGTAGACATGACCTAGAACCATTCTCGGTCAATAACCAATAGCGGAACCTGGATGCCCATATTGGTTCCTACATATTCTACGAAGATCTTTATCGGTCAAACCGCATAACGACATACGTTGTTCCCTTTGTCATCGGTATGTTACTTACCCGAGATTCGATCGTCGGTATCCAATACCTAGTTCAATCTCGTTACCGGTAAGTCTCTTTACTCGTTCCGTAATACATCATCTCACAACTAACTCATTAATTGTAATGCTTGCAAGGCTTAAGTGATGTGTATTACCGAGAAGGCCTAGAGATACCTCTCCGACAATCGGAGTGACAAAACCTAATCTCGAAATACGCCAACCCAACAAGTACCTTTGGAGACACCTGTAGTACTCCTTTATAATCACCCGATTCGTTGTGACGTTTGGTAGTACCAAAGTGTTCCTCCGTAAACAGGAGTTGCATAATCTCATAGTTATAGGAACATGTATGGGTCATGAAGAAAGCATTAACATACTAAGCGATCAAGTGTTAAGCTAACGGAATGGGTCATGTCAATCAGATCATTCAACTAATGATGTGACCTTGTTAATCAAATAACAACTCCTTGTTCATGGTTAGGAAACATAACCATCTTTGATTAACAAGCTAGTCAAGTAGAGGCATACTAGTGACACTCTGTTTGTCTATGTATTCACACATGTATTATGTTTCGGTTAATACAATTCTAGCATGAATAATAAACATTTATCATGATATAAGGAAATAAATAATAACTTTATTATTGCCTCTAGGGCATATTTCCTTCAGTCTCCCACTTGCACTAGAGTCAATAATCTAGTTCACATCATCATGTGATTCAACACTAATATTCACATCTGTATGTGATTAATACCCATAGTTCACATCGTCATGTGACCAACACCCAAAGGGTTTACTAGAGTCAATAATCTAGTTCACATCGCTATGTGATTAACACCCAAAGAGTACTAAGGTATGATCATGTTTTGCTCGTGAGAGAAGCTTAGTCAATGGGTCTACATCACATTGAGCCGTATCTATTTTTGCAAATATTCTATGTCTACAATGCTCGCACGGAGCTACTCTAGCTAATTGCTCCCACTTTCAATATGTATCCAGATTGAGACTTAGAGTCATCTGGATCAGTGTAAAAACTTGCATCGATGTTACTCTTTACGACGGGCTCTTTTATCACCTCCATAGTCGAGAAATATTTCCTTAGTCCTCACTAAGGATGTTCTTGACCAATGTCCGATGATCTACTCCTAGATCACTATTGTATTCCTTGCCAAATTCAGAGCAAGGTATATAATAGGTCTGGTACATAGCATAGCATACTTTATAGAACCTATGACTGAGGCATAGGAATGACTTTCATTCTCTTTTCTATTTTCTGCCGTGGTGGGATTTGAGTCTCACTCAATTTTACACCTTTGCAACACAGGCAAGAACTTTTCTTTGACTGTTCCATTTTGAACTACTTCAAAATATTGACAAGGTATGTATTCATTGAAAAACTTATCAAGCGTCTTTGATCTATCTCTATAGATCTTGATGCTCAATATGTAAGCAGCTTCACCGAGGTCTTTCTTTGAAAAAACTCCTTTCAAACACTCCTTTATGCTTTGCAGAATAATTCTACATTATTTCCGATTAACAATATGTCATTCACATATACTTATCGAAATCTTGTAGTGCTCCCACTCACTTTCTTGTAAATACAGGCTTCTCCAAAAAGTCTGTATAAAACCATATGCTTTGATCAACTCATCAAAGCGTATATTCCAACTCCGAGATGCTTGCACCAGTCCATTGATGGATCGCTGGAGCTTGCACATTTTGTTAGCTCCTTTAGGATTGACAAAAACTTCTGGTTGCATCATATACAACTCTTCTTTAATAAATCCATTAAAGAATGTAGTTTTGCCATCCATTTGCCAGATTTCATAAAATGTGGCAATTGCTAACATGATTCGACAGACTTAAGAATCGCTACAGTTGAGAAAATCTCATTTGTAGTCAACACCTTGAACTTTTCGAAAACCTTTTTGTGACAAGTCGAGCTTTGTAGATAGTAACACTACTATCAGTGTCCGTCTTCCTCTTGAAGATCCATTTATTTAACTTTGACTTGCTGATCATCGAGCAGGTCAACCAAAGTCCACACTTTGTTCTTATATATGGATCCTATCTCAGATTTTATGGCCTCAAGCCATTTCGCATGAATCTGGGCTCATCATCGCTTCCTCATAGTTCGTGAGGTTCATCATGGTCTAGTAACATGACTTTTAGAATAGGATTACCGTACCACTTTGGTGCGGATCTTACTCTGGAAGACCTACGAGGTTTGGTAGCAACTTGATCTGAAGTTTCATGATCATCATCATTAACTTCCTCACTAATTGGTGTAGGAATCACTTGAACTGATTTCTGTGATGAACTACTCTCCAATATGGGAGAAGGTACAATTACCTCATCAAGTTCTACTTTCCTCCCACTCACTTCTTTCGAGAGACACTTCTTCTCTAGAAAGGATCCATCTTTAGCAACGAAAAACTTGCCTTCGGATCTGTGATAGAAGGTGTACCCAATAGTTACCTTTGGGTATTCTATGAAGACGCACTTCTCCGATTTGGGTTCGAGCTTATCGGTGAAATTTTTTCACATAAGCATCACAACTCAAACTTTAAGAAACGACAGCTTAGGTTTCTTGCTAAACCATAGTTCATACGGTGTCATCTCAGCGGATTTAGATGGTGCCCTATTAAGCGTGAATGCAGCTGTCTCTAATGCATAACCCCAAAGCGATATTGGTAAATCGGTAAGAGACATCATTGATCGCACCATATCAAAATAAAATACGGTTTTGACGTTCGGACACACCATTACGTTATGGTGTTCCATGTGGCGTGAGCTGTGAAACTATTCCACATTGTTTTATATGAAGGCCAAACTCGTAACTCAAATATTCTCCTCCATGATCAGATCGTAGAAACTTTATTTTCTTATTACGATGATTCTCCACTTCACTCTGAAATTATTTGAACTTTTCAAATGTTTCAGACTTGTGCTTCATTAAGTAGATATACTCATATCTGCTCAAATCATCTTGTGAAGGTCAGAAAATAACGATACTTGCCGTGAGCTTTAACACTCATCGGACCGCATACATCGGTATGTATTATTTCCAATAAGTCATTTGCTCGCTCCATTGTTCGGAGAACGAGTCTTTAGTCATCTTGCCCATAAGGCATGGTTACATAAGCATCAAGTGATTCATAATCAAGTGATTCCGAAAGTCCATCAGCATGGAGTTTCTTCATGCGTTTTACACCAATATGACCTAAACGGCAGTGCCACAAATAAGTTGCACTATCATTATTAACTTTGCATCTTTTGGCATCAATATTATGAATATGTGTATCACTACGATCGAGATCCAACAAACTATTTTCATTGGGTGCATAACCATGAAGGTTTTATTCATTTAAGCGAACAACGATTATTCTTTGACTTTAAATGAATAACCGTTTTGAAAACTATTTTCATTGGGTGTATGACCATTTAAGGTTTTATTCATGTAAATAGAACAACAATTATTCTTTGACTTTAAATGAATAACCGTTTTGCAATAAATATGATCAAATCATATTCATGCTCAACGCATAAACACCAAATAACATTTATTTAGGTTTAACACTAATCCCGAAAGTATAGGGAGTGTGCGATGATGATCATATCAATCTTGGAACTACTTCCAACACTCATCGTCACTTCCCTTCAACTAGTTTCTGTTCATTCGCAACTCCTGTTTGAGTTACTAATCTTAGCAACGAACGAGTATCAAATACTCGGGGCTACTATAAACACTAGTAAGGCACACATCAATAACCTGTATATCAAATATACTTTTGTTCACTTTGCCATCCTTATTATCCACCAAATATTCAGGGCATTTCCTCTTCCGGTGACCATTTCCTTTGCGATGTAAGCACTTAGTTTCGTGCTTTGGTCCAGCTTTGGGCTTCTTCGCAGGAGTGACAACTTACTTGTCTTTCTACTTGAAGTTCCCTTTCTTTCCCTTTGACCTTCTCTTGAAACTAGTGGTCTTGTCAATCATCAACACTTGATGCTCTTTCTTGATTTCTACATTCGTCGATTTCAACATCACGAAGAGCTCGGGAATCGTTTTCGTCATCCCTTGCATACCATAGTTCATCACGAAGTTCTAGTAACTTAGTGATGGTGACTAGAGAATTCTGTCAATCACTATCTTATCGGAAGATTAACTCCCACTTGATTCAAGCGATTGAAGTACCCAGACAATCTGAGCACATGCTCACTAGTTGAGCGATTCTCCTCCATCTTTTAGCTATAGAACTTGTTGGAGACTTCATATCTCTCAACTCGGGTATTTGCTTGAAATATTAACTTCAATTCTGGAACATCTCATATGGTCCATGGCGTTCAAAACGTCTTTGAAGTCCCGATTCTAAGCCGTTAAGCATGGTGCACTAAACTATCAAGTAGTCATCATATTGAGCTAGCCAAGCGTTCATAACGTGCGCATACGCTCCTGCAATAGGTCTGTCACCCAGCGGTGCATCAAGGACATAATTCTTACGTGCAGCAATGAGGATAAACCTCAGATCACGGATCCAATCCGCATCATTGCTACTAACATTTTTCAATACAATTTTCTCTAGGAACACATATAAAAACATAGGGAAGCAACAACGCGAGCTATTGATCTACAACATAATTTGCAAAATACTACCGGGACTAAGTTCATGATAAATTTAAGTTCAATTAATCATATTATTTAAGAACTCCCACTTAGGCGACATCTCTCTAGTCATCTAAGTGATTCGTGATCCAAATCAACTAAACCATGTCCGATCATCACGTGAGATGGAGTAGTTTCAATGGTGAACATCACTATGTTGATCATATCTACTATATGATTCACGCTCGACCTTCGGTCTCCATGTTCGAGGCCATATCTGTTATATGCTAGGCTCGTCAAGTTTAACTGAGTATTCGCGTGCGCAACTGTTTTGCACCCGTTGTAGATGGACGTAGAACTTATCACACCCGATCATCACGTGGTGTGCGGTACTCGAACTTTGGCAGCGGTGCATACTCGAGGAGAACACGTCTTGATAATTTTGGTGAGAGATCATCTTATAATGCTACCGTCAATCAAAGCAAGATAAGATGCATAAAGGATAAACATCACATGCAATCAATATAAGTGATATGATATGGTCATCATCATCTTGTGCTTGTGATCTCCATCGCGAAGCTTACCGTCATGATCACCATCGTCACCGGTAGCGACACCTTGATCTCCATCGTAGCATCGTTGTCGTCTCGCCAACTATTGCTTCTCGACTATCGCTACTGCTTAGTGATAAAGTAAAGCAATTACATGGCGTTGCATTTCATACAATAAGCGACAACCATATGGCTCCTGCCGATTGCCGATAACTCGGTTACAAAACATGATCATCTCATACAATAAAATATAGCATCACGTCTTGACCACATCACATCACATCATGCCTGCAAAAACAAGTTAGGCGTCCTCTACTTTGTTGTTGCAAGTTTTACGTGGCTACTACGGGCTGAGCAAGAACCGTTCTTACCTCGCATCAAAACCACAGCGATAGTTTGTCAAATAGACTCCGTTTAACCTTCTCAAGGACGGGCGTAGTCATACTCGGTTCAACTAAAGTGAGAGAGCAGACACCCGCCGGTCACCTTTAAGCAACGAGTGCTCGGGCGGTGAAACCAGTCTCGCGTAAGCGTCTGGCGTAATGTCGGTCCGGGCGCTTCATCTCACAATACCGCTGAACCAAAGTATGACATGCTGGTAGGCAGTATGACTTATATCGCCCACAACTCACTTGTGTTCTACTCGTGCACATGACATCAACGCATAAAACCAGGCTCGATACCCTGTTGGGGAGCGTAGTAATTTCAAAAATTTTCCTACGATCCGCAAGACCATGGTGATGGCATAGCAGCGAGAGGAGAGTGTCCGTCCACGTACCCTCGTGAGACCGAAAGCGAAGCGTTATAACAACGCGGTTGATGTAGTAAATGCGTCTTCACGATCCGACCGATCCAAGCACCGAGCGTCGGCACCTCCGAGTTCGCACACGTTCAGCTCGATGGCGATCCCGGACTCCGATCCAGCAAAGTGTCGGGGATGAGTTCCGTCAACCGACGGCGTGGTAGCGATGTTGATGCTCCACCGGCGCGGGGCTTCGCCTAAGCTCGCGACAATATGACTTCTCCGCGCGAGGGCTTCGCCTAAGCTCATGACGATATGACCGAAGTGGAATATGGTGGAAGGGGCACCGCACGGCTAAGGAAGATCCGTAGATCAACTTGTGTGTCATGGGTGCCCCTGCCCCGTATATAAAGGAGCCAAGGGGGGTGCGGCCAGCCTTGGGAGGCGCGCTGGAGGAGTCCTACTCCCAGGGAGTAGGACTCCCCCTGTCCTAGTTGGAGTAGGATTGGGGAGGGGAAGAAGAGGAAGGCGCCCCCTCTCCTTGTCCTATTCGGACTAGAGGGGGAGGGCGCGCAGCCCACCTGGCCGGCCTTTCCTCTTCTCCTTGTGGCCCATGAAGGCCCATATACCCCCGGGGTTCCGTAACCCCGGTGTTCGATAACTTCCTGTTTCACTCGGAACCCTTCCGAAGTCAAACATAGGCTTCCAATATATCAATCTTTATGTCTCGACCATTTGAGACTCCTCGTCATGTCCGTGATCACATCCGGGACTCGAACAAACTTGGTGCATCAATACTTATAAACTCATAATGAACTGTCATCGAAGCGTTTAGCGTGCGGACCCTACGGGTTCGAGAACTATGTAGACATGACCTAGAACCATTCTCGGTCAATAACCAATAGCGGAACCTGGATGCCCATATTGGTTCCTACATATTCTCGAAGATCTTTATCGGTCAAACCGCATAACGACATACGTTGTTCCCTTTGTCATCGGTATGTTACTTACCGAGATTCGATCGTCGGTATCAATACCTAGTTCAATCTAGTTACGGTAAGTCTCTTTACTCGTTCCGTAATACATCATCTCACAACTAACTCATTAGTTGTAATGCTTGCAAGGCTTAAGTGATGTGTATTACCGAGAAGGCCTAGAGATACCTCTCCGACAATCGGAGTGACAAAACCTAATCTCGAAATCGCCAACCCAACAAGTACCTTTGGAGACACCTGTAGTACTCCTTTATAATCACCCGATTCGTTGTGGACGTTTGGTAGTACCAAAGTGTTCCTCCGTAAGCGGAGTTGCATAATCTCATAGTTATAGGAACATGTATGGGTCATGAAGAAAGCATTAACATACTAAGCGATCAAGTGTTAAGCTAACGGAATGGGTCATGTCAATCAGATCATTCAACTAATGATGTGACCTTGTTAATCAAATAACAACTCCTTGTTCATGGTTAGGAAACATAACCATCTTTGATTAACAAGCTAGTCAAGTAGAGGCATACTAGTGACACTCTGTTTGTCTATGTATTCACACATGTATTATGTTTCGGTTAATACAATTCTAGCATGAATAATAAACATTTATCATGATATAAGGAAATAAATAATAACTTTATTATTGCCTCTAGGGCATATTTCCTTCAACAATCTCTATTGGTGTGGTTGGCTGGCTTATCAGGGGTGCCATGAATTTGCACGAAGCGCTCGATATGCGGTCCAGGCATCGACAGTCCTCGATTATTTCTTTTGAACGGCTTCTTCCGCTAACCGGCTTGGATCCCCGAATCCGGCGTTGATCGCCATGTCTTGATCTTGTCGCCGTTGTTCCGTCGCTATGTCTGCATTACGCGTGGCTTGCCGTTATTGTCGCGGCCATCCGAAGTGCCAGAATGTGGTGTAGTGCTGCTGCGAGCCAACCAGCTGTCCTCGCCCGTGCAAAAGCGGGTCATTTGTGTTGTGAGAGCTGCCATGGACTTGGGTTTTTCTTGGCCGAGGTGTCGAGCGAGCCACTCGTCACGGATATTATGCTTAATAGCCGCCAGGGCTTCGGCGTCCGGACAGTCGACTATTTGGTTCTTTTTAGTTAGGAACCGAGTCCAGAATTTCCAGGCTGACTCTCCGGGTTGTTGAGTAATGTGGCTCAGGTCATCGGCGTCTGGTGGTCGCACATATGTGCCCTGGAAGTTGTCGAGGAATCGTCTTCAGTTTTCCCAGCTGCCAATGGAATTTCTTGGCGCATGTTTACTTGATGCCGGGCTGATCCTTTGAGCTTAAGGGGAAGATACTTGATGGCGTGTAGATCGTCTCCGCGGGCCATGTGAATGTGGAGAAGGAAATCTTCAATCCATACTGCGGGGTCTGTTGTGCCATCGTATGATTCAATGTTTACGGGTTTGAACCCTTCTGGGAATTCATGATCCATCACTTTGTCAGTGAAGCAGAGGGGGTGCGCGGCGCCTCTGTGTCGGGCTATGTGGCTACGCAGGTCGAATTGCTCTGGGTGGCTATGTTCGGCCCGGCCGGACTTGTTGAAGGTGTATCCGGCGTGGCGGTCGTCGTCGCGTGTCGAGGCGCGCCCCCGCGATCCGTAGATCGATCTTGGCTGTTCTGTTTTGTTGCCCCAGGCCGTAGTATGTTGGCATGGGGGTGTTGGCTGGTATGCGGACTGATATGCCGTTTTATCCCGGCCACGAGGTGGCCGCTCAGCCGTATGGTGCTCGAGTCCGTATTCCTCGGCTGCGGGACTTCAGTCCATCTATCGTGGAGCGAGTCTTGATCAGCTTGGAGTTGTTGCTGCTTCTTTTTCAGGCTCTCGCGGTGGCTATAAGTCGGCGCTTGAAGCGCTCCTGCTCTGGGATCCTCGTGCACGCCCGAACCGTCGTCGCCGAGGCTAATCTAAATCTTCGGGGGGCATGTAGCTGTCCTCCTCCGGTATTCGTCCGTCGCCTGTTCTTCTAGGCTGACCTGCTCATCCTCCAGTTCGGCCTGCTCGAAGGCGGGCTGATCAGGGTTGTATTCTTCTTCGGCACCATTCGGATTGTTTTCGTCTCCTGGGCCGGTATTGCTGTGGCGGGGCTTGGAGTGGCGCCGACGACGCCCATTCTTTGCTTCTTTCCCTGAGGTTTTATCCTCCGTTGCCTCATCGCCATTTGTTTCCTTCGGAGTGTCCACCATATATATATCATAAGAAGAGGTGGCTGTCCACCGCCCAGTGAGCGGTGGTTCATGTTCTTCTCCTACATCATCATCCATACCGTCGATGTCTTCGGAGTCGAAGTCCAGTACCACGGTTAAATCATCGACGGTGGCAATGAAGTGGGTGGTGGGTGGGCAACGAATTCCTTCATCGCCTGCCTCCCACTCGAGCCGGACATAGTTCGGCCCCGAGCCTCCTGACAAAGAGAGAGACTTTAATGAGTCCAGCATGTCGCCAAAGGGCGAGTGCTGGAAAATATCCACAGCGATGAACTCCATTACCGGAGCCCAACCTGGCTCGGCTGGCTCGGGAGTGCGCGGACTGGAACCCTCGTCCGGATACGAATCCAAGGGTCCTGAGTCACAGGTCACCACAGAGGTGAGAACCGTGTTCGGCTCCATTGCCGATGAGTGCACGACCTGCGGGGCAGGGTCCATCCCTCCGTCCTTAGGCAGCGCAGCCTGCTCCGGATTTAGGTCCGGAGCTACTGCGGGGGTAATACCCCGAGCTTCGTCCGACAGCAGGTCTAAGCCATGCTCGTCGTGACTGTCCGGTGCCCCTGGCATATGCCCGAATCCATCGAAGATCAAGTCTCCGCGAATGTCCGCCATGTAGTTCAGGTTTCCGAACCTGATCTGGTGGCCAGGGGCGTAGCTGTCGATTTGCTCCAGATGGCCAAGTGAGTTGGCCCGCAGGGCAAAGCCGCCAAACACGAAGATTTGTCCGGGGAGGAAGGTCTCACCCGGGATCGTGTTGTTGACGATTACTGGAGGAGCCATCGAGCCCTGCAGCGACGACACAGAGGAACTCTCAATGAAAGCACCAATGTCGGTGTCAAAACCGGCGGATCTCGGGTAGGGGGTCCCGATCTGTGCGTCTAGGCTGATGGTAACAGGAAGCAAGGGACACAGATGTTTACCCAGGTTCGGGCCCTCTCGATGGAGGTAAAACCCTACTTCCTGCTTGATTAATATTGAAGATATAGGTAGTACAAGAGTATATCTACCACGAGATCGTAGAGGCTAAACCCTAAGAGCTAGCCTATGATGGTATGATTGTAATTGTGATCGGCCTTCTAAGGACCAACCTCTCCGGTTTATATAGACACCGGAGAGGGCTAGGGTTTACATGGAGTCGGTTACAAGGAAGGAAATATAATATCCGGATCGCCAAGCTTGCCTTCCACGCCAAGGAAAGTCCCATCCGGACACGGGTCGAAGTCTTGAGTCTTGTATCTTCACGCTTCAATAGTCCGGACGATGTATACAGTCCGGCCGTCCAAATACCCCCTAATCCAGGACTCCCTCACCCGTCCCGTCCATCGTCGCCCCACCTCGCATCGAAACGCGCCCGGGCTAGCGAAGCGTGCGGTGCCATGTAGGCAGGCAGGCTGCTGAGGCGGCGCGGTGGTGGAGCCTTCACGAAGATCTGCATGCCACCACACAGGTGCTTGCTGAGTCGGTGTAGAGGCCGCTCGTCGCCACGCAGGTGCCTGCCCAGCTGGTTGAGCTTGCAGCTGCTTGAGAACGGCGGTGGAGTCTTGGCTGGTGCGGGCCTGGCTGTGGCCCTGCTGATGCCCTCGGCAAGGGTCTTGCCGGGGGGCCCGGGAAGGGTCTTGCCGTGGCGCTGCAGTCGTCCCCGGCAAGGCTCTTGCCGGGGGTCTTGTGGGTTCCCTCGGCTAGGATCCAGCCAAGGGTCGTCGTCTTCTGGTCCTCATCTAATCTTGCGTGTTGATGATCTTGACAAAGATCTGCATGCCACCACGGAGGTGCCTCCCGAGCCTTGATTCCAATGTAGTTGTTGACGGCGTTTGGAACCCTTGGGCTCAAGGGTGGCTCACTCTGCTGGCGTTGGGCAAGTTGCCCCGGCAAGGCTCTTGCCAGGGCCGCGGAGGCCGCCCCGGCAAGGTCCTTGCCGGGGGAGTCCACCTCGCCCTCTTGCTCTTTGGTGTTTCTGGTCTTGGCGTTGCCTTGACCGTCTTGTGCTCCAGCTTCTTTCCGGCTTCCCTCCTATGCCATGCTTGGTGTGGCCGCGGCGCGCGGCTTCGACTGCCCGTGCACAAGTAAAGGGGTCAAAAGGAGAGCCCCTACTTTTGTACACCGACAGTTGGATGAACAACGAGCTGATGACAGAACCTTATGTTCTCTTTAGGTAGAAAGATTAATTATGTCGTGTAACGACATTTAAGTTATGAATTCACCATTACACTTAGTAATTACTTTGTACTCTCCAACTATTTATCTAGCTATGCCGTGAATGAGAAGAACGAAGAACTAAAATTAGATTGATTTAAGTTTTTGTTGAAGATTGATTTAGCCCTTTTGTTGCTTTTTCTTCATTGTATCTGATGAATCAATTGCGGGAACCTTGTCGTCGTAAGATCCCCAAATCCCCTTGAGCTTCTCACCCTTTGGTCTCGGAGCATCACAGAGGTTTCTTAGGCCTCATGATACGAAGATTTTCTAAATATGGGGCCACCGTGCCACATATTAAGAGAAGGCAAACGCACGAAAGACAGTATTGGACTTTACACTAAGGGCAATACTATCTGTCAGAAAAAGGGTGATACTACACTTTATTATTAAAAACACTAACTAGAAATTCTACTGGACTGAAATTTTAGTTTGATTCTTGGTTTTAATCAAAAATAATTTCACGGTAGTCGGTAGATAACTGATTCTTGGGAAAAAATTGCTCACACTTCTCCTATTTTCCATGGAGAAGGCTGCAAATATGAACGCAGAGGCATAGAAACAGATTGGAGCCCCGCCGGCCACACACGCCTCCGCCGATGAATGAGCTACCTTGGACGCCGCCGCCTAGACATATTTCCACGCCATACACTGCAACTTTGCCACATTTCGTGCATTCTACCACGACGATGGAGGTGGTAGTGGCTATGGGGGTGGCGGTGGTCACAGCCGTGGCATCGGCGGCCATTGTGGCGGTGTCTGTGGCCATGGGGGCGACGCTGGCCGTGGCAGAGGTTGTCGTGGGGGTGGTGCTGGCCATGGCGGAGGTCCTGGCCGTGAATGTTAGTATAGTTTCTGGTTCAGCTTTAACTGCCAAATTTGGAGGCTTATCTGTATTTTTTTATTTAGGTTTCTTACCAATCTAGTCGGAGTGCGACAAATTTGTAATGAAATTAACCATGTTCGTCTGAATGAATCAACGGTCAAGGTCACTGAACTGTTTTTCTTTCGCGAGAGTCCATTCTGCTCGCGGTTGGATTCATATCAATGGTTGGCGTGCTTTTTCAATCTCCCATATTTTTCTTTGCCTCAAAACCGCTATAATTGGCAGCATTTACCAAAGATAGCCTCTTGATAAATGCAACATATAATGATAAGCAGGGCATTTATTTTGACACAAGGAGATATGATGATATCAACACGGAATTTGCACAGTACAAAGAGAAAATAAATGCGATATATATCAACATTAATTATATTTGACGTAACAAGTTATCACAATATTAATACTGATATATTACAGTATATATGGAAGACATTAATTGCAAGATGTATCAATATTAATTTATAGATAATACTATGTGCATGCATGGAACCATACGATCAACACCAAGACATGACCGTGACTCTATATAAAGGCCGGCAAAATAATGGGGATCCTGGCAGCAAAGGAGCACACAGAAACAAAGGAGCAGGCAGAAACAAAACACCAGCGACCAACCTCTCCTCCACATGGCAAACGTCCACCGTAGCAACACAAAAAGAACTGTGGCCATTGCTTTCCTGGTTCTTATAGTGATATCTGCTCCTACCTTGCCATCGTGCCATGCAATCAAGTGTAAGTGTGTATATCATTTTTCCTCGTGTTGCTAATGGAGCTCGAGCTCCATGGAGCCATTTCAATCGGTACCAAAGGTCTTTTTTGATTGAGTTGATGGCGCTACAATGGTATATACCGGGGAGAAATGCGAGTATTTGAATGAAGGATGCGCTGTACCTAATTGTGATGATGCATGCAGAAGGTTAATCGGGCATAGTCCCAAACACCCCTGGGTCAGCCTTTGTAGAGACAGCAATGTGTGTTGCTGCGAACTATACAAACCATCACCACCAGCGGTTTGATCACGGCTCCGTGACGCCAGACAAATCTCGATTGTGCTTCTGCGATAGTAGCATGTAGTTCTGGTGAATAAGTTCCTTGCATGTAACGTGCCAACCGATCTATTTTTCTGATGCAAAACAGAATAAAATGTTCCTTTCGAATGTGATCAGCTAGCGGCAAGCTGTCTTTCTTTCTCTCGTCTATGTCCGATTTTTCAGTCCTACTCTATGGTTTTCGGGTATGAATGAATGAAGGTCGTTACTGTTAGATTTCATTCATGGATGTGTACATCATATTGAAGCAGATGCCGGAATTCATTCAACCTCCTTTCGAAAAGAAAAGAAAAAAGCCGCTAGATTTCATTCGATGTCGTCCAAAATCATCAATTATATTGTGCCCATGGTAGCCAATTTGAAGTTGGTCAACGGCCATTGTTGGCCATGATGAAAATGACCCACTGAACAGGACGACAGGGCCAAAGGTGGCGACAAATCTAGGTGAGGTTGCGTGGTGCCGGTGGGCACAACGACCGAGGGCCGGTTATTTTGGTGGTTTTCTTTAGCTTTTAGAATAAGCTGCCACCAGAATAAATACATATATATAAACCTACTAATCAAGTTTTAATTAGTAGGCCTCTAAAAACTAAATTAGATAGGGCTTCTAGAATAGGCTGGGTAGGAGGCAGTTTATTCTAGCTTAATCTAGAACCAACAAAAGAACTGGCCCTGAGTGGGTGAGATGCTTGGGAGGGATTACTTTTAGTCGAACGGATTATTTTCCATTGGATCTATAGCATCTGAACTATTAAAATCTCTTCTATTAAAAGGGAGTAAGTACGTCGTTTTATTCATTCAGTTAATCAATAGGAGCCCCGATCCCTTCGACCCCCCTCCAACCGATTTTCTTTCGTCGAACCACCACTAGTTTTTATTCCAATCCCTAGATCGACGGAGTCCATTGTCGTTGATTCCATCCTGCTCCCCGTTCGACCCGTCCTCCCCCATTTTTCCCCTACATACGTCCCCATCCTGGTTTTCCCGATTCTCTGTTCGCTCCTTCATTAGTCCCATGAAATCAGCCCTACTCCAGATTAATTAGGAAGGAATGACATTGCCATCCCACCTGAACTTGACCTCTACCTCGATTATCTCTCGCCCCTTTCTTCCTCTCCCGCTAGGAGAGGTCATCACCTAGGGTTCATGCCTGCAGTTGCCTTCGCACTTCGTGCCACCATCCCTGCATCTCAGCCATTAACCCGCCCCTGTCTAGTGGCCAAGCGAGCCGCCTCACTAGTTCCCCCTTCTTGTTGTGATCTTCTACTTTGGTCACCGCCCCCCTCGAGATTAGGGGCAGCCGAAAGCAACCCTACGAGGTGATAACCCATGGCATCCACACGGCACTCCAGCCTAACCATGTTTTATCCACCTCTCGATCCCTTGACTATGCTTGTCGGCGCGTCCATCTTACATGCCTCACTTCCATGCCAGATGTGAGGAGTAATTCCCGTTTGCGGCGCCAAGGGAACCAGTTGCCTCCATGTCTCCTACCGTGCTAGCAGGATGGGTACGATGCTGTACGCGGGCTCCAACGTGGTGGCTGCTGAGACTCGGTTTCGTCATTGACACACACACACACACACACACACACACACACACACACACACACACACACACACACACATATATATATATATATATATATATACAAATGTTTCCTACAAGCAGTGGTAGTTACCACCACTTGCATTTTGTATGTTGTATGTAGTATCTGTTGGAACCGAGAGTATGTACGTGTAGTATGTAGTATATAACAATGATTAAGTAGTATATATACTAATTTTAGGTAGTATGTACCATTTTTGAGTATGCTCATTTTTACGCACAAATAAATGCATTTATTTTATAAATATAACTAAAACTATGGGCTCATATGCAATTTTTCACGTAACTTGCTTTGAAATATCTTAGATATAGTATATGAACATATTTAAAATAATAAAATAGTATATATAATACCATATGGTAGTATATGAGACATATGGGGTAACTACCACCAGGTGGTAGGATGGATTTTCCTATATATATATATATATATATATATATATATATATATATATATATATATATATATATATATATATATATATATATATATATATATATATATATATATATATATATATATATATATATATATATATATATATACCTACTAATAAAGGGAAGTGTGTTTCTTTGGATTTTTGGTTCGTTCACCATATATAATTATTTTCTTCATGTACCTATCTGAGGTGGTACTAAAATAATTGTCCGTCCAAGATTTTATTTTTGGGCCGAGCCTCCAAACCGAGCAGTCAAAGGGCCTGCTCCATATTTTTTTTATATTTTGATTGGGTTGCAGCGAGTCAGTCCCCTACGTGCGTCGTCACATATAGCTGGAACTCGCTCTACATAGGGGTGAGTGTGTGCGCGGGTATATAAGCGCTTGCATCTATACCGTGTTCAAAAAAGCTATATATAGAGCGTGGAACGTGACCTGAAAAAGGAAGAGAATAGACAAAGAATAAAGGAAGGAAAGAGACTCACGTCGTGATATAGAGAATTAAAGGAAGTAAAGCGAGAGTTGTGGGTGGATACCGAAATAAAGGAAGGAATATGCATTTGATAAATAATATGACGTGACTAGGGAGCACACGTGTGCTCCCTAGTGTTTTTGAGCACACAGCCGAAAAAATTATTTTTTTTCCTGATGCTGTGGTGCAAAAACTACTTCAAGAAAGAAAAGATCTTTGTTCCATTTGCATTTATTTGTGTGTTTAAATTTATTAAAAAGTCATAAATTTTGAATGGAGTGTCAAAATTAAGATCAGTTTTCATTGTTAAGTTTTTGGCGGCGAGCTCTTCAAAACTAGATCTCATATGAGTATTTTCGAAGAATTTTTTCTCAGGCAACTTTGGTGTCACGAAGAGGCAACTTCTGTAATACAGTAAGCAACTTTCATACGAATGTTCGTTTGAGTTGCCTACGATGACTACCGAATTGCCTAGCATTACCTTCAAGTTGCCTACCATGACCACCTATCAACTTTGGTGCTACACGAATCACCTTGTTGCCGGGTTGCTTAGAATGAGTACCTATCAACTCATTGCTCTTATAAGTTGGCTATCATGATCATCAAGTTGCCTAGCGTCACTTAAGGCCAGCCTCCATGGCGTCGAGACAGATAGGGAAGAGCGCCTCCTCCTCCTCCTCCTCCTCGCTGACTGTGACCTCCGCCTAGAAGAGCCCACCCAGTCACGGTGGTTGTTCCCCTGCTGGTCGCGACCTTCCTTTTTCGCTGCTAGTCGATGAGATTTGGGTGGAAGGTGCGAGGGATTTCATTGTCTGGCAGCGAACAGAGAGAGAAGAGAAGGGGTGGGGGAGAGAGGTCATATGAGTCCACTTGCCGCTTGACGCGTATGTGCCGATGTGTTATAGGGTCGGTTATGTGCGCGATTCTAACCAGGTAAGTGACAAACGAGCGCTCGCGATGCTCTGCGTCTGGACCAGGTGGTCTTGCAGGCTGGTGCACACCGCATCATACCGGACAGCTCGGAATGGTGTGCCCGATCTGTCTAAAAAGTGCAGTTGCACGTTTTAGAATTTCGGGTTTTCTTTTGTTGCGGGATGGCTGGATTGGTGCTTGAGCTTCCAATATTTGCAACCCGTTGCATTTTGTTATAAACACGTGAACTGACTCTCTCAGAAGAAAAATAAGGTGAGGATCCAATATGTAGTTACAGGATCCACCCATGTAGGGAACCAGCTCTCAGCGCGAGTCTAATGGCTTACATCGAACGGTTGAGACATCAGAGGATACAACCACATCTAATGGCCGTGGACCCGGTCACTCTGTGCGCGGGATTAGCCGGGTGACACATAGCACGACCCTTGACATAAACACCCTGGAGTTTTGTTAGAAATAAATTATGTTCAAATAGAAATGAATTGATTTTGTTTGTTTAAAAATAGCAAAACTTAACATTTACTTGATACTTTCCTTTTTCAATCGGTTTGCTTCCAACGTTTGATATACTCATCAAGTATTGCTGCATTTATGACCACGGTGTGTGTATATATATATATATATATATATATATATATATATATATATATATATATATATATATATATATATATATATATATATATATATATATATATATATATATATATATATATATATATATATATATATATATATAGGAAAATCCATCCTACCACCCGTGGTAGTTACCCCACATGTCTCATATACTACCATGTGATACTATATATACTATTTTATTATTTTAAATATGTTCATATAATATATCTAAGATATTTCAAAGCAAGTTACATGAAAAATTGCATATGAGCCCATAGTTTTTTATGTTTGTGAAATACGTATATATTTGTACATAAAAAAGAGCATACTAAAAAATGATACATACTACCTAAAATTAGTATATATACTACCTAATCATTATTATATACTACATACTACACGTACATACTCTTAGTTTTACAGATACTACATACAACATATACAAAACGTAAGTGGTGGTAACTATATATATATATAGGGAAACATTTGTCCTATATATATATATATATATATATATATATATATATATATATATATAGGGATTGACTATTCGTCACCCTGGGTGAGGAATAGTTATTCTTCACCCTCTATTTTACCATCAATGCATCGTAATTTTACGTTACGTAAGTTTTGTCTTATTTCGATGTAAAAGAGACTGTAAGAAAATATATAATCGTCGTAAAAAATATTTTATGTTATGTAAAATTACAAACATAAAAACATAGTGTAAAATACACATAAACAGTAAATTTTCTTGTCTTATGACCTATATTTTATTTTCTTGTGCAAATTTTTATGTAGTGAATCAATAGGAATGTAACTATTTGAATTCCAAACGTAATTTAATTATGAAACGACTGTAAGATTACCTCGGGTGAAGAATAACTTATTCTGCGCCCTGGATGATGAATAGCATCATATATATATATATATATATATATATATATATATATATATATATATATATATATATATATATATATATATATATATATATATATATATATATGAACACTATCTATATACGATTTGTCATCAAACACCATAAACAACACATATAGTACGTCATCAAGGTAATCGTGGCACAAACCATGAGGCATTGGCAATACTATCTCGTCGTCCTCCTCTTGATCCTCGTCTCATCAAGCGGTTCCAACCTAGATGACACGTGCAAGACCGTCGCCGCAAACAACAAGAGCATCGGTTACCACTACTGCATCCGGTTTTTACAAGCCAACAATGCCAGCGGCACCGTCGGCAAGCGCGGCCTCGACGACATTGCTACAAAGATCAGCTGCGCATTAGCATTGGACATCCGCAAGCGCATCGGTGCCCTCATGGACATGAAGATACATGGGCCCTCTCCGATTGTCGGGTGCTGTACTCAGCCGCGGTGAACATGCTTGAGTCGGCGGCAAACCTCAATTACGTGATAGCGGGCATCGACACATATGAGGAAGGGTCCTGCGTGCTAGGCATGACTTCACCACTAGCCGGCGAGGATGCCAAGTTCATTAAGGACCGCTCCATCGTTGTCATTATAACGAGCTCGTTGTTGTAACTAGCTAGCCGCCGAGGATGTGTGAATCTGGCAAACAGTTCTAGCTAGGATTCCATGATCATTTGGATCAATCAATAAACTCTTTGAACCCACAATTTTAGATCAATGAACTTAGCATATACCTTTTACGGGGTTTTCAATTTCTTTATACAGAACTTGTTTTGTGGTGAATACAAATATTAATCATGAAAAATATGGCGGACAATTTTTGTATAATTGGGGTGATAGAATGAATGCGTATCACACATTAAGGCTCGTGATTATTTAGGAGATCTGATGCCATGAGATGAGAAAGAGCCGGACAACTACGGCAGCAACCACTAACGTGACCCATAGAGCACATTGTAACCTAAACGCAACAGTTTACGTGCTTGTAGATTGAGAAGAAGAACCACAAGAAAAATACCCCTTGGTTCTGGTTGTATTTACACCCTATATGGAAATTGTTTTTAATAATTACAAAAAGTGAAAGAAGTTCAGAAGTTTTTTAATAATAAACTTCTTTGTTTTGCACTAGTATATAAATTTCCCCGGATAAAAAGCCAGCGGTGACTTCATGGCAAAAAAGAACAAAATTTATTTGCTATTATAGGTCACTATTCACACTATACTAACCTAAAATTTGTTTTTTCCGAAAAGAAGTCAAAGGTTTTGTTTTGTGAGATTTTTGTCACAAGTACAATGTTGGAAGGTCAAGTTTATTTCAAAAATATTTCCTGAATTATTTGTCTTTTTATTTAGTTACTATTTTTTTCAAATGGGGTGTATATACACCCATAGACCAAAGTCAAGGACCACTGCATGTCATGTGCATCTCATCTAGGCGCTTGTCCTTTGCCAAGACGTGGACGCGCACTGAAGACACAAATTGTGCAGGCATTTGACTGCCTGTCTTGGCCAAATTGGGAAGATGATTTGGAAGGTGATTCAGTCGGTGGAAAAGGAATAAAATGATTTTGTTTATTTATAAATAGCAAAACATAACATTTATTCAATATACTTGCCTTTTTCAATCTGTTTGCTACCAAAGATTGATATACTAATCAAGCATTTCTATATTTACGATCAGGTCTATATATATGCACCATCGAAGTTCATACGATTTGTTACCAAACACTATACATAAACAGCACACAGGAATACTTGATCAAGGCAATCAATCGTGGCACAAACAAACCATGAGGCGGCGTTGGCAAGCTCTGTCCTTCTGTCTCGTCATCCTCCTCTACATCCTTGTCTCGTCCAGCGCTTCCACTCTACAAGACACTTGCAAGACCGTCGCCGTAAATAACAAGGACATTGGCTATGACTATTGCATCAAGTTTTTCCAGGCCAACAATGCCAGCGCCACCGCCGACAAGCGTGGCCTTGGCGACATCGCCACCGAGATTAGCCGCGCAGCAGCCTTGGACATCCGCAAGCGCATCGACACCCTCATGGCTTCGGAGAAGGACAAGACGGTCCATGGGCGCCTCTCCGACTGCCGCGTGCTGTACTCAGCCGCGGTCAACATGCTCCAGTCGGCAACAAACCTCAACGCCGTGATATCTGGCACCGACACCTGTGAGCAAGGGTTCCGCGTGCTAGGCGTGACTTCACCACTGGCCGCCGAAGACGCCATGTTCATTAAGGACTGCTCCATTGCTCTCATTATAACGAGCTCGTTGTTGTAGCTAGCTAGCCGAGGACGTATGAATCTGGCAAACAATTCCAGCTAGGGTTCCATGATCATTTGGATCGATCAATAAACTCTTCGAACCCACAATTTTAGATCAATGAACTTAGGATATACATAACTTTCACGTGATTTTGAATTTCTTTGTACTGAATTTGTTTTGTGGTGAATGCAAATAGCAATCGTCAAAACCATGGCATACAATTTGCGTATAATTGTGGTGATAGAATGAATGCATAATCGCAGATTAATGCTCATGATTATTTACGAGATATGATGCCATGAGATGAGATACACCCACGCTAACTAATTTCAGAGAAAGAGCCGGACAGCTATGGCACCAACCGCTAACGCAGGACGTCCAGTGCAGCGGCTTGCCCTTGCTCGACGACGACGGTGACCCTGCATGCATTTTACAACCATTAATCATACCCCTTTTTTTGTTAAGTCAGCACAAGAAAATATCACTCCATCTAAAAAAACCTCCCTCCGTCCCATAATATAACAGCGTTTTTAACACTTTAGTGTCAAACGGAGGAAGTAATTAAGTTGCATGCTATGGTTATCACTTCCATCAGCGTCTCAAATCAACACAGAGCCTAATGCAAAAGCCTAACGCAGGGCTCCTCCTCCACCTCCTCCTCCTCCTTCAAGAAAGAAAGTTAGGGTTTGTGCCTCTCGCCGGCGCCGGCGCAGGTCCGCCTCGTCTCCAGTGGCCCTAGGGCCATGGAGGCGCGGTGGATCCTGGCAAGGGCCGGCGGGAGGGCTCCGTTTTTAGTCGTTTTTTTTCAATCTTGTTAGGGTTTGTGTCCTACTCAGGAAGGCGAGACGGCGGCTCCTCAAGATGGAATAAAGGACTCCCGCCTAGCCCCGCTCCGCCAAAAGGCCTAGCATCATTGGTGGGTGTGTGGTGGTGTGTCTCCGGCAGGTCTATCTTTGGTGGATTTGCTCGATCTCGCCGTTGTTCGCCACGCTCGTGTGTCTTCGGTTTGGATCCTTCCGATCTACGTTATTTTTCATCGGCGGCGGTTGCTGTTCTGGGGTGCTGGTCCTATGGGGCCTTAGCACGACGACTTCCCGACTGTCTACTACAACAAGTTGTGCCCGCTCCAGCGATGGAGGGCGATGACGGCAAGCGCCTTCGCTCGCTTCGGTGCTTGTAGTCGCCGCTAGGTGGTCTACGAATCTGGATGCAATTTTTATTTCTGGTATTCGTTGTACTGCCATGATCGAAGATGAATAGATTGGAAGTTTTTTCGTAAAAAAAAAAAAAATCAACACAGAGCCGAGCTAGCTGCATGTGTAGTGTGAGTGTGAGGCCACCAGGCAGCCATGCACGGATTAATATTTGTCTCATTTGCTTCCTGTGACTGGATCCGTTGCTTTGCTCCCAAATTTGGATGCTGCAGTTGCAACAATTACATCCATCCCATCTAGGCGCTTGTCGTTTGCCAGGACGTGAATGTGCACCGAAGACAAAACTTGTGCAGGCATTTGTCTGCCTGCCTTGGCCAATTTGGGAACAAGATATTGACGGTTATTCAGTGCATGGAAAAGGAATAAAATGATTTTGTTTTTGTTTATAAATAGCAAAACATAACATATATTCGTTATACTTGCCCTTTTCAATCGGTTTGCTCCCAAAGATTGATATATACTCCCTTCATTCCTTTATGTAAGGTGTATTATTTTCAGCACGGTGACTAAGGCGCATAATTTTAGAGATATTAGGACAAAATTACCCTTGGAAAATTATTTGGTTAGTGACAAGTAAATCAGTGAATCCAGGAAAGTAAGAGATACATGCAATCAAGAGAGAGATAGTTTCCTTCTTTTGATACAAGAAAAGATACAGTCAATCAGGTGAGATATACTTTCCTCTTTCAGGAGGGATAAAAAGGGAATTACAAGAATTTAGAAGAAATGTATCTTAAATTATGGAATTTTATCAAAAAACAAATACAACTAATATAAAAGAACGGAGGGAGTAACAATCAAGTAATAAAAGCGCCTCTTTTCGAGAAAAAAAAACCAATCAAGTATTTCCATATTTACGTACGAGCAGGGATATATATATTCACCATCGAAGTTCATTCGATTTATTATCAAACAAACACCATACATACATAGGCAGCACATAGGGATACTCATCAATCAAGGTAAGGCAATCCGTAATCGTGGCACAAAGTAACAAACCATGAGGAAGCATTGGCAATCTCTCCTGTTGTATCCTCTTGATCCTCGTCTCGTCCAGCAGCGCTTCCACTCTAGATCACATGTGCAAGTACGTCGCCAGAACTAACAAGGACATCGGCTACGACTACTGCATCAAGTTTTCACAAGCTGACAAAGCCAGCGCCACCGCCAATAACCGCGGTCTTGGCGTCAGCGCCGCAGAGATCAGCCACGCAGCAGCCTCGGACACCCTCAAGCGAATCGACACCCTCATGGCTTCAGAGAAGGACAAGAAGATCCATGCACACCTTTCTGACAAAGCCCGACCGCCGCGTAGCCAGCCCTGGGTGACACGGGGGAGATCGCGCCGCCGCACCCTAGGCCTCCTCGCCTCGATCTCTCCCTCCCGCCGCCGCCCGAGTTCACGCCGACGAAGCCCTGGCTGTGGGCTATGAAGGCGGCGGCGGGGACTTCTCCCTCGTGCACGGTGGTGTCTCCCTATGGCGTCAGGTACATGGACACTCCGGTGATTCGACGGCGTGGTGCGGCGGGATCCCGGTGGCGGATGTGGCGGCGGCAAATAGCGGCGGCACGGCCTCCCGCGGCGGAGGCGCCCTTGTGGCAGTAGCCTGAACCTCGGGTCTTGCCGGGCCCAGATGGGCTTAGGCGGGCCAACGGATCTGGTGCGCGGCGGTAGGCTGGCGCGGTGGGCCTGACGTAATCGGCTGCTCTGGCACCGTGGTGATGCCGTGGCCGGTCAGGCGGTGGTGGTTGGGTCCTTTTGGTCCGGTCCCCAGAATAGAAGGTGGCGATCCGTGCACAAAAAGCTGGGTGGAGTTCTTCGTACAGATCTCGGTGAAAACCTGCTCTCGGCTAGATGCCAAGACCTGCGATGGCAGCGCTCTTTGGTGTCGTTCCCTTCTTGGAGGCATCGCCGTGGAGAAGTTCTAGGCCAACATTTGCTACCTGGGGGCGTCGTTCTTCGAGGTATGCACGAACTCGAGGGACCAGTGGACCGCAACTTTGGTGGAGGGTGCTTCATCCTACACATTGATGGCGATGGATCTCGACGGCGTGGCGCAGTGCAGATTCACGTCCGATGTGCGGGGATGGACTCACGCAGGAGGACGACGCTATCTGGCGTCGTGGTGGCGAATATGACAGAGAGGCCTGACACGGTCGATGCATAAGTTTCTTCTCTGAAGATGGATCGATGGAAGACGATGGTGTCGGGCCTTGCAGGGTGCACATATGGTGCCCTCTGTGAGTGCGCCAGACCGGTGTGTGACTCAATCCCTGTATGTGGCTAGGCTGGGGCATCCGGCATTAGATGTTAGGCTTTGGTGCGATGTCTGTTTTGTATTAGGCTCGAACATTCGGCACCCCTTCATCAAAGGGATATGAGTAGCAACAGGTGTTGCCTGGATGGTGGTGATGCCTGCTTGAACTACGTCGGTATTTCCTCAAAGAGGAAGGGATGATGCAGCACAACGACGGTAGGTATTTCCCTCAGTGATGAGACCAAGTTATTGAACCAGTAGGAGAACCAAGCAACACAACGTAAACAGCCCCTGCACACAAATAACAAATACTCGCATGCCGACATGTTAAAGGGATTGTCAATCCCTTTCGGGTAACGATGCCTCGAGTTGGCGAGAAGATGTGATAAAGTTGTGATAGATAGGATAAATAGATCGCAAAATAAAGAAAGTGCAGCAAGATATTTTTGTATTTTTGGTTTAATATAACTGAAAATAAAAGCAAAGGAAAATAGATCGCAAAGGCAAATATGACGAAAAAAGACAGGGGCGAGGTTTCACTAGTGGCTTCTCTCGAGAAAAATAGCAAACGGTGGGAAAACAATTACTATTGGGCAATTGATAGAACTTCAAATAATCATGATGATATCCAGGCAATGATCATTATATATGCATCACGTACAAGATTAGTAGACGACTCCTGCCTGCATCTACTACTATTACTCCGCACATCGACCGCTATCCATCATGCATCTAGTGTATTAAGTTCATGGAAAATGGAGTAATGCAATAAGAACGATGACATGATGTAGAGAAGATCTATTTATGTAGAAATAGACCCCATCTTGTTATCCTTAATAGCAGCGATACATACGTGTCTTTGCCCCTTCTTTCACTGGGATCAAGCACCGTAAGATCGAATCCATCACAAAGCACCTCTTCCCATTGCAAGATAAATAGATCAAATTGGCTAAACAAAACCCAAATATAGGAGAAGAAATACGAGGATATAATCAATCATGCATATAAGAGATCAAAGAAGACTCAAATAACTTTCATAAACTCAAAGTTCATCGGATCCCAACAAACACACCGCAAAAGACTTACATCATATGGATCTCCAAGAGACCATTGTATTGAGAATCAAGAGAGAGAGAGAGAGAGAGAGAGAGAGAGAGAGAGAGAGAGAGAGAGAGAGAGAGAGAGGAAGCCATCTAGCTACTAACTACGGACCCGAAGGTATACGAAGAACTCCTAACGCATCATCGGAGAGGCACCAATGGACAAGATGAACCTATCCGAGATGGTGTCTAGATTGGATCTAGTGTTTCTGGAACTTGCGGCGGCTAGAATTGATTTTCGTCGACTCCCCTAGGGTTTTTGGAATTTTGGGGTTTTTATAGAGCAAAGAGGTGGCGCGGCAGGCCACCGAGGTGGGCAACACCCACTTGGGCGCGCCTGGGCCTCCAGGCGCGCCCTGGTGGGTTGTACTCCCCTCGGAGCTCCCCTCAGGTACTTCCTTGGCCCACTGGATGTCTTCTGGTCCAAAAAATCCACAAAAAGTTTCACTGCGATTGGACTGTTTTTGATATTGATTTCATGTGATGTAAAAAACAAGCACAAAACAACAACTGGCACTAGGCACTATGTCAATAGGTTAGTACCAAAAATGATATAAAATTATTGTGAAACATCCAAGATTGATAATATAACATGTAACAATAAAAAATTATAGATATGTTGGAGACGTATCAGCATCCCCAAGCTTAATTCATGCTCGTCCTCGAGTAAGGTAAATGATAAAAACAGAATTTTCGATGTGGAATGCTGCCTAACATGTTCATCACATAATCTGTTCTTTGTAGCACGAACATTTGGACTTTTATATGGTTCAAAGCAATAGTCTAGTTTTGACATGAAGATTTTAATACTCAAGCATATCAACAAGAAACCATGTCTTTCAAAATATCAACACTAAAGCAAGTTATCCCTAGCCCATTATGCTCAACCATTGATCCATTCATGAAATAAACTCGAATATTAGCTACACCCGATGCTCAAATACGATAATAGTGCCCCTTAGTTTGTGCTTTATAAGAGAAGATGAAGACTAAGATTCAAAATAAAAATTGCCAAGAGTAAAAGAAAGACCCTCGTAGAGGGAAGTAGGGATTTGTAGAGGTGCCAGAGCTCAAAGGAAAAATTGAGACACAAAATTTTTGGGAGGCATACTTTTCCCACCAACGAAAATGACTTAGAGCTCCCAACATTTTCCATGCTAGATACACCATAGGTGGTTCCCAAACAGAAAATAAAGTTTATTCCTTTTTCCACCATACTTTCACTTCTCATGGCTAACCGTATCCACGGGTGCCCACCATACCAAAACTTTTCAAGGAATTTATTATTTGATAACATAAAGTAAATTCATTTTTTTCATTTCGGGACTGGACATCCCTAATACCTTTGTCGTACTCTCGTGCAATGACAAGTGAATAAACACTCATCGTGAGAATAACACATCTAGCATGGAAAATATTGGCCACCCCTCACCGCCTCACGAGCGGTACGAGCACAAAAAAGAGAAATTTATTTTGAAAATTAGAGATGACACATAAAAATTTGCTTAGAACGGCACGAAAATACCACATATAGGTAGGTATAGTGGACTCATATGGCAAAACTGGTTTAAAGGATTTTGGATGCACAAGTAGTGATCATACTTAGTGCAAAAATGAAGGCTAGCAAAAAGATTGAGAAGCGACCAACCAAGAAACGAGAAATCTCGTACCCAAGAATTAAGCATAAATAACACCGAATAATGCTCCACAAGTAGGATATAAATTTCATTGCATAACTATTAACTTTCATGCTTGCATAGGGAATCGCAAACCTTAACACCAATATTCTTACTAAAACACAATTACTCATCAACATGACTCACATATCACATCGTCATATCTCAAAATCATTACTAGCTAAGAACCAAGTTTTTTTGTCCAATGATCTTCATGAAAGTTTTTATTATATCCTCCTTGGATATCTATCACTTTGGGACTATTTCATATATATGTTGCTTTTAATAAGCTCTAACTAATATAAGTGAAGAACATGAGCATAATATTTCTTTCTCCCAAATTAATCTAAGTGAAGCAAGAGAGAATTTCTTAATTTTTTTACTAACTCCCAAATAAATCTAAGTAAAGCATGAGAGCATTTCTTCAAAAATTACAAAGCACACCGTGCTCAAAAAGATATAAGTGAAGCACAAGAGCAATTCCATGGATCTAAAAATTTAAGTGAAGCATAGGGGAAAGCATAGTATAATTTTTGGCTCCCTCAAAAAGGTGTGTCCAGCAAGGATTCAAGATTTAAAACAGAAAACAAAACAAGAAAAGAGTCATATCATACAAGACGCTCCAAGCAAAACTCATAATATGTGACGAGTAAAAATATAGTTCCAAGTAAAATACCGATGGGTGTTAGAAGAAAGAGGGGATGCCACTCGGGGGCATCCCCAAGCTTAGTTGCTTCCTACTTCTTTGAATATTATCTTGGGGTGCCTCGGACATCCCCAAGATTAGCCTTTTGCTAATCCTTATTCCTTCATCCATTGTAAGATCACCCAAAACTTGAAAACTTCAATCACACAAAACTCAACAGAACCTTCGTGAGATCCGTTAGTATAAGAAAACAAATTACTACTATAATTACTGTTGCAAACCCATTCATATTTTATTTTTGCACTATATATACTGTATTCCAACTTTTTTATGGCAAAAACACTTCAAAGAAAACCATAGAATCATCAAAACAAGCACACAACACAAAGAAAACAGAATCTGTCAAAAACAGAACAGTCTGTAGCAATCTGACTACTTCAAATACTTCTGTAACTCCAAAAATTATGAAAAATTAGGACAACGTGAATAATTTGTTTATTAATCTTCTGCAAAAAGAATCAACTCAAAATCACTCTTCGATAAAAATGAAAAATAATTTTGTGAGCGCAAAAGTTTCTGTTTTTCAGCAAGATCAAATCAACTCTCACCCAAATCATCCCAAAGGCCTTGCTTGGCACAAACACTAATCTAAACCACAAAAAGACATCTAATCAGAGGCATAATTGTGTATTTTATTGAAAAGAGCAAGAAAACCAAAAGGCAAAAAGATACAGGTTGGATTGCCTCCCAACGAGCGCTATCGTTTTACGCCCCTATCTAGGCATAACGTGTAGGATCTAAGTGTTGTCATCTTTAGCCTTGTTTTCCTTGGAGGTATTTGTGTCGGCTTTTTTTTTTTGCAAATGTAACATAAAACACATTATGAAGGAAATATGCCCTAGAGGCAATAATAAAGTTATTATTTATTTCCTTATATCATGATAAATGTTTATTATTCATGCTAGAATTGTATTAACCAGAAACATAATACATGTGTGAATATATAGACAAACAGTATGTCACTAGTATGCCTCTACTTGACTAGCTTGTTAATCAAAGATGGTTATGTTTCCTAACCATGAACAAGGAGTTGTTATTTGATTAACAAGGTCACATCATTAGTTGAATGATCTGATTGACATGACCCATTCCGTTAGCTTAGCACACGATCGCTTAGTATGTTGCTATTGCTTCCTTCATGACTTATACATGTTCCTATGACTATGAGATTATGCAACTCCGTTTACGGAGGAACACTTTGGTACTACCAAACGTCACAACGTAATCGGGTGATTATAAAGGAGTACTACAGGTGTCTCCAAAGGCAGATGTTGGGTTGGCGATTTCGAGATTAGGATTTGTCACTCCGAATGTCGGAGAGGTATCTCTGGGCCCTCTCGGTAATGCACATCACTTAAGCCTTGCAAGCATTGCAACTAATGAGTTAGTTGCGAGATGATGTATTACGGAACGAGTAAAGAGACTTGCCGTGACGAGATTGAACTAGGTATTGGATACCGACGATCGAATCTCGGCAAGTAACATACCGATGACAAAGGGAACAAAGTATGTTGTTATGCGGTCGACCGATAAAGATCTTCGTAGAATATGTAGGAGCCAATATGGGCATCCAGGTCCCGCTATTGGTTATTGACTTGAGATGTGTCTCGCCATGTCTACATTGTTCTCGAACCGTAGGGTCCGCACGCTTAAGGTTTCGATGATGCTTATATTATGAGTTTATGTATTTTGATGTACCAAGGAGTTCGAGTCCCGGATGTGATCACGGACATGACGAGGAGTCTCAAATGTTCGAGACATAAAGATTGATATATTGACGGCTATATTCGACACCGGAAAGGTTCCGGAAGTTTCGGAGAAAACGGAGTGCCGGAGGGTTACCGAACCCCGGGAAGTAATGGGCCTTATTGGGCCAAGAGGGGAGAGAGGGCTGCACCAGGAGGTGCGCCCCCCATGGGGAGTCCGACTGGACTAGGAGGGGGGGGGCGCAGCCCCTTCCCTCTCCCTCTCCTCTCTTTCCTTCCCCTTCCTCTTCCTAGTAGGACTAGGAAAGGGAGTCCTACTCCTACTAGGAGGAGGACTCCCTCCCTTGGCGCCCCTAGGGTTGGCCGCCCTCCCCTTGCTCCTTTATATACGGGGCAGGGGGCACCCTAGAACACACAAGTTGATCTTCGTGATCGTTCCTTAGCCGCAGCGGTGCCCGCCTCCACCATATTCCACCTCGGTCATATTTTAGCGGTGCTTAGGCGAAGCCCTCGCGACATTAGAACATCAAGATCGTCACCACGCCGTCGGTTGACGGAACTCCTCCCGACGCTTTGCTGGATCGGAGCCCGGGATCGCCATCGAGCTGAACGTGTGCCAAGAACTCGGAGGTGCGGAGTAACGGTGCTTGGATCGGTCGGATCGTGAAGACGCACGACTACATCAACCGCGTTGATTTAACGCTTCGCTTCGGTCTACGAGGGTACGTGGACGGACACTCTCCCCTCTCGTTGCTGTGCCATCACCATGGTCTTGCGTGTTCGTAGGAAATTTTTTGAAATTACTACGTTACCCAACAGTGGTATCAGAGCCAGGTTTTATGCGTTGATGTCATATGCACGAGTAGAACACAAGTGAGTTGTGGGCGATATAAGTCATACTGCTTACCAGCATGTCATACTTTGGTTCGGCGGTATTGTGAGATGAAGCGGCCCGGACCGACATTACGCGTACGCTTACGCGAGACTGGTTTCACCGCTGCGAGCACTAGTTGCTTAAAGGTGACCGGCGGGTGTCTGTCTCTCTCACTTTAGTTGAACCGAGTGTGGCTACGCCCGGTCCTTGCGAAGGTTAAAACAGCACTAACTTGACAAACTATCGTTGTGGTTTTGATGCGTAGGTAAGAACGGTTCTTGCTCAGCCCGTAGCAGCCACGTAAAACTTGCAACAACAAAGTAGAGGACGTCTAACTTGTTTTTGCAGGGTATGTTGTGATGTGATATGGTCAAGACGTGATGCTATATTTTATTGTATGAGATGATCATGTTTTGTAACCGAAGTTATCGGCAATCTGGCAGGAGCCATATGGTTGTCGCTTATTGTATGAAATGCAACGCCATGTAATTGCTTTACTTTATCACTAAGCGGTAGCGATAGTCGAGAAGCAATAGTTGGCGAGACGACAACGATGCTACGATGGAGACCAAGGTGTCGCGCCGGTGACGATGGTGATCATGACGGTAAGCTTCGAGATGGAGATCACAAGCACAAGATGATGATGGCCATATCATATCACTTATATTGATTGCATGTGATGTTTATCCTTTATGCATCTTATCTTGCTTTGATTGACGGTAGCATTATAAGATGATCTCTCACTAAAAATTATCAAGTAGTGTTCTCCCTGAGTATGCACCGTTGCCAAAGTTCGTCGTGCCGAGACACCACGTGATGATCGGGTGTGATAAGCTCTACGTCCATCTACAACGGGTGCAAGCCAGTTTTGCACGCGCAGAATACTCAGGTTATACTTGACGAGCCTAGCATATGCAGATATGGCCTCGGAACACGGAGACCGAAAGGTCGAGCGTGAATCATATAGTAGATATGATCAACATAAGATGTTCACCATTGAAAACTACTCCATCTCACGTGATGATCGGTTATGGTTTAGTTGATTTGGATCACGTGATCACTTAGATGACTAGAGAGATGTCTGTCTAAGTGGGAGTTCTTAAGTAATATGATTAATTGAACTTAAATTTATCATGAACTTAGTCCTGGTAGTATTTTGCAGATTATGTTGTAGATCAATAGCTCGCGTTGTTGCTTCCTGTGTTTTTATATGTGTTCCTAGAGAAAATTGTATTGAAAAATGTTAGTAGCAATATTATGGATTGGATCCGTGATCTGAGGTTTATCCTCATTGCTGTACTGAAGAATTATGTCCTTGATGCACCGCTAGGTGACAGACCTATTGCAGGAGCAGATGCAGACGTTATGAACGTTTGGCTAGCTCAATATGATGACTACTTGATAGTTTAGTGCACCATGCTTAAACGGCTTAGAATCGGGACTTCAAAGACGTTTTGAACGTCATGGACCATATGAGATGTTCCAGGAGTTGAAGTTAATATTTCAAGCAAATACCGAGTTGAGAGATATGAAGTCTCCAACAAGTTCTATAGCTAAAAGATGGAGGAGAATCGCTCAACTAGTGAGCATGTTCTCAGATTGTCTGGGTACTTCAATCGCTTGAATCAAGTGGGAGTTAATCTTCCAGATAAGATAGTGATTGACAGAATTCTCTAGTCACCATCACTAAGTTACTAGAACTTCGTGATGAACTATAGTATGCAAGGGATGACGAAAACAATTCCCAAGCTCTTCGCGATGCTAAAATCGCGAAGGTAGAAATCAAGAAAACATCAAGTGTTGATGGTTGACAAGACCACTAGTCTCAAGGAAAAGGGCAAAGGAAGAAGGGAACTTCAAGAAAACGGCAAGCAAGTTGCTACTCGAGTGAAGAAGCCCAAGTCTGGACCTAAGCCCGAGACTAAGTGCTTTTGCTACAATGGAACTGGTCACGGAAGCGGAACTACCCCAATTATTGGCGGATAAGAAGGATGGCAAAGTGAACAAAGGTATATTTGATATAAAGATTATTGATGTGTATTACTAGTGTTCGTAGCAACCCTCGGTATTTGATCTTGGTTCGGTTGCTAAGAGTAGTAACTCAAACAGGAGTTGCGAATGAACAGAAACTAGTTGAAGGGAAGTGACGATGAGTGTTGGAAATAGTTCCAAGATTGATATGATCATCATCGCACACTCCCTATACTTTCGGGATTAGTGTTAAACCTAAATAAATGTTATTTGGTGTTTGAGTTGAGCATGAATATGATTTGATCATGTTTATTGCAAAACGGTTATTCATTTAAAGTCAAAGAATAATTGTTGTTCTGTTTAAATGAATAAAACCTTCGATGGTCATACACCCAATGAAAATAGTTTATTGGATCTCGATCGTAGTGATACGATATTCATAATATTGATGCCAAAAGATGCAAAATTAATAATGATAGTGCAACTTATTTGTGGCACTTGCCGTTTGGGTCATATCGGTATAAAGCGATGAAGAAACTCCATAAGGATGGATTTTGGAATCACTTGGTTATGAATCATTTGATGCTTGCGAACCGTGCCTTTTTGGCAAGATGACTAAAACTCCGTTCTCCG
Source organism: Aegilops longissima (assembly GCA_021605205.1). Taxonomy (NCBI): domain Eukaryota; kingdom Viridiplantae; phylum Streptophyta; class Magnoliopsida; order Poales; family Poaceae; genus Aegilops; species Aegilops longissima. The sequence goes on along the minus strand of CM038681.1, from coordinate 659,175,597 downwards.
AACAATGGAACAAGCTACTGACTTGTTGGAAATAACATATATATCGATGTATGCGATCCAATGAGTGTTGATGCTCGTGGCAAGTATCGTTATTTTTCTGACCTTCACAAGATGATTTGAGTAGATATAGGTATATCTACTTGATGAAACATAAGTCTGAAATAGTTGAAAGGTTCAAAGAATTTCAGAGTGAAGTGGAAAATCATCGCAACAAGAAAATAAAGTTTCGCGATCTGATCGTGGAGATGAATATTTGAGTTACGAGTTTGGTCTTCAATGAAAACAATGTGGAATAGTTTCACAGCTCACGCCACCTGGAACACCACAACGTTATGGTGTGTCCGAACGTCAGAATCGTATTTTATTTTGATATGGTGCGATCTATGATGTATCTTACCGATTTACCACTATCGCTTTGGGGTTATGCATTAGAGACAGCTGCATTCACGTTTAATAGGGCACCATCTAAATCCGTTGAGATGACACCATATGAACTATGGTTTAGCAGTAAACCTAAGCTGTCGTTTCTTAAAGTTTGGAGTTGTGATGCTTATGTGAAAAGGTTTTCACCTGATAAGCTCGAACCCAAATCGGAGAGGTGCGTCTTCATAGAATAACCAAAGGAAACTGTTGGGTACACCTTCTATCACAGGTCTAAAGGCAAAACATTCGTTGCTAAGATGGATCCTTTCTAGAGAAGGAGTTTTCTCTCGAAAGAAGTGAGTGGGAGGAAAGTAGAACTTGATAAGGTAATTGTACCTTCTCCCTTATTGGAAAGTAGTTCATCACAGAAATCAGTTTCAGTGATTCCTACACCAATTAGTGAGGAAGTTAATGATGATGATCATGAAACTTCAGATCAAGTTGCTACCAAACCTCGTAGGTCTTCCAGAGTAAGATCCGCACCAGAGTGGTACGGTAATCATGTTCTGGAAGTCATGTTACTAGACCATGATGAACCTACGAACTATGAGGAAGCGATGATGAGCCCAGATTCCGCGAAATGGCTTGAGGCCATAAAATCTGAGATAGGATCCATATATAAGAACAAAGTGTGGACTTTGGTTGACCTGCTCGATGATCAGCAAGTCATGTTAAATGAATGGATCTTCAAGAGGAAGACGGACACTGATAGTAGTGTTACTATCTACAAAGCTCGACTTGTCGCAAAAAGGTTTTTGACAAGTTCAAGGTGTTGACTACAATGAGATTTTCTCAACTGTAGCGATGCTTAAGTCTGTCCGAATCATGTTAGCAATTGCCACATTTTATGAAATCTGGCAAATGAATGTCAAAACTGCATTCCTTAATGGTTTTCTTAAAGAAGAGTTGTATATGATGCAACCAGAAGGTTTTGTCAATCCTAGAGGTGCTAACAAAAAGTGTAAGCTCCAGCGATCCATCTATGGACTGGTGCAAGCATCTCAGAGTTGGAATACACACTTTGATAAGTTGATCAAAGCATATAGTTTTATACAGACTTGCGGTGAAGCCTGTATTTACAAGAAAGTGAGTGGGAGCACTACAACATTTCGATAAGTATATGTGAATGACATATTGTTGATCGGAAATGAAGTAGAATTATTCGCAAAGCATAAAGGAGTGTTTGAAAGGAGTTTTTCAAAGAAGGACCTCGGTGAAGCTGCTTACATATTGAGCATCAAGATCTATAGAGATAGATCAAGACGCTAGATAAGTTTTTCAATGAGTACATGCCTTGACAAGATTTTGAAGTAGTTCAAAATGGAACAGTCAAAGAAAGAGTTCTTGCCTGTGTTACAAAGGTGTGAAATTGAGTAAGACTCAAAACCCGGCCACGGCAGAAGATAGAAAGAGAATGAAAGTCATTCCCTATGCCTTGGCCATAGGTTCTATAAAGTATGCCATGCTGTGTACCAGATCTATTGTATACCCTGCACTGAGTGTGGCAAGGGAGTACAATAGTACAATATGTTTCTCGATTATGGAAGTGATAAAAGGTTCGTCGTAAAGGGTTACGTCGATGCAAGTTTTGACACCGATCTGGATGACTTTAAGTCTCGATCTAGATACATATTGATAGTGGGAGCAATTAGCTAGAGTAGCTCCGTGCAGAGCATTGTTGACATAGAGATTTGCAAAATACATACGGATCTGAATGTGGCAGACCCGTTGACTAAGATTCTCTCACAAAGCAAAACATGATCACACCTTAGTACTCTTTGGGTGTTAATCACATAGCGATGTGAACTAGATTACTGAATCTAGTAAACCCTTTGGGTCTTGGTCACATGGCGATGTGAATTATGGGTGTTAATCACATGATGATGTGAACTATCGATGTTAATCACATGGTGATGTGATCTAGATTATTGACTCTAGTGCAAGTGGGAGACTGAAGGAAATATGCCCTAGAGGCAATAATAAAGTTATTATTTATTTCCTTATATCATGATAAATGTTTATTATTCATGCTAGAATTGTATTAACCAGAAACATAATACATGTGTGAATATATAGACAAACAGTATGTCACTAGTATGCCTCTACTTGACTAGCTTGTTAATAAAAGATGGTTATGTTTCCTAACCATGAACAAGGAGTTGTTATTTGATTAACAAGGTCACATCATTAGTTGAATGATCTGATTGACATGACCCATTCCGTTAGCTTAGCACACGATCGTTTAGTATGTTGCTATTGCTTCCTTCATGACTTATACATGTTCCTATGACTATGAGATTATGCAACTCCGTTTACGGAGGAACACTTTGGTACTACCAAACGTCACAACGTAATCGGGTGATTATAAAGGAGTACTACAGGTGTCTCCAAAGGCAGATGTTGGGTTGGCGATTTTGAGATTAGGATTTGTCACTCCGAATGTCGGAGAGGTATCTGGGCCCTCTCGGTAATGCACATCACTTAAGCCTTGCAAGCATTGCAACTAATGAGTTAGTTGCGAGATGATGTATTACTGAACGAGTAAAGAGACTTGCCGGTGACGAGATTGAACTAGGTATTGGATACCGACGATCGAATCTCGGGCAAGTAACATACCGATGACAAAGGAACAAAGTATGTTGTTATGCGGTCTCGACCGATAAAGATCTTCGTAGAATATGTAGGAGCCAATATGGGCATCCAGGTCCCGCTATTGGTTATTGACTTGAGATGTGTCTCGCCATGTCTACATTGTTCTCGAACCGTAGGGTCCGCACGCTTAAGGTTTCGATGATGTTATATTATGAGTTTATGTATTTTGATGTACCGAAGGAGTTGAGTCCCGGATGTGATCACGGACATGACGAGGAGTCTCGAAATGTTCGAGACATAAAGATTGATATATTGGACGGCTATATTCGGACACGGAAAGGTTCGGAAGTTTCGGAGAAAACCGGAGTGCCGGAGGGGTTACGGAACCCCGGGAAGTAATGGGCCTTATTGGGCCAAGAGGAGAGAGAGGGCTGCACCAGGAGGTGGCGCGCCCCCATGGGGAGTCCGATTGGACTAGGGGGCGCAGCCCCTTCCCTCTCCCTCTCTCTTTCCTTCCCCTTCCCTCTTCCTAGTAGGACTAGGAAAGGGAGTCCTACTCCTACTAGGACGAGGACTCCCCCTCCCTTGGCGCCCCTAGGGCTGGCCGGCCCTCCCCTTGCTCCTTTATATACGGGGCAGGGGGCACCCTAGAACACACAAGTTGATCTTCGTGATCGTTCCTTAGCCGTGCGGTGCCCCCTCCACCATATTCCACCTCGGTCATATTGTAGCGGTGCTTAGGCGAAGCCTGCGACGATAGAACATCAAGATCGTCACCACGCCGTCGTGCTGACGGAACTCCTCCCCGACGCTTTGCTGGATCGGAGCCCGGGGATCGTCATCGAGCTGAACGTGTGCCAAGAACTCGGAGGTGCCGGAGTAACGGTGCTTGGATCGGTCGGATCGTGAAGACGTACGACTACATCAACCGCGTTGATTTAACGCTTCCGCTTTCGGTCTACGAGGGTACGTGGACGGACACTCTCCCCTCTCGTTGCTGTGCCATCACCATGGTCTTGCGTGTTCGTAGGAAATTTTTTGAAATTACTACGTTACCCAACACATTATCCATGGAAACCTTAGCACTATCAAGCTGCTTTTTATCATAACCCTTTTGATTTCCGGCAGTAATCCAATAATAGTGTTGATTAACATCATTGAAAACTTGTTGGATCATGTCGAAAACAGGGACTTTCTTTTTAAGATTCTCATCAAAGATTTGGTTATCCCCAAGCAAATGTCTCAACGCATAATCACTATTATAATAAATTTCATAGATCACGGGTTTTTCATGATTCATACCATAAAAATTAAAGATTTCCCTAGCTTCCCGTATTATGTAGTCAAATTCTTTCATGAGAACAACAGTGACCAACTTTTTAGCTTTAGGATTCTTTATAACGGGCAACTCATAGAACAATCTTGGCAAGGTAGGATGAGTACGGATAAATCTAGTTTCATGTTTCAGAACAAGCGCCAAAATAGCTTCCGCATAAGATTTAGTCCTTTTAAGTATAGGAATATCATCAAGACTTAATTTTCCGACACAATTAAAAAAAATTCTTGGATATGTTCTTTTCCCATAAAATTCCCTTGCCTCAAGACAAAAGTTTTGGCATCCAGATTACCCGTATGCTCCATTTTAGGAGTTAGGACATCATCTGCTTCTGCCATACCAGAATCCCTCATGGTGACTTCACAAACAAGATTGCACTCAAAAACAGATCTGACGAGAAAAAGACGAATGAAAAAAAGGCGAATAAAACGGCAATTTTTTGTGAAGTGGGGGAGAGGGAAAAGAGAGGCAAATGGAAAATAATGTAATGCGAGGAGATGAGATTTATGATTAGGTACCCGGTCGATGTTGAAGATCCTCCCTGACAACGGCGCTCGAAATTCCTTTTGATGCCTGCTTGAACTACGTCGATATTTCCCCAAAGAGAAAGGAATAATGCAGCACATCGACGGTAGGTATTTCCCTCAGTGATGAGAACAAGGTTATCGAACCAGTAGGGGAACAAGGCAACACAATGTAAACATCCCCTGCACACAAATAACAAATACTCGCATCCCGACATGTTAAAGGGATTGTCAATCCCTTTCGGGTAACGATGCCTCGAGTTGGCGAGAAGACGTGATAAAGTTGTATTAGATAGGATAAATAGATCACGAAATAAATAAAGTGCAGCAAGGTATTTTTGTATTTTTGGTTTAATATAACTAAAAATAAAAGCAAAGGAAAATAGATCGCAAAGGCAAATATGACGAAAAAAGACTCGGGGCCGTAGGTTTCACTAGTGGCTTCTCTCGAGAAAAATAGCAAACGGTGGGAAAACAATTACTATTGGGCAATTGATAGAACTTCAAATAATCATGATGATATCCAGGCAATGATCATTATATAGGCATCACGTCCAAGATTAGTAGACCGACTCCTGCCTGCATCTACTACTATTACTCTGCACATCGACCGCTATCCAGCATGCATCTAGTGTATTAAGTTCATGGAAAACGGAGTAATGCAATAAGAACGATGACATGATGTAGACAAGATCTATTTATGTAGAAATAGACCCCATCTTGTTATGCTTAATAGCAATGATACATACGTGTCGCTTCCCGTTCTGTCACTGGGATCAAGCACCGCAAGATCGAACCCATCACAAAGCACCTCTTCCCGTTGCAAGATAAATAGATCAAGTTGGCCAAACAAAACCCAAATATCGGAGAACACATATGATGCCATAATCTATCATGCTTATAAGATATCAAAGAAGACTCAAATAACTTTCATAGATAAAAACATGGATATGATCATAAACTCAAAGTTCCTCGGATCCCAACAAACACACCGCAAAAAGACTTACACAATATGGATCTCCAAGAGACCATTGTATTGAGAATCGAGAGAGAGAGAGAGAGAGAGAGAGAGAGAGAGAGAGAGAGAGAGAGAGAGAGAGAGAGAGAGAGAGAGAGAGAAGCCATCTCGCTACTAACTACGAACCCCGAAGGTCTACAAAGAACTACTCATGCATCATCGGAGTGGCACCAATGGACATGATGAACCCCTCCAAGATGGTGTCTAGATTGGATCTAGTGTTTTTGGAACTTGCGGCGGCTAGAATAGATTTCGTCGACTCCCCTATGGTTTTTGAAATATTGGGGTATTTGTAGAGCAAAGAGGCGGTGCGGGAGGCCACCGAGGTGGGCACAACCCACCTGGGCGCGCCTGGGCCTCCAGGCGCGCCCTGGTGGGTTGTACTCCCCTCGGAGCTCCCCTCAGGTACTTCCTTGGCCCAGTGGATGTCTTCTGGTCCAAAAAATCCACAAAAAGTTTCACTGCGATTGGACTTCGTTTGGTATTGATTTCCTGCGATGTAAAAAAGAAGCAGAAAACAACAACTGGCACTGGGCACTATGTTAATAGGTTAGTATCAAAAAAGATATAAAATGACTATAAAATGATTGTAAAACATCCAAGATTGATAACATAACAGCATGGCACACTCAGAAATTATAGATAAGTTGGAGACGTATCAGGTGGCTTGAGGTGGAGTGAGGAACTGATCATTCAATGATATTTTTTACCCCTATTGAACTGTTTTCCATTTTAATTCTGCAACGTAATTGTCACTTGGCAAAAAAATATATTAAATGAATTAAGATATTGGTTGAAGTGTGACAGTAGAAGACATGAGCTCCATGGCATGTCATGCAAAATTGTAGTTGTCTATATTTCACCAAATTTCAAATAATTTTTCTACCAAAAATAAATGAAAAATTATTGGTTACACTTGAACCTTGTGTTATCTTTGAATATCACCATCAATATCGTTGGTAGTGGTAATGTTTTCTTATTGGTATCACCATCAATTTGGTTTACATTTTTTAGTTTTGTTTCATGTCTAAAGAAATCCCTAGTTTTGAAGGGTTCTAGTTGTTGCCTTCATATGTCCACGAGTGCATTGCTTTTTGAATGTGAAATGATAACTTGGTGTAGTTGATTATCTTCTGCTCAAAACTTCTGCTGCTATAATGTTGTATGATAATGTTGTAAGGGTAGTAATTGGTCTCTTCTGCTGCTTATCAGAGATGGGGGGAGGCCGCCACCGTAGGCCGTGCTTTGCCACACCGGAGTACAAGTTGGATGGTTTCGATTTCTTCACGATCATACTTGAGAATTCCTCCAGGAGGCAGCTATGTAAAAGGAGAGATCTCCCCTTCACCCATCTCTTTATGATAACTCTGCTGTTTGCTACATCACTCCTTGACCACGCTGCAGAGGCTGCTTGACACTTTTATGAAGATGCTGGACGGCCATCGGCCAAATAATGTGAAGCTGCGACAGGCTGGCAGCAGGCTTCGCAGGCATTGGGACGTGGAGGTGGTGATCAGGTACGGCCACATGTACCTGTGTCGTGGCTGGGAGCAGTTCGTTCGTGCCTACGACCTGCAGCATAGGTACTTCCTTGTCTTCAGGTACGACGGCGACGCCATGCTCACCGTGAAGGTATTCAACACGACTATGTGCCACATGCGCTACCAGGACGACGACGACGCCAGTATGTTCTGCCTCTTCTTCCTATACATTTGGCTTTGTCTCACATCGATTGCTAAAAAAACTTTGTTGCATTTGGTCAGGCAATGGAAGCGGTAGCAGCGACTCTGGCTACAACCAAAGCAGCAGCAACTCTGGCTACAGCAAAAGTAGCAGCGAGGATGATCCGGAATGGAGTGGGGAAGAAGAGGAGCAGAGTGGGGATGAGGAGGTGCAGCCTATTCTGTCTGACGATGAGCTCGCGATGGTGGTGGCTGACGATGGGCAAGCGATGGTGGTGGCCGACGATGGACAAGCGATGGTGGTGGCTCGCGATGGGCAAGATATGGTGGTGGCTGACGATGACCTAGCGATGGTGCTGCCTGAAGATGGCCTCGTGATGGTGGTGGTCCCTGACAATGACCTCGCGATCCCACAGCTGGGTGACATGACCATGCCAATTGTGGTAGAAGACTACATCCCACTGCCTCGCCGCTCTAAGCGCATCAGGATGATGAAGGAGAAGGAGAAGGAGAAGAAGGAGGAGTGAAGTATGTCAGGTATGTCAGATCTCCAAAATGATCTATACTTAGCTTTCTTTCCTCCGAAATGACCTAAGTTAGCTCTAATATGCTAAGTTATCTCTAATATGCTTAGTTACCTAGGTTTGCTCAGTAATGACATACACTTAGCTTGCTTATGTAAAAAATGGCATAATTAGCTTACTTAGGTTTGAAATGGCGTAACAATCTTGGTAACCTCATATATGCCATATAGTTAGCTCATTTTCCTCAAAAATGACATAGTAAGCCTAATTAGCTCCAAAATGATAAATTTTACCCAAGTTAGCTCCAAAATGACCTAAGTTAGCTCTAAGTTATCTCTAAAATGCTAAATTAGCTCTAACATGCTTAGTTACTTGGGTTAGCTCAAGAAAGACCTATACTTAGCTTACTTATGTAAAAAATGGCATAATATGCTTAGTTAACTCTCGCATAATTAGCTAGGTTAGCTCCAAAATGAGCAACTTTACCTAGGTTAGCTCCAATACGATCCATTTTACCTAGGTTAGCTCCAAAATGACCAAGTTTACCTAGGTTAGCTCCAATATGATCCATTTTACCTAGGTTCACTCCAAAATGACCTATTTACCTAGCTTAGCTCTAAAATGACCTACACACTTAGCATTTTTTACCTAGCTTAGCTCTAAAATGACCTACACACTTAGCATTTTTTACCTAGCTTAGCTAAAAAATGGCATTTTTACCTACCTTAGTTAGAAAAAGAAGAAGATAAAGAAGAGGAGAGGAGAAAAACAAAGAGAAGCTAAATTCTTCTTCTTCTTATTCTTCTTCTTCTTCCTTTTCTTCTTTTTCTTCTAGCTAGTCTTATTCTTCTTCTTCTTCTTCTTCTTCTTCTTCTTCTTCTTCTTCCTTTCATCTTTCCCAATTTGCAGATTTTCTTTAGATGAGGAAGCTTGCATTGATGGAGTGTGCTATTCTCCTTGTGCTTCCTTTTTTTATGGAAACTTGTTGGAAACTTCTTTTGGATATGTATGTATATATGGATATGTTGTTGGAAACTTCTTGTTGGAAATCATTGTATGTTGGATATGTGGTTGGAAACTTGTATGTTTCTTATGTTGTTGGAAACTTATTGTTGGTATGCTTGTTGAAATTATTTTCAAATGTGTGTGTGTGTGTGTATATATATATATATATATATATATATATATATATATATATATATATATATATATATGAAATTCTGTCAAATTGACAGTATTCAAGAAAAAAGGGGCTATACAGGCACTTTGCCGTTACGACAAAGAGCTTTGCAATCATCCAGCAGATGGCAAAGCTGCCATGTGGCAGGTACCTGTACAGCCTGGGGGCACTGTGCTGGCCTATATGGCTTCTTTGCCGTCCACTGGCAGACGACAAAGAACTTTGCATCTTAACGACCCTAAGCTGCCACGTGTGCCGTCCAGGTCCTTTGCGGTCCGCTAGCTGACGGCAAATACCATTTCATCTTTGTCGTCCGCCAGCACACGACAAAGAGGCCTTTACCGTAGCCTATTCAACTGGACCTGTTGCCGACTACTGGCTGATGACAAAGGTCTTTGCCGTCAGCTTGGCATGCCTTTGCCGTCAGCCAGGCATGCCTTTGCCATCAGCCATGGCTGACGGCAAAGTGCCTGATTCCTGTAGTGATAGAAATATTATTGTGATTCTCTGGTGTGTCAATAATAGGGTCACTAGAAGCATGCAATGTCCTATCATTGTTCTTTTCTTTTTCTTTGAAGGACTGGGTTTATCAGTATTAGTTTTCTGAGAATCTTGCTCAATTCTCTTAGGATGGCCCTCACGATACAAAGGTTCCTGGGTCATTTTACCACCTTTAGTCATAACTCTAGCAGCATTATCATTGTTCTTACTATTTAACTCATTGAGCAAATTATCTTGTGCCTTAAGCACTTGTTCTACTTGAGTTGTAATCATGGAAGCATGTTTACTAATAAGCTTAAGATCACTTTTAACTCTAGACATATAATCACTCAAGTGTTCAACCATGTAAGCATTGTGTTTCAATTGTCTACCAAAATAAGCATTGAAGTCTTCTTGCTTAATAATAAAATTATCAAACTCATCCAAGCATTGACTAGCAAACTTAATAGATGGGATTTCACCCTTATCAAATCTATAGAGAGAATTTGCATTTACTACCTATGTCGGGTTATCAAGACCATGTATTTCTTGAATAGGTGGTAAATTCTTAACATCTTCAACTTTAATACCTTTTTCTTTCATAGATTTCTTTGCCTCTTGCATATCTTCAGGACTGACAAATAGAATAACCCGTTTCTTCGGAGTTGGCTTAGGAGTTGGTTCAGGAAGTGTCCAATCATTATCATTACTCAGTATATTATTCAATAGCAATTCAGCTTGCTCAACAGTTCTTTCCCTGAAAACACAACCAGCACAACTATCCAGGTGGTCTGTGGAAGCATCGGTTAGTCCATTATAAAAGATATCAAGTATTTCATTTTTCTTGAGACGATGATCAGGCAAAGCATTAAGTAATTGGAGAAGCCTCCCCCAAGCTTGTGGGAGACTCTCTTCTTCAGTTTTCACAAAATTAAATATTCCCCTCAAGGCAGCTTGTTTCTTATGAGCGGGAAAATGTTTTGCAGAGAAGTAATAAATAATATCCCGGGGACTACGCACACAACCAGGAGCAAGAGAGTTAAACCATTTCTTAGCATCAACCTTTAATGAGAAAGGAAACAATTTAAGAATATAGTAATAGCAAATTTTTTCCTCATGAGTAAATAGGGTGGCTATATCATTCAATTTAGTAAGATGTGCCACAACAGTTTCAGATTCATAGCCATGGAAATGATCAGATTCAACCAAAGTAATTAACTCTGGATCGACAGAGAATTCATAATCCTTATCAGTAATATAGATAGGTGAAGTAACAAACGTAAGGTCATATTTCAATCTAGCATTCAAAGACTTTTCTTTCAGCTTAGCTAATAGTTTCTTAAGATCATATCTATCATTGCAAGCAAGAAAGTCTCTAGCAGTTTCTTCATCCATATTGTAACCCTGAGGTACTACAGGCAATTCATATCTAGGGGGAGAATCTTCATCATCACTTTCATTAATATCATCAGTTTCAGTAATTTCATTCTCTCTAACCCTAGCAAGTTGTCCATCAAGAAATTCACCTAGTGGCACATTATTATCAAGCAGAGAAGTAGTATCATCATAAGCATCATGCATAACAGAAGTGGCATCATCAATAAATATGCGACATATCAGAATCAATAGCAGGTGTAGGTGTCGCAAGTTCACTCAAAATAGAAGGTGAATCAAGTGCGGAGCTAGATGGCAGTTCCTTACCTCCCCTCGTAGTTGAGGGAAAAAATCTTGGTTCTTTGATCTTTCAAATTCCTCTAAGTGATCAACAGATATAAATCTCAAGTGAATCAGAGCATAGAGCTATGCTCCCCGGCAACGGCGCTAGAAAAAGGTCTTGATAACCCACAAGTATAGGGGATCGCAACAGTTTTCGAGGGTAGAGTATTCAACCCAAATTTATTGATTCGACACAAGGGGAGCCAAAGAATATTCTCAAGTATTTGCAGCTGAGCTGTCAATTTTTCAAGCACACCTAAAAGACTTAATATCTGCAGCAAAGTATTTAGTAGCAAAGTAGTATGGAAGTAACGGTAACGGTGGCGAAAGTAACAATAGAAGTTTTGTAGCAATCGTAACAATGGCAACGGAGAAGTAACTAAGCAAAGACCAATATGTGAAAAGCTCGTAGGTAATGGATCAATGATGGATAATTATGTCGGATGTAATTCATCATGCAACAGTTATAACATAGGGTGACACAGAATTAGCTCCAGTTCGTCAATATAATGTAGGCATGTATTCCGAACATAGTCATATGTGCTTATGGAAAAGGACTTGCATGACGTCTTTTGTCCTACCATCCCGTGGTAGCAGGGTCCTATTGGAAATTAAGGGATATTAAGGCCTCCTTTTAATGGAGTACCAGACCAAAGCATTAGCACTTAGTGAATACATGAACTCCTCAAACTACGGCCATCACCGGGAAGTGTCCCGACTATTGTCACTCCGGGGTTTGCCGGATCATAACATGTAGTAGGTGACTATAACTTGCAAGATAGGATCAAGAACACTCATATATTGATCAAAATATAATAGGTTCAGATCTGAAATCATGGCACTCGGGCCCTAGTGACAAGCATTAAGCATGGCAAAGTCATAGCAACATCAATCTTAGAACATAATGGATACTAGGGATCAAACCCTAACAAAACTAACTCGATTACATGGTAAATCTCATCCAACCCATCACCGTCGAGCAAGCCTACGATGAGATTACTCACGCACGATGGTGAGCATCATGAAATTGGTGATGGAGGATGGTTGATGATGACGATGGCGACGGATTCCCCTCTCCGGAGCCCCGAACGGACTCCAGATCAGCCCTCCCGAGGAAGAACAGGCTTGGCGGCGGCTCCGTATCGTAAAACACGATGAATCCTTCTCTCTGATTTTTTCTCCCCGAACATGAATATATGGAGTTGGAGTTGAGGTCAGTGGAGGTCCAGGGGGCCCATGAGGCAGGTGGCGCGCCCTAGGGGGGCGCCCCCACCCTCGTGGCTAGGGTGTGGGCCCCCTTCTGTTGATTCTTTCGCGAAGATTTTTTATTAATTCCAAAACGTGACTCTGTGAAGTTTCAGGTCATTCCGAGAACTTTTATTTCTGCACATAAATAACATCATGGCAATTCTGCTGAAAACAGCGTCAGTCCGGGTTAGTTCCCTTCAAATCATGCAAGTTAGAGTCCAAAACAAGGGCAAAAGTGTTTGGAAAAGTAATATGTTGGAGACGTATATCAGCGGCCGCTGCCGGGAGGCGCAACGACTCCCCATCGGTGGGTGGTCGGTGTGGATGCGGAAGGGCTCCATGCCTTGCCGCTTGGGCAGCGGGCCGGCGGAGGACATGGAGTTGGCTGCTAGGGTCTCCCCGTTGGCCCCTTGAGAGGATCTAGAGTGGTGGCCTCCTCCCTTACACCTCTTCCTGCCCCGTCGTTTTGCGTTGCTGGCATCCATATGCCTGGATTTGGTGGCCGGTTGGGGATGGAGGGTTGGGTGGGCACGAACCGGGGGAAACCCTTGGCCGGCTGTTGTGGTCACGATGCCGGCGGTGGTCCAGCGTCTTTCTCCTCTGGTGGTGGTATCGAGGTCCTTCCCTCACCCTCTACCTCCGCGACCAGGGTCAAAGCCCAAATTCTCCGGTTGGGTGGTGATGACGCATTGGCATCGTTGTTCTTCTTGAAGGCGCCACCTTTGGTCGGCGGAGGGGTGGCTAGGGCTTCGGTGCAGGGGGCGGTTGTCTTCTTCAGGGATGATCCTGGCCGACTGCTTTCTGTTGACGTTGATCCAACAATGGCGTTATTGATGTATGGGGTGTGGTGCTACGAGCGGAGGTGGCCGTGCTCATAGTCTTCTCCCCGACATCCAGTTGGTTTTGGCCTTCCGCTTGGGATGAGAGGCTTTACCTATCGACGGCGTGGCGTCCTATGATCCAGAGCGAGAGGGCAGTGGGACTTCTTTGGAGGTAGAGACGACTGGTTGATCGACTAGGCCTCGACGGAGTTGACGGAGCGTGGCCTCCTCTGGCCGGGGGCCACTATCCTGTCTTTTACTTGTTGTGTGCAAGATCATGTTCGCCGAGAGCCTCGGTGCTCAGGCTTGCGCTTGTTGCATTAGACACTCATTAGTGGCTCTTTCGGTGTCTTGTATCTTTACTGTTCTTGCTCTTTTATTTTCCTTTGTTGTATGGTCGTTTGTATGCTCGGACTGTTGCTTTATAAAATAAGCGGGGGAAACCCTTTATCGTTGATGGTCGTCGGATTGGCATGGTGATGGTTTGGTGCGCACCTTTCGTTGGTTGTTTCCAAAATTGAAACCAGATTAAACAAATTAGTGGGGTTTGGTAATAAGGACGTTTAAAACGCTGACCCACCAATTTTCTCCGGCATCCGTCCACAGACAAGGAGGGACCGGTTCCTGGACATGGTTGCGGGACCCGTCCATCCAATGCAGCTGAACAGATTTCCTCAATGGTTCTCATCAAGATGCGGGAGACTGTTGACGGCTACCTTGGCAGCACCGTCAAGGATGTTGTTGTCATTTTTCCTACTTGCTCCACCGACTTGCAACGGCAGGCCACCTGGAATGCAGGAGTGCTTGCTAGTCTTAATGTAATGTGTATCATCACTTAGCCGAATGCTGCTGCTATGGCTTATGGCCTTCACAACAAGGTTACCGAGAGGGGTGATCTGGTAGAGAATGCTCTCGTCTTTGACCTTGCAGGTGGTACCTTTGATGACTCCCTTGTCGGTATCGAGTCTTATATTTTTGAGGTCAAGGCCAGAGCTGGCGACCCTCACCTTGGTGGTGAGGAATTTGACAACCGCATGGTGAACCAGTTTGTCCATGAGTTTAAAAGAAAGAAAGAAGAAGGACATCAGAGGCAACTCCAAGGCTCTTCGGAGACTGAGGACGTCCTGCGAGAGGGCGAAGAGGACCCTCTCCTCCACTAAAGAGACGGTCATTGAGATCAATTGTTTGTATGAGGACATCGAATTTTACTCAACCATCATTCGTGCTAGGTTTCAGGAGCTCAACATGGATCTCTTCAGGAAGTGTATGGAGATTTTGGAGGACTGCCTCAGTGATGCTTGCATGGACATGAGCTCAGTTCATGTTCTTGTTCTTATGGTGGCTCCTCTAGAATTCCAAAGATTCAACAACTTTTCCAGGAGCTCTTCAACGGGAAGGAGCTCAATAAGATCATCAACCTTGACGAAGCTGATGCCTATGGTGCTGCTTTGCAGGCTGCCATTTTGACTTGATAGAATGCGAATTTGATTATGGACCTCCTTTTGGTGGATTCTACCCCACTTCTCTTGGTTTGGGGATGAAAGGGGGTGACATGACAGTGATGATTCCAAGGAACACGTCGATCCCCACCTTCAAGGAGATAGTCATATCTACCTTCTAAGACAACCAACCTTGTATCTGTATCCAGGTTTACGAGGGTGAAGGAACCAAGACTTGTTACAATAACCTGTTGGGCGAGTTTGAATTCTCCATTCCTCCAGCATCCAAAGGCATTCCATAAATAACTGTGCACTTCAAGATCGATGCCAACGACATCCTAGATATCTCTGCCTAGGACAAAACCACTGGCCAGAAGATGGAGGTCACCATCAACAAGAGGTTCCATTTTAAACATTAATTATTTAGTCAGTAGTGAGTTATGCTTGAGTGATGAGATACCCACCCATTAATTATTTTTTAAGTTGAGCAAATTAGTTGACGTTGGATAAGGAAGACAACGTAATGAGTTATGCTTGTGTATATTTGCATAGAAGTTATACAGTTATGGATCCTCAAACATGTGATGCTTGCTTAGGATCTTTTTCTAGCCGAAAATTCGTACTAAGTAGAAATAATACTTGTGCATCCAAAAACCCTTAAACCCAGTTTCTTGCCTTCACTGTCCACCATATCCACCTATGGATTGAATAAGATCCATCAAGTAAGTTCTCATTGATGCATAAAGCAATAAAAATTGTTCCTAAATATGTTTGATCTTATATTGTACGGGAAAATAAGTGTTCTACAAACTTGTGATGGCAAGGTAATAAAAGCGACGGACTGCATAATAATGGTTGCTATCATAAGGAGCGATATAACGTGACCTCCCTTTGCATTAAGAGCTTGCACATCCAAAAATAAAAAGCGCATGACAACCTCTGCTTCCCTCTGCGAAGGGCATATCTTTTACTTTTTAGTATTTACTTTTATGCAAGAGTCAATAGTATGCATTGTCATTTCAACCTCAATTATTCTCTAGTTGGCAAGCATCATGTGGTGGGGAAAGATCTAGGCACATATGACCAGTCAAATATATTTGATCATGAATTATTATTGTTGAGAATTATCTCTATGATGAATGAGCTGCGAGGCAAAACATTAAGCCCATATCTTTCTCTGTGTTCGATGGATGCCATTTGTTCTAAAAATATGCTTTGAGTACTGGCAATCATAGAAGACTATATGATGATTGAGTATGTGGAGCTCTTACTTAGACTTTGTTGAATAAGTTGAATTATAATTGTTTGATGACTAAGAATATAGGTTGTTAAGTTTCAAGAGAAGGAATTGTTTGAACCATAACATGTGAATCAATTGCTACTTTATCATGATGACTTTTATGAGGAAGAGTTGTTGTTATGATGCTAGGAAAAGTGATTGAAATTATCTTTGATCAAACCTATACACTATGCTAGCATTCACACTTCATAATTTTTTTATCATTTACCTACTCGAGGATGAGCAGGAATTAAGCTTGGGGATGCTGATATGTCTCCAACGTATCTATAATTTGTGAAGTATTCATGCCATGTTTACAACAATTCTCTATGGTTTTAGTATGATTTGAACAGAACTAACCCGGACTGACGTTGTTTTCAGTAGAACTACCGTGGTTTTGTTTTTTGAGCAGAGATAAAAGTTCTTCAAATGTAGCGAAACTTTTTGATGATTTGTTTTTGGAACAAAAAAGGTACCAGAAGCTTCATGGGAGGACCAGAAGGGGTTGGAGGCGGCCACTACCCACCAGGGCGTGCCACCCCCATCAGTGTGAGACCGACGGCAAAAAATCATATATATTCAGAAACCCCTAAAAATAACCATAGATTGGAAGTTCCGCCACCGCAAGCCTCTGTTTCCACGAAAGCTTAATCGGGAGCCCGTTCCAGCACCCTGCCGGAGGGGTAAATCATCACCGGAGGCCATCTTCATCATCTCGGCGGCCACCATGATAAGGAGGGATTAGTCCACCCTCGGGGTTGAGGGTTTGTACTAGTAGCAATGTGTTTAATCTCTCTCTCTCTCTCTCTCTCTCTCTCTCTCTCTCTCTCTCTCTCTCTCGTGTTCCTAATTTGGCACAGTCTTGATGTACCGCGAGCTTTGTTAATATAGTTGGATCACATGGTGTTTCTCCATCTCTATCTTGTTGTGATTGATTGAGTTTTCCCTTCAAGATTTTGTTGTTATCGGATTGAACACTTTTATGGATTTGAGGATACTCGATGTAGGTTTTGTCACTCAACTCACAGATTCCCGAAGTGACATTGGGGTAATCTAGGCATAGCGGTTGATGCACATTCTTGTCCTTGTTTCTCCGGTAGAAATCTTGGGCACTCTTTGAGGTTCTTTGTGTTGGATTGGGTATTATGAATCTGAAATTGTTTGATGCATATCGTATAATCAACTCATGGATACTCGCGGTGACATTGGAGTATCTAGGTGACATTAGAGTTGGTTGATGTGTATCATACAGTGTTATTTTAGTAAGAACACTAGGGCTATTTGTGACACTTATAGGAATAGCTCAAAAGATTGATCAGAACGAATAACTTTGAGGTGGTTTTGTACCTACAAATAATTTATTCTTATATTCCCCGCTAGATAAGAACTTTGGAGTGAATCTTCATCGCACGTTGAGTGATGATTATATGATCCAATTATATTACCACTGTTGAGAGATTGCACTAGCGAAAGTACGAACCCTATACCTTGTTTTTAAGCATTGCAATACCATTTGTAGTCACTTTATATATCATTTGCTACATTGTTGTTTTTTTATTCAGATTATAAGAATATGTTTCTACCATACATATTACACATGTATCACCATCTCTTCGCCAAAATAGTGCACATATACAATTTACCATTGTATTGAATGTGTTGGGACACAAGAGACTCTTTGTTATTTGGTTCCAGTGTTGTTTGAGAGAGACGATCTTCATCCTACGCCTCCCATGGATTGATAAAACTTAGATCATCCACTTGAGGGAAATTTGCTACTATCCTACAAAACTCTACGCTTGGAGGCCAAACACGAGTCTACAAGAACAAGTTGTCTAGTAGACATCACCTACACATGTGCAAACTAAGAAGTTAATTTGAGCTCAAACTGCATCTAAATCAAATAAACTCCCACATACACTCCTCCACTAAAACTCACAAATCACTCTAGTTCTAAAGCATGAAATGAGCTAAACTAGCAACGAGGGATGAAAGGATGAAGTTGCTAACCTTTTAGAACACTTAGATAATTGGTGCACCGCCAAATCTAGACAAATCTTGAGAAAAATGTTGGTCACCACCAAATCTGGACAAATCTTGAGGAAAATGGAACTTGGAGGAAGAACATAGGAGAAAGCTTAAGTATGGCTTGGGCACCTCATATCATGTTTGTTTTGTGTGAACTCAAGTGGCATCATTCTATCAGGCATTTCATCGAGCACCTCCTGTGCATAGAAAGGGAAAACAAACTAGCATACACCTCCCACCTTCTATGAGGAAAAAACAGAGAAGAGGGCGGGCAGGGGTCTAAAACCGGGACTGAAGACATACCTTTAGTCCCGGTTGGAGACACCAACCGGGACTAAAGGGTACCATGCCTGCCGCAACCCTTTTAGTCCCGGTTGGTGGCACGGTACCCTTTAGTTCCGGTTGGTGCACTACTAGGAAAAGGGCTATAGATGATATGTCCACTAATGGCGCACCAGACATGTGGGGCGCCACTACTATATAGCAGTGGCGCACCATGTGTTGGTGCTCCATTAGTGTGATAGACACTAATGGCGCACGAGACACACGGTGTGCCACTAGTAACATTTTTTTTACAAAAATACAAATGGCGCACCAGGGCAGAGTGCGCCATTACTATAAATTTTTTCTTTTTGCAAAACTACTAATTGCGCACCACAAGCTGGTGCGCCATTAGTAACCAGGGTTACTAATGGCGCATTTGTTGGTGGTGCGCCATTAGTAACCTGGGACCAGCTAGATATTTTGGACAGCCACACCTACAGACTCACTTTCCCCACTTCATTCTCTCCACCTCCTCCTCCAAGCTTGTCTCGGCTGCCTCCTCCTCCTCACCTCATTTGCACCATAGATTCATCCAAATTAAGTGGTTAAATTACCTTTTTTGATAGGTAAGTAAGGGGAAAGCTATCTTTATGTTGTAGATCTACTTTTTTTCTCCCTCCAACAACGTGCAGATGCACTTTTTATGGCCTTAATAGATCTATGTATGTTTGTGGTGTTGCATATGGTTGTGATGTTGCATATATGTTTGTGTTTGCAGGTACCGGTATTTGAAATGCGATAGTTGCCAATATTTTGCTGGAATGTTGATTCATTTCTGTTTCGGCGAGAATTTTGGCACTATGCATTCTTTTTGGTCCTATTTTTAGGGAAAGTCATGCCAAATTTTTTCTTGGTTCTAAAATATCGTTTTGCTCTACCCGTGGCGCCCATGGTCCCATACGATGACGAAGGCATCGTGAATAGGTTTTTGAGCTGCTTGTGAAGGCCGAGATGCTTCAAAAGAACGAGACGGAGATAAGATGTCCGTGTCGAAGATGCAAGCTGAAGAGCCTTATTGTGGACCCGGATTCCGGGCAAGTGCGGGACCACCTGCTCTTGCGTGTTTTCATGGATGGCTATCAGTGGCAAGGTGATGAAGATGACTATGAAGTCGTCCATGGGGGCCGGGCAAGAAATGAGGAAGGGCAGCAAGACAACCACCGCGGCTCGGGCGGGCGAGAAGATGAAGAATCTCCAGGGCATGATCATAACGGTGATGCTGTACACAGTCATCAGGTAGATGATGAGGAAGATCTAGACGAAGGGCATGATCATGAAGATGAAGATGCCAGAGCAGATGATGATGGATCATCGATGGGCTGGGTGCAGGAACCTCATATTCAAGAGCTGCTTCTCAAGCGGACGGATAACGCAAGAGCTGCCGCCCAAGAGAAAGCCAAGCTGGATCAACTGGAGATAGACCCGGTTACTCCATTGTATGAAGGATGCAGGCCCGAGGATACCCGCCTGAAAGTAGCGCTCATGGCTCTGGAGATGAAGGTAAAACACAAAATGTCCTACGCATGCTTCGACGAGAACATGTCATTCTGGCACGAACGTCTTCCCAAGGGGAACAAGTGCCCGCACGTGAAATACCATGTGTGCATGAACAATTGCATCATTTATCGGGACGAGCACGCAGAGTCTACCATATGTCCGGTGTGCGGCGTCACTCGATACAAGAAGAGGAAGAAAGCTCCTCGAAAAGTGGTGTGGTACTTTCCGATCACTCCTCGTCTGCAGCGGTATTGCGCGGACCCTAAGGTAGCAAAGTTCCTGCGTTGGCACGCGGACAGGGAGGAGAAGAAGCGAGAAGATGACGCAAATGATCCGGAGATAAATAAAAAAGACAAGATGCTTAGTCACCCTAAGGATGGGTGAGGGAGTCCCGGATTAGGGGGTGTCCGGATGGCCGGACTATGACCTTTGGCCGGACTCCCGGACTATGAAGATACAAGATTGAAGACTTCGTCCCGTGTCCGGATAGGACTTTCCTTGGCGTGGAAGGCAAGCTTGGCGATACGTTATGTAGATCTCCTCCCATTGTAACCGACTCTGTGTAACCCTAGCCCTCTCCGGTGTCTAAATAAACCGGAGGGTTTTAGTCCGTAGGACAGAACAACAATCATACCATAGGCTAACTTCTAGGGTTTAGCCTCTCTGATCTCGTGGTAGATCAACTCTTGTACTACCCATATCATCAATATTAATCAAGCAGGAGTAGGGTTTTACCTCCATCGAGAGGGCCCGAACCTGGGTAAAAAAATTGTGTCCCTTGTCTCCTGTTACCATCCGCCTAGACGCACAGTTCGGGACCCCCTACCCGAGATCCGCCGGTTTTGGCACCGACATTGGTTCTTTCATTGAGAGTTCCTCTGTGTCGTCACCTTTAGGCCCGATGGAATATTCGATCATCAACCACGACGCGGTCCAGGGTGAGACTTTTCTCCCCGGACAGATCTTCGTGTTCGGCGGCTTTGCTGCGGGCCAATTCGCTTAGCCATCTGGAGCAGATCGAAAGCAACGCCCCTGGCCATCAGGTCAAATTTGGAAATTTGAACTACACGGCTGACATCCGCGGGGACTTGATCTTTGACGGATTCGAGCCACAGTCAAGCGCGCCGCACTGTCACGATGGGCATGATCTAGCTCTGCCGCCGGACAGAGGCCAGAAGGCCGCTCAGGTGTCCGCTCCGACCCTTAGTTCGGAGCCGACCGCGCCAATCGGGGATGGATGGTTGGACACCGCCTCCGGGGCTGCAATCTCTACGGCAATCGAGCCGAATACCAGCCTTGTCCTTTGTGAAGATCGTGACTCCAAGGTGCCAGACTCCTTTCCGGACTCCGAATCTTCCGCACCCCTTCCAATCGAACCCAATTGGCTCCAATCATGGAGTTCACCGCCGCGGACATCTTTTAGCACTCGCCCTTTGGCGACATTCTGAATTCACTAAAGTCTCTCTCTTTATCAGGAGAGCCCTGGCCGGACTATGGTCAGCAAGGTTGGGATGCGGACGACGAAAAAATTCGAAACCCACCCACCACCCACTTCGTAGCCACTGTCGATGATTTAACCGACATGCTCGACTTCGACTCCGAAGACATCGACGGTATGGACACCGATGAAGGAGACGACCAAGAACCAGCGCCCATAGGGCACTGGACAACCACCTCATCTCACGATGTATACATGGTGGACACACCTAAAAGAAACAACGACGAGGATCAAAAGGGCGCGACGAGGGATCGTTCCCTCGAAAAGCAATCGAAGCGGCGGCGGAAGCGCCGCGCCAAACCCCACCTCGACAGAGACCCAGCCATAGAGCAGGACGAACCGGCGGACGACGAATATGCCGTCGAGCAACCGTCCAAACAGGGCAACTTGGATAAACAAACCAACCAACCCGCCCCTGGCGAAGATAATAGTCCGGGCGACCTCACGCCGGACAAGTTGCTGGAGAAGAAGAACCTCCACCAAAGGCTCGTTGCCACCGCGCGTAGCCTGAAACAGCAGAAGCGGAAGCTCAAAACAGCGGAAGATGCACTCAGAATCAGATGGGGCAAAGTACTCAACACCGCACACAAGTACGGCGACAGTCACCACACAAAGAGCTATCCGAAGCGAAAATTACTACCGGAATTCGATGCGGAGGCCTTAGAGCCCCCACGGTCAAAGAACAAGGACGCCACCAGGTCGGATAGACGACCCCATCGAGCGGCAAAGGGCACCGCACTCAATCCGGCATGCTATCCGCACAAGGATTTGCATCAAAAAGATGGCCCAACCAGATCTATCTACGGGCCAAGAAAGCAAGCTCTAGTAAGCAATGCAACGCAAAAAATATCTGAACATCGCGGCACACCCAAATACAGGGGCGCTGCGCATCCCCTATGTTTCATCAATGAGGTGCTGGACCATGAATTTCCAGCGGGATTCAAGCCCGTAAGCATAGAGGCATACAACGGAACAACAGACCCTGGAGTTTGGATTGAGGATTATATCCTCCACATACACATGGCTAGAGGAGATGACCTCCACGCCATCAAATACTTACCCCTCAAGCTCAAAGGGCTAGCCCGGCATTGGCTTAAAAGCCTTCCCGAAAACACCATAGGAAGTTGGGAGGAGCTCAAGGATGCCTTTCGGGCAAATTTTCAAGGGACATACGTCCGACCTCCTGATGCAGATGATCTAAGCCATATAACTCAACAACCCAGAGAGTCAGCACGGGAACTCTAGAACAGATTTCTTACTAAAAAGAACCAGATAGTCGACTGTCCGGACGCCGAAGCCTTAGCAGCTTTCAAACATAGCGTTCGAGACGAATGGCTCGCCAGACACCTCGGCCCAGAAAAGCCAAGAACAATGGCCGCATTGACAAGCCTCATGACCCACTTTTGTGCAGGAGAGGATAGCTGGTTGGCAAGAAGCAGCACCAGTGACCCAAGTACATCCAAAGTTAGTGATGGAAACGGGAAGCTGCGCCGCAGCAAGGAACGGCGCCGGTTTAAGGATAACAGCCCGAAGAGCACGACAGTCAACGCCGGATTCAAAAGCTCTCGGTAGAATCATATAAAGCCGCCCCTCGAAGATAATAGGGACAAGATATCTAACCTCAACAAAATCTTCGACAAAATATGTCAAATCCACATTATTCCCGGGAGGCCTGCAAACCACATCCATAGAGATTGTTGGGTCTTTAAGCAATCCGGCAAACTCAATGCCGAACACAAGGGGCTCGACATACCAAGCGAGGATGACAACGAACCCCCCAAGCAGAACACCGGAGAACAAAAGAAGTTCCCGCAAGAAGTCAAAACAGTAAATTCACTTCGTGTGACAAAAGGGAAAAACAGAGTGGCGCCTACGGAGATATGCGCCATGCGGCCTGTCCCAGAGGAGTCCCGCCACTGGTTGTTACAACCAATCACCTTTGATCATCAGGATTACTCTAGAGGTATCCGGAACGCAGGCTGGACTGCCTTGGTCTTAGATCCGATAATTGACGGACTCCACTTTACACAAGTCCTACTGGACGGCGGTAGTGACCTAAACCTGCTATATCAGGACACAATCCGCAAAATGGGGTTAAACCCAGCAATAATTCGCCATGGCAACACTTCCTTTCAAGGGGTCGCGCCAGGCCCAGATACCCATTGTATGGGTTCCCTCTCGTTAGAAGTTATGTTCGGCTCCCCTGACA
This sequence comes from Aegilops longissima, assembly GCA_021605205.1. NCBI lineage: Eukaryota > Viridiplantae > Streptophyta > Magnoliopsida > Poales > Poaceae > Aegilops > Aegilops longissima. The sequence goes on along the minus strand of CM038681.1, from coordinate 659,151,779 downwards.
ACTTCCGAAGCGAAAAGCTAACCTTCCACATCGCCCCATTCATAAGTCGCTATCAAGCACTACTGGGCCACGAAGCTTTCGCCCGCTTTAACGCGATACCGCATTATGCATCCCTTACACTCAAAATGCCCGTTCCACGAGGCATCATCTCATTAACGGGAAATACCAAGTGTTCCTCGAGCACGGACGATAGTGCGGCCGCCTTGACAGCCGCACACTAATCCAGCTTTACTAGTTATAGCACCTAAATAGGTCGTTAAGGACCCCGGACATGGCTTGACGAGTCCGGCTTAAACATACAAAGGCTCGGTAGCATACCCCTGTACAAGGGGATCCGCGCGTTTACACCAGGAGACAATAAAGCTCAATCCCACCCATTTTTCTGTATTATACTTTGTTTATTTTAACATAGACTTTTCGCACGATTGTTTTCCACTAAGTTCCTCTCTTTTGCATATGAACACCGTGCTAGACCCGTCCAGGATACGGCACAACGGAGACACAGGCGCAGACGTGCAGTAGGGACCCGTTTCAAGGATTCTTTTCAGATTAAGACCCTGCGTAAACCTTTTTTACTGTCTCTTGTTGATAACATCCCCTGGTTTTTTGCTATAACCGAAGAGGAGGCTGGCGTCTTGGCATGTGGCCACGCCAGAATTTTGCACGTACCTAGACACAAGGGGCTTTTTACCAAGGGCTTTTGTTCGGCCCGTTTTCATAAAGACCGAATACCTTAGGGAGTGTTCGGCGTCACGAGTTTGGCCTTATATGCATCAGCTCCGAATCATGTCTTTGGTCAAATGTTGGGTTTGCCCGGCTCCTGTGTTTTGCTGCCTTCGTTCCGCTCTATCGGCTAAGGCGGCACCGGAGAACTCTGCGATTGTGCCCGGTTCGCCAAGCGAGCACCTCGATGAAAGCGGCTGGCTGTCATGATATAGTGAGAGACTGGTCAACCACTCGATGACTTGCCAGAATCTTTAGGATTCCTCCGCATTAACGAAGAGCCGTTTCCCGGTCAGGCACATACGCGCCCCGAATTCGGGAGAGTGCGGTGCCCCTAGGGGCTATTCAGTAGCCCCACTGTCAAAATCCTATGGCTAAGTGAAAGTGATAAAGTATTATAGTCCGGTTGCCTAGTTCGCTGCGCTATCACCTCCTTTATAGGACCAAGACGTTAGATCAAGTTTGAAAACGCGCCTTCTGCAAACACCCCCGCATTATATGTTGGGGAACGTTGCAGAAAATAATTTTTTTCCTACGGTTTCACCAAGATCCATCTATGAGTTCATCTAAGCAACGAGTGATAGGACAGAGATGCATCTACATACCACTTGTAGATCGCGTGCGGAAGCGTTCAAGAGAACGGGGTTGAGGTAGTCGTTCTCGTCGTGATCCTATCACCGGAGATCCTAGCGCCGAACGGACGGCACCTCCGCGTTCAACACACATACGGTCAGCGTGACATCTCCTCCGTCTTGATCCAGCAAGGGGGAAGGAGAGGTTGATGAAGATCCAGCAGCACGATGGCGTGTTGGTGGATGCAGCAGGACTCCGGCAGGGCTTCGCCAAGCAGCTGCGGGAGGAGGAAGAAGTGTAGCAGGGGGAGGGAGGCGCCAAGACTCAGGGTGCGGCTGCCCTCCCTCCCCCCTCCTTTATATAGGCCCCCATGGGGGGGCGCCGGCCCTGGAGATCCAATCTCCCAAGGGGGGGCGGTGGCCAGGGGGGTGGAGTGCCCCCCAAGGCAAGTGGGGCGCGCCCCCCACCTAGGGTTTCCAACCCTAGGCGCAGGGGGGCCCCAGGGGGGGCACACCAGCCCACTAGGGGCTGGTTCCCCTCCCACTTCAGCCCACGGGGCCCTCCGGGATAGGTGGCCCCACCCGGTGGACCCCCGGGACCCTTCCGGTGGTCCCGGTACAATACCGGTGACCCGAAACTTTCCGATGGCCGAAACAGCACTTCCTATATATAATTCTTTACCTCCGGACCATTCCGGAACTCCTCGTGACGTCCGGGATCTCATTCGGGACTCCGAACAACATTCGGTTTGCTGCATACTCATATTCATACAACCCTAGCGTCACCGAACCTTAAGTGTGTAGACCCTACGGGTTCGGGAGACATGCAGACATGACCGAGACGGCTCTCCGGTCAATAACCAACAGCGGGATCTGGATACCCATGTTGGCTCCCACATACTCCTCGATGATCTCATCGGATGAACCACGATGTCGAGGATTCAAGCAACCCCGTATACTATTCCCTTTGTCAGACGGTATGTTACTTGCCCGAGATTCGATCGTCGGTATCCCAATACCTCGTTCAATCTTGTTGCCGGCAAGTCACTTTACTCGTACGGTAATGCATGATCCCGTGACCAGACACTTGGTCACTTTTAGCTCATTATGATGATGCACTACCGAGTGGGCCCAGTGATACCTCTCAGTTATACGGAGTGACAAATCCCAGTCTCGATCCATGTCAACCCAATAGACACTTTCAGAGATACCTGTAGTGCACTTTTATAGTCACCCAGTTACGTTGTGACGTTTGGTACACCCAAAGCACTCCTAAGGTATCCGGGAGTTACACGATCTCATGGTCTAAGGAAAAGATACTTGACATTGGAGAAGCTCTAGTAAACGAACTACACGATCTTTGTGCTATGCTTCGGATTGGGTCTTGTCCATCACATCATTCTCCCAATGATGTGATCCCGTTATCAACGACATCCAATGTCCATAGTCAGGAAACCATGACTATCTGTTGATCAACGAGCTAGTCAACTAGAGGCTCACTAGGGACATGTTGTGGTCTAAGTATTCACACGGGTATTACGATTTCCGGATAATACAATTATAGCATGAATAAAAGACAACTATCATGAACAAAGAAATATAATAATAATCCTTTTATTATTGCCTCTAGGGCATATTTCCAACAGTCTCCCACTTGCACTAGAGTCAATAATCTAGTTACATTGTGATGAATCAAACACCCATAGAGTTCTGGTGTTGATCATGTTTTGCACGCGGAAGAGGTTTAGTCAACGGATCTGCGACATTCAGATCCGTATGTACTTTGCAAATATCTATGTCTCCATCTTGAACATTTTCACGGATGGAGTTGAAACGACGCTTGATGTGCCTGGTCTTCTTGTGAAACCTGGGCTCCTTGGCAAGGGCAATAGCTCCAGTGTAGTCACAGAAGAGAGTGATCGGCCCCGACGCATTGGGTATGACTCCTAGGTCGGTGATGAACTCCTTCATCCATATTGCTTCATCCGCTGCCTCCGAGGCTGCCATGTACTCCGCTTCACATGTAGATCCCGCCACGACGCTCTGCTTGTAAATCGCAGCTTAGCCATGCTCCACGATTCAACATATACACGTATCCGGTTTGTGACTTAGAGTCATCGAGCTGTGTCGAAGCTTAGCGTCGGCGTAACCCTTCTGACGAGCTCTTCGTCACCTCCATAAACGAGAAACATGTCCTTTGTCCTTTTCAGGTACTTCAGGATATTCTTGACCGCTGTCAAGTGTTCCTTGCCGGGATTACTTTGGTACCTTCCTACCAAACTTACGGCAAGGTTTACATCAGGTCTGGTACACAGCATGGCATACATAATAGATCCTATGGCTGAGGCATAGGGGATGACACTCATCTCTTCTTTATCTTTTGCCGTGGTCGGGCATTGAGCCGAGCTCAATTTCACACCTTGCAATACATGCAAGAACCCTTTCTTGGACTGATCCATTTTGAACTTCTTCAAAATCTTATCAAGGTATGTGCTTTGTGAAAGACCTATGAGGCGTCTCGATCTATCCCTATAGATCTTGATGCCTAATATGTAAGCAGCTTCTCCAAGGTCCTTCATTGAAAAACACTTATTCAAGTAGGCCTTAATGCTGTCCAAGAATTCTATATCATTTCCCATCAAAAGTATGTCATCTACATATAATATGAGAAATGCTACAGAGCTCCCACTCACTTTCTTGTAAACGCAGGCTTCTCCATAAGTCTGCATAAACCCAAACGCTTTGATCATCTCATCAAAGCGAATGTTCCAATTCCGAGATGCTTGCACCAGCCCATAAATGGATCGCTGGAGCTTGCATACTTTGTTAGCATTCTTAGGATCGACAAAACCTTCCGGCTGCATCATATACAGCTCTTCCTTAAGATAACCGTTAAGGAATGCCGTTTTGGCGTCCATCTGCCATATCTCATAATCATAGTATCGGCAATTGCTAACATGATTGGACGGACTTAAGCTTCGCTACGGAGAGAAAGTCTCATCGTAGTCAACCCCTTGAACTTGTCGATAACCCTTAGCAACAAGTCGAGCTTTATAGATGGTGACATTACCATCCGCGTCCGTCTTCTTCTTAAAGATCCATTTGTTTTCTATCGCTCGCCGATCATCGGGCAAGTCAGTCAAAGTCCATACTTTGTTTTCATACATGGATTCTATCTCGGATTGCATGGCTTCTAGCCATTTGTTGGAATCTGGGCCCGCCATCGCTTCTTCATAGTTAGAAGGTTTACCGTTGTCTAACAACATGATTTCCAGGACAGGGTTGCCATACCATTCTGGTGTGGAACGTGTCCTCGTGGACCTACGAAGTTCAGTAGCAACTTGATCCGAAGTACCTTGAACATCATCATTAATTTCCTCTCCAGTCGGTGTAGGCACCACAGGAACATTTTCCTGAGCTGCACTACTTTCCGGTTCAAGAGGTAGTACTTCATCGAGTTCTACTTTCCTCCCACTTACTCCTTTCGAGAGAAACTCCTTTTCCAGAAAGGATCCGTTCTTGGCAACAAAGATCTTGCCTTCGGATCTAAGGTAGAAGGTGTACCCAATGGTTTCCTTAGGGTATCCTATGAAGACGCATTTTTTCCGACTTGGGTTCGAGCTTTTCAGGTTGAAGTTTCTTGACATAAGCATCGCATCCCTAAACTTTTAGAAACGACAGCTTAGGTTTCTTCCCAAACCATAATTCATACGGCGTCGTCTCAACGGATTTAGACGGTGCCCTATTTAAAGTGAATGTAGCTGTCTCTAGAGCATATCCCCAAAATGATAGCGGTAAATCGGTAAGAGACATCATAGATTGCACCATATCCAATAGAGTGCGATTACGACGTTCGGACACACCGTTACGCTGAGGTGTTCCAGGCGGCGTGAGTTGTGAAACAATTCCACATTTTCTTAAGTGCGTACCAAATTCGTGACTTAAATATTCTCCTCCACGATCTGATCGTAAGAATTTTATCTTTCGGTCACGTTGATTCTCTACTTCATTCTGAAATTCCTTGAACTCTTCAAAGGTCTCAGACTTGTGTTTCATCAAGTAGAAATACCCATATCTACTTAAGTCATCAGTGAGAGTGAGAACATAATGATATCCTCCGCGAGCCTCAACGCTCATTGGACCACACACATCAGTATGTATGATTTCCAATAAGTTGGTTGCTTGCTCCATTGTTCCGGAGAACGGAGTCTTGGTAATTTTGCCCATGAGGCATGGTTCGCATGCGTCAAATGATTCATAATCGAGAGACTCTAAAAGTCCATCAGCATGGAGCTTCTTCATGCGCTTGACACCAATGTGACCAAGGCGGCAGTGCCACAAGTATGTGGGACTATCGTTATCAACTTTACATCTTTTGGTATTCACACTATGAATATGTGTAACATTACATTCGAGATTCATTAAGAATAAACCATTGACCATCGGGGCATGACCATAAAACATATCTCTCATATAAATAGAACAACCATTATTCTCGGATTTAGATGAGTAGCCATCTCATATTAAACGAGATCCAGATACAATGTTCATGCTCAAACTTGGCACTAAATAACAATTATTGAGGTTCATAACTAATCCCGTGGGTAAATGTAGAGGTAGCGTGCCGACGGCGATCACATCGACCTTGGAACCATTCCCGACACGCATCGTCACCTCGTCCTTCGCCAGTCTTCGCTTATTCCGCAGCTCCTGCTGTGAGTTACAAATATGAGCAACAACACCGGTATCAAATACCCAGGAGTTACTACGAGTACTGGTAAGGTACACATCAATTACATGTATATCACATATACCTTTAGTGTTGCCGGCCTTCTTGTCCGCTAAGTATTTGGGGCAGTTCCGCTTCTAGTGACCCTTCCCTTTGCAATAAAAGCACTCAGTCTCAGGCTTGGGTCCATTCTTTGACTTCTTCCCGCAAGCTGGCTTACGGGCGCTGCAACATCTTTGCCGTCCTTCTTGAAGTTCTTCTTACCCTTGCCCTTCTTGAACTTAGTGGTCTTATTGACCATTAACACTTGATGTTCTTTCTTGATTTCAACCTCTGCTGACTTCAACATTGAAAATACTTCAGAATGGTCTTCACCATCCCCTGCATATTGTAGTTCATCACAAAGCTCTTGTAGCTCGGTGGGAGCGATCAAGGATTCTGTCAATGACCGCCTCGTCTGGGAGGTTAATGTCCAGCTGGGACAGGCGGTTGTGCAACCTGCACATTTTGAGTATGTGCTCACCGATGTAACTGTTTTCCTCCATCTTACAACTATAGAACTTGTAGGAGACTTCATATCTCTCGACCCGGGCATGAGCTTGAAAAACCATTTTCAGCTCCTCGAACATCTCATATGCTCCTGTTGCTCAAAACGCTTTTGGAGCCCCGGTTCTAAGCTGTAAAGCATGCCGCACTGAACGAGGGAGTAATCATCAGCACGTGACTGCCAAGCGTTCATAACGTCTTGGTTCTCTGGGATGGGTGCTTCATCTAGCGGTCCTTCTAGGACATATGCTTTCTTGGCTGCTATGAGGATGATCCTCAGGTTCAGGACCCAGTCCGAATAATTGCTGCCATCATCTTTCAGCTTGGTTTTCTCTAGGAACGCGTGGAAGTTCATGTTGACATGAGCGTTGGCCATTTGATCTACAAGACATATTTTGCAAAGATTTTAGACTAAGTTCATGATAATTAAGTTCATCTAATCAAATTATTTAATGAACTCCCACTCAGATTTGACATCCCTCTAGTCATCTAAGTGTTACACGATCTGAGTCGACTAGGCCGTGTCCGATCATCACGTGAGACGGACTAGTCATCATCGGTGAACATCTCCATGTTGATCGTATCTTCCATACGACTCATGTTCGACCTTTCAGTCTCTTGTGTTCTGAGGCCATGTCTTTACATGCTAGGCTCGTCAAGTTAACCCTAAGTGTTTATGCATGTGTAAAACTGTCTTACACCCGTTGTATGTGAACGTAAGGATCTATCACACCGATCATCACGTGGTGCTTCAAAGCAGCGAACTTTAGCAATGGCGCACAGTTAGGGGGGACACTTTCTTGAAATTATTATAAGGGATCATCTTATTTACTACCGCCGTTCTAAGTAAACAAGATGCATAAAACATAATAAACATCACATGCAGTTATATAAAGTAGTGACATGATATGGCCAATATCATATAGCTCCTTCGATCTCCATCTTCGGGGCTCCATGATCATCTTCGTCACCGGCATGACACCATGATCTCCATCATCATGATCTCCATCATCGTGCCTCCATGAAGTTGCTCGCCAACTATTACTTCTACTACTATAGCTAACGGTTTAGCAATAAAGTAAAGTAATTACATGGCGTTAAATCATTGACACGTAGGTCATACAATAATTCAGACAACTCCTATGGCTCCTGCCGGTTGTCATACTCATCGACATGCAAGTCGTGATTCCTATTACAAGAACATGATCTCATACATCACAATATATCATTCATCATTCATCACAACTTCTGGCCCTATCACATCACATGACAATTGCTGCAAAAACAAGTTAGACGTCCTCTAATTGTTGTTGCATCTTTTACGTGGCTGCAATTGGGTTCTAGCAAGAACCTTTTCTTACCTACGAATAACCACAACGTGATTTTGTCAACTTCTATTTACCCTTCATAAGGACCCTTTTCATCGAATCCGCTCCAACTAAAGTAGGAGAGACAGACACCCGTTAGCCACCTTATGCATCTAGTGCATGTCAGTCGGTGGAACCTGTCTCACGTAAGCGTACGTGTAAGGTCGGTCCGGGCCGCTTCATCCCACAATACCGCTGAAGCAAGAAAAGACTAGTAGTGGCAAGCAAGTTGACAAGATCTACGCCCACAACAGATTTGTGTTCTACTCGTGCAATAGAGAACTACGCATAGACCTAGCTCATGATGCCACTGTTGGGGAACGTTGCAGAAAATAAAAAATTTCCTACGGTTTCACCAAGATCCATCTATGAGTTCATATAAGCAACGAGTGATAGGAGAGAGATGCATCTACATACCACTTGTAGATCGCGTGCGGAAGCGTTCAAGAGAACGGGGTTGAGGTAGTCGTTCTCGTCGTGATCCTATCCCCGGAGATCCTAGCGCCGAACGAACGGCACCTCCGCGTTCAACACACGTACGGTCAGCGTGACATCTCCTCCGTCTTGATCCAGCAAGGGGGAAGGAGAGGTTGATGAAGATCCAGCAGCACGACGACGTAGTGGTGGATGCAGCAGGACTCCGGCAGGGCTTCGCCAAGCAGCTGCGGGAGGGGGAAGAGGTGTAGCAGGGGGAGGGAGGCGCCAAGACTCAGGGTGCGGCTGCCCTCCCTCCCCCCTCCTTTATATAGGCCCCCATGGGGGGGCGCCGTCCCTGGAGATCCAATCTCCCAAGGGGGGGCGGCGGGGTGGAGTGCCCCCAAGGCAGTGGGGCGCTTCACCTAGGGTTTCCAACCCTAGGCGCAGGGGGCAGGGCGCACCAGCCCACTGGGGCTCGTTCCTCCCACTTCAGCCCACGGGGCCCTCCGGGATAGGTGGCCCCACCCGGTGGACCCCCAGGACCCTTCCGGTGGTCCCGGTACAATACCGGGTGACCCCGAAACTTTCCCGATGGCCGAAACAGCACTTCCTATATATAATTCTTTACCTCCGGACCATTCCGGAACTCCTCGTGACGTCCGGGATCTCATTCGGGACTCCGAACAACATTCGGTTTGCTGCATACTCATATTCATACAACCCTAGCGTCACCGAACCTTAAGTGTGTAGACCCTACGGGTTCGGGAGACATGCAGACATGACCGAGACGGCTCTCCGATCAATAACCAACAACGGGATCTGGATACCCATGTTGGCTCCCACATACTCCTCGATGATCTCATCGGATGAACCACGATGTCGAGGATTCAAGCAACCCCGTATACTATTCCCTTTGTCAGACGGTATGTTACTTGCCCGAGATTCGATCGTCGGTATCCCAATACCTCGTTCAATCTCGTTGCCGGCAAGTCACTTTACTCGTACCGTAATGCATGATCCCGTGACCAGACACTTGGTCACTTTGAGCTCATTATGATGATGCACTACCGAGTGGGCCCAGTGATACCTCTCCGTTATACGGAGTGACAAATCCCAGTCTCGATCCATGTCAACCCAACAGACACTTTCGGAGATACCTGTAGTGCACCTTTATAGTCACCCAGTTATATTGTGACGTTTGGTACACCCAAAGCACTCCTACGATATCCGGGAGTTTCACGATCTCATGGTCTAAGGAAAAGATACTTGACATTGGAGAAGCTCTAACAAACGAACTACACGATCTTTGTGCTATGCTTAGGATTGGGTCTTGTCCATCACATCATTCTCCCAATGATGTGATCCCATTATCAACGACATCCAATGTCCATAGTCAGGAAACCATGACTATCTGTTGATCAACGAGCTAGTCAACTAGAGGCTCACTAGGGACATGTTGTGGTCTAAGTATTCACACGTGTATTACGATTTCCGGATAATACAATTATAGCATGAATAAAAGACAACTATCATGAACAATGAAATATAATAATAATCCTTTTATTATTGCCTCTAGGGCATATTTCCAACATTATATGCGTGGGGGCTGAAGCCAACGACTGCCATCTTTCAGGTTATATACACATATACATTAACGGCCGCACAGGAGGTATTTTAATTCTTGAAAGCACAAGTATAAAAAGCTTTTATATTCCATCAATACATTGTTTTACAATAGCACATGTTATTCGAACACAACATCCTTCGAGCACTGCGTCTCTATTAAACGAGCGCCCTGCAGAACTTCCTCAAAGTAGTGCTTGGCAGGTACTCGGCTTTCGTCCGAATCCTGGGATGCAACAACACTGGCCTTCATATCCGCCCAGTATGTCTTGACACGGGCAAGAGCCATCTGTGCATCCTCTATGCACACTGACCTCTTCATTGGATCAACATGCGGCACCGAACCAAGGAACTGCTGCACCAAGCTAAAATAACTCTTCGGCTCTGGCTCTTCCGGCCACAGACGACTCGCGACGTACCTCATGGCGAGTCCGGATAACCTGTTCGGCTCTGCCCAAGCGGCCAAACGGTCGGATACCGAAAGTGGGCGCTCTGGATTGTGGAACTGCGACCAAAAAAGTTCTTCCAATTCATGGTCACCTAGACCTCGGAAGTGTTCGGTCGCGTCTGCGGCACTCGCCGCCAAATCCAGATAAGTGTTCGCCGCACTCCACTTCTGGTCTAACGGAGCATACTTAGGATCCCCGAACTTCATCCGCAGCATATAGGGCTTTCCAGCCGCGATATCTCCGGCCTGACATAGCTCCTCCTTCATAGCTCTCATTGCAGAGCTAGTGTCCTTGGCTTCGGCAGTGTCCTTTTCTAGGTCCTTCTGTGCCACCCTACCTTCTTTTTCAAGAAGCTTACAACGGTCGGCAGCATCCTTCAATTTTACAGCCATCTCGGCTATTACTTTCTTGCTCTGGCAGTGAGCAGCATGTTCGGCTTTTAGCTCTTCAGCCGCTTTAACGGCAGCGCATCACTTTTCCTTGCTTGCTCCTTGGCTCGGGCAAGTTCCGCCCGAAGGCCCTCCACGGCAGCGGCACCATCTGCATCACGCACATATGTTATAAGGTACGAGCATCAAGCCCCTCTTACCAGATGTCTTTGGAAGACGTTACATACCTTGTGCCTCGTGTAGCCGCTCATTCACAAGCGCGATGTCGGCATCTGCCACATCAAGTTGCCGCTTTAGCTCGGCAAATTCATCAGTCCGGCTAGCCACCAAACACCTCGCCACCTACATAGGAAAGGCGACATATTACACCTGGGATTATGATCCTCTGTGCGCTGTCATTTTTGACAACACACAGAGTCTCAGGGGCTACTATTTATACAGGGCGCATTTTATATATGCGGCTCTGTCAAAAGGTACATCTTTTCGCGTACCTCAAAACCTGTCAGTAAACTCTTGGCGGCCTCGTACAATCCGCTTTTCGCGGATGAAATCCTTCTAATCACCGTGTTCATCAACACACGGTGTTCTTCTGAGATAGACGCTCGCCCCAGCAGATCCTTCAGCCCCTCCGACCGTGCACCAAAAGGTGCCGGACTAGTCCGACGACCCTTTTTGAGGTCCGGATTTGGAGAAACCCTCCGAGACGACACCTCGGGGTCGCCATCCTCACAAGACGGTACAGCTGGGGGAGGCGTGTCGCTCTCCATCATCTCCGGACGAAGATCCCCTGAAGACGAGCTCTGCTGAGAAGGGTTGAGATCCGAACTGCAAGGTAAAATTTCGGTTATCTTCCTCAGAAATAAAACTGGGATGTCACTCATTTTGAAACCCCTCTCTTTACTTACGGCTCGGTGGAGAGTTGATCCCCTTGGGGGCGCAAGGCGGCGGGGGCGTTCTCCGGTGCCAGACCCTTTGATGAAGATTTCTTCCCCCTCTTTGAGGCTATCGCCTCCGGGTCTTCAGAGGCGGTCCTTTCTTTCCCTGTTTAGGGGAATTCTCGATTCTTCCCTTCCTAACAGCCTCCTTCACGGAGGCGGTAGCTTCTTGGTTCCCTTCTTCGCCTTCTTCCAAAGGCGCAATCTCCAGCATCCTGGTCAACACGGGATCCGGCGTAGTCTCAGGGAGGGGGGCCAGACACCTGATAAGCTTTGCTTTCGCTATCCACTCCTGTTCAAAGGATAGCTCTTTTAAAGGGCAATTTTACGATAAACATACGGATAGCGTGTCCGGGTATAGGGCTACTTACTTGAGTATCCGGGCGATTGCAGCTCAGACCTACGTCCTTGGACGAGTCCGGACACATTGCTTGTGATCCGAAGAAAAATTTATACATCTCCGTGGGTGTCTTGCCCATAAAATGTCGGAGTACTCGCGGTCCCTCTGGATTAAATTCCCACAGGCGGAGAGGGCGACGTTTGCAGGGCAATGTGCGGCGAATCAGCATAACCTGCGCCACTACGGCCAAATTGATATATCTTTCTAGGAGATCTTGAATGCGGCCCTGCAGCAAGGGCACGTCCTTGGACGGCCCCCAGTTAAGCCCTTCATTGACCCATGACGCTAGCCATGGTGGGGGACCTGAGCGAAAAGCAGGCGGCGCCACCCATGTGGTGCCCCAAGGGGCTGTGATGTAAAACCACTCCCGTTGCCATAAGCCGAACTCCTCTTGGAAAGAGCCCTCGGGCCATGGAGCATCGACAATCTTGCTTATAAGAGCACCTCCGCACTCTGCGTGCTGCCCCTCGATTATCTTCGATTCTACCTTGAAGGTCTTAAGCCACAGTCCGAAGTGAGGATTGATATGGAGGAAGGCCTCACATACGACAATGAACGATGAGATTTGGAGGATGGACTCCAGAGCTAAGTCGTGAAATTCCAGCCCGTAATAAAACATGAGCCCCCTCACGAAGGGATCAATCGGGAGGCCGAGCCCCCGAAGGAAGTGAGATGTGAACACCACACTCTCACCAGGCTGGGGAGTGGGAATAGCCTGCCCTTGAGCAGGCAGCTTGTGCGAGATTTCGCCGGTCAGATACATGGCATCTCTCAGCTTTCGCACGTCTTCTTCCGTAACGGAGGAAGGCATCCACCAGCCTTGAAGGTCGGAGCCGGACATCATCGAAGGTTCGAAGCGCCTGGATCTGGAGCTTTGGGTGTTGGAACTCGAGGCGAGAGGCGGATTTGATTGGATTAAAAGAAAGGAGTAGAGCCTTGGTCTCTTTATAAAGAGGTTGAATACCAAGAGCCCTCCCTGTGACCGTTTGGGACTCACTTCCAATTAGGAAGTCATACCAATGGAGCGGTTGGGTTACCCACGCCCGTATTGATGAGAATCCCGGAATAAGGGGACACGATCTCTGCTTTGACAAGACGTGCCAAGGAAACCGCCTCGCTAAACACGCTGAGGTGGGATAGTAAAACGATTCGAATAAAGGCTTGGCCGTAGCATGACATGATACGGAATACGTCAGCAGATTAGATTTGCGTAAATATTATTCTCTCTATGGTGGTATGTGGAAACTATTTTGTAGAGCCGGACACTATCCTTGTGTTCAACATCTTCTATGAAGTATTCAGAGGAGGAAACCGCCTTGCAATGCCGAAGACAATTTGCTCGCCGGACTCGTCGTCATTGAAGCCTGGTTCAGGGGCTACTGAGGGAGTCCTGGATTAGGGGGTGTCCGGATGGCCAAACTATGACCTTTGGCCGGACTCCCGGACTATGAAGATACAAGATTGAAGACTTCGTGCCGTGTCCGGATAGGACTTTCCTTGGCGTGGAAGGCAAGCTTGGCGATACGATATGTAGATCTCCTCCTACTGTAACCGACTCTGTGTAACCCTAGCCCTCTCCGGTGTCTACATAAACCGGAGGGTTTTAGTCCGTAGGACAGAACAACAAGCATACCATAGGCTAGCTTCTAGGGTTTAGCCTCTCTGATCTCGTGGTAGATCAACTCTTGTACTACCCATATCATCAATATTAATCAAGCAGGAGTAGGGTTTTACCTCCATCGAGAGGGCCCGAACCTGGGTAAAAACATTGTGTCCCTTGTCTCCTGTTACCATCCGCCTAGACGCACAGTTCGGGACCCCCTACCCGAGATCCGCCGGTTTTGACACCGACAATGGGAGCCAGTGGCAAGTGTTGAACTTCGAACACCCAGAATTTGGGAAGGATCCAAGGAACATCGTGCTGGGCACGAGCACCGATGGAGTCAATCCGTTTGGTAGCCAGATAAGCACACATAGCACCTGGCATGTGTTTGTGTGGATGTACAACCTTCCCCCCTGGTTGTGCATGAAGAGGAAGTACATTCACATGAGTATGCTAATTGAAGGTCCGAAACAACCAGGGAACGACATCAATCTGTATCTGGGGCTGCTAAAAGAGGAGCTAGACACGCTGTGGAAAACACCAGCCAATACGTGGGACGCCGCAGAGAAAGAATATTTCCCTATGAGAGCCGCACTGCTCATGACGGTGCATGACTATCTCGGTTACGGATATGTCACGGGGAAGGTGGTCCACGGTTTTTCTGGATGCGTCAGGTGCATGGATGACACAATGTATCGCCAGTTAGATAGAGATCCCGGGTCTTCAAAAACCGTGTTCATGGGACATCGAAGGTGGCTTCGCGACGATGACCCGTGGAGAAAAGGCAAGGATCTGTTCGATGGTGAAACCGAACCCCGAAGACGCCCGCGTACGAGGAGCGGCGAGGAAATAGACGAGCTGTTGAAAAATTGGGAAGATTGCCCACTGCCAGGAAAGAAGCAAAAGGCGCCAGAGCCGGGAAAGAAGCGAAAGGCGCCAGAGCCGCTGCTAAAGGTATGGAAAACAAGGTCTGTTTTCTGGGACTTGCCGTACTAGAAGATCCACCGTGTGCCTCACAGCCTTGATGTCATGCATATCACGAAGAACGTGTGCGAGAGTCTGCTTGGTACCCTGCTCAACATGCCAGAGAGGACCAAAGATGGGCCAAAAGCAAGGGCAGACTTGAAATCAATGGGCATCAGGGAGGAATTTCACGCTAATGATGATGATGATGAGGCGAAGCAGGACACGGAAAGTCGTCGCAAAGGCAAAAAGGCCAAGAAGACCGGAAATGACTTCCCTCCCGCGTGCTTCACTCTAAGTCAGGAGGAGATCGATCAGTTTTTCACCTGCCTCGTAGGAGTAAAACTTCCTTACGGTTACGTGGAGAAGATAAGCAGATACCTAGACTCAGCGAAGCAGAAGTTCAGCGGGATGAAGTCTCATGACTGTCACGTGCTGATGACGCAGATACTTCCAGTTGTAATCCGTGGGATCATGGACGCGCACGTCCGTGAAACGCTATTTGGCCTATGCAACTTTTTCGACGTCATCTCTCGGAAGTCGGTTGGCGTGAGGCAACTCAGAAGGCTACAGGAAGAGATCGTGGTGATACTATGTGAGCTTGAGATGTACTTCCCGCCCGCATTCTTCGACGTTATGGTGCATCTGCTGGTCCATATCGTGGAGGATATCATTGAACTCGGGCCGACGTTCCTGCACAGCATGATGCCGTTCGAAAGGATGAATGGTGTCATCAAAGGATACGTTCGCAACATGTCACGTCCAGAGGGAAGCATAGCCAGGGCTTTCGATCAAGAGTGCATCTCCTACGCACGAATTATCTAGGCATCGAGAACCCGCTGGTCTGCCCGTCAACAGCACCTCGGCAGGCTCGCTGGATGGGGTCACCGCGAGGTTGCCGCGAAATGCATGTCGACTTCGAGGGTCGACTCGCCGACTTTGAAAGAGCAAACCTAGTCGCGCTACAACACATAGACGTGGTCGATCCTTGGGTGGTAGAGCACAAAACGTTTATTGAGAAGACATACAATGACCGAGGCCAATAGAGGATGGACGGAGATATAATCAAAGAGCACAACTCATGTTTCACGCGTTGGTTCAAGCAGAAGCTTCTGTCGTACCCTTTACATGAGGATTCTTCCGCGGAAGAACAACTCATATTCGCCTTGTCACGGGGTGCCGAGCACAACCTGATGACCTATGAGGCGTACGATATCAACGGTTACACATTCTACACCGAGGACAAGGACATGAAGAGCGATGGTTATCGGAACTCCAGGGTAACGATGGAATCCTACACCGGTAACGACAAGGACAGATACTACGGAAGGATCGAGGAGATCTGGGAGCTGAGCTACGCTGGAGAGAAGGTCCCGATGTTCCGTGTCAGATGGGCCAAGAGCATCCTAAAAGAGGATAGGTATTTCACCACCATGCTTATACCCGAAGCCAAATCCAAGACCGCGGGCGCAAACGTCACCGCGAAAAATGAGCCATGGGTACTGGCTTCCCAAGTGGACCAATGCTTCTTCATTACCGACCCGTCAAAGCCCAGTCGTGTTGTCGTGAGAAGAAGCAGGACCACCCTACCTAAAGGACGTCCGTTCCACAGAAGAAATCCATTTGCGAAAAAGAAGGGCATCAAGAAGATTGTGAACAGATAGCTAGCTAAGATTGATTGTACGTATTTAAATTGTAGCCTTCATTTCTCGATTGTATTTCATGGGCACTTTTTGAACTCATGAATATTTTTAAATTTCATGGGCACTTTTTGAATTCATGAATATTTTTTCAAATTTGATGATATTTTTTCATATTCAAAATGAAAAATATTGAATATTCATGAGGACACTCGATCTCGATCCCCCTCCATCTCGATCGCTATCCCCCCTTGCCAGATCCCCCTCGCCACCGAGCACCCCCGCACCATCCCCCGCTCCACCGCCGCCGCTGAGCCCCCGCACCCTCCCACGCTCCACCGGCGCCGCCGACCCACCGCACTCTCCCCCGCTCCACCGCCGCTGACGACCCACCACACCCTCCCTCGCTCCACCGCCGCCGAGGACACCCCCGCACCCTCCCCCGCTCCATCATTGTGCGGATTCCGGAGATTGTCCAAGAGCAAGTGCAACAACAACTGGGAACGACCCTCACCGCCATCGTGCCTACCTTGATTGAGGGGCTGCAGGCGTGGATTGCAGGTGGCCAAAAGGGGCCGCCCCCGGTTCCCAGCTTCACGGCCAGCAACTCGCACAACACGCAGGCGTCGCCATTGGTGTCTCCTGCGGAGGCGGTATTGGTGTCTCCGATGCCGGCACGAGCATAGGAGCTTAATGCACCCGGGAGTACGCCGGCCGGCACCTCGGCAGCAAGCGGCCCCTCCGTTAGTTGCATGCCCGCCGTTTGTGGTGCCTCGACATTAGCCGAGCTTGACGCCATCACGGTAACTAATTAAGCCTCTCGGCCGAGCACTTCATCTCCTTGCCTTTGACTGGGCATCCCTGACGCCCTACATGTTTTCGCAGGGCGCCGCCGACGTTCCGTGCACTCTTCTGCACTTCGTGAACGAAGAGTTGGTCGATGTCGCCAAGGGCAGAATCGTTCAACCGGGCAACCCCGTGTTCCACAGTAATCCGATGCCACCCACAGTGTATAGGGTTCAACTGGTTCAGGTGCTGCCAGGCTGTGACGAGTTGTTACCTCCGATTCGACCCGCCGGGGCCGACGAAGATGATGTGATGACCCTCAGCACATGCGTAAGCTGGCCCCTGCTTTGGCCGAAGAGCCAGATTCGTTTGGGGCGGGGGACACCACCCCATAGACAACACCGCCAGTCGTGCCGGCGCCAAGCCATGGCAAGACCGCCGCAACGGTACCGGACATGCCGGACATCCCTATGGCACAGGATCCGAACATGCATATGGCACAGGATCCGGACGACGACGACAACGACGACGGTACATTTACCAACGTCGATAAGTACTTTGCCGAACATGGGTACGATGATGAATTCTTGGGGCCTCCTTCTCAAGAACCCAACCCTACAAAAGACGATCGTGATCTAGCTGGTACCGCGGAGAAACCCAATTGCAACAGGCGTCGTCTGGCGTTCAGTTCTCAGGAGACGCCTCCAGCTGCCGACTTCACCGAGCCTCAGATAGCCGAGGTGTGAAATATTATCAGCCTCAACACACTCAAGAAGGCGGTCTGTGAGCAGAATTCGGTCCCATTACAGCAGAAGAAGAAGGGACGGAAAATAAAGAGTAACAAGGGTGCGAGCGAGCCGGCACCGAGTACGATCCATGCTCAGGACGGGCCACCTTCACCTAAGGATATCTCGAGGAGGGTGCACGTGGCGGGTAGGCCGATGCTACCGACTAATATGCTCAATGCTGCAACCGGTGCTATGCGGAGTTTACATGACATTGTTCTTTCTTTGGAGAAGCGGCGTCTCAGAGAGAATGATGTGGCATACCCGGTTTTCGTGGCCAAGGTGCCAGAGGGCAAGGGCTTTGTGGATAACGCCATCGGGGGTACGATCGTCCTGCGGTTTGATGACATCTTCGCTATGCTTAACCTTCATCCGCTGCACTACACCATCGTTCGGCTATTTTCGCTGAGTATGGAGATGCGGATCATTAGAGACAAGACCCAGGACACCGTGATAGTCGACCCCTTCTACATGCGTGCCAAGATCTTGGGCAGCGCTGGGAATCGGCAAGTCGCGAGTTCTTACCTCGGAGGCGTCATTCTGGCAAACCCAGATAAGGATAACTTCCTCGTGCCTTACTTTCCCGAGTAAGTCATCCCCTCACCGCCCCATCACATATGATTTCTTAGATTTCGATCATTTTTTTTAACATTCCGTGTTTTGTGCAGTGACACACATTGCACACTCATCCTCTTAAGCCCGAAATATTCCATGGCCACGTATTTCGACTCGGACCGTCAGTCGAAGAAAGACTACACAAATATCAAGAAAGTTCTTGATGATGTTCTCCCCGGCTATGCCAAATCTGGAGGCACCTTCACCAGGCCAGTTCGTAGGTACGGCAAACACGTGTTCGCCCACAATATGACGTTCTCCTGCGTCAAGCAGCCGCCTGGCGGTCAGAAGGATGCCTACTACGCCCTCCATCACCTTCTGCTACCAAATAATCTCAAAGATTGGGCAGCGAGCTTGTCGGCAATCCAGGACGCGGACATCAGACAAGAATTCTTTCGCATCCAGTCGGAGTTTGCGGAAATCATCCATCAATATGTCCTTCGTACCTCGGGGCAGTTCTACCTCAGATATCAACCGTCCAACAGTGAGATAGACACAACGCTACAAATGTAGGCTGACAACGCCCGCGATTTCATGACCATCACGAGAGACGGCGGCTTCATCCACGCTCCGGTCCCTTGAGTCGAGTCGAAAGTAGTGATGTTATGTGTAGTTCTGAAACATTGATTGGCTCATGTTGTAATTAAACTTTAATGAACTTGTATGTCTTTTTGGTTTGGACAGTCGTTCAACTTAGATGTAATCGATGCTATTAATGTGTTGCTTTTCTCTTCCGATCCTTTTGTTGCATACTTATATGTTGCTTATGTATTGTCTGTGAATTGTTACTAACGTTTTGTTTGGCTAGTGCATAGAGATGCCGTCGTATGTCGTGTACAAGGGTAAGGTTTCCGGAGTCTACGACGACTGGGAGGAGTGTCGGAGACAGGTTCACCGTTTCAGCGGTAACAGTTACAAAGGGTACACCACTAGGGCGGAGGCGGAAGTTAGATACGCACGCTATCTAGCGGGAGAGAGGAGGGAGCGTTGGAGGAACCGGATGAAGACCAGTTTCATCGCGATTATGCTCATCGTGATGACCGCAGCTCTCTTCTATGTGATGGTAGTTTAGATGATCGATATCGACTTGTAATGTAAAGACAAACTCGCTACTCGTGGTTTCGAGACTTGTAATGCTCTAACTTTGTTCGGTATTTTAAATTAGGAGACTAATATGATGAATTGTATTCGGAGACTAATCTTCTATTGTATTCGATGAATTTGCTGTTGCTGTGTGGTGCTGTCTATATTCTATCCAATAATATATTTTGTAACCTGTGAAAATATCAAAAAAGAAAAAAAAAATCCCTAATATTCATACTAGTGGCGCACCACTCCGCACACTAATGGCGCACTGCAAAAAGGACTCTAATGGCGCATCATCCACCAGTGCGCCATTAGTATGCCAAAGCACATGGGTAAATATGGCCCCCTGGTAGGCATACTAATGGCGCACCGTGGGCTATACTAATGGCGCACTGCATGGTGCGCCATTAGTATATCAGATACTAATGGCGCACCAGTGGTGCGCCATTAGTAAAAAATTCTAATGGCGTGGTGCTAGTGGCGCACCTGTAGTGCGCCATTAGTAGGCAAAACATGTGCGCCACTAGTAGGCCTTTTCCTAGTAGTGGTGTCTGCAACCGGGACTAAAGGTCCCATTCGAGTCGAGACTGATGCCTGCCGAGCCCCATCCGGCGTCCTAACCGCTCGAACCGGGACTAAGGCGCACATTAGTCCCGCTTCGTAACGCGACCGGGACTATTGCTCCGATCCGGCTAAAATCAAGATGGCAATGGGGCCTCGAAACCCGCATCCCCGCGGGTTTTTACCCTTTTAGGAGACGGGGATGGACGACTTTCTATCCCCGTGGGGCTGCTCGTGGGTATAATATAAAACCCGGCATGTTTCGTGGGTTTAAACCCATTTGAGTACTACCCGAACCCGAAACCCGACAAAACCCGTCAAAATACGTTATTCAGCATGCACCTATCCATCCTGACTCAAGTATCCCAAAGCCACAGTGCCCGAGCAGCCGAGCCCCACAGCGTCGAGGCCCTGGAGTACAAACCAACCACTCGCTTGGTCGTTGCAGTGTCACTCGCTCTTCAGGCCTCTCTCTCCCGCACAGCACAACACAACACCTAAACATAAACCTATAGGTCCCCCAGCCGTCGCCTGCTGCTGTAATATGCTCCTGTTTTTCTTTCAAATGTTGTTGTTTTCATTGATTGCTCATGGGGACGGGTTTCCTGTGGGTTTTGAAAACCCGACGGGTTCAGGGGATGGGCAAAAATTTAACCCCGCGCACATTGATGGGGACGGGGACGGGTTTGCGATTTTCTCATGAGGATGGGTTTGGACAAGCAAAACCCGGTGGGTTTCATCCCCGTTGTCATCTTGAGGCTAGAACGAAAACCTTGTTTTCTACTAGTGTTGGTTGGGCATTTCGCATGACCAAAATCTTGTACCTATAAACATTACTATTAATCAATAAAATAAAATGGCGAGAGTTCTGGAAAAGAAAACGCGTTGTGCAGTAGCAGCAAGAAGCGAAAAAGGTTCCAAATGAGTTCTTATTTCTATTTTCCCGACACTCCGATTTTTTAGGATTCGCCATCGCACACAGATCGAGCTGGGTAACATCTAGCAACTGAACCCTCAAGTATACTCCTACTTTGTTTTTGAGGGAACGCTCAAGTATACTGGTGACTAACTAATTGTGCGCTTCGTCCGTATCCATCTAACAACATGCACTGTGATCTCGCGTGGACGTGGTGCAGAGTCAATGAACTAGCAAGAATTAATCAAATCCAATGTGTTGTCTAGCTAGCTAGGAAGCTACTCCTCTATAAAGAAATATAAAAACATTTAGATCACTTACATGACAAACCGATTAGTAGTAGATGCAACAGCTACCTTGTTAACAAGAACGACTTACTCGCCTTGGTCCCAAGTCTTGTTTGAATATACAACAGCTTGTACCCGCGACAAGAAAAAATAATATATAACAGTAGTTTGCATAATAATTAGGTAAAGGCCCAAACTAGCTAATGCCAATACCCAATGCCGCCGTTTGGTTGGACTTGGCATTCCATTCATCCCCACTCGAGACAGGTCTCGCCCGTACGTGCCCAGGAACGGCGGCGGCGCACGTACGTAGCCCATCCCGCCCACCTCCACCCCGAGCTCCGGCGGCCGGCGTGCCTCCACCCCGAGCTCCAGCGGCCCGGCGCAGGTAGCCCATCTCGACCACCTCCACCCCGAGCTCCAGCGGCCCACCTCCACCCCGAGCTCCGGCAGCCGGCGTGCCTCCACCCCGAGCTCCAGCGGCCCGGCGCAGGTAACCCATCTCGCCCACATACCTCCAGGCACCACCCTCTCGCCCCGCCTCCAACCCGATCTCCGGTGGCCGGCATGTCTTCACTAAATTCCTCACTTTGACCATCCAAACAACATTTGGCACTCAATTTTTTGGTGCAAGAAGAAGATCATCAAGTTGACTTGGCGTACTCCTAATTCTTTTATTTTAAACGTGGCTCACAGTCACAGCCTGTCACAGACAAGGCCCTCTTTGATTGGGACGCCCTCTTTGATTGGGGAGTACCTACCATCTACTATATTGTTTCTATATATTTGTTGAGCTGTTGACGGCCTCATCAGATCAGATCTCATCAGCACGCTTTGTGCTACGGGAGCGAGGATCCGAGGAAGCTAAGCCGGCCGTCGAGAGGAAAGGAGTAGAGCCAAAGCCAACAATAACAAGGTTGGTATGCTTAGCTTCCTTCTTGCTTAACCAATTTCGATCATTGTGAGAAGAAGCTGCTAGTGATCCAAGGCTATTTTCAATCTGATGATGTAGCTGATCGTGGTCAACGACGCACGGAAAATTAATTAAGATGGCCGATATCGCACTCGGCAGCGTGGAGAAAGTCTTGAAAGTGGCGTTCGCCATCCAGAAGGCCGTGGAAACGGCTGAGCAGAACAAGAAGGATTGCATGGAGATCGGCATGCTTGCGGCTCAGGTCAGCTCTCACACGGATCGGCTGAAGGAGAAGACGAAGGTCATGGAGGACCCTGCGATGCACAATGTGCTGGAGGCCATGGCGGATTGCCTCCACGACGCCCTCCTGCTCATCGAGAAGTGCCGCGGCAAGTGCTTCCTGCTCCGTTACCTCAAGGCCAGCGACATGTCCCAGAAGCTGCGCCAGGCACGTGATGAGATATCAAGCAAAATCCAGCTGGGTACCTTCGCCATCAGTATCGACACAAACATTGCTTTGGCCCAGCGGACACAGGTAACTTTATGGCTTAACTAGTTAATCGATTAATTGGGAGCTATTAATTGGTAACACACACCTGAGGTCCTGAGCTGTTGGCTTCAACCGTGTTCTTTCTTGACAAAAGATAGAGTTTTCGTAAGGTTCTAAATCTTAGCATCCAAACTATAGAATATAGATAGATCTGAAGTGAATCTCAGATCTGAAGCTATGCCAAATTGAGCCTATAATTTATAACGAGTTAGACAGTTTATCCCTTTTCGATAATGAGCCTCGCAGAACCCATATATAAAGTCGGCCCATAATACTTACTAATAGAGTAGAAGTAAGGGCATCTCCAGCCGCGCCCCAGAAAGGCCTCCCCAGGCGATTTTTTCGCGCCGGCGCCGAAAAAACGGCCCAGTCGCTTCCCAGGAGCCCGATTTTCGCCGGCTTGGGCCGAAAACAGCGCCGGCGGATCCAGCCCGAACCCGGCGCGCTGGGGACGCCCGGGGGGCCGGGGCGAGCTGTTTTGGCGCGAAAAAGACGCGGGCCAGCCGCGTCAGCGACTCGGTGCCTCGTCTTCCCCCAACGGCCTCGGTTCCCGCGGGGAATCAATGGCAAGGCTGCCGTCGGTCAGCCTTGCCATTGATTCCTCACGGGCGGCGCTTCACGGGACGGCGCGCCGACGCCTCCCCTCCCTCGCACGCGTACACACGGGTGCGGCCCGGCTATAAAAGCCGGCGGCCTCCACTCGCCTGTGCCCACACCAGCCCCGCCCCTCGCCGCCGTCCAGCCCCTCCCTCTGCCTGTCTCTCCCTAGCGCCGCGGCCCCGCCCCTCCCTCTACCTCTCCCGAGCCCGCCCAGCCCCGCCGTAGCCATGGCAGAGCGCTTCCCCGGAGACGAGGCGGCGGCCAACGGCTTCGGCCGCCATTCGCTCCGCGAACAGGAGTCCTGGCTCCTGTTCCAGGCGAACATCCCGGCACCGCCGAACATGCCCGCCGGGGCAACGGGGTGGAGACTCAGCGCCGGGGGAGTGCCCATTCCCCGTTCGACGCGCGTGGGCGGCGGCATGCCGTCGAGGAGGTCGAGATCGTGCGCGCGTCCCTCACCGACGCCCAACTCTCCCTCCCCCAGTACGCCGCCGTCAACTACGCGGCCTGGGCGGCGTATTTCGAGTGCCGCCAGAAGCAGCGATTGGCGTCCACCAACGGCGCGCCGGTGGTCAGCGGCCGGCAGAACAGCGAGGGGCGCCACCTCTGGTGGGGCATCCCCGGCCGCACACTCGAGGGCGTGCTCACGCGTACCTCGGCGGCAACGACCGCCGTTGGCGTACCCCCCGGCGCAGCACCGACGCGTCGGGCCATGGGCGCCAAGGAGGTTCGGGTCCTCCTCCTTCTCTTCCTCCTCCCGATCCTCATCGCACTCCTCCGGCACTCCGGCCCTGCTCGGCGTCAAGGCCGAGCCTGCGGCGGAGTCGCCGCTCGGCCGGCGCACTCGCAGCGCCGGCATCGTCATCACAAGGGCGGCCGGCGCGCCTCCTCCTCGGCGGCTCCTCCGCGCTTCGTCAAGCCAAAGACGGAGCCGGGGCTGGCGCCGGTGAAGACGGAGCCGGGGCTGGCGCCGGTGAAGGCGGAGTTCGACGACGACGCGGCCCTAGAATGGGCGCGCCAGACTCCATTGCGATGGAGAAGGCGCACCGGAGAGGCGGCGAAGGCGCGCGCGCCGCCTCGCGCCGCTTCGAGGAGCGTCGACGCGGCCGCGATGAAGGCGGGGTCGTCGTCCTATGCGACAGCGACGACGACGACGCGCCGCCGCCAGTCCGCCATGGCGACGCCGGGTCCAGCAAGGGCGCCCGCGTCAAGGAGGAGAAGGCCGACGACAACGATGGCGGCGACGACTTCAGCGCCTTTTTCTTTTTTAATTAGGTTAATGTAATGAAAATGCGCGAATTTCGCCGAAATTTGCCATGTTTAGCCGAAATTTAACTACTTTTTATCATAACTTCGCCGAACAGCTTTTTTTTAATACGCGCCTGGGGCGGCCCTGGGGGCCGATGGCTGGGGACCGACTCGCCCCAGGGCCATTTTTTGCGCCGGCTCATCCCCAGGCGGCGCTTTTAGACGCCCCCTGGGGGGCCAACGGCTGGAGATGCCCTAAGGCCCCATTGACTCACTCAGTAATCCTAGATAGATCGAGCAGCAATTAATCATATCTTCTGCACATGCTTTATTACTCTTATTTCTTGCACTTTCAGCATGCAGGACAGGCAGAAAACCCACAAAGTGGTCAACCAAGAGCCGAGGCTAGGTACGTTAAGATGTGGACTATTAACCTTTCTTTCTTAAAAAGATGCCATGTCTACCAGGACCGGGTAGCACCATAGCAGTACAGTGTAATGTATCCTAGGCTTCAAACAAACATGCAACGAAATGTTATCAACTGGTGTAACCTTAACTATATAACCATAATTAAGGTTACTGACTAGTTTAATTTGGAAGATCAGCCGTTCAAAGGAGGACACATCACTTTAAACAGAACTTAAACTACTCACTAGTTGCCCTTTAGCACAAATGTTGACAAAATTGAGGTTATTATGCGATTTGAACCCTTATGTATGCAACTTTTTATTTCTTGGCTGCTAGCTCTTGCAAGAGCACTGCACGTTCGATCGAGCTAAGTATATGAGATACAGTATTACAACATTTCAGATGGATTATTCATTTTTTACATAAGCAAATTAACTATATAACTATCCACATAAGTTATGTACGTAAGGACAGTTTGTATGCCCTAGAGCTAGCTAGCTTTTCCAAACGCGCCTCTTTTATCTATTTCAACAGACTACTCAAAATAAGCATTTAAATGATTTTTTAATCCAAACTTGCAATATGTCCAAAGGCGTCTTATTTTGAATTTTCAATGGCAATAGCAGACCTGGAGTACGGAAAAACGACAAAGGGAAGACCATGGTAGCAAAAGTAAGAAGGGCCGAGTCTGATCCCTTGTCAGGTAAGGTGTGCCAATTCAGTTCTGTTACTTGGACCGATGATGTAATTCCTGTCCCATGGCTTGACACATTATTTTAGTTAGATTAGGTAGGCTATCTAGCAGCTAGCCTATATATTTATTGTTTACTGACTGGCTATTATTATCATCATGCGAACGAGTTTTCGAGGCAAAACTATGCAAACGAGTTTTGAAGGCAAAACTACTATTTCTGATCTCTCTGAGTAGTGGTATAATCCGTGCACCATGGCCACATCTCCATCTCATGCGTCTGCTTCCCTGACAGGCATTGCACAGTTCTGTTTGTCTCAGTTGGAGGCTGCTACAAACGACTTCTCAGAAGATAGTTATGTTGAAGGAGGCTACTACAAGGTACTCCCTTGCTTCGTTTGCTAATTTTGTGTTGGATTTTTGGACAATCATCATTGTCACATTTGATTGATTTTCTACAAGATATAAGTAAACACATTTCATGAATTTTGACAAGACGATGGGTTTGCTTTCAATTTCTTGGTACAACATGGCTTTCCCAACCCATAAGGCTCGACTTGACATAACTGTAATATTAGTTGTCGGGCTCAAAGGCCATGACATATACTCCAGCTGCATGCTGAGGACAAGGAAGGGGATCTGTAGGTAAATGAAGCCTTGACTGCAACATATGGGCCGCATCCATTACTGTCCGTTGTGGTTGACATAAACCCGAAGCACTAGGACTGGTGGGCAAGCGAATTGGCGAGTTGTGCAAGGATTGACATGGGCGTGCGGTTTTAAAGCTTGGCCAATTATTGAATGAAGGGCAGTCAGGCTATCCATCTCTATTTAAAGCTATCTTATTATTTGCATCAAGAGCTAAAAGACCTTACATAAATGGAGTGAGTAAGATCGTGTTTGGATCAGCTAGAGCGAACAGAAAGCTTATGAAAAAAAATTCTAGTTGATTCAAACGGACTAATTTATATATCCAGCTTAATTGTAATCTACTCCCTCCATCCCATAATATAAGAAGTTTTTGACACTACACAGAGGGAGTAGTTTTCAACTAACTATCCAGCTACAAGTTATAAAAAGCTGTCATTGGGACTAGCAGCCTTATTCCGATAATAATTGCAAAACGTAATAAGTGCAAAAGTAACATCACACTCTAGATTAAAATTGCAGCACGACACTGTGATACAAAGGGTTCATAACTTCCTTTCAGGTTTATTGTCATGAAATGAATCATAACTTTGTCTTCTCTGGCAAAAAATAACTCGTGTTTTATCTTTCAGGGTGAATTATTGCACAACGGACTAGATGTTGTAGTAGCCATCAAAAAGTTTCCAGTCTCTAATGATCTTGAACTGCAGCATGAGCTCAGTATTCGTGCAAAGCTTGAACACAGAAACATAGTTAAACTTTTGGGATATGCCAAAGTTGAAAAAAGGCTATGCTTTTTGGTCGAAGAATACATGCCGAATGCTAAAAGCTTGAAAAGCATTATTAATGGCATGTCCTCAAGTAAAAATACTACTTCACATATAGACCTAATTTCCCTTGTTCTCACAATATATAATAACTAATATGTTCTTCTTCTTCTTTTTAAATTATGCAGCATCTCGTCTTGATTGGCCCTCCTGTTTCAAGATAATTCAGGGCATAGCAAAGGCGTTACATTACCTACATAAGCAATGGGTTCTCCATATGGATTTGAATCCAGACAACATCCTCGTCCGTTCAGATATGGACCCTGTGATTGTCAATTTTGGATCATCTGTAGTGTTGGATGGTGATGATGATACGATCCCTGGGGACGCCTTAGCGGGCACATTGTAACTACATGGAGCTCATTGCTTTCAATTTTTCATGTCTCTTCTATAAAATTATTCCTTACTTTTATTTTATCATTCAGGGGTTATATCGCTCCAGAAAAAATTAGTCGAGCTAATGTATCATTGAAGTCCGATGTGTTCTCTTTTGGAGTCATCCTCATTCAGATCATTACCGGCAGGAGAGTTTCATCATTCGATGATCTACCAGAATGGGTGAGTAAGTATTAAATTTAGAAGCTTGATATGAACACCAACTTCTTCATTGCTTCTTGTAGAACTAGCCAATTATTAACCCACATAGTAGCGCAGGTAGCATACAAGCATTCATCATTTTATCAAACTCGAGCTCTTGCACGACTACAAATTTTTAGACATAAAATTATTAGAAATTCATGGATAAATTTGAGGCCTAGAGGTAATCAAAATTGATTTCTCCCCTCTCTCTCCCTCCATCTCTCAAGATATTTGTTCCTAGCAGATACCGTGAGGATTAATATGGAGACTTTAAAAGGAGCCTCTAATTAGTAATAGTAAGATGATCCCTATGCTTACCAGTACTAATATAATCATCATAATTCTATGTTAAAAAATGAAGATATAGGTCCGTGTCATGCAAATCTAACAACACTAACTAATGTACAACTATAACATTGGAAAAACCAAATAATCCAAACTTGTTGTTTACTCAAATTTTTCGTTGGCTATTTTTTTTAATAAGATTACAAAGTTCATTTGATTTACTTATGGCCTACGCAATTTCATACCATATATGATTTTTGGTGAACAATGAAGATTTAGGTTTTTTATTTCTTACTTTTGGTATGTATATCTTAAGATAAAATACCTATGGTCAGCCCCTTGAACTATAAGAAAAAATAGCCACTATAGATGTGCCCTTATAGCTAAGGATAGTGGTGGATCCAAATATTACAAGTGTTTATTAACTGGTTGGATGGGCGTTTTTTTTTCTAATGGAATCCGGAAATGCAACTGGGAACATGCTGTTTTTTTTTTACCTAGACTGCCGGATATTGAAAATGCTATTTTCTTCATGTTGCAATTGGTACTCTTGTTGCGTCCAATGGGAATTTTGTTTAGACGCTAGCTTTTCCCCTTATTTATATCACAATCTTGCACTGCACCGCACCGCACCGATTCTTTACAAAACAATGCTTACCTTCACTGAAACTGCTTTTTTAATGCAGAGTTCAATTGAGATGATTAGATCAATGAAAGGATTATTCGATCCGTCCCTAGCTCATGAGTCTCAGCTAATGAAGATTAGCATGTGTAGAGAGGTCGGATTGAAGTGCGTTGAGTGGGATCCGAAATGTAGGCCTACCATGGCGGATGTTCTTGAGATGCTAAACAGCTATTAAGAGTTGCCGCCCATACCTCCCCAGATGAGGGTTAAATTGCTACTAGAAGGGTTGGGCGCGCGTGCTGCGCCGTTGATATTGTTGGGATTGTTAAATTTCTTTACTCACTCTACTTCATAATATATGGTGTACTTTTTTTTGAAAAGTCAAACTTCTTTAAATTTGATCAAATTTGTTGAGAAATATGTCAAAATTTATAATATCAAATCGGTGTTATTAGATCCATCATGAGGTGAATTTTCATATATATTTTTTAATATTGTGGAAGTCAATATTTGTGGCTCTAAACTTGGTCAAAGTTAAAAAATTGAGTTTCCAAAAACTAATACCCCTTATATTTGGACACTGATGGAATATTTAGTTTGGCCGGTGGGGGAGATGATAAAATGTGTTCTATATTTATTTATAATGTGGTTATTTGGTGGGTGTTTCGCGATGTGATTCTTGTTATCCGCTAATCAACCCATATTTTTGTGGGGAAACTTTTTGCATTGGTGGTTGCATGTACTATATTCGTGATATAGTATCACATGGTGGCGTTTTTTTTCTGGCTGATGGGAGCATGCGAAGTTGATATGTTTTTATATGCCGGTGATGCCGATTAATTTGAAAAATCGTTTGCCCGATGAAAATCGTGAACCAAATCCAAAATTGAATACCTCAATCGAATGAAAGAGCTTTAAAATTAGGGAACATAGAAAATTAAAATAATTAAACGGGAGAGCTCTTTGAGAAATTGCTGACCCGAAAATAGGGTGACCCAATTCTAAATTGAAGCCTCAATTGATTGTGAAGCTTTAAAAATTAGAAAGCATAGCGTATTGTATACGAAATCTAATGAGATAGATTTGAGAAATTGTTGACTCGGACAAAACTGGATGACCAAATTCCAAGTCGAGACCTCAATTGATTGCGAGGCCTCCAATCCTAGGGAGCTTAGTGATATAGTATATGGTACCCACCACGGACATGGATTACATTTGTTCCATATTGTAATACAACAAGAGAAGTGGTTTTCACTTCTATTACATCATTCACTAACAGCTTGTCATGATCACGTACTACTACAGTAGTGCTGTTTGCTGTACTGTAAAAAAAATACTGGCCGAGTCATTGAGAACTAATTATGGCGTGCTAGAATGGTGGCCAACCAGCTATGCCATATGGCGTATGCTGGTTGGTCATAGTGAGGAAGTACTTTTTGAAGTTTTTTTAAATGGTAGGAAAAACTTCGAGAAAATTTGGTTTTAAACTTTTTTTTTCTTTCTAAGATGGATGTGATGTCCACATGACATGACGCGAGAACTTTTTAAAATTTTGAGATGTTGATGTGGTGCAAATATATAGCTTCATCTCAAGCGGCCCGCAATAGCAGACCCCAACCACTAGTTGAGAACTAATAGCATAGTTTTAAATAGCAGGCTATAGCTCCACTATAGCCCGCTATAGTCTTTTGAGCAGGGTGCCGCTAATTGATCACCTTCATAAATAGCACGCTATACCCGGTTATATATAGCTCCGCTATAGCTGATTTGGAGGTCCGCCGCTACTTTTCATAGCCCGCTATTTAAAACATCGACTAATAGTGGTGCCATCTATCACTGCAGGCTTGTAGTGTACGTGATACTTCAACCAACAATGACTATTGACTACTGGTCAAGGGCACCAAGCAGTAATTAAAAATCCAACTAACACAAATAAGAATACTGGCACTTTCAAGTTTTACGGATTAAACTATTTTCAGTTTGTTCTTTTCGAATACTATAGGAATATTCCATAAATACTTAAAGATAACTTTATAAGGTTATTTTGGTCATTTCATCTTAGACAATACTCACCCCTTCCTACATATAAGTCTTTTTAGATATTCCACTACGAACTACGTACATATGTATATAGATATATTTTAGAGTGTAGATTCACTCATTTTACTCCGTATGTAGTTTAAAGTGGAATCTCTAAAAAGACTTATATTTAGGAATTAATGGAGGGAGTACAAAGGTTTCATCTTTAAATGCTTGTCATTTGTTACCACTTATTTGTTTTGAAATACTTGACCCTTCTTGTTTCCCGAAACAAATGCACTTTTCTATTATTATTTTTCTTCATAAGAATATTGCATGAATGTTCTAGAACACTAAAGATGGCTTTATCAGCATATTTGGTCATTTCATCCTTAGGGCCTCTTTAGAATGGAGGAATCTCAAAATGTAGGAATAGGAAAAAAAACATAGGAACAGGGTTGCATGATATTTGATCTCTAAAAAAAACATAGGGCCTCTTTAGAATGCAAGAAAGTTTATAATAGAGTGTTTGGATGCAATAAAGGAAAAATAAAGGAATGAGCCGAGAGAGATTTACATAAAAGGAAAGTTTCCAAATGGCTGGACCTCATGCTAGGTAGATTTCCTCTAAAATTCCTATGGATTAAAGGGATTTTGAAGGATTATTTATTCCAAAGGGTCACATAGGAAAAAGAATTCTATAGGATCCAAATCCTAAAATACTCGTATATTACGGCGGAGGAGGCCTTGAAAGTTGAATTGCTTTGATAATCGCGTTGTTGAGTTATTAAAGTTGGCATCTTTTATTAGAAAACGGAGATTGTCTTGATAACCATGCCTCGGTCAAGACTCCGTGTTCCCATTATTTTAATTTAAAAATACAGAAGTTAGGGCATCTTCAAAAGCCACCCGTAAATTTCTTTCTGCATCTGTTCGTAGATAGGGGACAGTTTCTGGACATGGATGCGGAAGACCGCCATTCAACCGTAACCGCATACATTTCAAACTCTTTTTCAACAAATCGGACGAAAACGGTTACATTTTGGATATATTTTCAACTAAGCTCGGCCAGATTCATATAAACATGACATATTTCATACAAGACAGACGAAAACGGTTACATTTTGGACATAGTTTTTCAACTAAAAAGGTAAACTATGTGCACGCACTGTCGCACAGAGCTCCACTCTCACAACACGGATACACTACACTAGTCTACGACCGGCCGCAGTGAATCTCTTTGTCTTCCTCATGTCCGACAGTCTGGCAGATGTATATGCTTCAGCGCAGAGGGCGGCTCGCTTCCTCACTGCTCATCGGAGTGGAACCGCTGAAGAAGAACCAGACAAGACACCGGTTGTGTATGCTATCATCGCCTCGGCGGTGCCTTCATGGGGCCCAAGCAGCGGCGACCTCCCGTGTTATACTTCTTCTTCATGATGACGGCGTGCACGTACGTGCTGGCCGTCACCTCATCGACATCCGCGCAGCTGGCGTCTCTCTCCTCCTTCATGGTGCGGCAATGTGCGCGTCGACGGCGGATGGCGCGGTCGCAGGCACTGGAGGCGACGACACCCATGCCGCCATGCTCCCGGTCGTGCTGGCCTGGAGCTACTCGTCGCTCATCCGCGAGCTGGCTTGGAACGGAGAGTTACTGAACCATGCGCCGGCTTGGGCCGACAACTTGCTCCGTCGGGCTAGGCGAGAGAGGTGGCGCAGCGAGCTGCCTCGCTCATATCTCTGGGCACGGCGGGCCACCCAGCCGGCATTTATGCTGGAGATCTCTTCCTAGTAGTGAGAATAACTCTTCCTACCTGTCAAATGCCATATAAAGCGTGGAGAAAATAAGGAAGAAGGAGACGGGGGAGCGGTGGAGTGGTGCGATTTTGGGTGGGCCAGGGCGGTCAGAAGCAGGCGTGACAGCGTTTCGGACTTCTGCAAACCTCTCCCACATTTTCTCAAATTTACGGGAGAAAACGAGTTCAGACCACGCCGCAGACCGTTATAGGCCCCCGTTAGATGGCTTCCGCGGTTCGGAAAACACGATCCGGATGGAAGCGGGAGATTTGAGGGTCGGCATGGGAGATGCCCTTAGTACTATTTCTTCTTGACATTCGATTGTCTTTGTTTTTCCTTTGTGACCCGAGCACTCTCCACCCTGTCCCACGCGTCCAGCTCCGTTGAAACAGCATCCAACGGTAACAACCCCATCCAAAGGAACCTTCTCGAACTCGATCGGTTCTGGCCGTGACCTGAATATAGAAATAGCGCCCTCCCTTTCCGTCTTCCTCCACTCCTGTTCCCACCAACCTCCTCCGTCCTCCTCCAGCTAGCTAGCGCTTGGAGCAAGCAAGGTTGTAAACTTGTAAGATGGCCCGGAAGATTGCCATTGGGATCGATCTTGGCACGACCTACTCCTGCGTCGGCGTCTGGCAGAACGGCCGCGTCGAGATCGTCGCCAACGACCAAGGCAACAGAACAACCCCATCCTATGTTGCCTTCACCAGCTCCAAGCGCCTCATCGGGGATGCGGCCAAGAACCAGGCTGAAATGAACCCGGCTTACACAATCTTCGGTGAGTCTTCTTTGCCGATCTGCTAGTCAACTCCCTCCTCGGTTCCTCGCAGATCTTCCCCATTCCTTTGACTTTTTTCTAGTTCTTGAATTAGATCCATGGATCTGATGGTAATTTTCTATTTGCTCTGTTTTGTAAATATAAGTTTTTTTAAAGATTTTAACAGGGACTACATACGGATGTATATAAACATAATTTAAAGTATAGATTTACTCATTTTGCTCAGTACATAACCTGTATTAGAATCTAAAAAGACTTATATTTAGGAACTGAGAGAGTACTCGTGCCGATTCTAAATTTACTTGCTGCAGTTTTGTGCAGCTTTCTGTTGCATTGGGCGCTTATTAATTTCTATATTCTGTGTTATGCTGGCAGTGTTATTGTTCTCAACCCATGTCCATTTGGTTTATCGCTTTGGCAATTTAGGTGTGCATCCTAATTATGTAGAGGCCAGGTGTGTACTCATTATGGTTATATTTCTCGAAGTTACATTATCAGTCAATGAAAAGACCCTTTATCAAAAAAGTTCTGTACATAGTTACTGGATATCTCGCTCTGATTAATTCTGTATCGCATCATGGTTAGTTGACTTTACTATTGTTGTGGGTACGCTTTTTTTTTTTCTGTAACAGCAATGTCTTAGTATATATACTCCACTAAGTTTTGGTTGGACCTAGTTGATCCTCTAAACTTAGCGGAGTAAAAAAATCATTTGCATTTGAATTTCGGCCACCGAAACACATATCTTTACTTATTTATTTCATTCAACGACATTGGATTACATAATAATTCACCATTTCTTTGCTAGAAGAGCAAGACAAAAAAAAAAACAAGAAGCACAATTAGACATTTCAGAAGATATCCAACTTCCATAACTGCTCCCACTAGTTGGATTAATATCTTCTTGATGCCTTCATTGTTGATCTCCGAATTCTCGATCTTGCATACTTCATTCTTCTTCTTTGATTCTAAAGAAGTAGACGTTACTTCCCCTCTAATTTCTTCTCTAATCTCACATCTAGTCTCAAGTTTAGCCTCAATTCTAGCAACAAGTGCATGAATATCTACTAATTATCGTGCTATCAATAGATTGATGTATTCTTCTTGTCAATACCAAAACGAGCATCCATCATCTGACACACAAAGATGAGCATGAACTACTGAAATTGAACCGATTCCGGTGAAAAACCGAACCAAAACAAGCACATACCCCATCGTTTGCGCATTTGAAGAACACTCATCCAGGATGTTGCGGCGTGGTAGAAACTTGGTGCACCACTTGCCGTGTGCATTCATCGCATTGTATGACCGACAGCTGCAAGCCGGTGAGCAGCTACGTGAGCGACGAGCCTAGGCGATGGTCGGTCGTGTATTTGCCGGTAAACCGATGGCGAGAGCGATTAGAATGGCTAGAGGAAGAGCCGGTACTTGCATGAGGCGCAGAGGCTTTGCCGGGGCTGTGTGGGCTGCTTCTCGGCCAATCCATGGCAAGGGGCAGCCGTCAACGGCCGGAATTGCCAAATCCGGCTACGGCGACAGAGGTCACAAATCCCCTCGATTTTTGGTCGGCGGCGGGACGAGGAGGTGGTGGAAGATAGCGCCGGAGGCCTACAAGGTTTCCCAGGCGGCCGGCCGGTGCCGGCAGGGAGGGGGGAGGGGTAGGAGGGGCGGCATGGGCGAAAATGCAGTGCGGAAGGGGAGGGAGAGGCAACAGAGAAGAGTCGCGCCATTTTACTCGGCGGAGCAAAGAGGAAGTAAAAATAGGAAAAATTTTAGGGAGAGGAGTAAAATTATACTCCGTTAGGCCGGATTGAGGATCGGCTAGGTGCCGGTTAATAAAGTAAAAAGCTAAATATACTACACTAGCCGGTTATAGGGGATCGGTCGGAAATGCCCTTACATGCCTTCTTTTTGCTACACCACTATTACTATTCATCCCTTAACTACTGTTCGACCATCAATCTGTTTTACCTTGAGGATGAGCAGAGTATTCTTTGAAAGAAGAAATACCTGCAGCTCAGATGATGATAACTCCGGATTATGATCTCATCTCCCCATCTGTACAGCTTTAACTTTTTTTCACCCAAGAAAAGACTTCTTCTGTGACTATGAGTATGGCAAATAACAAGGGGGCACTGACCGTCTTGCGGCACTGCTTGCTCCTAAATGAACCTTCGATTAGTATATAGCCCTAGCTTTCCTACTCCCTCCATTTTCAAAATATAAGACAGATTTCAATACACACTACATACGAATGTATATAGATATATTTTAGAGTGTAGATTCACTCATTTTGTTATTTTGCTATGTATGTAATCGGCACTGGAATCTCTAGAAAGCCTTGTATGTAGGACCGGAGGGAGTAGTTAGTAATTCGGTGTACCCTGCCTACTTGGTGTTTTATTTTTAGGCTCTAGGTTGGAACAAATGTGAGGCCTAATATTTGGTTAAGGTCACTTTAAATGCAAGATGATTTTTCTAAGTTCTTTACAAAAATTTTAAGAAAGTTATTTTCGTCTGCATGAGTGTTTGCTAAATGTAACCTGCTGCCATTTATAGAACGTCGTGGCATCCTATAGTATATAATGCACTCGGGTTGCAGGAAGTTATTATTGCTTGCACTGGAATAACATTAAGTAATTTGTACTGGTGATGTTTTATATTTACTTGAAGCACCATTTCTTATCTTAGTAAAATTAGTACTGCAGTTACTGACGTCAAATACTTGCTGCAGATTCCAAGCGGCTCATTGGTAGGAGATTTACTGATGCTTCTGTACAGAATGACATTAAGC
Source organism: Aegilops longissima (assembly GCA_021605205.1). Classification (NCBI taxonomy): domain Eukaryota; kingdom Viridiplantae; phylum Streptophyta; class Magnoliopsida; order Poales; family Poaceae; genus Aegilops; species Aegilops longissima. The sequence goes on along the minus strand of CM038681.1, from coordinate 659,115,625 downwards.
ACTGGCCCTTCAAGGTCATTTCTGGACCTGAAGACAAGCCTATGATTGTTGTCAAATACAAGGGTGTGGAGCAGCAATTCGCAGCTGAAGAGATTTCTTCAATGGTTCTCGCCAAGATGCGGGAGACAGCTGAAGCCTACCTTGGCAGAGCCGTCAAGGATGCTGTTGTCACTGTTCCTGCTTGCTCCACCGACTTGCAGCGGCAGGCCACCTGGAATGCAGGAGTGCTTGCTAGTCTTAATGTAATGCGTATCATCCCTGAGCCGACTGCTGCTTCTATGGCTTATGGCCTTCACAACAAGGTTAATGAGTGGGGTGATCGGTTAGAGAATGCTCTCGTCTTTGACCTTGGAGGTGGTACCTGTGATGTCTCCCTTGTCAGTATCGAGTCAACTGTTTTCGAGGTCAAGGCCACAGCTGGCGACCCTCACCTTGGTGGTGAGGACTTTGACAACCGCATGGTGAACCACTTTGTCCAAGAGTTTAAAAGAAAGAAGAAGAAGGACATCGGGGGCAACCCCAGGGCTCTTAGGAGACTGAGGACAGCCTGCGAGAGGGCGAAGAGGACCCTCTCCTCCACTGAAGAGACCGTCATTGAGATCAGTTGTTTGTATGAGGACATCGACTTCCACTCAACCATCACCCGTGCCAGGTTTGAGGAGCTCAACATGGATCTCTTCAGGAAGTGTATGGACATTGTGGAGGACTGCCTCAGTGATGCTCTCATGGACATGAGCTCAGTTCATGCTGTTGTTCTTATTGGTGGCTCCTCTAGAATTCCAAAGATTCAGCAGCTTCTCCAGGAGCTCTTCAATGGGAAGGAGCTTTATAAGAGCATCAACCCTGACGAAGCTGTTGCCTATGGTGCTGCTATCCAGGCTGCCATTTTGACTAGACAGAACTATGATGTTATCGACATCCTTTTGTTGGATGCTACCCCACTTTCTCTTGGTTTGGGGACGAAAGGGGGCGACATGACAGTGATGATTTCAAGGAACGCAGCGATCCCCACCAAGAAGGATATAGTCATATCTACCGACTATGACAACCAACCTTGTATCTGTATCCAGGTTTACGAGGGTGAAGGGACCAAAACTTGCGACAATAACCTGTTGGGCGAGTTTGAGTTCTCCATTCCTCCAGCATCCAAAGGCGTTCCACAAATAATTGTGTGCTTCGACATCGATGAAAACGGTATCCTGAATGTCTCTGCCAAGGACGAAACCACTGGCGAGAAGAAGGAGGTCACCATCAACAAGAGGTTCCATTTAAAGGAATAATTATTTAGTCAGTACTGATGGAATGAATATGCAGATTTTTACATAAGATTGTAAACAATAGCTTGTGGTGCGGTCATATGTATCATCATAATATGCAGAGAGTACTCATCATGTCTAAAACTCTGAATGCAAGACACTCAGCAAACATTGTGTTGTGATTTGAATATAATTAAGAATGCTATTATGAGAGCTTCAAAATATGGAGTCCTAGGACAGTGCTGAGGAATATTGTGCCTCCGTTTGTCGGGGTTTATCCTTGAAGAAAAAAAGGGGGTTTCCTGGCTCCACCGCTGTGACTCATTGCAGAAGTTGCTTCAGGCATGATCATTCAGTACCAATTTTTCACTGGTGCATATGGTATTTGCTTATTCTGTCTTACGCTCTACACAGATGCAGAATGAAATTCGCAGCTCCAATATAGAAAATGGGAATAACTGAAATCAGGTAAAGTATGATCAAGCGATCCACCGGGGAGGAAAATGTGCGTGTAGCCACTAGCCAGGTAATGCAATCCTGTCCCAGATTTTTCAGCGACTCGGTGTGACATTGTGTGATCCTTGTCGGTTTAGAATCCCAATGAGACCGAGTTATACAAAAGAGGCGGTGGCTTCCTCGATGATATCATTCAAATTGAGCAAGGCACCTGAAAGTGTGACACCCTTCTAATGCTTCAGTCTTGGGAAGCAAGGAGTGGCTGAATTCAGAAGCATTTTCAAGAACACAAGGCTTCACGCCGCCTTGGTTCATGTTAAAAAATGGCTTAACAATTGAATCCATTTCGTTGGTTCATATGAGAAAAAAGGCACAGGTTGTGTTTTTTTTTTAGAAAAGGAGGATGACCCCCGGCCTCTGCATCTGGGAGATGCATACGGCCACTTTATTAATTATTCTCGAGGACCGTACAAAGTGTTACAACAATGTGTCTGAATCCACCATCTTGGCAACATATGCCGCTACTCCTATCCAAAATGATTAGGGGGTGCTAGCTGGGCCACTACCCAAACCACTCACCTAAGCCTAACATCAAAAGCCGGAAGCCGAAACTCATTCGGAAGCCCCAGCCGAGCCACATACCGGGTCTGGGGCACAATCCGGTCAGACGCACTCGTGTGTCGTCGCCGCCATCTTCCACAGGTCCGTCTTCAGATCATATTGAGGCTTCTACCTTGTCTGGCCACTCTGCCATCGACGTCACCATGACGCCAGACAGCTTCCTCCTCCTGCACGAGTCCATCTCCGCGCATCAGACGCCGAGTCTCCACAGCACCATGCCGCCGAGATCCGCCACCATCAATGTGAAAGATGAAGCACCGCTCCACCAAAGTCGCCGTCCTCTAGTCCGTCGAGCCGTGTGCACCTCCAAGAATGACGCCCCCAGGGGGGAAACGACACCAGAGAGCCGCCGTCATCCGATCTACTGATCTAGGGTTTCCCCCGAAGGTAGCAGAGAGTGGCCTTGAACTTCTCCACGACGATGCCTTCAGGAAGGGAACGATGCAGACAGCGTCGCCATCGCCGGCCTAGGCAATAGCCAATAGCAGGTTTTCACCCAGATCTGATCGAAGACCTCCATCTCGTGACACGGTCGCCGTCCGAGAAAGCCGCCGACGAGCAGTCCCGCCGCGCAAGCGCAGACCGGCCGACCACGTGGTTGCAGCCACGCGCTGCAATCCACCTCTATGCAGAGCCCACGAGGACCTGCGCCGCCACCCATGACGCCCGCTACCGCCAGAGACCAAATCCGCGGATCTAGCGAGGCGTGCCTGCCCGCCACCGCCCGATCTGACCCGCCGCCGCAGCCGCGCGCGCCGCCTACCAGTCGCCGCCAAGGCAGGCCACCCGACAAGCGCCGCCGTGCCGCTAGCCCCGCCATAGGCTAGCACCCCTCGAAGCCGTCCCGCCGCCATGACCATGGGCGGAGGGAAAGGAAGGCCCGCCGCCGCCCCGGCCGGCCTGGCTTCGCCCGACGGCGCCACCGGGCGGCGGCGAGGGAGGTGGGCAGAGGAGGGAGGAGAGAGGCGGCGGCCGGGATGGGTTCCCCTCGGGGCGCCCACGGGAGCGCCGCGAGAGGAGAGAGGCGGCACACCTGTCCAAGGTTGTGTGGCTTGCACAAATTTTAGCGGTGTACCCATCATGTCTGAATGCAAGACCTATGACAGTTCTAACTGCTGAGCAATATTGTGCCACCTACTGGGTCTATCGTGTCAGTGATCATCTCGATCCACAGCACAAGCTGCCTTACACTCTACACATACGCAAATGGCATTTCCTTCTTCTGGCTTACACTCTACACATATGCACAACGGAATTTGCAGCTTCAAATAGAAATTGGGAGGGGGAAAATATAGTAAAGAAATTTGCAACTTCAAATATAACATTACTATTATTATCGATCAAGCAATCCACACCTGCAGAGGGTTTCTCAATCGGAGAAGAGCTATGTGCTTATGTATAGGTGCAAATAAAAGACTGAGAGACAAACAAAAGCAGAGATAGTGCATAGGAATTTGCCTCAAACAGAGCAATGGGACCTAGTGCAGCACTAAACAAATCCCATAAAGGCCCAGATAAATCTTGTGTCTGAATCAGCATCACCTCTGATCACCAGTTCGACATGCTTTTCTCTATCTTTTTTTCCGGCAATGGGTGCTTTTTATTGACCCATAATGTAGCATCGAGGGATAGAATCATAACGAGTATACGCCCGACCTCTACATAGTTAGGGTGCACATAGCCAGCACACACGCGCACACAAAATTAGGCCAACAAATAGCAAAGTCAAATAAGACCAAAGATAATGCCTAGACACATAAAGGAAACGAAGAAGAAAAAAATATCCTGAAGATGATCAAAATAGCGCTCGATGATGTACCTCAGCAAACATCTGTACCAACTATCTTTTGACAACACATAGACTACACTGGAGACTAGAGGTAACTTGGCGATGCAATCAATATTTTAAATAGCGCGCTACAAAATATAGCGAGACCCTTCTCTAAATGCTACACAAGTTATAGCGCGCTAATAGCGTGCTATATTTTAAAATAGCGTTTGCAAAAAAAAAACAAATATATCTTGAAATAAAGTATTTAAGCAACTAAATTTTTCATAGGAGCAAGCAATATATGCATAAGGGCCAAATCCAGCACCTAAAAATAGTAAGTCTCAAACATCAACAGCCATAGTTTTAAGAGTCTCTAACATCAACAGCCACCAAGGCAGCCACCTGGGCCTGCTGATTAGGTCTCGTGGGAGAATCTGATAAAAGGAGTGAGAAAGCTAGTGGTCGTGGGTTGGTTTTGGCCTGCTGGGCCGTGCTTATTTCAGTTTTGCATGGTCTGCATGTTGTAACGTTACAACGTTATAGCGTGTGTAGCGCGCTAATTACGCGATTAGCGTCGTAGCGTCCGATTTTGCCAAAACGTAACGTCTTCCTTCCAAATATGCTATAACCGCGTTATAACGGAGAAATAGCGTGTTATTTAAAATATTGGATGCAATGCAAGCCTGTCCCGGAGTGTTCAGCGACTCGGCATGGCAGATTGGCAATGCCTGATCCTCGCAAGTTCAGATTTCCAATGAGACCGAGCTTATCAGCTACTCCTCGACTTACTCGGCATGGACGCCTGAAAATATGTCAAGCTCAGCCATGCCTGTCCAACTGCTTCAGAAGCAAGGACCGGCCGGCTTCAGAAGCATTTCCACGAACACCATGCAGCCGTCTGAGATGGGAGAGGCCATCCATCAGGCTCCATGCCACCTCTTGGCCGGCTCTCGTCCTCTCGATCACTAATTGCAAACACGGAAGAGCACCATCTGCAGCTGCAGGAGAAGCACCGGCCGGCTTCCGGCCACGGCGAGCATCCGGGCCTGACAACGGCCGCACGCAGCTCCGGGACGCCATGCGACTGCCGCCCTGGCCATGGGGCTCCTCGCTTGCCGACGAGCTGTTGCGTTGCAATTTATGGGGAGCTTGCTGATGCTAGGTCTCGAGCATTGGAATGGTGGACGGGATCGGGCTCTCCGCTCCCGGCGGACGGGCGGGAGGAGGAGCGGCCCCCGACCAGGGTGCTTATATGCAAAATCCAGGGTCCTCGTTATAAATATTTGGATCGCGACTATTAATCTCGATCCAAATTAGGGGCGTAGTTGCAGATGTGTCGGGGGCCATGCGCAAATAATTGGATCGCGATTCCAAGCTTGGCGAAACAATTTTACAAGGTGAACCGTGGGTGAAAATTTCACCCAGCTGACTCTTTTATGTGGCGTCCGACAGGTAGGCGTTGCACTACACTGTGCAGCGCCTTACAGACATGCGTCACACAACTGGCCAGCATGCCACCCCTGATGTGCAGCGACTAGCCGACAGGTGCCACACGGCCATATGTAGCGCCTACACCTTAGGCGCTGCACAATGACTGTAACCGCCGCTCGCTGGCCCTCCCACATCCCCACCCCCATTATTTCCAGAACCGAAACAGATAGCGCGGCGGCAGCTCTCTCCTATCCCTCCTCTCAATCCCCTCTCCAATATTCATCCGATTTGACGATTTCTTCCCCCATCCCTCCCAGAAGGTTATCTCCTCATTTCCCCTTCTTTCTATCCGAAAAATCTTACCCAATTTTCAGATTGCAAGTTATGGTGGAACCCTTATTTTGCCAGGATTAGAAATTTGCATGTAAAATTGAAATAGCTTTGTGTGATCTAGGATTTGTAGGTGATTTGTAATCATTGTGGAACCCTAGTATTGTTCATTTGTTAAGTGCTAGATGAGTATGAAAAATCCTAGATGAGTATTTGAATGAGTATTTTCTAGATTAGTATTTAAATGAGTAGGACTAGATGAGTATTCCTATTCCTAGATGATTTGTTGTTGATTTGTGGAACCCTAGTGTGGAACATATGTATGATTGTTTAGATGAATATAGATTAGATGAGTGTTTAAATTCTTTCTAGTATGATTGTTGAGAACTAGATGAGCATTTGAAATCCTTTTAGTACGTATTGTAAATCATGTTCCTATAATAATTTGTATCTATTTATGAAATAATGCTTGCATGTAAAATAATTCATAGGAAATGTTTTGCTTGCTTATATTTGGTTAGAAACCGACGGCATAGTTCACATATGAAATAACGCTCATATATGTCTATTGTTTGTAATATGTAGGATGGTGTGGCTTCTCGATGATTATTAGGACATTGAACACCAGCCTACTTGATGTCGGTGAAGAAGAAGATAATAAGCATACTACTTGTTAGTTTGTAATTTGTATTAATTTCAAATAGACATGCCATAATACTCTACTTGTATGTTTGCAGAAACTTTTACCCTTGAAGATTCAGTCTCATGGGGCTTCGAAGGTCATGCCTTACGATGAGCGGTACACGCCGTAGAACGAGATGACAAGGCTCCTCCCTTTCATTCAGCTTGTCAGCCGGTCGACGCAAAACCTGAACGTTGTGGCAATCACCTCGCTTGTGGATTTGTGGAGGCCGGAGATGTCAGAGATATGCCCTAGGCAATAATTTATGATGGTATTTTCTATATTTTTTTATGAATAAAGATAGTCCTTGGACATTATCAATGATGCCCCCGACGGCATGGCAGACGTCGGTTAGCTGGGACCTGGTGATGACGAATGCGTAGAGGAAGCAGTGGATCGGTGGCGAGCAGCCGCGTAGTCGCTTCCCAAAGCCTAATCGCCCCTCTCCCATACAGGATACGGAGAGTCGGGGTTTCCGAGACCTGCTCTCCTGTCAACCGTCTACGCAGTGAACGGGGTGGAGTCGCCAGCGACAGCAGCAACAACAATGGAATAGCAGCAGGAATGGAACGACGTGGGCGTGGATGCAGATGACCTGATTCGTGTGGCGGCCAGGGTTGGTAGACGCCCCACATATAGATGCCCGGTCGTGTGGAGGGACGTGGGCAGGACCCACGTCCAAGTCGATAACAACCCATGATCTGACATCTCAGATCGTGGCCCACCTGTCAAAGACTCTTTGTTCCTGACTGGTGCATACGTGTGAGCTCGGCTTGGCTTATTCCCGCACCCCGCGGCGCGTCGTGACAAGCGAAGCGTGGCGTCGCGAGGTGAGGGGAGGCGTGGCGTGGCGGGCAGCAGAGAGGGAGCGTGCGAGGGCCTCTTCTCTTCGCAATCTCCCTCTGCATTCTTGCCATGTTTTTGCTTTCGAAGAATATTTTTTCCATCACAAATACATATAGTTTGCCATCTCTGCAAATAAGATCGGTTATGGTCAACCATATTACATTTGTCCAGATGTGTCATGGCAAATTTTACCCCACAGTTGCCATGTTAATTTCAATCTGTACATTTGATTTAGCACACACACAAGTTGTAGTTGTCCCGAGGTTAATCCCAGTATGCACTGGATGGCAAGTAGATATGTGGTGCAGAAAATTATCATCTGTAGACATGGAAAATTTATATTAACATTCCAACTTTAATTGTGTTGCCATGGCAAATTATTTTGCCATTATTTAGTTAGTGTTTTTGCTATGTAAACTTATACTTGTTTGCCATGCCAACTTTTTAGATGCATTGCCATTGAAAAACTTGTATTTTTGCACCTCGCTTTCCCTCTCCCCATTTCTCGCTGCTTCTTCACTATGTCCAAATCCCCATGTTATGTACTCCTTTTCTATGTGCATGACTTTGTCGAAATCATGCCAGTTTGCGATGCATCTGATGATATGATTTTGATTAACCATCCTTGTTTAATATTTTTGCATAACAATTTTGTTTCATTTTAAGTTCATTCTTTTCTCAAGTTACCATGAAATATCCCAGCGAGAAGCACAACTGATATTTTACTACGAGTAGTTTCCATGGCAACATTATGGAATAGTTGCCATGGCACATTTATATATTAGTTGCCATGGGAAGAATTGCTAGGACTAGATGCCATGGCAAATTTCTGTAGTAGTTCCCATGGGAACATTCTGGAGTAGTTGCCATCGGTAGAATTGCTACGAGTAGTTTCCATGGCAAATTTATGTAAGTAGTTGCCATCGGTAGAATTGCTACGAGTAGTTTCCATGGCAAATTTATGTAGTAGTTCCCATGGCAAATTTTCTGTAATTGTTGCCATGGGCAGAATTGTGACGGGTAGTTGCCATGGGCAGAATTTCTAGGAGTAGTTACCATGGGAAATTTTTGGGGTAGTTTCCATGGCCTAATTCTAGAGTAGTTGACATGACATAATTGGCATGATTTTCCTTCGAGTTTCGATATACCCTTGCATTTTTTTACGAATTTTTTTCATCAAAGCTTTTTGTTCTATTAATTCTTTTGGCATCACAAATTGCTATTCAGTTTTTCACACATCATCTTTTGGCCTTTTGTCTTGGCAAATTGTGTATTTTTGTCATTTTTGTAGAGATATGTAATTGTTTCCATGGAAAATGATGTATAATTCATAGCATTTTTCATATTTTCCTCATGCATTAGACAACGTTTAGTTTCACATACCATGGAAAATCACTAAGAATTTACATACTATTTTGCCGTGGCAAATCATCACCAATTGACATGAAAAATTAACAATCCTTTCATAGCCACCATCTTTTCGTTTAGTAATTAGCTGCATGGCAATTTCTTTGATATGCATTTTTCCTTGATTTTTCATACCATGGCAACTTAAGTTAATGTAGCATGGCAATAGCAGTTTAAAGGGCATAACAAATTCTACTCTTTTTGTTAAAATGGCAACAAATTACTTTCTTTTATGCGACCGTGGCAACTTATTTTTTGCATGGAGCATAGTAAATGTAGTACATGGTCCTCCTAGGTTTTTGCCATGTGCAAAGTGCTTTTTGTCGGTAAATTGACATGATACCATAAAACCCAATTTTTGCCAAGACTAAAATGTTCCGGGGCAACTTTTTAGTTCTGACCACAACAAATTTAGCAATTTACCATGGCAAAAAAGTGTATCATCACAAATTTAGTTATTTACCATGGCAAATTTAGTTTAACATATCATGGCAAATTTAGTAATTGGCCATGTCATTTTTTTATTCTCTTCAACATGGTACAATTATATATTTTTTATGGGGCGACGACAAATTTATTTCATGGTCATGGAAAATTTATTTTTTCATGCATCATGGCATTTTTAGTGCATGGACCATGTCTAATTTTACTTTATAGCCATGGCAATTTTACCATTTTTTGCCTTCTCAATCTTGCCTTTTCTTTTGCCATGGCAAATTTTACTTTATATCCATGGCAATTTCGGCCTTTTTTTGCCATGTCAATTTTCCATTATTTTCCATGCCATTTTTAACCTTTTTAAGTCCCGTGTCAACTCAACCTTTTCTATTTTCCCATGGCAATTTTACCTTTGTATACACGGCATATGAATTCTTGTTCACATGGCAAATTCACTTATTGTCACATGGCACATTCATAACATTTTTCTTTCTCTAGTCTTTTGTTTCATAGCATGGCAAATTCATTTGTGCGCACATGGCAGATTCATATATAAACTGCCATGGCAATTAGTATTTTTTGTTGCCATGGCACATTATACCTTTTTGCTATGCTACATAGTTGATATTGTTGTCATGATGAGAATTTTGACCCAATTTCACAGTCTGTAAAATTGCTATGGCAATTACTGCACCTTTTCTTGTCGTGAGGTTTATGACACTTTTTTGTTTGTTCTTTTGTTTTGCAGATGATTTTTTGTACTCCGATCTTTACGGATTTGCCATTAAGCATGGCAACTTATGCAACTAGTTTCAATCAACATATAAATAAAAAACATAAAAAAGACGTACAGGACATGCATTGTTGTAGAATCGTTGCTTTTAAAGTCGGGGGTGCAGAATTTAAAGTTTTTACAAAGGCCTTTTTTTCTCTACAGCTAATACGGGGCTATTTTCGGCCCATCTTTTTTCCCCTGGCGATATATTTCGTTTTCTGTTTTGTCCATGCTAATCGATGGGTTTGAGTCCATTACATAAGGCATAAATTGGTTATTATCCGATATAAAAAGTAGTCTGAGAGAGTCAATCTAATTGGCAGCATAAATTGGTTAGGCGACGTACGCTAGGGTTACCCTAAACCCTCGTCAAGAACGGGGGCGGGCTTCCCTAGACAACTAGCCGGCGGCGCGGATGACAACCGGCTACAACAGCGTCGACGGCGAGAGCCCCTGCAACAAGAGAGGCGACAGAGACGGCCAGAGCTCCTGCAACACGAGACGCGATTTAGACAGCGACTCGATGGAGATGGAGGACGACACCGAGGATTGCATCTATGAATACGATGACGATGGTGACAGCGGCGGCGTCTACGACGATGATGAATACATGAGCGACGCGGAGGAAACAAGGGTCCACGTCGCCCCAGTGACGTACGTCGTCCTAACCGAGGACGACGTCCTCAAGCGGCAGGCGGAGGACACGGCCGGCATCGCCGAGGTCCTCTCGATCCCGCCGGCGTTCGCGGCCTTCCTCCTACGGCGATACAAGTGGATGCCCTCTAACCTCCAGGACGACTGGTTCTCGGACGACCGCCGCGTCCGCGACGCCGCCGGCCTGCCGGCGGACGGCGGCGCCCCCATTGTCACCACGGCGCTCAGCCCTAGGCGGCTCATCTGCGCCATCTGCTTCGACCGGTGCCCTGCAGGTGCGACGAGATCGGCGTCGTGCAACTCCCACTTCTACTGCGACGGCTGCTGGCGCGGGTACATCGGCGCCGCCGTCGGCGACGGCCCGCGGTGCCTCTCGCTGCGGTGCCCGGACCCGGGCTGCTCCGCCGCTGTTGTCGGTGGCCTCGTCGACGCGGTCGCTGGGGCCACCGACAGGGAACGGTACGCGCGGTTCGCGCTCCGGTCGTACGTGGAGGAGAGCGGTGGCCGGATCAAGTGGTGCCCCGGCGCGGGCTGCTCCTACGCCGTCGAGTTCATCGGCTGCGCCGGCTCCGACGCCACGGACGTGTTTTGCAAGTGCAGGCACGGCTTCTGCTGGAGCTGCGGCGAGGAGGCCCACCGGCCGGTGTCGTGCGACACGGTACGCTCGTGGCTGGCGAAGAACAAGTCCGACTCGGAGACGGCGAACTGGATGCTGGCCAACACTAAGGTCTGCCCAAAGTGTCGGCGCGCGATCGAGAAGAACAATGGCTGCAACCACATGAGCTGCCCCTGCGGCCACCACTTCTGCTGGCTCTGCTTCAAGCCGGCGGGGACGCAGGAGCACTACGCCTGCGAGGGCGACATCTACCGGCCGCGGAGGAACGCCGCAGGCAGTAAGGCCATCGTCGAGACCAAGGAGGAGGCGACGGCGCGGCAGGCCAGGGCGTCGCTGGACAGGTACTTGTTCCACTATGAGCGGTGGGCGGGCAACCTCAAGTCGCTGGAGAAGGCGCACCAGGACATGGACAAGCTGGAGAGGTCGGAGCTTGAGGAGATGGCCGCGGCGGCCGGCATCAAGGCGGTGACGGAGCTTGAGTTCGTGATGGAGGCGTACAAGGAGATCGTCTATGGCCGGCGTGTGCTGCGGTGGGCGCACGCCTACGGCTACTACCTGGACCCGGAGCGCGACGGCATGAAGCGCGAGCTCTTCGACTACCTGCAGGGGGAGGCCAACTCATCGCTGGAGCTCCTGCACAAGTGCGCCGAGGTGGACAGGAAGAAGATCTTCTGCTCCTCCGATGGCGAGGGCGAGGCCTCCAAGGTGAGCAAAGCAGATTACAAGAAGGTGCTCAAAGAGTACAGGGATAGGATGGTGAACTTGACCGTAGCGTCGCGGACCTTCATGGGGAACCTTGTCAAGGCATTTGAGAGCAATCTCTCCGAGGTCGGCAAAATGAACTGGTGATCATATGATGCGATGCCCCTACTCTGTTGCGTACGTGCAGACTTGCTTCGTCAGACTAATTAATGGCCTTAAGAGAATGAAGAACCCTGGATGGATGGAATATGGTATTTCAATTCTTTTGGTTGATTTCTCTTCTTCTAATTTAGGTTCATCATAACTGTAATATGCGAACGTTGCAATATGATTTTTTTTCTTGTTTATTAAACGATTCTTTATTTCAACTTTTGCATAAGGAATTGCACTGCTCCATTGTTATTCACTATATATTCAAAATGTTTTGGTTTGGTTCTCCAATATGGAGAACCTATTTCCACATGCCCGCGGCCAGATAAGAAACCTTTTTTGTTTTGGTTCCTCCTTTGAGCCACATAATTAAGAACCATTTTGTTTCAGGCTATAGCTCTACCACATGTGGATCTTGGAGAACCTAGCTATTTCCACAAGCCAATATTGGAGAACTGCCCATGGAAATCCATGGGATGAAGCAACACATCGATCAAAATGAAAAAATATATTCGTAATAGGATAAGCTTTCGTTTTGAACTTTGTATGAGATGATTTTCACATGAGGAATCACTAGTAAAAATGGAATTTTCACGAGCGGTTTCTTATGCATGTGAGCCTCCTCTTGTGAAAATCTTTGGAAAATATTTCCTTTTTATATCTTTTTTACTTCTGTTTTTATATCTTTTTTGCTTAAGTTGAGTTTGGTAATGATTTTTTTCGAAGAGGTGTATTTATATCCATCCCTATAGATAAAAATTTATAAAATATTTGCAAACTCAAGTGACCTTCCTGTGAAAATCGTCCCTATAGATTATAAGTGATACATGCAGTTTTACTACACTTTATAATCTGCAAACACATTTTTATTTGGACCATTTTTAATTAGGGTTGGATACTAAATTCATCTGTTTGATTTTAAAGTTAATTTTGAATTTAGGAGCACACATGTATGTATTATGAATAGTAAAGTTAAATGAACACAATGTTTACCTTTGCGCGGAGGATACAAGATGAAAGCCACATGGAATATAGTTTTTCTGCATCTCTAGAGGAATACGTGGGTGTGAGGTTTCTGAACTGCACAAAACCTTGCGCAATTGCCAACGGAGAGATGATCCCACGGAACATGTATGCTCTAAACCTAGGAACAAAGCTAATGCCTATGTTACATACAGCGTGGCGTGGTGGATCCTTCTCGATGTGCAAGCAGCAATACTATGTTGCTGCTACAACATCCATGAACAAGCAACAGATAAGCTAGCTTCTAGGGTTTAGCCTTCACGATTTCGTGGTAGATCAACTCTTGTAATACTCATATCATCAAGATCAATCAAGTAGGAAGTAGGGTATTACCTCCATCGAGAGGGCCCGAACCTGGATAAACATCGTGTCCCCCGCCTCCTATTACCATTAGCCTTAGACGCACAGCTCGGGACCCCCTACCCAAGATCCGCCGATTTTGACACCGACATTGGTGCTTTCATTGAGAGTTCCAGTGTGTCGTCGCGATAAGGCTTGATGGCTCCTTCAATCATCTACAACGATGCGATCCAGGGTGAGGTTTTCCTCCCCGGACAGATCTTCGTATTCGGCGGCTTCGCACCGCGGGCCAACTCGCTTGGCCATTTGGAGCAGATCGACAGCTACGCCCCTGGCCATCAGGTCAGGTTTGAAAGCCGGAACTACACCGCCGACATCCCGGAGATTTGATCTTCGACGGATTTGAGCCCATGTCAGGTGCGCCGAACAGTCACCACGAGCATGACTTAGATCTGCCATCGAACGATGTTCAGGAGATAGCACCTGCGGCTGCCCCGCCCCTTAATCCGGAGCTGATCGTGCCATCCGAGGACGGGTGGATGGACCCCGCCACGGAGGCCGCACACTCAACGGTGATAGAGCCGAACACAGACTTCGCCTCCAATGAGGCCTGTGTCATCGGACCCTCGGACTCGTCTCCTGCCATAGGCTCCAAACCGCGTGCATCCGTGCCTATCGAATCTGACTGGGTACGATCATGGAGTTTACCTCCGCGGATATCTTTCAGTACTCGGCCTTGGACGACATGCTAAATTCATTGAAATAAATGCAACATATACCCGTCCACCGCAACGCGTAGGGTATAATCTCTAGTATCGGAGAAAGAGCCAGACAACTACGACACCAACCACTAACATGACCCACATAGCACACCATAAATATGCAAAGCTCAAGCCCGACATGCACCTGCCTTTGGGCTCAAAACTTAGGCCCAAGCCCAGTCCATGGGCAAGACCAGGCCGGGTCGGGTCGGGCCGACCACACCGGGTTTCCCATGGCCAGGTATAACTGTAACCTTTACCCGCAAAAAAAAACCGACCGGGCAAGAAAGGATAGAAGGATCACAAACCGAGTTGACCAGGTCCCGCAGCATCTAAAACACGATGATGTCCTTGGCGATCTCCATGCAGGACGTCCCTGCATGCATTTTCCAACCATTACTTATACCCCCTTTTTTTTGTTAAGTCAGCACAAGAAAATAGCACTCCATCTAAACAAAACCTTAATTAAGCTGCATGCTATGGTTATCGCAGCGTCTCGAATCAAGACAGAGCTGCCATGCATGCATTAATATTTGTCTGAATTTGATTCGTGTAACTGGATCTGTTCCTTTGTCCAGGCATATGACTGCCTGACTTGGCCAATTTGGGAACAAGATTTGCCCGTGATTCAGTCCGCGGAAAAGGAATAAAATGATTTCGTTTATTTATAAATAGAAAAACATAACATTTATTCAATATACTTGCCTTTTTCAATCTGTTTGCTACCAAAGATTGATATACCAATCAAGCATTTCTGTATTTACGTACGACCAGGGCTATATATATGCACCATCCAAATTGATACGATTTGTCACCAAACACCATATCAAGGTAAGGTAATCGTGGCACAAACAAACCAACCATGAGGAGGAGGCATTGCCAAGCTCTCTCCTGCTGCCTCGTCGTCGTCCTCCTCTTCATCCTCGTCTCGTCCAGCAGCGCCTCTACTCTAGAACACATGTGCAAGTACGTCGCCAGAACCCGCAAGGATATCGGCTACGACTACTGCATCAAGTTTTTCCAAGCCAACAAAACCAGCGCCACCGCCGACAACCGCGGCCTTGGTGTCATCGCCACGCAGATCAGCCGCGCAGTAGCCTCGGACACCCTCAAGAGAATCGACACACTCTTGGCTTCGGAGAAGGACAAGAAGATCCATGCGCCCCTCTCTGACTGCCGCGTGCTGTACTCAGCCGCGGTGAACTTGCTCAAGGTGGCGGCGAACCTCAACGCCGTGGTATCGGACACCTACACCTGTGAGAATGGGTTCCGCGTGCTTGGCGTGACTTCACCACTGGCCGCGGAGGACGCCAGATTCCTGAAGGACTGCTCCATCGCTCTCATTATAACGAGCACTTTCTGGTAGACAGCTCTAGTTACGAGTCCATGATCATTTGGATCGTTCAATAAACTCTTTGAACCCACATTTCAGATCAATTTTTTCGATTTTGGGTATATCGATTTTCTGGATCATTGCTCTAGTTACAGAATTTCTTTGGGACCAACTATTCGTAAGTTGCCTAAAAAGTTATTTTGGGTAAGTCGATATTCTGGATCATTATTGATTAAGATCCAATGACTGTCCTTTTTTCTTCTTCCTCCAGCTTTCTTCCTCCTTCAACCGTTTCTCCTCACAAAATCGCCTTCTCCAAATAGTAAATTCAGTCAACTTACATGTTTTCTACTCCCTCCTTCCGGTTTATAAGGCTTATCTCAAATTTTTCGTTTTCCCGATTTAAAGGGCTCATCTCTAACTCTTGTTGAGATTCCGAGGCGCATTAAATCTTTGCATGCAATAATTCAAAAGGAACTCACCAATGCATGCAATGTTCCTACTCATCTAGTGCGTGGCCAAGCATGCATGCAGTGTAATTAATCCACATTAATGCATCAGTTTAATTTGGGTAGTTTATAAAGTACGAGATATATTCCTTCACTCATCATCTGCCTTGATAGATGAGGTTTCAGATTTGAGTCCTATAAACCGAAAAGGAAGGAATAGAGAATAGAAATAGCAATCATCAAAACTATGGCACACAATTTGCATATAATTGTGGTGATAAAAGGAATGCATATCGCGCATCAATGCTCGTGATTATTTAAGAGACCCGATGCCTTGTGATGAGATACCCACACTATCAAACCATTGGATGGAAGCCTGTATGGTCGTTGGATTAGCATCATGGCCTGGTCCCTGGTGCGCATCTTCCGTTGACTGTTTCCAAAATTGAAACAAGGTTAAACAGATTACGTGGGATTTAGTAATAAGGGCATCTACAATGCCGACCCGCAAATTTGCTCCGGCATCCGTCCATGGATAAGGAGGACTAGTCCACGGACACGGATGCGGGAGCTAACCATCCAACGTTGTCCGCACATATATCAACCATTGTTTGAATTAACCAAATGAAATTCATGTGAACATAGCGGATTTCATATAAACTTGACGAGATTCATTACATTTTGAACTTTTTTATATAAACTGAACGAAATTCATTACATTTTTCATATAAACTGGGCTAAACCCTACTCTAAATAATCGCCACTGTTTGTACTCCAATTTGTTGTTCCCCAATTTGGCCATGAGCCTCGAGAACTGAAGCTCCAGCAATTGCCTTCTCCTTTCACCTCGACGCTCTCCAGCTCCGCCTCCGGAGCCCCAGGAAATGAAGCTATCCGCTTCCACGTCGCAACCAATCGGCTAATCGACCAATGATGTCCAGCCCACCAAACTTGGCTTCAACGGGAGGGAAAGAGTGGTGGCCTTCTTGGTACCCAACGTCGCAGCGGTCCGGACGCTCATAAAGCCCCCTCTAGTTTGTTTTCGGTTTGCGGGAAAAAATGCGTCCGGACCACAGAGCGGACCGATATAGGCCCTCATTGGAGAGCACAACACATTCAGACAGTGCAGTCCGGACGGTTGCGGGTGGTTTGAGGGTTGACGTTGGAGATGCCCTAAATACTACATATATTTCAAAAATAAATTCTACCTTTTTAGATATTTAGCAAATAAATTTTGGATGGTAAACATAGTACTCCCTCCGTTCCCAAATAATTGTCTTTCTAGCCATCTCAAATGGACTAGAACATATGGATGTATGTAGACATGTTTTAGAGTGTAGATTCACTCATTTTGCTCCGTATGTAGTCATTTGTTGAAATCTTTAGAAAGACAATTATTTAGGAACGGAGGGAGTAATAAATTAGGAAACCTGGCACTAGGACATATAGTTTGCTGCCTTAAGATGCGACTGCCGGACACGGGCCCCACAGAGGAGGAGACAAAACCAGGCCGCCTTAGCGGCGCCGCTGATGTTGATGGCGGATACGGATAGGAAAAGAAGCCCCACCAGCGCTGGGTTGCCGCCAGCAGCTCTCACTGGAACCCGGCGGCGGGGAAACTTGGGCTGTGCTCCTCCCCGTGGAGGTCAGAGGCGGGAAGCAAAAGGAAGGCGCCGGAGTCACGGGAAGGCGCGACCAGGGGAGCAGTCACCCCGAATCTTGCCACCAGGGGACACTGTGCTGGTGCCGGAACGCCTCTGTGCAGTAGGGTTGAGAGAGAGAATTGGAACGAGGTGGAGGTGGAGAGACGAATGGATAATCGACCTCTCTAGAGCGAGGCGTACATGTCGGTTGATTTTCTTAATCCTTTCCTATTAAACAAAAGAGGACATGCACGATGCATGTATCGATCTGTGCTAGAACGGCAGGGAGTATCGTCAGGAGATAGCATCCTTTTTTCTTGCATTTGGGCCGAGCCCAAATAGTGAAAAAAAACATTAGAAATGAAATATAATCTTAGAAATCAAATAATGTTCAATAAAAAAACCTAGATAATCAAAATCATTGAATTTAAATGTTTTGATAATTCTGTAAAAAAATCTTTAAATGAATTACACTGTATGTTTCTCGCTAAGAGATTGTTTCATGCATCACTATTCTTCCATCTAATGGCAGTGCAGAGCTTAAATATGCGGCAATACATGAAGTTGGGATGCCCTTTTCACATCAACACTTCATGATCCAAAAAACAAAGGAAATGCAACCTGTGGCAACACACGCTCATATGCATCTTAAAGAGATAAGGGTAACCTTATCTCAACGTTTATCAGAGTTGGATATGAGCAGCGTGTAATGTCACATGAAGCAAGTTTTGTTATTTTTTCCA
Organism: Aegilops longissima; assembly: GCA_021605205.1. Lineage (NCBI taxonomy): Eukaryota > Viridiplantae > Streptophyta > Magnoliopsida > Poales > Poaceae > Aegilops > Aegilops longissima. The sequence continues at coordinate 659,097,238 of CM038681.1, read as the reverse complement.
TCCGGTACAACGCAAGGGCTTATCATTTGATTTCATGATTCGTGTTCTGCTTACGTAGTGATTTAATTTTCGGCATTCATGTTGAATAGCGACATGTACAAGTTGCACGAGCACTCCTGCTATGGTTATTGGGTTAGGGCCGGATGTTTTTTCCCTCCCGTTACAACGCATAGGCATTTTTGCTAGTGTATGCATATGTATCAGCCAAACTTGTTACTGCAACAGGAATAAGAATCCTGGTAGACAAATATACGATAATCTTCAGCTGAAATATACATACGTATGCCTATATGAATCGAAGGAACTTACCATACGCTAAAAGCAACACTTTTGATCTGGTTAAATTCCGGTGGGTCGCCCTCTTGTGTTGGGAATGAGCTAATAGCACCCAGGGCAAGAAGATACTTGCTTATGGAAATGTATCCCCATCAGTATACTGTAAATAAAAGTGACAAGTGCAGTTCTAAGTTCTAACTGATACGGCACTTCCATGCACTGAAATGTTGTTTCTAAACGTGTGTGTTTCTTTCATCCATTCAGCAGATCATCTTAGGGGCGTTCAAATTGCCAAAACGACCGACTAACCAAAACTGAAACGTATGCCTCCTATCAATGAAAGGAACTTGCTATGCACTAAAAACAACAAATTCAATCTCTTGCTGAATCTCGGTCGGTCTATGTGTCGTGTAAATAAGATAATAGCACCGAGGGCAAGAAGATATTTGCTTATGGAAATGTCTCCCTCCATTTCAAATGGTAAGCTTAAATATTTTTTCCAGTTATCTGTTTTCTGTGAAGCAAATGTGTACATTCAGAACATAAGAAAAATTAATAGCCGATGGATAGCAGGAAATGGAAAACGAGTGCAGCTCTAGCTCTCCAAACGGTACGGCGCTTTCGATGCACCACCGAAGTTGTTGTTCAGATGTTTCAAAAATGCATCATTCTTTCTTCCATTAGCACTAGCAGAGCATCTGAAAATGCATCTTTCTTTCTTCAATTAGCAGAGCATCTCAAAATTGCTCAAAAAACCAGAAGTGAATACAGGTCGGTTATTCAAGACCACAAACGATGGTTCAGCCCAAATGGCTGCCTGGTCGGATCAATCCACTCAATTTATACTGATTCTAGCCGTATGTCGGGTGGGTAGCCGCGGTACATGTTTGACCAGAACTGAATCTACTATGATGTGGAGCTGTGCCAAATCGACTGACGGAGACGCGTTATGAGAGATAAGAGACGGAAAAAAAAGAGAACTGAATCCACTAACGGAGACGTGCAGATCATTTCAGGGGCCCTGTCAACAACAAAAAACGACCGACTAGCGGGAACAAATCGGTCCACGGAGATGATCTCGTAGGATTATGAGAAATAATTAAGAGATGGGCCGAACCAAACCAAGAAACGATGGGGTTTGTAGGGCATCCAGCCGTATAAAGATGGATTTATTCGGTGGAACTAGGGCTCAGCGCAGAGGCAGAGGGGACCGGAGAGGAGAGGCCATGCCTTGCAGATGGGGAAGGAGACGGCTATGCGGTGCCAGATGGGCTGCTGCGGACGTATTCTCCGGCGGTGCCACCGCCTCGCCCGGCATGGAGGATCCGCTCTGTCGGCTTCCGCCCTTTCATCTGCCCCTGGTGCCTTTCTCCGATGCACTTCACTAGTAGTGCTAACCGACGGAGCAAAGTGCAACTCCCCGGTTTGCCTTTTCTTTTTCGCACGTACCTTTCGTCCGAAAATATTTGTCAGAAAAATACATGTATCTAGACATATTTTAGTTCCACATACATCTATTTTTATTCATTTCTCCGACAAGTATTTCCGAACAGAGAAAATATAGCTCGAATTCTTCGTCCGATCACACCACACACCGGTAGATCAACTAGGGGACATGCATCTATAATTTTTTCTTTTGCATCGAACATACATCTATAATTACTGTCTTAGAGCAACTTTTTTTTTCCAATGAATCTACTACATAAGTTCACCGATGTACAAAGCATGTCAAACATAATAAAATTAGATCGAGATTCCGGGACCACCGAACGACCACTATTGCCGTCAGAACGAGTCGTCGAGGCGCCGCTATCACCACTCCCCTACCGGAGCTGGCTTCACTTCGTCGATGACAACCGGAAAGTCTTTATGCATGTGGCGCTAAGGACCAGCGCCCTAGAGTCGTAGTCGTTGTTGTTGAACGCTTGCATAGATCTGAAGCACTTGACACCAAATCTAGCCACATGACGAGAAACTTTAACATCACTATCTCAAAAAAGGCAGTAATCTACACCGGAGCTCCGTCGACTACGTCCAGATGATGAATTCGAGGAAGATCTAAGTCTGAAAGACAAACTTAAAGAAGAAGCGCTGCCATCCGCCCAGTCCTAGCAAAACGCTCCTAATTGGCTACCTTAAAGACGGTATAGTAGACCAGTTTGGACAACATCAAATGAAATCTAGTAGTAATGGTGGCTATTCATTCATAATCTAAAACTGTAGAGTAGGAATGATAAATTGGGTATACAAGAAAGACAACTGGCAGATTTGCACCTAATCACATCCCAAAGGTTTATTCCATTTCGATAAAACAGATAGATACATTACATGCGATGATCTTATTCGCGGGGATTACAACTCGCACAAGCACGACTGGGATTCATCTTACGTCAAAGCCAGGATCAAAATGGTGATTTCCCGTATTTTGTGCAGCAACAGCTATTAACCTCTCTGCAAATCCAGACCCAGCTACGTGTGTGCCCGATTAGTCGCATGCATTCATCCTTGCAATCAGTTGTGGTGCACCGTTGCAAATACACACATTTCTCGTCCACAACTACAGGCGATATACCATCATAGCGTTAGCTACTCAATCAGACAAGTTTTTGGTAGGTTAATTATCTTGGATATGCAGACAACTTACTCTTGAGTGCATGGCAGGGTGGCAAAGTGGAAGCAAACATCATTGTAAGGACCAGGAAAGTGATGGCCACGGTCCTCCTTGTGTCGCTCTGTTTGACATGTGCCATGAGGAGAAGAGATCGACTACTTGTATTTGCCTTGTTGTTGGCGCTCCTTCGCTGCAAAGAGCACCTTTAGTTTGTGGTGTTTATATAGAGGCACAGTCGTATCCACGACTGATGTTGCTTATACAGTTTCTTGCAAATATTATTTGCTAAATGATGTTTGATATATCTTGCATGTGTAATCTCTTTATACTAGATATATATATATTAGTATTGATATCATGATATATTTTTATGTCAAAATCAGTGTCTCACATAACTTTATATATTTTGTATTTAATAAGGGATTAATTCATACTCATTCTGAGATAGTTATGTATCAATCGAGGCACGATCATATCTTGGATAAATGTTCCTCAATTATTGTTCTTACATTTATGTATCTCTCCAAATTATTTGCTGAAGTGAATGTTGACATATCTTGCATCTGTATTCTCTTTATGCTATATATACGGGTATTGATATCCTCGTGTTGTCCTCATTTGCTACCAGGAGTCCTTTATTTTGCCGGCCTTTACATAGAGGCACAGTCATATCTTAATGTTGCTCGTATGGGTTCTTGAATGTATTATCTACTAAATTAATATCAATATATCTTGCAATTAATATTCTCCATATACTATAATACATCTGTATTGATATTGTATATCTTGTTACGTCAAATAAAATTATTGTTGATATACCTCACGTTATTTTCTCCTTATACTATACAATTTAGTGTTGACATCGTGATATCTCCTTGCATCAAAATAAATAACCTGCTTATTTTTATAAGTTGTATTTATTGAGATGCTATCTTTGATAAATATTGCCCAACTATATCGATTCTGCATTTATGACATGCGTGCTCTTGTACATATTTACAATGTTTATTTCCCACATTCTTCTAGTGGTATTAGTTAATGTTGACCCTCTGCATCCGCCTCACCGCTGCACCAGATAAAGATGAGGATGGGCCCTGAGGAAGAAGGGCACGACCCATTTCGCCATTTATTCTCAATGGCCCGACCGTACTCCACTAGTAGAAAATAGGGTATTAGTCCCGGTTTCAGAGGGCCTTTAGTCCCTATTTTGCAACCGGGACTAAACGATCGGAACTAATGCTCACCACTCTTAGTCCCGGTCGTGTTACGAACCGGGGCTAAAGGGTCTCCACGTGGTCGCTATGGGGCTCCCAGGAAGGAGGACCTTTAGTGCCGGTTGGTAACACCGACCAAGACTAAAAGGCAGCCACGCGTCAGCAGCTGCCAGGCACCGGGTTTTTTTAAAGGAGGGGTTTAGGGGTTTTGGAGGGTTTAGGGGTTTCATATTGTGTTAGCTAGCTACTAAATATAGAGAGAAGTGACCCCTCTTTCTCGGTGCTTGGTCGATGCTAGCTACTACATATAGAAAGAACTTGACGCTAACTAGTAAGCAATGAAGGAACCATTAATTACACAACATCGTCATGATCAATATATAGAGAGAAGTGACCTCTCTTTCTCCGTGCTTGTTGGTCGAACAACAAGTTTTCGTATATCTATTCGACGCTGCTACATATAGTACACGTTGATGTATATATACAATATAACATCTATTACAATCCCTAACATCATCTACCAAAACCGCATTGCAATTCCCGATGGTATTCTTCATCTTCAGGTGTGACGTGGTCAACAAAGAATCCCGCCAATTCCTCTTGAATTGCTCGTATGCGATCATTTGGTAGGAGTTCGTCCCGCTTCCGGCAGATCTAATTTAAAGAAGGGATATATATATATATATATATATATATATATATATATATATATATATATATATATAGGTAAATTACGTGAGGCACCTAGGTGCCTGGGCACCTACCTCCCAATATAGCAAGTCATTTTTGTATTGCATGATGGAAAATCCATAACACTGACTTTCCAAATTTTGTTTGCATGCATGCACTATAACCATCAAAGTTCAATGATTGCTTCGTCGGTGGGCTCCGATTCTTCGGCACAGACGCTGATCTCCGGCGAGTCGGGGCGGCCGTGGCCCTCCCCTTCCTGCTCTGTTGGGCCTGTCTTCTTGCTGTTCGGCGGCATGCCGGCATTTGGCGGCGTCCCTTGTGTTGCAGCAGCGGTGGGATGCCAGATCTGGCCGATTTTTGGCTGGATCGGGCTCGATGGCGTCCACGCCATCGACGAGGCTTGTGGTGGCTTCTACTTGGTCATGGCACAATGACTTCATGGGAGGTGTGCAGGTCAGCGGTGCGGTGCTATGCGTGTGGGTGTGGTGTTGGACGGTGCTCCAAGCGAAAGCTTGCCGGGTCTTCCGGCCGACGGCGTCGGCGTCTGCGGACGTCATGTCACCTCCTTGAAGGCGCTGCTATGGGGTCCACCCCCTGGACACCCTTGGTTCTAGCTCTTTGGTTGAAAGCCTAAGGCCCAGTTAGGTCGGACGTCGACATCGACATCGTCACTTCCTTCTTTGGGGCGTCGTCTTGAAGAGCATTGGATCCCATTTGTGTGCTCCATGGGTTGGACGCTCGTGACAATGCGGTCGGCAGGTATCCGGCTATGGTGATGTGGCGCGACTTCTTGTGTGTCAACTATGGCGGCTTCGGGCGGAGTTGGGCAGCTGCTGTCCTTTGATAGTCGGTCTCACCCGCCGTTTTTTAGGGGTTGTCCTACCTCACTTGTCTTCCTGAAGTCGGAGCTGCAGAGAAGGTGCATCCATTGTGACGATGACATGAGACGGGTGGCCGGTTCCGGCACCGGCTCGGCGTAGGCCCAACGCTTTTCCCATGCAATGCTCGTCGACAGAGTTGGAGCTGCCTGGTCGTCGACGCGTGCGGTGGACTATTTGGCATTGGCCGGCGCAAGCCTCGGCGATTGTTGGTGGTGAGGGCTACATCGGTGGTCGTTGATGGTGGAGTCAGGCTCGCCCTCGCGGATGTGGGATAACGATGACACCAGATTGCAACCTCGACGGTGCTTTTCTCTTCGATGGCGTGTGTGCGTTCTTATGTGGGTTGCTAGGTCGCCTTGTGGGCCTTGTTTTTATGGGTGCGTTGTAACGATTTTCCCCTGGTTTTCTGTCAATTAACTGGGCAACTCTCTTCGACATGTTTTAATGAATCTGGCCTTGAGGGACTGCGTTTAAAAAAAGGCTCGTGATTATTTAAGATATCTGAAGCCTTGTGATGATGAGATACCCATGCTAACTAATTTTATAATCAGACTACATATCCTAGCTAACTATCAAACCAGCAGAAGCCGTTGGATGGAAGCACGTATGGTTTGGATTAGCATGATCGCCTGGTGCTCAACTTCCGTTGGCTGTTTCCAAAACTGAAACCGGATTAAACAGATTACGTGGGAAATGGTAATAACTACTCCAAATACTTTTTCAGATATTAAGAAAACTAATTCTGGATGGCAAGGAGAGTAATAACTCTGGAAATCTGGCACTAGTACTGACATATAGTTTGCTGCCTTAAGAGGCAAAATTTGTTTCCATTGTTATTAACTTTGCTACCAATAGAAACGTTGCTTCATCTGGAATTTTCTGACTTTATGGCAATAATTTATGTTTCCATGGACATGTAAATTAACTTCCTTGATTAATGGTGTTTGCTTCTATGGAATAGATTTAGTATATCTTATGATATTGTTTCCAAAGCAAGTACATGCAGAAACATTAGCTTTTCCTCTTTGAAACAGGGGAGGCGCTGAACATGCCGCTTCCGTCAAGTGTGGTCGAGTACACTTGATGGAAGATTGATGAAACAATACATCACTCGATAGTTGATACACAAACAAACAGCGAAAAACACCCAGAACTTCACCATGTGCGACACCCCTCCTATTTGATGCTCAAATAGGGATTCCCCGTTGTGCCACCTCCTCCACTACATTGCTGAACCATCTACATAGCTGAATAAACACACAGACATACACATATGCAACACTTGAAAAGTTGTTCGAAATAGCGTCAGTGGCAAGGAACTTATTGTCTGCCTTGGATGCAAAGCTATGACGCACGGAGGCAATATAGACTAGGTTTAACTTGACTAACTTGCTTTACTCCACAATTTTAGGAAAAGAACTGCCTTTTTTCATTCCAGCTTGCACTTACAGAAACTAAACGGTACTATAGCATTCGGCACCACCGCCTAGACCTAATGACCAAAAATTTGTGCAGCAGGGTTTATGGAAACCCATGAGAAGTAACTGCACGGATTGTATGTGCCAATTGCCATTTACCTAGCAAGCCCATCGATATTGAGGTAAGATCAACTACACACTTTCGTTTACGCAACAACAGCTACAAACCTGCCGCCACTTAAGCATAGCCACAAAAGGAATCAGAAAAAGGCGAAGAAGGAAAGCGAGGCACCAAGCAACAAAATAGTAGCTTGTTTGGCTCTAACTTGCGGCAGGTATCTGATGCAGACTCTAGTGGCATTACAACCGCACCAAAACATGCCATTCTCCTTATATCATCTGATGCAGGTTACCATATATACATACTTCTACTTCCCCAGATGCAATGAAAATTGAGACAAGTTCTGTATAGAGGTAATATCACCGGTGGTGCTTGAGCTTGTCACGGATGTTCATTTTAGTGCCTAAACTTATAAAGTACGCCGAACTAGTTCTAAAACTTGGCGCGGACGTGCAAATACGGTACTAGTGCCGTTCGTAGACCTAAAGTGTGTAGACGTGGCACCGTATTTGGCTGACATGGCATGGGGTCCACTTATATCGACAAAATATGATTTTAGTTGAATACTATGTCTCTATGACTGGTGGGGCCCCTCTGCCAGTACAGAAGAAAACTGAAATGAAAAATGCCGAAAGACAGTATTCGAAGGTGAGAGGCGATTTCCTATACATGGTGGTAGCTACTCATGCATGGTGGCAGCTACACAACCTTTGGCATAAGCTCCTTTTCTATGAGGTATCGGGTTTCTTACCGCATTGCCACAAGTATATATTTGTTGTATATAAATGACTAAATGACTTTTTCTCACTTCTTTTTGTCTTCTATTACCTTTCTGACACGTGCCTTTTTGTTGTGTAGAAATGGCCTTTCTCACCTCTCTCAGTCTTTTTGCTTGCCTTTTTTGGCACAAGTGCTTTTTCTCTTGACTGGCTGGTCTAAAGTCATGATATTTTCATCAATGAGTTATTTCCATGGTCGGAAATAATTAAAGATAAAGAGTGGACCATGTGTAGCTACCACCACTGGTAGCAAATTATATCCGATTCGAAGCTGGGACCTGAAGCGTATGGGCGCGCTATGCTAGCCACTCCACCTAGCCACTCCACATAAGGTTAGGAAAACCGATCTAGTTTTCCGCCGCCACAGACTCGCTCTACACCGCCGTTCTTCGGCGGCTCCCCTCTGTCGACGACCTCGGTCGTAGGTGGTGAGGGTGGTCGCCGGATCCACGCGTGTGGATAGTTTTAGGACAAAGTAGCTTAGTTTTTTAGGCCGTTCATGTCTTGGATTCGGCGCGGCGATGGCGGCGCTGAATAAAATTTCTTCAGATCCTACTCTGATGAGATGATTGGTCCTATCGTTGGGGATGGATTTGCCATCCAGTTTGTTCAAGCAAGGATGGTGTGCCGGCGGCATCCTCATGGTGGACATGTGTCCGGAGGCTCCACCGTTGCGACGATGTCTGCTCCAGCGTCTGCGCGAAGCTTAGTCCGGGAGCGGATGCAAATTGTGGTCTGCACGGACGACATCTGTAAGAAGGAATGTGTGCTGGGTTCGTGTTGACGGATGGCAGGTGTGGTTTCCTCCTTCGGCGTCTTAGTCGCGGCGGGGTGTCAGATCTGGAGTTCGATGGCTTGTCCAGGATGTTGCCCCGGTCTGATTCGTTCAACAGCACTAGCTTCACTTTTGGGGAGCCACCTTGGAGGTCCAAAAGTTGCATATCATCGATGGAGCCGCATCGAGCTCGGGTGAGGAGTTGATCCGCCATTCTATTCTTTGGTGGCTGTTGTGGTGGCGCCGGAGGCTGCTGTGATGTTCTATTATTTTTTCAGTTTTGTCATGTCGGTACTCACGTGACTTGTATTTTAATATTTATCATATGGATGAGACACATATTACTATAAAAAAAACTAAGTTTTAGAACCAGTTCGGCGTATTTTTCAAGTTTAGACACTAAAGTGAACATCCCGTGGCAAGTTCAAGCACCACCGGTATTACTACCTCTTATGTATACTTGCAATATTTTGACTGGATCCATTGATTCTAGCAGGTTGCACGATTCGATTCACCAGGACGAGGAACACATCTAAACTGCAGTGGCCAGTCCTGCAGGTAACTATCAAATGGGGATTTGTATCTTCAAATTGAGGGGACACCAGCTAATTAAGCCATATCTTGTCCGATCCATCATCCGTGTGCTACAGTTTAGCACACTATGACGAGCAAGCCAACCACATCATGTAAACGTGCTTAGACGCAAACAGAAAGGTCCAGAACAATATGGCAGAAACATTTTCTCGTGCTTGTTCCCCCTAAATGAAACAGGGGATGCGTTAAACGTGCCACTTCCATCACAGAAAAGAGTTATTGTTTGCTCCCTGGCCCAGAGGGAAATCTAAGAAGAAGCTGGCAGTGCAGTCAGCTGTGGTTGGGCAGGATCACCGTACATCAGAGTAGAACATGCTTGGGTACAGCCACATCGGCGAACCTTCTTTTTCAGGGGAATGCCAATAGGCAAAGTTGTCTGCACTGCCTCCCCACCCATCCACGTCGGTTTCGTCAGATTGTGTGTCCTGCACGGGTCCTGACACATGATCCGGCTCGTGTGGATCCCAAGGCTCAAGGGCAGCAAAGCTAACTGCACTGGCTCCCCACGCGTCCGGGACGGGTTCGCTAGATGGTGTCTCCTGCACGGGTTCTGACACATGATCCGGCTCGTGTAGATCCCAAGAGTCTGAGACGCCAGGGTGCAAGGTGTTGCTCCACGCTCCCCATCCATCCTGGCTTCCCACGTCAGGATCGATGGGAGGCGCATCCTGCACAGGGTCTGGCTCATGAGACGGACCGTCTAGAGTCCAAGGCCGGGTCCAAGGCAGAGATCCATCGTCGGCATAGTACCAGCTGTTGCTCCTTCCTCCCCATTGTTCCGGACTCATGCACGAAAGTGGTGCGCCCTTTTCTTCCGCCCCGATAAAGAGTGCCCAGTCGTCCAGCTTCTCCAAGGTCATCACTGTCGCGGGCTTAGTCGACAAGTCAAGGCGGTAGAGCTCATAAGCAAGGGGAATGAGAACGATAAGCATGTCACCACAAACCAGCACCTCTGTCATATCACGAGGTTCTGGACTCCAGCCCTGCTTGTCGGTTGTTATCTCCTGCAGGCCAAGCTGCGGGGCCAGCTGCACAGAATAGAACCGCCCATTGCCATTCGAGAGAATGAACTGACCATTGAATTCCACAATCTGGTCCGTTTTCAACATATAAGGAAGCTGGACTTGGGACCAAGAGTTGCTTCCAATAGGCCAATCAAACAGGTAGAACTTGGTGCTCACAAGGAGATGTGATTTGTGTGATGCCAAGGGGGCTGTTAAAATGCCATACAGCCAGAATTTCGGGCCCTTGGCAATGGGTGGGAGACGTGGAGCTGAAACCTCCACACCTGTGAACACATCGACCATGCGACAATACCGATCGCGGTAGTAGATGAGATTACCATAGGAAGAGCCGATGCATGTCATCTTCTCCAGGGTTTCTTGAGGAATATGGCAGTGAAGGGCGACTTTCGGGTTGGCTGGATCAATAACCTTACATGTGTACATATCACGGCAACCATTAGTAGAAGGAAGAAGAGGACCTTGTACACGAACATTGGGTTGGATGAGGAGAGGCGGACATTTTGTGCGGAACGTAGATTTGGATGGGTAGGAAAACGCAGCACGCCAAGAGGGGCATGTTGCAGCAAAGCCAAGAATGTCTCGGACAGAGGCCAACCGAGCAACGATGGAATGGAGCAAGCCATCTGGGAGGTCAGCCCAACCTTGGAGCCCGGAAAAAGCAGGGGGTCTGGCGAGAGAGACGGCGGACAGTTTGCTGGGGTTTTGCATGATGTGCTGCTGACGGCAAGCTCTGCAAGCAGTAAAAGAAACTGTGAGCCGCTTAAGGAGTAGGAGACGTAAGCAGCATGTTAATTAAAACCATGTATAAGCAGGTGATGTTTTGCAGGTTTATGCCTATCTATCTATCTACCTATCAAACAAACTTGTCATGCACCAGTAATAAGGACCCTGGACTGATAAATATATGCTTATGAATCAAGCTGTAAAAAAACTGGAAGCTGCTTAAGAAAATAAGAGACATAAGTAGCATGTTAATTAGAGCCATGGATAAGCAGATGATGTCTTGCAGGTCAGATAGAGTATATGGCTATCTATCTATCAAAAAACTTATTATGCACCAGGAATAAGCACCATGGATAGATAAATAGATGGTATCCTTCAGATGAAATGTATGTTTATGAAGCAAGTAGTAAAATCCTATAAGCTGCTTAACAAAATGAGAGACGTAAGTAGCCTGTTAATAGCACCCAGGGAAAGAAGATGCTTGCTTATGGATTGTATCCCAATTAGTATACAGTAAATAAAAGTGACAAGTGTCATTCTAGCTCTCTGATCGATACCGGATTTCGATATACTGAAGCGTTGTACAGATCTTTTTACAAGAAACAACTTCTCTTCCATTTGGCAGAAAATCTCAAGGGCGCTCAAATTGCTGAAAACAACCGACTAACCAAAACTGAAATGTACGTATGCGTATCAATGAAAGGAACTTGCTATGCACTAAAAACAACAATTTCGATGGGACGTCATCTTTGTGTTGGGCTTAAGCTAGTAGCGCCCAGGCCAAGAATATACTTGCATATGGGATGTATCTCAATTGTATACAGTAAATTAAAGTGACAAGTGTCATTCTAGCTCTCTAACTGGTACTGCACTTCGATACACTGAAGAGTTATGCAGATCTTTTTACAGTAAACATTTTTTCTTCCATTCGGCAGGTCATCTAATTAAGGGGGGCTCAAATTGCTCAAAAGGGCCGACTAACCAAAACTGAAACATATGCCTATCAATGAATGGAACTTGTTACACACTAAACATAACAAAACCGATATTTGGTTGACTTTTGGCTGGTCAATGTGTAGTGTTCGGAAGAAGATATTTGCTTATGGAAATGTCTCCCTCCAGTTCAAATGCTAAGCTCAAAGATTTTTTTTCCCTGTCTTTTTTTTTGTGAAGCACATGTGTACATTCAGAACATAAGAAAGATGAAAAGCCGGCGGATGCTAGGTCGGCTTGAAGAAAATGAAAACTGAACTCTAGTCTCTAACCAATACGCGCCCTTGATGAACTGAAATGTTGTTCACATGTTTCAGAATGCATATTTCTAGCTCCATTTGCAGATCATTTCTTTCAGGGCACTCAAACCGACCGACTAACCAAGACCGGATCCAAGTCAATTATATATCAAGAATTGCAAGACTCTAGTCTCTAACCAATATGCGCCGTCGATGAACTGAAATGTTGTTCACATGTTTCAGAATGCATATTTCTATCTTCCATTTGCAGATCATTTCTTTCAGGGCACTCAAACCGGCCGACTAACCAAGACCGGATCCAAGTCAATCATATATCCAGAATTGCAACGGGGCCAGAATCCACTACAAATGTGGAGATCATTTCAGTGGCCCTCAAAAAAAGAAAGAGAAGGGCCGACTAACAGGAGCAGAACTAGGGTTGATTCGGTTGAACTAGGGTTGTGCTGGCGCAGAGGCAGATGGGCGGAGGAGAGGAGAGGAGAGGCCTTGCCTTGCGGATGGGGAAGGAGACGGCGATGCGCGGTGCCGGATGGGCTGCTGCGGACGTCCGTCTTCTCCGGCGGTGCCCGCTGGCGCCGGGGGAGGATCCGCTCTCTCGTGTTCCGTCCGCGGTTTCCTCTGCCCCGCCTGCCTTTCCCCAATCAACTCCACTAGTGGTAACTTGAAAGCTAACCCGAGTTCCGACGGCTCGAATTCTTCGTCCGACCACACCACATACCGGTAGATCAACCAGGGGACATATAAATCTATCTAGTATTTTTATTTTCCTTTTCATCGAACAGACATCTACCGTCCTAGAGCAATTTTTTTAAACACACTACGGATGCAAAGCCCTCATATATATAGGCGAATACACTCATCTCTATAAATGCACACACGCACACCGAATCCCTATGAGCACCTCCGAGAGACTGAGTTGACATATCATCTTAAGATTTTACGAAGTAGCCGTAGACGCATCGTAATCGAGGGAACTGTCTCATCTCTCCGAACGCACGTTGCCGAAAATTCTGAAATAAAATCGGGATAAATGCAAGCACCAGGACTTGAATCCTGATGGGCTCTGGATATCACTGTCTACCTAACCATCCAACCATAGGTTGGTTCGCTTAGAGCAATTTATTTTTCAAAGGGATCTATTATAAAAAAAAGTTCACCGAAAGTACAAAGCATCTCAAATATAATAAAATTATATCAAAATTCTGGGACCATAGAACGACCACTACTACTGCCGCGAAAACGAGCCAACGACTCGCCGCTATCACCATTCACTTATCGGAGCTGGCTTGACCTTGTGGATGACAACCAAGTCTTCGGGTGTGAGCCCCTAAGGACCAGTGCCCTGGAGTTACAGTCATCGTTGTTGAACCCTTGCATAAATCCGAAGCACCTAACATCACATCTTGCCACATGACTAGAAATCCTAACCTCACCTTCCCTAAAAAAGGAAGGAATCTACATTGAAGCTCCGTCGATTATGACCAAATGACAAATTCAAGGAAGATCGAAGCCTGGAAGACAAACTCGAAAAAAAAGCGCCGCCATCCGCCCAATCCTAGCAAAATGCTTCTAATGGGCTACCATAAACACGGTATAGTTGACCAGTTTGGTCAAGAGCAAATGAAATCTAGCAGTAATGGTGGCTATTCGTTCATACTCTAAAAACTGTAAAGTAAGGGATAAATTAGGCATGCAAGGACAACTCGCAGGTTTGCAGCTAATCACATCCCGAAGGTTTATTCCATTTTGATGAAACACATCGATACATCACATGGGATGATCTTATTCGCGGGGATTACAACTCGCACAAGCACGACTGGGATTCATCTTACATCATGGAGCCACGATCAAAATGGTGCTTTCCCGTATTTTGTGCAGCAACACGTATTAACCTCTCTGCAAGTCCAGTCCCAGCGACGTTGGTGCCCGATTAGTCGCATGCATTCATCTTTGCAATGAGTTGTGGTGCATCCTTGCAAAGACACACATTTCTCGTCCACAACTGCAGGCGATATACCATCTACTCAATCAGACAACGCAAAGTTCCTTCTTAGCTCGAGCTCCACGGTACCTATTATCTAGACCATTGGTTTGCTTTGGGATTTGTGTGGTGAAGACACATCACGAGCGGTGCAGCTGTTCGCAGCAGTGTAATTAGCAGGTCGCTCCACAGTGTCACTTCTGTACAGTCTTTTCAGCTGCGCTGCTTGTGACAGATACAGTAGATTAGAAAATAAGTAGGGCTCCATGCTAGGTGCTAGGCCGAATAGAATCTTGCTCCTTTTTAGTAGCACGCGGGGCTAGCAAGAAAATATGAGTTTCAAAATGGCGCACAGCCATGCATGCTGCAGCGAGAGATTAGACACATTATGCAGTGCATTTCATTGGACAGCACTGTCACAGTTGAGCGGTGGATTTGTTCTACGCATGGGTTTGGTCATCAGTGAAAGATGCAAAAGCCCGCAACGTCTCCACAGCGTTGCACAGAAAAGTATTAAATGCGGCGCGGGTTAATATATGCAATGGGAAAGTAATTACAGATGTGTCGTGAGATTGCCAGTTTTTTTTACTGCTGCCATGTGCGTTAATTGTGATAAATGATTCAAACGATAAGATAAACAGCCGTGATATAAACTTAAAAAAAAACAGCTGTGATATACATGCATGGATGCTACAGTTAAACACCTTGCCAAATAGAAGCAACGAGGCTACACGCGTCACTTCTGTGCAGAGGTCTCTAGCCGTGTCTTGTCTGACGAGTCAGGGAAACATGGCCCTTCATGTCGTGTTCCATCAAATTTTGCAGGGTCCCGCCAGTGTATTACGCGTTGATTGTCCTGGCGGAGCTTCACTTTTTCAAACATGTGAACGCATCTCGATGCAACAGGATCCCTTGTGTACGGCCCTGATAGTAGGTACCAGGTAGCTTGGGCTACATAAAACCGCATTCATCAGACAAGTTCTTGGTAGGTTAATTATCTTAGATATCCACACACACACACAAAAAAACTTACTCTGGACTGCATGGCAGGGTGGCAAAGTGGAAGCAAAAATCATTGTAAGGACCAGGAAAGTGATGGCCACGGTCCTCCTTGTGTCGCTCTGTTTGACATGTGCCATGAGGAGAAGAGATCGACTACTTGTGTTTGCCTTGTTGCTGGTGTGCTCTGTCGCTGCAAAGAGCTCCTTTAGTTTGGTGGTGTTTATATAGAGGCATAGTCGTATCCTCAACATATGTTGCTTATACGGTTTCTTGCAAATATTATTTGCTAAATAATGTTTGATGTATCTTGCATTTGTAATCTCTTTATACTATATATATTAGTATTGATATCATGATATATTATTACGCCAAAATCAATGTCTCACGTAACTTTATATATTTTGTATCTAATAAGGGGTTATTTCTTAGTCATTCTGAGATAGTTATCTATCAATCGAGGTACAATCATATCTTGGATAAATGTTCCTCAATTATATTTGTTCTTACATTTATGTATATCTCCAAAATTATTTGCTGAAGTTAATGTTGACATATCTTGCATCTGTATTCTCTTTATGCTATATATACTGGCATTGATATCCTCGTGTTGTCTTTGTGTGCTCATTTGCTGCCAGGAGTCCTTTATTTTGCCAGCCTTTACATAGAGGCACAGTCGTCATATCTTAATGTTGCTTGTATGGGTTCTAGAACGTATTATCTACTATATTAATATCGATATATCTTGCAATTTATGGTCTCCATATATGATAATACATCTGTATTGACATTGTGATATCTTGTTACGTCAAATAAAATTAATGTTGATATAGCTCACGTTATTTTCTCCTTATACAATACAAATTGGTGTTGACATCATGATATCTCCTTGCATCAAAATAAATTCCCCGCTTATTTTTTTATGTTGTATTTATCGAGATGCTATCTTTGATAAATATTGCCCAACTATATCAATTCAGCATTTATGACATGCATGCGCTTGTACCTATTTACTATGTTCATTTTCCACTTTCTTCTAGTGGTATTATTTAATGTTGATCCTCTGCATCTGCTTCACCCCTGCAGCAGATAAAGATGAGGAGGGGCCGCGAGAAAGAAGGACACAAACCATTTCACAATTTAGTTCCCAATGGCCCAATCAAACTCGGCAGTTTTGCTGTTTTTTATAACGCGACCAAGCCTACACAATACCTATTTGACGTGTTTTGTGTCAAGTTGGGGAGCAACTAATTAACGAGCACTCCTTCGGGAGCCTCGCAACGATCAGCGCCACTTGGCGCGCTCTCAGCCATTTGCCACGTGTCGCGCTCTGGGCGCTCCCTCCAGACTTTGTTTTTTTATTTTTCTGCACGCGCTTTCGGCTTTTTAAACGGTTTTTTTCCGGGGTTTTTTGACGTTTTGGTTTTCTACCGGTCTTCCCTAACTTTTCGACCAATTTCTTTTTTCAAAAAAACAATTTTTTTGTGAAAAAAACACATTTTGTTTTCGCGAGAGGCACGGTTGTGCTTTCGCGAGAGGCATGGCCGTGCCCCTTGAAAACGAAAAAAAACATATTTTCTGTTTTTTTTCTTTCGTGAGAGGCACGGTTTTGCTTCCGCAGAGGCACAGTTGTGCTTTCTCGAGACGCACGGGCGTGCCTCTTTCGGAAAGGAAAAACGCGTTTTCTGTTTTTTTTTTCGCGAGAGGCACGGTTTTGCTTCCGCAAGAAACGCGGTTGTGCTTCGCGAGAAACGCAGGCGTGCCTCTTCGGAAAAGGAAAAAATGTGTTTTCTGTTTTTTTTCGCGAGAGGCACGGACGTGCCTCTTTCGGAAAGGGAAAAAATGTGTTTTCTATTTTTTTTCGCGAGAGGCACGGTTGTGCTTTCGCGAGAGGCACGGTTGTGCTTTCGCGAGAGGCACGGGCGTGCCTCTTTCGGAAAGGAAAAAAACGTGTTTTTTGTTTTTTTATTTCACGAGAGGCACGGTTTTGTTTCCGTGAGAGGCACAGTTGTGATTTCGTCAGAGGCACGGGCGTGCCTTTTTCGGAAAGGGAAAAAAACCCGTGTTTCCGGTTCGGTTTTTTTGTTGGTTTTTTCGTCCGGTTTTTTTATGGAAAAAAAGTTTGTCAAAACCTATCAACATGGGATCTAGTTTTGAAGATCTTGACGCGAGGAATCCAACGGCGAAAGCTATTCGAGATTTGGACGCACGGTTTAAGAGATAAAACGTTTTGAATAAACGGATTTATGACAAAAGGGAAAACTCCCAGGTTACGACAAGTGGCGCACATGCAGCGCGCCACTCGTCGTAACATGGAGAAGTTGGAGTGATCTCTGCAAGGCGTACTCCTTAACTAGTAATTTCGGTCAAGTTGTCGTTGCTTGGCTTAGAGGGAATCGCGCTGAGCGGCCCCAACATGGGCCAGCCCATTTGGAAGCACCTGATTCATGGTTACCGGTAATTGCAATCTTCCGGCAGGTTCCAGTTTGGCTCAGGCCGAGCTTTTTATTTTTTGGTTGTTTTTTCCTTCAGTTTTCTAGATTTCCTATTTTTCTTTCTTTTCTTCATTTTTTTGTTTTTTCTCTAATTTGCAAGTTTTAAAAAATGTTCGTGAATTTTAAAACCAATTGGAAATTCCAAGTTGTTTGTGTTTTTTAAAACATATTGAAAATTCTTATTATTAATAACATTTTTTAAAAATGTTCTGAATCTCAAAATCTGTTCACATTTGAAAAGTAATCTGATTCTCTAGAGTTGACCTCTTTTTTAGGAAAAATGTTCAATATTTTTAAAAATATTGATAACTGAAAAACATTAGTCCTATTTATCAAAAATTTGCTTCATTTTTTTAAATGTTCACTATAGTACCTTGGTCCACCCCGCTACATTGGTCAATCCATCGCTATAGTGTTATTCCAGCCGAGACATCCTAGTTGACGCTCGTGTGAACCGTGAACTGCTGACATAGGCTCAAAAGAACGAACATGGAGGAGGGAGGCACACCCTGCCGAGACTTTGTAGTTGATGCCCCATGTGTGTCAACTAGGGGTGGCTTCGCTGAAGCCATGACAAATGGTGTATCCTTGGTCGAATGGTGTATCCTGCATAGGGTACGACTTGTCGTCCCAGCGTGGAGCCCAAGGGTCCGAGTCGAGGCCCAGGATGGTGCAAGAAGCAGGCGGCGAATTCCAATGATCTACGTTCAGGGAGGCAAAATGCAAGGGTTTTCTCCAACATTCCTATGGTTCCAAGCTCATGCAAGAACGCGGTTGCATCGGCGTGCTTCCTACCTTCGGATCGACGGGCAGCGTGGCGGACAGGGGACTTGGCTCATCACACAAACCGTGGAAAGTACAAGGCTCAGAGTCACCATCGGCATGGTACGACAAGTTGCTCCTCCCTCCCCATTGTTTCGGGCTCATACACAAAAGTGGTGTGCCCTTTTCTTCCGCCCCAAAAAAGAGGCCCAATTATCCAGATTCTGCATGGTCACCATGGTCGCGGGCTTGTGGACATGTCAAGGTGGTAGAGCTCATAAGCAAAAGGAATGAGAACGATAAACATGTCATGACAAACCACCACCCATGTCATATCACGATCTTCTTGACTGCAGTCCTTCTTGTTTTAGTTGTTATCTTCTGTAGACCAGGCTGAGGAGCCAGTTGCACAGAGTGGAACCACACATTGCCATCTGAGTGAATGAACTTACAATCGAATCCCACAATCCGGCCCATTGACAACATATAAGGAAGTTGGACTTGGGACCAAGAGTCGCTTCCAACTAATAACTCTAGATCACAATTTGGATAATTCGACTTTGGAGGACGCAACTGACCAGAGGAAAAAACAATGATTTAACATTCTTACATTAGCACAGCAACAAGTCCTTAAACAGAAGCATAGCAGAAGATCTGAAAAGGCTTTGATTCATCTATAGAAATCTGAAGATGAGGGTGTTGTCAAGGTAAACAGTCATGAACTTATCAACCTTTGTCAAGACCATCTCTGAGCTAGTTGGTCAATAAAGAGTTCACTTTGCCAAAAGACAAGAAGGAGCGGGATGTGGAGTGGATATTTAGAGTGCTCCAAGCCCGATTTACAATTGTTCGTGCACCTGCTAACAATGGGGTCTAGAGACCTTGTGAGAGGTGATGACATGTTGTGTGATCATGCACAACATGATCGTGGACGATGAGGGTGATGATCCGGTGGAGGTCTGGAAATTGAGAACATGGGTGATCCTATCCAAGTTCGAAATTAGAGTCAGGCCATGTTTACAGAGTTTGTCCAAATGCATCAGCACATTCGGCATCGAGCAACTCATGTGAAGCTTAAAGAAGATCTGATTCGCCACGTGTGGGCATTTAAAGGGGGACAACTAGAACATATGTATGAGTTGAATTCAAGTTTGAACTATTTTATCTCAAAACTTAGTTGGATTGTAATATTTACATTTGAACTACGGTCACATTTTAATATTTTCACTCTTGGGAGATTTGATATGCTATTATTTTCAGTGTTGAGGACTTAAGAAAAACAATTACAAGGACGGACGTTTAAGAGACAAGATTGGATAAATAGTGTATCTATTTTGAAAGTCGGCATTGGGATACCCTAAAAGCTCATTCTTGCGAGTAAAAAAAGTCCCACATGGAATGGACTGAAAACTGGTACTACCATGTGAGAGGCGAGACAGCCATGTCGCTGGAAGCACGGGTATTGGTCAAGTTGTCTATGATTCCTCTATTAATCATTTTCTGCATCAAATGAGACCTATCATTTGTACCACCATCGATATACTACATACGAAATAACGAGCCAAGTCAGAAACAAGCTCCATGGGTTTTTCAATTCAAGTAAGTAGTGTTAAAACTAAATAATGTACAATGTGCAATCAAGCGAAATAATTTGAGTTACTACATACTCCCTCCGTCCAAAAAAACTTGTCATCAAAATGGACAAAAAGGGGTGCATCTAGAATTAAAATACATCTAGATACATCCCCTTTTATTCATTTTGAGGACAAGTATTTCCGGACGGAGGGAGTACAAAATAATGAGCTGTTATTTTAATACGCTGAGCACAAATGAAGAAGAACTCAACAAGTTTGCCATGTTAGTTTCAAGAAAAATTAATGCTTACTCAAAGTGGAAGTGAAAACACTGAAAATGGAAATAGAACCTTATGCTAACAAAATAATGCATGGATTCCAGTAGTGAACTATTAAAATAGTAAAGATACGACAAACTAGCCATGTTAAAAACGATGTGAAATAGCAGTTTGTTAAATGAGTAGATTTATTTTCAATCAAGATTGCTTTTCACACAAGCACTTGACAGGAAGGGGAAGGAAGGAGAGGAGGGCATACATCGGCTGGGACCTTGTCTACGACCTGCAGCTCGTCAGGAATGGGTTGAAGCTGCTGCTGCAGCATGCTGCAAGCTCCCGATCCTCTATGGGAGGCCGAGGTGCCCCATCAAAGGCCGGCAAGAGGATGCAGGTGGAGCCGATGACAAACCCTCGTGGGTACATACAAGAAACTGAGTTAGATCAGTTTTAAGCCACCGGAACAATAGCTATTAATCAGTCGCCTCCTCCAAATGAACACAGGAAATCGCAGCAAAGGTCACCCTAGAAGAACAGGGCATGAAAAACAAATGTAAGGCAGTAGTATAACTAATTTACCAATATATCTCTTCCTCCACGCCCACCCCTAGATCGCTGGACCGAGCTCCAATACACAACATGCCTGAAGCACACACACGAACCATGTCGACGAATATCCTCCTACTCTGCTACCTGGCCCACCAATCGCCACCGGCATCACAAGCTAAAGATAATGAAGGAGCATTGACATCGTTATCTTCCCATAGTATAGCCAAGCTAGGTTGTATTCGTAGATGATTTGTAGGATTTGTACAAACTATCAGTAACTATCTTATAATGATAGTGCAATTCCAAACTGGCTAGTGATCTACAAATCCAATAATGATCAAATCCTAGCTAGCTGACTTTGCTGCATATGACTGGATCTGTTGCTCTAAATGTTGTAGTAGCAATAATTAGTACATAATATGAACAGTTGTGGAGCCCATCCGGTAGCAAGCCCCGGATTGTCCCGGGCTGCCTTCGAGCACTGTAGGACTATGGCTACCGTAATCACTATAACCGCAGAAAAATTTGGGCCTCACACCCCAGGCCCAAGCCCTGGGGGGTCTGGTCCTATCTGCGCCCCTGAATACAAGAGAGGAAGAGGACCATAGCTCATTCGAACCTACGCTCAGCACTATCCAATTTAATGCAACTTTGATGTGGATCCGTCCCTGTCAGCATTCAAAATTCCTTGATGTTGTATTGTTTGCTCATGGTCGACTGGCACACTTACCCATGGGTTTGCATAAGTTTGCATAGATCGCCTTCATTTGAACTATTTTATAAAAAAAAAATCAGTTCACCTAACATTTAGATTACAGGGGTGTGGATTTCTTCATGATCTATTGACAAAAAGACTGAGATTTATTTTGGTACCAGTATCCAAAGAGAATTTAGCGCACAATGCAACTTCCGTATACAATCGATGTCTTGGGCACACTGTTCAATTACATGACATCCCTTCATGCATGTCTTGTGGAGAGTGTTGGCACACATTACGGTGCAATGAACGAGAGTGAGTGCATGAGACAACAATCTAGTTGCCCGATGCATCATGGCTATATTATTACCTATCGTGTGAACATCAAGTAAGTTTAGTTAGCATTTCTAACCTTCAATAAACTGTTCGCACAATGAAAGCTTTACCTGCAATGCATCGATCCCTATAAATGATGTCTGGAGAAGAGTGATCCTGAGTGTGGGTTTGGGTAGACCATTGTTCCACACAACATTTTTGCTTGGTGGTGGTAACCACAATGATTATACCTAACCACCATTGAGTGTATGTAAGCCAGTTCAATCAATGGAGTAACTGAGCCAAGCTTGATGGGGTTCTACAAAGCTTCTGCTTCGCGCCCATTTTTTTACTAACTGTTTTCGTCACACTAAATTTCTCAAGAGATCATATCAAATTGCACCTTATGCTATGGTGCCAACTCTATGTTCCATGGAGTTATTGGCATTTTATTTTTATCTCGCATCCGAGAGGAAGCACAACACTTCTAGGGCAACCTTAGCCACAATGTTGAGGGTTCGGATTTTTGGCGGAAATTTAGAATTGATTCCTATAGGAAAATAGATCCATACAATGAAATCTAGGAACAACATTATTCATACTTTAAAATCATTGGGTTGGATTGAAAATTTGGTCATGTAAGAAAGATGGTCTGCAGCAGATACCACTAATCACATTCTAAAGGAACATTTTATTCTGTCTACATCAAAAAGAATGGCTCATTCCATTCAAGGAGTTTATTCACCAAGATTACATCACACAAGCACGATCAAGATTGATTCGACGTCATGGAGCCATAACCAAAATGGTTGTGTCCGATCAAACTATAGAGGCCAACAACAACATTGTCCAAGGTGGTTGCAATAGAAGGAATGAAGACCCTTGTCTATTAAGTTACATTCTTCCATGCAACTTGGCTCAGAGCATCCTAGTATCGGGCCTATGCAATATGGCTCTCCACCTGCATATGCAATAAAATTGTATTCATCATTAGCAATTCAACAAGACAAGATTATTCTAGATTAGCCCTTTCAAATAGTGCTTACCTCGTGCATGGCAGGATGACAGGGTACAAGCAAACACCATGATGAGGACAAGGAAAGCAATGGACCTGACCCTCCTTCTGTTTCCTCGGTTTATGGGTGCCATGAGGAGAAGAGGCATGTGACTTGTGTAGGTTCGTCTTCCTTGTGTTCTTATGTTGTGCTGCTTTGCTGCCAAAGCTCCTTTTATTTATTGGCTTTATATAGAGGCACATCCATATATTGTAAAAATATTTCACATATGGTTTATTATATTTGTTATTTAGTAAATTAATGTTGATATATGTTGCATATGTATTATATTTACACTATATGAATTGTATTTTATATCATGATATCTTGTTACGTCAAAAGAAATGGCATACGAATCTTCATATTGTGTATTTATTGAGGAACTATTAATTTCTGAGTCAGTCTATAATGGTTATTTCTTTAATCAAAGGACAATCATATCTTTGATAGATGTTGCTCGTATCATTTTTGCATTTATTATCTACTAACTAATGTTGATATATTTTGCATTTGTATGCTCTTTACACACACACACACACACACACACACACACACACACACACACACACACACATATATATATATATATATATATATATATATATATATATATATATATATATATATATATATATATATATATATATATATATATATATAAAATACTGGTATTGATATCATGATATCTTGTTATGTTAAAATGAATGTCAAGCATTATACTGGTATTTTATTAAGGGATAATTTCTCGGTCAGTCTGAAATAGTTATTTCTCAATCGATGCAGAATAATGCGTAGATGTTTCTCATATGGCTTCCTGCTTTAATTATCCACTTAATTGATGTTGATATATCTTGCATTTGTGTTCCATTTACACCATATATTCTTGTATTATTACCCTGATATTGCTTTACGTCAAAATCAATACCGCACAAATCTGTATATTTTCTTGAGGATTATTTCTCACTCAATGTGGACTATTTATTAGCTCTTGCATTTATGTATCTTATAAATTAATGTTGGCATAGTATCTTGATTAATACTGTTATTATTTCCGTCCCTCCCTTCCGGTGACTCACATATTGGTGTCCTAACCCTATATTCACTTTAACAATGACTCTCAAATTGATGGATTTGTGCCCATAAGAAAAACAAAACCATTCGCTACCCATTCATGATCAAACTTTGTTTCATTCTTCACCAAATCCAATTAGGTATATATATTGCTTCAAATCATGACTAAAGATCATAATTAAAAAGTAATACATAATATTGATGCTAATTAACAAATTTCTTCAAAGGTGGGAGTACTGTCCAGACCGCTTCTACCGTGGAAAATACATGAAAAATCTTTGAGAGTTTCTAAGTAGAGGGGTCTTATAGGTGAAATATGGAGGCAAGTGGTGCTTGTGAGTGCCACACCCCCTAGGACACATGCCCCGTTGTGATCACAAGCCCTCTTTTGGTCCAAAACCAACTCCATTTTTATTTTCTAAATAAGTTTAATACCTACATAAATAAATAGCACCCTATGCAACTCTGCCAAAAAATGTTAGTTAGTACAAAAATATTATTTCAGTTAAGAAAACTTAGAGGAGAAACCTTGAGTAAAGTGGTCAAAAAAGGACACACTTTCATTAATCCTTTTCAATTTTGTTTACATGATGTCCTAGTTACGAACACTACTACAGGGCCGGTAAACACTGACCGACTAAAAACCATCCTCACTAACCAGTCGACGACACCTCAATAGTTTCTTTTAGTGATGGACCCTTATCACTGACCAGTCACCCGAACCGTCATTGATTATATTTGGCAGGTTAGTGATGATTGTCGAAGGTGTGTCCATGGGCAAGTCACTACTGCCTGGCCTCCCCTTTATGGACGGTCAGTGATGACTTGTGGTGGCTTTGGAAAATGGGTACACTGCTAGCATTACCAGCGTTGTGCATTTCACCACACTTATACACGAACACATGTAAACATTGCATTTCATATGTCATCACATACAAAACTACATTTCATACATCAACTCCACATGCACAATTAACATACAAACATTCATACACAGTATATATAAAGTTTGATGTTCACATAAAACATACACATGTTATTGAAGTCTAAGACGCAACTTTTATTCTTGTAGACGTTGTTGGGCCTCCAAGTACAGTGTTTTGTAAGACAATAGAGAATTTCTCTCAAGTGGATTGCCTAAGGTTTATCAATCCGTGGGAGGTGTAGGATGAAGATGGTATCTCTCGAACAACCCTGTAATCAAATACAAGAGATCTCTTGTGTCCCCAACACAGCCAATATAATGGTAAATTGTATAGGTGCACTAGCTCGGCGAAGAGATGGTACAAGTGTAGTATGGATAGTAGATATAGGTTTTTATAATCTGAAATAATAAAAACAGAAATGTAGCAAGTAACAAAAGTGAGCACAAACGGTATTGCAATGCTTGAAAACAAGGCCTAGGGTTCATACTTTTACTAGTGCAATCTCTCAACAATGCTAAGATAATTGAATCATATAAAAATCCCTCAACGTGCGACAAAGAATCACTCCAAAGTTCTTATCTAGCAGAGAACATAGGAATAAATTGTTGTAGGGTACGAAACGACCTCAAAGTTATCCTTTCTGATCAATCTATTGAGCCATCCCAATAAATGCCACAAACAGCCGTGGAGTTTGTACTAAAATAACACCATATGATATGCATCAACCAACTCTAATGTCACCTAGACACTCCAATGTCACCACAAGTATCCGTGAGTTGATTATTCGATAAGCATCAAACAACTTCAGATTCATATATTCAATCCACACAAAAACTTCAAAGAGTACCCCGAAGTTTCTTTGGAGAAAGAAGGATGGAAATGTATATCAACCCATATGCCTAGATTACCCCAAGGTCACGGGAATCCGCAAGTTGATTACCAAAACATACATCAAGTGACTCAATAGAATACCCATTGTCACAATGTGTATCCACATGCAAGACATACATCAAGTGTTCTCAAATCCAAAGTATTCAATCCGAAAATAACGAAACCTCAAAGGGAAAGACTCAATTCATCACAAGAAGATAGAGAGGCAAGAAACACCATATGATCCAACTATATTAAGAAAGCTCGTGGTACATCAAAATCGTGCCAAATCAAGAACACAAGAGAAAGAGAGATCAAACACATAGCTACTGCTACATACCCTCGGCCTCGAGGATGAACTACTCACACATCACTATGAGAATGGAGGAGAAGTTGGTGGTGATGGTCATGGAGGAGATGTCCCCGACGGTGTTCCGACGTGATATCTTCTACACAACCTTCTTCTTGTAGACGTTGTTGGGCCTCCTAGTGCAGAGGTTTGTAGAACAGCAGAAAATTTCCCTCAAGTGGATGACCTAAGGTTTATCAATCTGTGGGAGGCATAGGTTGAAGATGGTCTCTCTCAAGCAACCCTGCAACCAAATAACAAAGAGTCTCTTGTGTCCCCAACACACCCAATACAATGGTAAATTGTATAGGTGCACTAGTTAATGAAGAGATGGTGATACAAGTGCAATATGGATGGTAGATATAGGTTTTTGTAATCTGAAATTATAAAAACAGCAAGGTAACTAATGATAAAAGTGAGCAAAAACGGTATTGCAATGCTAGGAAACAAGGCCTAGGGTTCATACTTTCACTAGTCCAAGTTCTCTCAACAATAATAACATAATTGGATCATATAACTATCCCTCAACATGCAACAAAGAGTCACTCCAAAGTCACTTATAACGGAGAACAAACGAAGAGATTATTGTAGGGTACGAAACCACCTCAAAGTTATTCTTTCTAATCGATCTATTCAAGAGTTCGTACTAGAATAACACCTTAAGTCACAAATCAACCAAAACCCTAATGTCACCTAGATACTCCAATGTCACCTCAAGTATCCGTGGGTATGATTTTGCGATATGCATCACACAATCTCAGATTCATCTATTCAACCAACACAAAGAACTTCAAAGAGTGCCCCAAAGTTTCTACCGAAGAGTCAAGACGAAAACGTGTGCCAACCCCTATGCATAAGTTCACAAGGTCACTGAACCCGCAAGTTGATCACCAAAACGTACATAAAGTAGATCATGTGAATATCCCATTGTCACCACAGATAAGCACATGCAAGACATACATCAAGTGTTCTCAAATCCTTAAAGACGCAATCCGATAAGATAACTTCAAAGGGAAAACTCAATCCGTTACAAGAGAGTAGAGGGGGAGAAACATCATAAGATCCAACTATAATAGCAAAGCTCGCGATACATCAAGATCGTGCCAAATCAAGAACACGAGAGAGAGATCAAACACATAGCTACTGGTACATACCCTCAGCCCCAAGGGTGAACTACTCCCTCCTCGTCATGGAGAGCGCCGAGATGATGAAGATGGGCACTGGTGAGGGATCCCCACCTCCGGCAGGGTGCCGGAACATGGTCCCGATTGGTTTTTGGTGGCTACAGAGGCTTGCGGCGGCAGAGCTCCCGATTTATTGTGCTCCCCGATGTTTCCAGGGTATATGGATATATATAGGCGAAGGAAGTCGGTTAGGGGAGCCACGAGGGTGGGGGGCGCGCCCAGGGGGGTTGGGCGCGCCCTGGACCCTCATGGCCACCTCGTTGCTTCCCTGTCGTCTACTCCAAGTCTCCTAGATTGCGTTTGTTCCAAAAACGGTTCCCCCGAAGGTTTCATTCCATTTGGACTCCGTTTGATATTCCTTTTCTGTGATACACTGAAATAGGCAAAAAAACAGCAACTTGGACCGGGCCTCCGATTAGTAGGTTAGTCCCAAAAATAATATAAAAATATATAATAAAGCCCATTAAACATCCAAAACAGATAATATAATAGCATGAATACTTCATAAATTATAGATATGTTGGAGACGTATCAGCATTCCCAAGCTTAATTCATGCTCGTCCTCGAGTAGGTAAATGATAAAAGAAAGAATTTATGAAGTGTGAATGCTAGCAGGTGCACAAGTTTGATCAATGATAATTCAGTCACCTTTTCTAGCATCATTATATGTCATAACAGTAGCTCATCTCATAAAACTTTTCATGATCAAGTAACAAGCTATTCACATGTTAAAGTATATATCATAAACTTTCTTGAAACTAACAAACTATATTCTCAGTCATCAAACAATTGCAATTCATCTTATTTTCAGGAAGCGTCTATGTCAGAGAGCTTTGATTTAGCAAACTCCACATACTCAACTATCATTTAATCTTTCACAATTGCTAACACTCACGTGATATTTATGGGTTCAAAGATTTAATCGAACACAGAGAAAGATAGGGCCTTATAGTTTCGCCTCCGAACCTTTTGCCTCAAGGGTAATGTCAACAATAATAATTTATGAATGCCTACATCCAAGTGGATATATATATCCAGATCGCTCTAATACAAAGTGCTTCCCAAAGGAAAAAGTGTAAAAAGGAAAGGTGGTGATCACCATGACTCTTGTATAAGGGTAGAAGTTAATAGTAAAAGATGGGCCCTTCGCAGAGGGAAGCAGAGGTTATCATGCGCTTTTATGGTTGGATGCACAAAATCTTAATGCAAAAGAACGTCACTTTATATTGCCGCTTGTGATAAAGACCTTTATTATGCAGTCCGTCGCTTTTATTTCTTCCCCATCACAAGTTCGTATAAAGCTTATTTTCTTCGCACTAATAGATCATACATATTTAGAGAGCAATATTTATTGCATGCACCGACGACAACTTAATTCAAGGATCTTACTCAATCCATAGGTAGGTATGGTGGACTCTCATGGCAAAACTCATTTTAAGGGATGTTTGGAAGCACAAGTAGTATTTCTACTTGGTGCAAAGAATTTGGCTAGCATGAGAGGGAAAGGAAAGCTCAACATGTTGGATGATCCAAGACAATATAACGTTTCAGATATAGGAGAGCATAACCCATTAAGTTGTCTTCCTTGTCCAACATCAACCTTTTAGCATGTCATATTTTAATGAGTGCTCACAATTACAAAATATGTCCAAGATAGTATATTTATATGTGAAATCTCTCTTCCTTCAATATTCTTTCATGAATTGTTCAAGTGACCAATATAATGTTTGCTAACCTTCAATAAATTTACCACCTCTACTTCTTATATATGAAGTCATTCACTAGTAGAAAAGGGGGCATCAGTCCCGGTTCGTAAGGGCCTTTAGTCCCGGTTCTTGAACCGGGACTAAAGGGTCGTTACTAATGCCTCCCCCCTTTAGTCCCGGTTCTAACACGAACCGGGACAGATGTGCCTCCACGTGGCCAGTGCGCCGAGCCCGGGCAGGAGAGCCTTTGGTCCCGGTTGGTGGCACCAACCGGGACCAAAAGGCATCCACGCGCCAGCATTTCAGTGGCCGTGGTTTTTTTTTGAAGGGGGGGGGGGGGGGTTTGGGGGTTTTGGAGGGTTAATTTAGGTGTTTCATATATTGTGTTAGCTAGCTAATTAATAGAGAGAAGTGTCCTCTCTTATGTCCGTGCTTGGTCGATGCTACGTACTGTACATAGAGAGGCCCTCGACACGCTAGCTAGTAAGAAAATGAAGGGAACCATTAAGTACAGAAATTCGTCATGCATACCAAGAGAAGTGATCGATCGACCTCTCCTTCTCAGAGAGATTGGTCGAACAACAAGTTTTCGTATTATCTATCCGACGCTACTGGCTACATACATATACAATATGTAAAATCTCTTACAATCCCCTAGCAATTGAAATCAATTTCCACATGATATTCTCCGACTTTATTGATGACGTGGTCAAGAAAGAATCCCGCCAATTCCTCTTGAATTGCTTTCATGCGATCTTGTTCTAGGAGTTCATCCCGCATCTGCCACGTCTAATTTGAAGAAGGGGGTTAATACATATATGAATGAAACTCAACAGAAATGATGGTGTAATAAAATTAAATTTTGAATATTATTGCTTACGCACTTCATATTGTCTTTTAGAGTAGCCCCGCTTATTTTTCAAAGTCGCGTTGTAGATGAACTCGCACACGTAGTATCCACAGAAAGCATTCCCTTGTTCCTGCCACAAGCACTTTACAAGAAATAGAGGTCAATCAAACTGATAATGAAGCATTATAAATGGCATTGATGAAAGTACATCTATAGAATCAACGGGAGATGCGCGCAACTAGCTAGCTAGTAGTACTTACTTTCGGGTATGTATATCGTAGCTCCTTCGGCAGTCCTGGAACTTCTGCGGTGAACTGTTTCCAAACCCTGCAAGACAAAGAAAATAAATATTATTACTTGAGATATCAGGAAATGAACAAAAAGTTGCCGACATGGTGCGATAAATGATCGATTGAACTTACTTGTTGAGTATTTTAGTCATGTCCGCATAGGTTTGGGGATCATTTCGTCTGGAGTCTAAGACATTTACTACTCCCCGCTCAAGCTTAAGCTCCAGAAGAACATAGTGGAATCTGCGCACGCATGCATAACTCATCAATTACATTACTATAACCTCGCTCGAGTAATAAGGGAAACCGAATATGCACACGACAGTGACACTCACTGAGAGTTGTAAGGAAATAGTATTAAATCTTTGTTTTGATTTTTGATCAACGATTGTAGCAAGTTCACATCAGCCTCTGCGGGGTGCTTTTTAACCAGAAATTCATCTATGGTATTTGTGTTAATGAACCCAATATCATACATTTCTTGTTTTTTTGCACTCGACGATCTTCAATCTGCATAATATAGTGAGGATAATTAATTGTAAATACATGCAATGAAAGAGCCGAGCTATATATAGAGACTTAATGACAGAAATAGTACTTACAGACAGTAGCAAAAGACCATTAGTTTATCGAGGGCCTTTTGATTGAAGAACGCGAAGAACTCATCAAATGGAACAGTCAATAGATCATTTGCAACGAGGTCGTGCTCCTCTTTAATATTCAGATACAAAGCATTCGTCCCCCCAGACTCTCTGCAGGTTTTCATGTACCAATTATGGAATCTTCGCATCATAGTTGTCAGAGATTTTTCATCTTTGACGAGAGGCTTCCCGTACTCGTATTTGTGTTCGTCCACCTCCAAGAAATCAGGAAGTTGATCGTCAAGCAGGTAATCTCCAAGATTTCCATAACCGGCCACCGTCCCTGGAGCATTAGACAGATTGAGCGGGGGGCACGATTGCTGTGCTTGTTCGCCGAGCTGGGCAATTTTTTTCCCAGCTGCTCGTTCTTTTAACCTTTTGCCACTAACAGTACTTCCCGACCGCTGGGCTTTGAGATATGTCTGTTCAGTAATGTGCTGATAGTTGGTTCTCGGCGGAGACTTTGGTGGTTTCCTCAGGGCATCGATAGTGCACTTTGCTTTCACCAGATCTACCTTCTCCTCCGGAGGTGGATGTCTCTTTGCTTTCACCCCTTCAAAGAAGTCCTTCACGTGGGCCCGCACGATCGTCGCGTTTTCCTCCTCGGTCCTCTCGTACGGTAACTTCTCTAGAGGCTTGAGAGGTGGAACGTATCTGTATTGCCTCCCGCCTCTGCTGGCTGTACTGCTAGACGCCGGAGCATACGGAGTGGCTGTGGCGCCTGTCTTCTTTCGTGCTTGCTTACGAGGCGGAGGAGAAGGACTACGACGTGCCGGAGCAGCCGGTGCAGCGGCGGGTCTCTTCCGCCCTTGCTGGCGAGGCGGAGAAGGAGGAAGGTGCTGGCTGCTCGGGCGCGCCGGCGCAGGCGGAGAAGGAGGCGGAGTGCCATCACGCGCCGGAGAAGGAGGAGGCTGCTGGTTGCTCGGGCACGCCGGCATAGGCAGAGAAGGAGGCGGAGTGCCACCACGCGCCGGAGAAGGAGGAGGCTGCTGGCTGCTCGGGCGCGCCGGCGCAGGCGGAGTGCCGCCACGCACCGGAGAAGGAGGCCCAGTGCCCTGATCGACACTCGCCGGAGGAGGAGGCGGTGGTGGAGGCGGAGTGCCCTGACTCGCCGGAGGAGGAGGAGGAGGCGGAGGCGTCCAGTTCGGAAGGTTGATGAGCTCCTTCCGCCATAGGCATGGATTCTTCAGAGCAGAACCCAGCCTAGTCTCCCCTTCACCGGTAGGGTAGTCAAGCTGGAGGTCCTCTAATCCCTCCGTTATTTCATCCACCATCACCCTGGCATATCCTTCTGGAATCGGCCGGCAGTGAAAAGTTGCGCCTTTTTCAGTAGGATAAACAGAGTCAACAGCCGCCTTGACCTTCAAATTCATCCATCGCGTCATAAGGTGGCAATTTTGAGCCCTCGTGATAGCATCCACGGGATAGCTGGCAGGAGCCGTCAAGACATGCTCCGGCTGAAGCAGCTCGGTGGAAGCCACGGTGCTTCTTCGCTGAGATGGCGGGGTAGCTTCGGGGGAAGCTTCGACAGGTCATTTGTTGCAATCTGCTTCTCGTTCCTCTAGCCCCATTACCCTTTCGTGCAGCGCCTGCAGTTGGCTCTACTCCAGTTTCTTCCTCCTCTCATGGGTTTTGTAACCCCCTGCGTCCGGAAAACCAACCTTCCACGGAATGGAGCCTGGCGTGCCTCGTGTCCGTCCAGGGTGCTCAGGATTCCCGAGGGCCATTGTGAGCTCGTCCTTCTCCCTGTCTGGAATGAACGTCCCTTGTTGCGCTGCATGGATATACTGCTGAAGCCTTGTGACTGGTGTTTTCAGTTGCTTGTCCGTCCAACGGCACTCCCCTGTTACAGGGTCCAAGGTTCCGCCAGCCCCGAAGAACCAAGTCCAGCAACGGTCTAGCCATCTCATTGTCTCCGGTTCGATTCCTTTATCAAGCAGATCATTCTCAGCCTTGGACCACTTAGGTCGGGCTTGCAGGTAGCCACCTGACCCCGTGGGATAGTGAAACTTCTTCTTCGCAGCATTTTGCTTGTTTGTCGCCGACATCTTCTTACTCTTTTCCGATGTCGTGTAGGCCACAAATGCGGGCCAGTGATCTCTGATCTTCTCATATTTGCCGATGAATTCTGGTGTCTCTTCTTTGGCGACAAACTTTTTCAGCTCTTTCCTCCACCTCCTGAATAGGCCTGCCATCTTCTTAAGAGCACAAGACTTGATTAATTGCTCTTTAACTGGCTTTTCCGGATCCTCCTCTGGCGGTAGGGTGAAATTCGCCTTCAGCTCAGTCCAAAGATCATCTTTCTGCATATCATTGACATAAGACACCTGAGGGTCTTCCTCCTTAGGCTTATACCATTGGTGGATGCTGATCGGGATCTTGTCCCTAACAAGAAACCCGCACTGAGCAACAAATGCGTTCTTTGTCCGGATGGGTTCAATCGGTTCGCCGTCGCGCGCGATTGCTGTGATCTCAAACTTTTCATTCGAGCTCAACTTTTTCTTCGGGCCTCGTCTCCTTACTAAAGTTGTGCTCGATCCGGAGGGCTAGAAAAAGGAAGAAAGACGAGAGTTAATTAATATGTGTACATATACCAAAACAATGACTACATCAATTAACTAGTCAGCACGGGCTTAACTAATATATATATACCTGGCCGGACTCGGTTCGGTCACCGGAGCAGTCAGCACGGTCTCCTTCTTGTACCTCCATTGGGTCATCACCGGAGCCATCATGAACATAGCCCTCTTCTTGTACCGGCATTAATGGGCCGGAGCCATCATGAACATAGCCCTCTTCTTGTACCGGCATTAATGGGCCGGAGCCATCATGAACATAGCCCTCTTCTTCACCCAGTCCTTCCTGACCAACGACGTCGTTGAAAAATGACGCAACGACATCAGTTCCTTCTGCGATTATCTCCCCCAACATCACTTATGTTGCTTCGTCTCGGTAGTGCTCCATAGTTTCTGCAAATATTTACAACATGTCAATTATTATTCAAACATGGTACAGATGGATATATATTAGTGGCAAACATAGAACTAGCTAGCTAATCACAATAAGGAATCATGTTAGTGGCATCGACGCTGCTTCTCTAGGGTTTGAGGTGGCCTAGACAACGCTTCAAGGGTTTGGGGTGGCCTCGACAAAACGCTTAAAGGGTTTGGGGTGCCTCGACGACAACACTCTTTTAACTTGGTAAATTTGGAGTTTGTCGGGTAGGGGCGCAGCGGGAGGGGGTAGGAGACCAACATCACTTTTTCTCTAGGGTTTGGGTGTCCTCGAGAGTTTTGGTCGAGCGAGAGGGCCGAGGGGGGGGGGAGGGGGGGTATATCAACGACGACAGAGGAGGAGATCGAAGAAAAAAAAAGAAGAAAAAAAGAGGAGAAGAAGAAAGGAATAGAGGAAAAGAAGAAAAAATAGAAAATTCTTTTTTCCTCTTCTTATTTTACTTTTTCCTCTACACTAACCTAAAATGCACTAACCTAAAACCTAATACTAACAACCTAAATAAAAAATTAATACATATATTAAAAACATATATAAACAAAAAAAATGCTATGAACATTATATTCATACATAGATAGCCACATCCATTCATCATATAGCTACCACATACATATATACATTATATATATGAAAAAATGCATATATACACATATACACAAAAAAATACACATATATACACATACAAACACATATATACACATATACACAAAAAATGCATATATACACATATACACAAAAAATACAGGGCAGGGGCGGCAAGGAAGGCTGCAGTGCTGGACGGAGGGGCGCGGGACTGCTCACAGGGGCGGCGGCGGCGACGACGAAGGCGAGCAGCCTGACGACGTCGGTGGCGGCGGCAAGGTGGAGCAGGGGCGTCGGGCGGCGACGGCGACGAGGAGGAGCAGGGGGCGTCTGGGGAGAAGTGTGGGATTTGGTCGAAAACTGCTAAGTGTTGTATATATATCAAGAGCGTTGGTCCCGGTTTGTGGCACCAACCGGGACTAATACACCCTTTAGTCCCGGTTCGTGCCACCAACCGGGACCAAAGGCCTCTTTTCAGCAGCCCAAAGGGCGGGAAGCGGCGGCCTTTAGTCCCGGTTGGTGCCACCAACTGGGACTAAAGGGTGGGCATTGGTACCAATTGGTGCCACGAACCGGGACCAATGGTCGTGTGCTGGCACGGTGCGGCACGAAAGTTTAGTCCCACCTCGCTAGCTGAGACGGGCGCGCAGTGGTTTATAAGCCCAACTGCCGCACCCCTCTCGAGCTCCTCTCCACTACAGGCTTACGGGCCTACTTACTACTGCTTTGCCTGATGGGCCTACTGGGCCTCCTGCGGGCCTGAATCCTGGCCCATGGTGGGTTTCTAGTCGTATTTAGGCCGTGGGGGCCCAGTAGGAGGCACTTTTTTTTTCTTTACTTATTGTTGCTATTTTTATTTTTTCCCCAGTTTTTTTGTTTTGTTTTCTGCATTATTTATTTTCTTTTGATTTTTTGCTTTATTTTTTAATTCTTTTTGCTTTTAGTTTTAGAAAAATTATAAACTTTCTGTTAGTTCCATTAGTTCTCAAATTTGAAAACACTTTTTTTGTTTTTCTTGTTTTGTTTCTTGCTTTATTTATTTTATTTTGTTTCTACTTACAACAAAATACTTGTAGTTGCTATTTTAACTTTTTCCAGTTTTTTGTTTTGCTTTCTGCATTATTTATTTTATTTTGTTTTTGCTTTATTTTTAATTCTTTTTTGCTTTTAGTTTTAGAAAAATTATAAACTTTCTGTTAGTGCCATTAGTTTTCGAATTTGAAAACACTTTTTTGTTTTCTTTTTGCTTTATTTATTTTATTTTATTTCTACTTACAACAAAATACTTATTGTTGCTATTTTTATTTTTTCCAGTTTTTTGTTTTGTTTTTGAATTATTTATTTTCTTTTGTTTTTGTTTTATTTTTAATTTTTTGCTTTTAGGTCAGCAAAATTATAAACTTTCTGTTAGTGCCATTTGTTTCAGAAAAATTATAAACTTTCTGTTAGTGCCATTAGTTTTCAAATTTGAATAGTTAAAATTTGAATTCTTTGAAATTTGTGTGAATCACAAGTTTGTGATTAACTTTACTAAAAAAATGAACATAGATGCGCCTATAGAGAAAAAAGGTCCAGACGAACCGGGACCAATGGCCCACGTGGCTGCCCTCTTGAGAGTATTCTTGGTGAGAACATAGTTGACAAGGAGCGAACCGGGATTAATGGTATTACGAGGGCCGAACCATAAGACATTAAAGCATTTCAAATGAACTCTGAAAAAGTTGAAAGTTGGCATGGTATCATAATTTCACGCACATAGCATGTGCATGTACAAAACGGACAATGGTATCATACTAAATGCATTACAAAGTTGGCATGGTATCATCATAATAGTTGCGGGAGAAAGTCTTCACTTTTTCTTCGCTTGTGTCATTTGCTTATTGCGCCGTAACCATGGATAATCTTCATCGTTTATCAGGATGCTGGGGTCAGCCTTGACTTTGAAGGGAGGAATTTCATGAAACTTTTCATAATCTTCAGACATGTCTGTCTTGCCCTCCACTCCAACGATGTCCCTTTTTCCTGAAAGAACTATGTGGCGCTTTGGCTCATCGTATGATGTATTCACTTCCTTATCTTTTCTTTTTCTCGGTCTGGTAGACATGTCCTTCACATAGATAACCTGTGCCACATCATTGGCTAGGACGAACGGTTCGTCAGTGTACCCAAGATTTTTCAGATCCACTGTTGTCATTCCGTACTGTGGGTCTACCTATACCCCGCCTCCTGACAGATTGACCCATTTGCACTTAAACAAAGGAACCTTAAAATCATGTCCGTAGTCAAGTTCCCATATGTCCACTATGTAACCATAATACGTGTCCTTTCCCC
Organism: Aegilops longissima; assembly: GCA_021605205.1. Classification (NCBI taxonomy): domain Eukaryota; kingdom Viridiplantae; phylum Streptophyta; class Magnoliopsida; order Poales; family Poaceae; genus Aegilops; species Aegilops longissima. Next base: position 659,060,361 of record CM038681.1, on the reverse strand, counting down.
TCCCGGTTGTTGCATCAAAGCGGACACCGCTGTTTTGGTTGGTGCTCTTTTTATCTTGGTCAATCATGTAAAATGTATTCCCATTTATCTCGTATCCTTTCCAAATCGTAACAGTCGAAGATGGTCCCCTGGACAACAAGTAGAGCTCATCACAAACAGTGATGTCACCTCTGAGACGTGTTTCCAACCAACTGCTGAAAGTCCTGATGTGTTCACATGTAATCCAGTCGTCGCACTGCTCCGGGTGTTTGGAGCGCAGACTGTTCTTGTGTTCATCGAGATACGGGGTCACCAAGGTAGAGTTCTGTAGAGCTGTGTAGCGTGCTTGAGACCAAGAATATCCGTCCCTGCATATTATTGAGTCCCTTCCAAGTGTGCCTTTTCCAGTCAGTCTCCCCTCATACCGCGATTTAGGGAGACCTATCTTCTTAAGGCCAGGAATGAAGTCAATACAAAACCCGATGACATCCTCTGTTTGATGGCCCATGGAGATGCTTCCTTCTGGCCTAGCACGTTCTGGACATATTTCTTTAGGACTCCATGAACCTCTCAAAGGGTACATATTGTGTAGAAATACGGGCCCAGAATGACAATCTCGTCGACTAGATGAACTAGGACGTGCGTCATGATATTAAAGAAGGATGGTGGGAACACCAGCTCGAAACTGACAAGACATTGCACCACATCACTCCTTAGCCTTGGTATGATTTCTGGATCGATCACCTTCTGACAGATTGCATTGAGGAATGCACATAGCTTCACAATGGCTAATCGGACGTTTTCCGGTAGAAGCCCCCTCAATGCAACCGGAAGCAGTTGCGTCATAATCACGTGGCAGTCATGAGACTTTAGGTTTTGGAACTTTTTCTCTGTCATATTTATTATTCCCTTTATATTCGACGAGAAGCCAGTCGAGACCTTCATACTAAGCAGGCATTCAAATAAGATTTCCTTCTCTTCTTTGGTAAGAGCATAGCTGGCAGGACCTTCATACTGCTTTGGAGGCATGCCGTCTTTTTCGTGCAAATGTTGCAGGTCCTCCCGCGCCTCAGCTGTATCTTTTGTCTTTCCATACACGCCCAAGAAGCCTAGCAGATTCACGCAAAGGTTCTTCGTCACGTGCATCACGTCAATTGAAGAGCGGACCTCTAGGTCTTTCCAGTAGGGTAGGTCCCAAAATATAGATTTATTCTTCCACATGGGTGCGTGTCCCCCAGCGTCATTCGGAACAGCTAGTGCGCCGGGACCCTTTCCAAAGATTACGTGTAAATCATTGACCATAGCAAGTACGTGATCACCGGTACGCATGGCGGGCTTCTTCCGGTGATCTGCCTCGCCTTTGAAATGCTTGCCTTTCTTTCGACATTGATGGTTGGTCGGAAGAAATCGACGATGGCCCAGGTACACATTCTTCCTGCAGCTTCCCAGGTATATACTTTCGGTGTCAAGTAAACAATGCGTGCATGCGGGGTATCCCTTGTTTGTCTGTCCTAAAAGGTTACTGAGAGCGGGCCAATCGTTGATGGTCACGAATAGCAACGCCTTTAGGTCAAATTCCTCCTGTTTGTGCGCATCCCACGTACGTACACCGTTTCCATTCCACAGCTGTAAAAGTTCTTCAACTAATGGCCTTAGGTACACATCAATGTCGTTGCCGGGTTGCTTAGGGCCTTGGATGAGAACTGGCATCATAATGAACTTCCGCTTCATGCACATCCAAGGAGGAAGGTTATAGATACATAGAGTCACGGGCCAGGTGCTGTGATTGCTGCTCTGCTCCCCGAAAGGATTAATGCCATCCGCGCTTAAAGCAAAGCATACGTTCCTTAGGTCACGTGCAAACTCAGCCTAATACTTTCTCTCGATTTTTCTCCACTGCGACCCGTCAGCGGGTGCTCTCAACTTCCCGTCTTTCTTACGGTTCTCACTGTGCCATCGCATCAACTTGGCATGCTCTCCGTTTCTGAACAGACGTTTCAATCGTGGTATTATAGGAGCATACCACATCACCTTCGCAGGAACCCTTTTCCTGGGGGGCTCGTCGTCAACATCACCAGGGTCATCTCGTCTGATCTTATACCGTAATGCACCGATCTTCGGGCATGCGTTCAGATCCTTGTACGCACCGTGGTAGAGGATGCAGTCATTAGGGCATGCATGTATCTTCTGCACCTCCAATCCTAGAGGGCATACGACCTTCTTTGCTGCGTATGTACTGTCGGGCAATTCGTTATCCTTTGGAAGCTTCTTCTTCAATATTTTCAGTAGCTTCTCAAATCCTTTATCAGGCACATCATTCTCTGCCTTCCACTGCAGCAATTCCAGTACGGTACCGAGCTTTGTGTTGCCATCTTCGCAATTGGGGTACAACCCTTTTTTGTGATCCTCTAACATGCGATCGAACTTCAGCTTCTCCTTTTGACTTTTGCATTGCGTCCTTGCATCGACAATGACCCGGCGGAGATCATCATCATCGGGCACATCGTCTGGTTCCTCTTGATCTTCAGCAGCTTCGCCCGTTGCAGCATCATCGTGCACATCGTCTGGTTCCTCTTGATGTTCAGTAGCATCACCGTATTCAGGGGGCACATAGTTGTCATCGTACTCTTCTTCTTCACCGTCTTCCATCATAACCCCTATTTCTCCGTGCCTCGTCCAAACATTATAGTGTGGCATGAAACCCTTGTAAAGCAGGTGGGTGTGAAGGATTTTCCGGTCAGAGTAAGACTTCGTATTCCCACATATAGGGCATGGACAACACATAAAACCATTCTGCTTGTTTGTCTCAGCCGCTTCGAGAAACTCACGCACGCCCTTAATGTACTCAGAGGTGTGTCTGTCACCGTACATCCATTGCCGGTTCATCTGCGTGCATTATATATAATTAAGTGTGTCAAAAACCATTACAGAACTTCATGAATAGATAATTATGTGACCAAATTAATAGAAGTTCATCATCACATTAAAACCAAAGTACATACATAGTTCTCATCTAACAATATAAATCTCTACAGAGCATCTAAATTAATTAAACCATACATTGAAACTATGTAAAACATTTCAATGCGAAAATAAATGCGATAAAATCGCAACCAAGGTAACAACTGATCCAATGGCATAATGATACCAAGCCTCGGTATGAATGGCATATTTTCTAATCTTTCTAATCTTCAAGCGCATTGCATCCATCTTGATCTTGTGATCATCGACGACATCCACAACATGCAACTCCAATATCATCTTCTCCTCCTCAATTTTTCTTATTTTTTCCTTCAAGAAATTGTTTTCTTCTTCAACTAAATTTAACCTCTCGACAATAGGGTCGGTTGGAATTTCCGGTTCAACAACCTCCTAGATAAATAAAATCTATGTCACGTTGGTCTGCATAATTGTCATAAACAATAAATGAACCAATAGTTATGAAAAGATAATATATACCACATCCGAATCATAGACAGGACGAGGGCCGACGGGGGTGGATACCAAAACCATCGCACTATATAAGATGCACTAATAAAAGTAAGAAAATAATACAAGTATCTATCTAAACATACAAGTAAGAATATTTTTACTTTCAGAAAGAAGATAAGAACAAGAGGCTCACCACGGTGGTGCCGGCGATGAGATCGGCGCGGGTGATCGACGGTGGTGAAGAAGGGGACGGGGCGTGACGGACCGCTAAACCTAGACAAATATTGAGGAAAATGGAACTTGGATGTCGACCTTGGAGAGGAGAAAGCTTAAGTAGTGTGGCTCGGGCATTCCATAGAACACCTTGTGTGCATAGGAGGTGAGCTAGAGCTCCACCAAGCCCTCTCCCCCTCGGCGGCCAGAAAAAACAGATCAGTGTGCTCTGCTCTTACGCGAGGGGGTATATATAGGCACCTCATTGGTCCCGGTTGGTGGCATGAACCGGGACTAAAGGGCAGCCTTTGGTCTCGGTTCAAGCCACCAACCAGGACCAATGGTGGTGGGCCAGGAGCGAGGCCCATTGGTCCCGGTTCGTCCCACTAATCGGGACCAAAAGGTCCATACGAACCGGGACCAATGGCCCACGTGGCCTGGCCGGCCCCCGGGGCTCACGAACTGGGTCCAATGCCACCATTGGTCCCGGTTCTGGATTGAACCGGGACTAATGGGCTGACCCGGCCTGGACCAATGCCCACTTTTCTACTAGTGATTACTCCCCATGGGATAAGCATATGAAACATATATAATTTCAGATTTATGATATTCAACTCATTCAACCATTTACTCATAAGATATAAGTGAAGCACACGAGTAAATGGCAAACTACTCCAAAAAGATATAAGTGAAGATCAATGAGTAGGTAAATAATTGTGTAGCTATGTGAAGACTCTCTCTCATTTAAGAATTTCAGATATAATGTATTTTATTCAAGCAGCAAGCAAAACAAAAAAAAATTACATTTCAAGGATAGCACACATCATGTGAAGAAGCAAAAACTTAGGTTCAACCGATACTAATCGATAATTGTTGAAGAAGAAAGGTGGGATGCCTAACGGGGCATCCCCAAGCTTGGATGCTTGAGACTTATTGAAATATTATCTTGGGGTGCCTTGGGCATCCCCAATCTTGAGCTTTTGTGTCTCCTTAATTCCTTTTATATCTTGGTTTCCTAAATCTCGAAAGCTTCATCCACACCAAACTCGACAAGAACTCGTGAGATAAGTTAGTATAAACCAATGCAAAAGCCTTATCATTTTCTACTGTAACAAATCACTAAAATTATTATTCAACATTGCATACTAAATTTCTCTTCATATTTAGTACTCCTATCCTCAAATAGAATCATTAAACAAGCAAACATATGCAAACAATGCAAACATAACAGCATTCTGCCAAAACAGTATAGTCTGTAAAGAATGCAAGATTCATCATACTTCCCTAACTCCAAAAATTATGTGGGAAATACTAAACTGTAGAAGATTTGTCAGAGCTCAATATGCAAAAAGTTTCAATATTATACCATTCTCTGACTTTTCTAGGGAATTTTTGCAACAGCGGTAAACTTTCTGTTTTGAAACAGCAATATGTATACTTGCAAAATAAGCATGGTAAAGGCTATCCTTGACATTTTTATTGAAAATATAGATGCAAAAAATTATTTTAAATAACAGAAAGAAAATACTAACAAAATAAAATGACGCTCCAAGCAAAAAACATATCATCTGGTGAATAAAAATATAGCTCCAAGTAAAGTTACTGATGAACGAAGACGAAAGAGGGGATGCCTTCCGGGGCATCCCCAAGCTTAGGCTCTTGGTTGTCCTTGAATATTACCTTGGGTTGCCTTAGGAATCCCCAAGCTTAGGCTCTTGCCACTCCTTATTCCATAGTCAATCGAATCTTTACCCAAATTTTGAAAACTTCACAACGTAAAACTCAACAGAAAACTCGTAAGCTCAGTTAGTATAAGAAAATAAATCACCAGTTAGGTACTGTTTTGAACTCATTCTAAACTCATATTGATGTAATATCTACTGTATTCAAACTTCTCTATGGTTCATAGCCTCCGATACTGCTCAAAGATTCATCAAAATAAGGAAACAACACATAGAAAACAGAATATGCCAAGAACAGAACAGTATGTAGTAATCGGTATCATTGGAATACTTATGTAACTCCAAAAATTCTGAAATAACTTGGTGGACCTGAGGAATTTGTCTATTAATCATCTGCAAAAATAATCAACCTAAAATCTCTCTCCAGTAAAAAATGGCAGCTAATCTCGTGAGCGCTAAAGTTTTTGTTTTTTACAGCAAGATCATAAAGACTTCACCTAAGTCTTCCCAAAGGTTCTACTTGGCACAAACACTAACTAAAACACAAAACCACATCTAACCAGATGCTAGATGAATTATTTATTACTATAGTAAACGTGCACGTGCAACGCACGTCTAGACAGACATCTCTTCCAAGATTATGCTCGTCTGGCTAGAAGCACGCCGAGGCCATCTACCAAATGGTGTCACTGACGTGTGGGCCGCTGAACCAACTGTTTTGTAATTTTCTAAAAGAAAGGCTAAGTGAACCCTTGTTCAAGGTCGGTGCATTCATACTTGCGTTCGCACGCCTACCTCCCTGGGTTGTGCCATTTTGGCCAATGCGGCGGACAAGTAGGCCCAACCACTATTCTTTCTCCATTCTTATCTCTCAACGTAGTTATCTCTTTTTGTAGAGAAAAATACTCACAACAGCCAGAAATATAACACTGAAAGAAACTAACTACGCCCTTAAAAAAAACTAACTACGGGCATTGTTGTTGATGATCTTTTTTCTCTATCAAAGGTTTTTTCTTTGATAAATATCAAAGGTTATATATAAGCAATACACACCCTTATAAAAATATATTTATAGAAGTTGAAGAAATAAATGCACATCTTTAAGGGCGTAGAAGACTTTTTCCTTCTGCGCGAGTAAAACTCGTGGCCATTTCTGGCCTTCGTTCTTAGCTGTTTCAGTGTTTTGCGCTACTTGCTTGTCATCCTCCTCTAGTGACCCCATGTTGCGGCGTCTTTCTCTAGATAAATGACTTCATCTGGTTGTTGCTGCTGCACTGATGTCGGCTTCTTGTTGTTGGCCGCTGCGCATGTGCTCGATCTCACCCTCTCTGCCACGCTCTGAACAGACTTCTGATTAGATGACTGGACGACGTCCTCCATCACGGCGTGTGACTCCACTGCCTTCGAGAATCACGTGTGTTCGCCGGTGGCTGTGAAGCGAATCTGCTCACCAATTCTTTCCATCTTTGATGATTGACCCTGCGAGGATTTTTGTTTCCACTATATTACGTACCACTGGTGATGTAGTGATTTATTGTGCTTGCGCATTGGTATTTGTCATTAACGCAGCTTGACCCAAGCACACCTAAAATCGCATGTGGTGGGTGCGGCTATAAGGCGGAGCGCGCCATTCCATCTAGTATATAGTATCAACATCCTGAAAATTGAAATACAGACAAAGTGCATAATGCCTAAATTTGATAGAAAAATATAATTTGAAATATTACTCTTCTTGAATCAGTATGCCTCTTTTTTGAAAGATAAATGGGTATGCCTCTTAATATCACTCCATCTTTCGTTTCTATTGCATCAATTATATATTCTCTTGCCAAAATACACACTTTTCCAATATATAGGTACCGAAACAAATATAATATCCCGCAAGTGAACTTCTGTATATGAATGAAATGTCCAAGCTCGCATCAGCCCATCGTTTTTTTCATCAAATATACCGTAGTTCTAAATTCACAAGTTATATTGTTACAATATAATCCAATAGAAGCTTGAATCCCCTTGTTGGACAATGAATAATTTAAAGGGTTCATCACTATTCTCTATTTGCGCAGACACACATTGTCAGACTACCACTATGAGAATATCATTCCAGTACCAACAAAATTCAATAAATGACTACCACTGCAAGAAAACCAAGTCCGTCGTCCACAAAAGTGAGAAGCGGCCATTGTCAGACTATAGAGATAAAAGCCTCAAAGGGACTATGAAGACTAATACCTGAAACAAACTGCATAGCATCTTGTCAATGACACTCTCCAAGAAAAAAACAACCTCGCATCCACACTAGAATCTTAGAGTTGCTGGTTTTTAAGTGCAGCCTTGTTGCCCTTCTCATTGTTATGCGGAATCGAAAGAAGCTCCCATGTCATTTTTGTCCAAACAAATAGTCAGTTGTAATATTCTCTTAACAAAACGAAAATGCAGCTTAGATAAAATATATAAAAAAACATATCTCCGCTTCCCAGGGAAAGAAGTATATAAATGAGTGCGATCCACATACCTCTGATCACCAAAACAGAAATCATGGAGGATAAAATAGCGTCCTCATAGTTTTGCCATTTATTGCTAAGTTGCAAGCCAATAGGCTAATATTGAGATAGAAGTTAATTAGTGGAGTTAAATAGAAGTGCTAGAGATCAGTGGCACTTATTTGTGAATAGAAGATATGTACAAATAAATCTCATATAGATCAGAAATAACCACATACAAATTTAGAAAAAACAACCAGACATCAAGATATAATATATTAAAGTACAGTGGAAGCACCATGAAGAGTAGCATCATTAGAACGATACCCGAACACTGAATACCAACATATCTATCATTATCTATTTACCTTCCCAAGCAACCAAGCTGAACTTGAATATATTCATTTGCAGTGCAGAATGATTGCCGAGCAAGACAAAGAAAATTTAGAGTTTCAGGTTCAGATTCTTTGAGTACCTTCAGTCAACCTTCTTAAGCTTCGTAGCCACAAATGAACTGATTTTGAAAGAAAACCATTCTTGCATCAAAGTTGATTTTCTTTAACGTGCGACGAAGAACACTTGTTAATGTCCAGCATAACCTATGCCAAGTCACCCCAAGAACCTAAATAGGCATTAGGTCGAACACATGATCAACAGTAGGGAGAAAACGTAGAACCTCCATAAGGACAAAATACCAATTCGGTGTAATTCAGCATCACAAAATCTCACCATCTTAGGACAAAAGATAAGATCTGAGCAATGGAGTTTTAATATCGGAATCTATCTTAGATGTTGCAAGTCAAAATTAATAGCACTAACATGGATGATTAATCCTCCGTCACCTCAGCGAGGCCAGAAGCGGTCACCGGGTTAGAAAAGCATTGGGCTTCATCGTTGTTTTGTCTCTGAGCAACAAAAAAGTGCAACAACAAAGTTGGTATAGGTACATTTATCTAGTTTAGCACTTAGAAACAGTGTTTACAATAGTACGGCAATGTGAACTGCAGATTGAAGGTGCCATGGCCTAAATTTAAAATAATAGCATCATGGTCTGATAATCTTATGGTGCTGAAGACAAATGTTGAGTTGTTCCACCTTTCATACCTAACACGCCAGAGTATTCATACCCGACACGCCAAGGTAAGAACGAACGGCCATTTTAGTTACATAGATACAGAGGATCCATTAGCGATTCCAAATAGGCTGCCAAGAAAAATGCCACCCCCACCGTAGAGCACACAAACAAATGAAGGAAGACGCTCACATGCCATTCCAATATTTAAATAAACTAATTGAAAACCAATAAAGGAGTACCACACCTGCCAACCGGTGGCACATATCATAACAGAAAGATGGCATGGTGTTGCACTGCATTATAAAACAGGGACTATTATGCAGGCAATACTCGATGTCTTCTGATCTAGCATTGATCTATACCCTCCTAATTATCATCATTTATCCACAGTACCTCCAAAAGAGCAAGAAAAAGTAGTGACCATGTTAAAGAATTTGCCAGCATCAAAAGCTTGTGCTCCCCATTGTAATTAGCTTCTGCTCTAGCATTGATCTATACCCTCCTGCAAACTGTAAAGCCATGATCTACTAATTAGCTAACTCTATAATGGTCGCTAACAATATGTAAAAAGATGCCTACTATTCCCAGGAAACAGAGCCATGAGGAAATGCATAAATGAATGTTACCTTTATGGTTCTGGTGATGTGCAGGAACGCTGCCTCCTCCTTTCACTGAAACTTCTTGGGCCTTGCAATCCGTCAGCCGTACAGGAGACATCACGCTGCCACCGAAGTCGCCTGCAACCGCCGCCGCCGCCCTAGATCTGGTCGCCTCCGGCTCTTCCCAACACCGACAGAAGCACCGGCGTCCTCCCCGAGCTCCTCCATGTCGCCTCGCTCCGCAGCAAGACGTCGTCGTAAGGCTTTCGCCTTCCACGGATCCAGCGAGATCCACCGCCGACACCTGGATTCCGCATCCCCGATAGCCTCGAGCAACGTCACCCGCACTCCCGCATGGCCCAGCAGTCACGGACTCCGCGCTTAAGGAGATGTTGGTGTGCGTTAGGGGGCGAGCCACTCCCAAGGACAGCAGCTGGGGCCCCTGATTGTAGCTGATCCACGATGAGGTTTCATGTGCGTGTGTTTTGTTGGAGAACGTAGTAATTTCAAAAAATTTCCTACGATCACGCAAGACCATGGTGATGGCATAGCAACGAGAGGGGAGAGTGTCTGTCCACGTACCCTCGTGAGACCGTAAGCGAAGCGTTATAACAACGCGGTTGATGTAGTCGACGTCTTCACGATCCGACCGATCCAAGTACCGAGCGACGGCACCTCCGAGTTCTGCACACGTTCAGCTTGATGGCGATCCCGGACTCGATCCAGCAAAGTGTCGGGATGAGTTCCGTCAAGACGACGGCGTGGTGGCGATGTTGATGCTCCACCGACGCAGGGCTTCGCCTAAGCTCATGACGATATGACTTCTCCGGCGCAGGGCTTCGCCTAAGCTCATGACGATATGACCGAAGTGGAATATGGTGGAAGGGGGCACCGCACACGGCTAAGGAAAGATCCGTAGATCAACTTGTGTGTCATGGGGTGCCCCCTGCCCCCGTATATAAAGGAGCCAAGGGGGGGTGCGGCCAGCCTTGGGAGGCGCGCCTGGAGGAGTCCTACTCCCACCGGGAGTAGGACTCCCCCCCCTTGTCCTAGTTGGAGTAGGATTGGGGAGGGGGAAGAGGGAAGGGGCGCCGCCCCCCCTCTCCTTGTCCTATTCGGACTAGAGGGGGGAGGGGGGCGCGCAGCCCACCTGGCCGGCCCTTCCTCTTCTCCCTTGTGGCCCATGAAGGCCCATATACCCCCCGGGGGGTTCCGGTAACCCCCCGGTGTTCCGGTAACTTCCTGTTTTCACTCGGAACCCTTCCAAGTCAAACATAGGCTTCCAATATATCAATCTTTATGTCTCGACCATTTGAGACTCCTCGTCATGTCTGTGATCACATCCGGGACTCGAACAAACTTGGTGCATCAATACTTATAAACTCATAATGAGCTGTCATCGAAGCGTTAAGCGTGCGGACCCTACGGGTTCGAGAACTATGTAGACATGACCTAGAACCATTCTCGGTCAATAACCAATAGCGGAACCTGGATGCCCATATTGGTTCCTACATATTCTCGAAGATCTTTATCGGTCAAACCGCATAACGACATCGTTGTTCCCTTTGTCATCGGTATGTTACTTACCCGAGATTCGATCGTCGGTATCCAATACCTAGTTCAATCTCGTTATCGTAAGTCTCTTTACTCGTTCCGTAATACATCATCTCACAACTAACTCATTAGTTGTAATGCTTGCAAGGCTTAAGTGATGTGTATTACCGAGAAGGCCTAGAGATACCTCTCCGACAATCGGAGTGACAAAACCTAATCTCAAATCGCCAACCCAACAAGTACCTTTGGAGACACCTGTAGTACTCCTTTATAATCACCCGATTACGTTGTGACGTTTGGTAGTACCAAAGTGTTCCTCCGTAAGCGGAGTTGCATAATCTCATAGTTATAGGAACATGTATGGGTCATGAAGAAAGCATTAACATACTAAGCGATCAAGTGTTAAGCTAACGGAATGGGTCATGTCAATCAGATCATTCAACTAATGATGTGACCTTGTTAATCAAATAACAACTCCTTGTTCATGGTTAGGAAACATAACCATCTTTGATTAACAAGCTAGTCAAGTAGAGGCATACTAGTGACATACTGTTTGTCTATATATTCACACATGTATTATGTTTCCGGTTAATACAATTCTAGCATGAATAATAAACATTTATCATGATATAAGGAAATAAATAATAACTTTATTATTGCCTCTAGGGCATATTTCCTTTAGTCTCCCACTTGCACTAGAGTCAATAATCTAGATTACAAAGTAATGATCCTCACACCCATGGAGTCTTGGTGCTGATCATGTTTTGCTCGTGGAAGAGGCTTAGTCAACGGGTCTGCAACATTCAGATCCGTATGTATTTTGCAAATCTCTATGTCTCCCACTTGGACTTGGTCCCGAATGGAATTGAAGCGTCTCTTGATGTGCTTGGTCCTCTTGTGAAATCTGGATTCCTTTGCCAAGGCAATTGCACCAGTATTGTCACAGAAGATATTCATCGGTCCCGATGCACTAGGTATGACACCTAGATCGGAAATGAACTCTTTCATCCAGACTCCTTCATTTGCTGCTTCTGAAGCAGCTATGTACTCCGCTTCACATGTAGATCCCGCCACGACGCTTTGTTTAGAACTGCACCAACTGACAGCTCCACCGTTTAATAAAAACACGTATCCGGTTTGCGATTTAGAATCGTCCGGATCAGTGTCAAAGCTTACATCGGCGTAACCATTTACGACTAGCTCTTTGTCACCTCCATATCGAGAAACATATCCTTAGTCCTTTTCGTATTTCAGGATGTTCTTGACCGCTGTCCGATGATCCACTCTGGATTACTTTGGTACCTTCCTGCCAAGCTTACAGCTAAGCATCGTCGGTCTGGTACACAGCATTGCATACATGATAGAGCCTATGGCTGAAGCATAGGAACATCTTTCATTTTCTCTCTATCTTCTGCTGTGGTCGGGCATTGAGTCGACTCAATCTTACACCTTGCAACACAGGTAAAAACCTTTCTTTGCTGATCCATTTTGAACTTTTTCAAAACTTTATCAAGGTATGTGCTTTGTGAAAGTCCAATTAAGCGTCTTGATCTATCTCTATAGATCTTGATGCCCAATATGTAAGCAGCTTCACCGAGGTCTTTCATTGAAAAACTTTTATTCAAGTATCCTTTTATGCTATCCAGAAATTCTATATCATTTCCAATTAATAATATGTCGTCCACATATAATATTAGAAATGCTCTGAGCTCCCACTCACTTTCTTGTAAATACAGGCTTCTCCAAAAGTCTGTACAAACCCATATGCTTTGATCACACTATCAAAGTGTTTATTCCAACTCCGAGAGGCTTGCACCAGACCATAAATTGATCGTTGGAGCTTGCACACTTTGTTAGCACCCTTTGGATCGACAAAACCTTCTGGTTGCATCATATACAACTCTTCTTCTAGAAATCCATTCAAGAATGCAGTTTTACATCCATTTGCCAAATTTCATAATCATAAAATGCGGCAATTGCTAACATGATTCGGACAGACTTAAGCATCGCTACGGGTGAGAAAGTCTCATCGTAGTCAACCCCTTGAACTTGTCGAAAACCTTTCGCAACAAGTCGAGCTTTGTAGACAGTTATATTACCATCAGCGCCAGTCTTCTTCTTAAAGATCCATTTATTTTTAATGGCTTGCCGATCATCGGGCAAGTCAACCAAAGTCCATACTTTGTTCTCATACATGGATCCCATCTCAGATTTCATGGCTTCCAGCCATTTTGCGGAATCTGGGCTCACCATCGCTTCTTCATAGTTTGTAGGTTCGCCATGGTCAAGTAACATGACTTCCAGAATAGGATTACCGTACCACTCAGTGCGTATTTTACTCTGGTTGACCTACGAGGTTCAGTAGTAACTTGATCTGAAGCTTCATGATCATCATCATTAGTTTCTTCACTAATTGGTGTAGTTGACACAGGAACCATTTCTTGTGATGAACTACTTTCCAATAAGGGAGTAGATACAGTTATCTCATCAAGTTCTACTTTCCTCCCACTCACTTCTTTCGAGAGAAACTCCTTCTCTAGAAAGGATCCGAATTTAGCAACGAAAATCTTGCCTTCAGATCTGTGATAGAAGGTGTACCCAATAGTCTCCTTTGGGTATCCTATGAAGACACATTTTTCCGATTTGGGTTCGAGCTTATCTGGTTGAAGTTTCTTTACATAAGCATCGCAGCCCCAAACTTTAAGAAACGACAACTTTGGTTTCTTGCCAAACCACAGTTCATAAGGCGTCGTCTCAACGGATTTTGACGGTGTCCTATTTAACGTGAATGCGGCCGTCTCTAAAGCATAACCCCAAAATGATAGCGGTAAATCGGAAATAGACATCATAGATCGCACCATATCTAGTAAAGTACGATTACGACGTTCGGACACACCATTTCTCTGTGGTGTTCCGGGTGGCGTGAGTTGTGAAACTATTCCACATTGTTTCAAATGTAAACTAAACTCGTAACTCAAATATTCTCCTCCACGATCAGATCGTAGAAATTTTATTTTCTTGTTACGATGATTTTCCACTTCACTCTGAAATTCTTTGAACTTTTCAAATGTTTCAGATTTGTGTTTCATTAAGTAGATATACCCATATCTGCTCAAATCATCTGTGAAGGTGAGAAAATAACGATACCGCGCGTGCCTCAACATTCATTGGACCACAAACATCGGTATGTATGATTTCCAACAAATCAGTTGCTCGCTCCATAGTTCGGAGAACGGCGTTTTGGTCATCTTGCCCATGAGGCACGGTTCAAGTACCAAGTGATTCATAATCAAGTGATTCCGAAGCCCATCGGTATGGAGTTTCTTCATGCGTTTTACACCGATATGACCTAAGCGGCAAGTGCCACAAATAAGTTGCACTATCATTATCAACTCTGCATCTTTTGGCTTGAACATTATGAATATGTGTATCACTACTGTCGAGATTCAACAAGAATAGACCATTCTTCAAGGGTGCATGACCATAAAAGATATTACTCATATAAATAGAACAACCATTATTCTCTGATTTAAATGAATAACCGTCTCGCATTAAACAAGATCCAGATATAATGTTCATGCTCAACGCTGGCACCAAATAACAATTATTTAGGTCTAAAACTAATCCCGAAGGTAGATGTAGAGGTAGCGTGCCGACCGCGATCACATTGACTTTGGAACCATTTCCAACGCGCATCGTCACCTCGTCCTTAGCCAATCTTCTCTTAATCCGTAGTTCTGTTTGAGTTGCAAATATTAGCAATGAACCAGTATCAAATACCGTGTACTATCTGCGAGTATTAGTAAGGTACACATCAATAACATGTATATCACATATACCTTTGATCACCTTGCCATCCTTCTTATCCGCCAAATACTTGGGGCAGTTCCGCTTCGATGTCGGTCTGCTTGCGGTAAAACACTCAGTTTCAGGCTTAGGTCCAGACTTGGGTTTCTTCTCTTGATCAGCAACTTTCTTGCTGTTCTTTTGAAGTTTCCTTCTTCTTCCTTTGACCTTTTCTTGAAACTAGTGGTTTTGTTGACCATCAACACTTGATGCTCTTTCTTGATTTCTACTTCGCATGCTTTTAGCATCGCGAAGAGCTCAGGAATTGTCTTAGTCATCCCTTGCATATTATAGTTCATCACGAAGCTCTTGTAGCTTGGTGGCAGTGATTGGAGAATTCTGTCAATGACACTATCATCCGGAAGATTAACTCCCAGCTGAATTAAGTGATTGTTATACCCAGACATTTTGAGTATGTGCTCACTAACAGAACTATTCTCCTCCATCTTGCAGCTATAGAACTTATTGGAGACTTCATATCTCTCAATCCGGGCATTTGCTTGAAATATTAACTTCAACTCCTGGAACATCTCATATGCTCCATGACGTTCAAAACGTCGTTGAAGACCCGGTTCTAAGCCGTAAAGCATGGCACACTGAACTATTGAGTAGTCATCAGCTCTGCTTTGCCAGACGTTCACAACTTCTGGCTCAGCATCTGCAGCAGGCCTGTCACCTAGCGGTGCTTCCAGGACGTAATTTTTCTGTGCAGCAATGAGGATAATCCTCAAGTTACGGACCCAGTCCGTGTAATTGCTACCATCATCTTTCAACTTTGCTTTCTCAAGGAACGCATTAAAATTCAACGGAACAACAACACGAGCCATCTATCTACGATAAACATAGACAAGCAAAATACTATCGGTACTAAGTTCATGATAAATTTAAGTTTAATTAATCATATTAAAACCTCCCACTTAGACAGACATCTCTCTAGTCATCTAAGTGATTACGTGATCCAAATCAACTAAACCATGTCCGATCATCACGTGAGATGGAGTAGTTTCAATGGTGAACATCACTATGTTGATCATATCTACTATATGATTCACGCTCGACCTTCGGTCTCTCGTGTTCGAGGCCATATCTGTTATATGCTAGGCTCGTCAAGTTTCACTGAGTATTCTGCGTGCGCAACTGTTTTGCACCCGTTGTATTTGAACGTAGAGCCTATCACACCCGATCATCAAGTGGTGTCTCAAGACGAAGAACTTTCGCAACGGTGCATACTCGGGAGAACACTTCTTGATAATTTTAGTGAGAGATCATCTTATAATGCTACCGTCAATCAAAGCAAGATAAGATGCATAAAGGATAAACATCACATGCAATCAATATAAGTGATATGATATGGTCATCATCATCTTGTGCTTGTGATCTCCATCGCTGAAGCACCGTCATGATCACCATCGCCACCGCGCGACACCTTGATCTCCATCGTAGCATCGTTGTCGTCTCGCCAACTATTGCTTCTACGACTATCGCTACTGCTTAGTGATAAAGTAAAGCAATTACATGGCGTTGCATTTCATACAATAAAGCGACAACCATATGGCTCCTGCCGATTGCCGATAACTCGGTTACAAAACATGATCATCTCATACAATATAGCATCACGTCTTGACCATATCACATCACAACATGCCCTGCAAAAACAAGTTAGACGTCCTCTACTTTGTTGTTGCAAGTTTTACGTGGCTGCTACGGGCTGAGCAAGAACCGTTCTTACCTACGCATCAAAACCACAACGATACTTCGTCAAATAGACTCCGTTTAACCTTCTCAAGGACCGGGCTAGCCACACTCGATTCAACTAAAGTGAGAGAGACAGACACCGCCGGTCACCTTTAAGCAACGAGTGCTCGGGCGGTGAAACCAGTCTCGCGAAGCGTCACGCGTAATGTCGGTCCGGGCGCTTCATCTCACAATACCGCTGAACCAAAGTATGACATGCTGGTAGGCAGTATGACTTGTATCGTCCACAACTCACTTGTATTCTACTCGTGCACATGACATCAACGCATAAAACCAGGCTCGGATGCCACTGTTGGAGAACGAGTAATTTCAAAAATTTCCTACGATCACGCAAGACCATGGTGATGGCATAGCAACGAGAGGGAGAATGTCCGCCCACGCCCTCGTGAGACCGAAGCGAAGCGTTATAACAACGCTGTTGATGTAGTCGACGCCTTCACGATCCGACCGATCCAAGCACCGAACGACGGCACCTCCGAGTTCTGCACACGCTCAGCTTGATGACGATCCCGGACTCGATCCAGCAAAGTGTCGGGATGAGTTCCGTCAAGACGACGGCGTGGGACGATGTTGATGCTCCACCGACGCAGGGCTTCGCCTAAGCTCATGACGATATGACTTCTCGGTGCAGGGCTTCGCCTAAGCTCATGACGATATGACCGAAGTGGAATATGGTGGAAGGGGCACCGCACACGGCTAAGGATAGATCCGTAGATCAACTTGTGTATCATGGGGTGCCCCTGCCCCGTATATAAAGGAGCCAAGGGGTGCGGCCAGCCTTGGGAGGCGCTGGAGGAGTCCTACTCCCACGGGAGTAGGACTCCCCCTGTCCTAGTTGGAGTAGGATTGGGGAGGGAAGAGGGAAGGCGCGCCCCTTCTCCTTGTCCTATTCGGACTAGAGGGGAGGGGGCGCAGCCCACCTGGCCGCCCTTCCTCTTCTCCTTGTGGCCCATGAAGGCCCATATACCCCCGGGGTTCCAGTAACCCCCCGGTGTTCCGGTAACTTCCTGTTTTCACTCGGAACCCTTCCGAAGTCCAAACATAGGCTTCCAATATATCAATCTTTATGTCTCGACCATTTAGAGACTCCTCGTCATGTCCGTGATCACATCCGGGACTCAACAAACTTCGTGCATCAATACTTATAAACTCATAATGAACTGTCATCGAAGCGTTAAGCGTGCGGACCCTACGGGTTCGAGAACTATGTAGACATGACCTAGAACCATTCTCGGTCAATAACCAATAGCGGGACCTGGATGCCCATATTGGTTCCTACATATTCTACGAAGATCTTTATCGGTCAAACCGCATAACGACATACGTTGTTCCCTTTGTCATCGGTATGTTACTTACCCGAGATTCGATCGTCGGTATCCAATACCTAGTTCAATCTCGTTACGTAAGTCTCTTTACTCGTTCCGTAATACATCATCTCACAACTAACTCATTAGTTGTAATGCTTGCAAGGCTTAAGTGATGTGTATTACCGAGAAGGCCTAGAGATACCTCTCCGACAATCGGAGTGACAAAACCTAATCTCAAATACGCCAACCCAACAAGTACCTTTGGAGACACCTGTAGTACTCCTTTATAATCACCCGATTGCGTTGTGACGTTTGGTAGTAACCAAAGTGTTCCTCCGTAAACGGAGTTGCATAATCTCATAGTTATAGGAACATGTATGGGTCATGAAGAAAGCATTAACATACTAAACGATCAAGTGTTAAGCTAACGGAATGGGTCATGTCAATCAGATCATTCAACTAATGATGTGACCTTGTTAATCAAATAACAACTCCTTGTTCATGGTTAGGAAACATAACCATCTTTGATTAACAAGCTAGTCAAGTAGAGGCATACTAGTGACATACTGTTTGTCTATATATTCACACATGTATTATGTTTCCGGTTAATACAATTCTAGCATGAATAATAAACATTTATCATGATATAAGGAAATAAATAATAACTTTATTATTGCCTCTAGGGCATATTTCCTTCAGTCTCCCACTTGCACTAGAGTCAATAATCTAGATTACAAAGTAATGATCCTCACACCCATGGAGTCTTGGTGCTGATCATGTTTTGCTCGTGGAAGAGGCTTAGTCAACGGGTCTGCAACATTCAGATCCGTATGTATTTTGCAAATCTCTATGTCTCCCACTTGACTTGGTCCCGAATGGAATTGAAGCGTCTCTTGATGTGCTTGGTCCTCTTGTGAAATCTGGATTCCTTTGCCAAGGCAATTGCACCAGTATTGTCACAGAAGATCTTCATCGGTCCCGATGCACTAGGTATGACACCTAGATCGGAAATGAACTCTTTCATCCAGACTCCTTCATTTGCTGCTTCTGAAGCAGCTATGTACTCCGCTTCACATGTAGATCCCGCCACGACGCTTTGTTTAGAACTGCACCAACTAACAGCTCCACCGTTTAATAAAAACACGTATCCGGTTTGCGATTTAGAATCGTCCGGATCAGTGTCAAAGCTTGCATCGACGTAACCATTTACGACTAGCTCTTTGTCACCTCCATATACGAGAAACATATCCTTAGTCCTTTTCGGTATTTCAGGATATTCTTGACCGCTGTCCGATGATCCACTCTGGATTACTTTGGTACCTTCCTGCCAAGCTTACAGCTAAGCATACGTCAGGTCTGGTACACAGCATTGCATACATGATAGAGCCTATGGCTGAAGCATAGGAACATCTTTCATTTCTCTCTATCTTCTGCTGTGGTCGGGCATTGAGTCTGACTCAATCTTACACCTTGCAACACAGGTAAAAAACCTTTCTTTGCCTGATCCATTTTGAACTTTTTCAAAACTTTATCAAGGTATGTGCTTTGTGAAAGTCCAATTAAGTGTCTTGATCTATCTCTATAGATCTTGATGCCCAATATGTAAGCAGCTTCACCGAGGTCTTTCATTGAAAAACTTTTATTCAAGTATCCTTTTATGCTATCCAAAAATTCTATATCATTTCCAATTAATAATATGTCGTCCACATATAATATTAGAAATGCTACAGAGCTCCCACTCACTTTCTTGTAAATACAGGCTTCTCCAAAAGTCTGTACAAACCCATATGCTTTGATCACACTATCAAAGCGTTTATTCCAACTCCGAGAGGCTTGCACTGACCATAAATTGATCGTTGGAGCTTGCACACTTTGTTAGCACCCTTTGGATCGACAAAACCTTCTGGTTGCATCATATACAACTCTTCTTCTAGAAATCCATTCAAGAATGCAGTTTTACATCCATTTGCCAAATTTCATAATCATAAAATGCGGCAATTGCTAACATGATTCGGACAGACTTAAGCATCGCTACGGGTGAGAAAGTCTCATCGTAGTCAACCCCTTGAACTTGTCGAAAACCTTTCGCAACAAGTCGAGCTTTGTAGACAGTTATATTACCATCAGCGTCAGTCTTCTTCTTAAAGATCCATTTATTTTTAATGGCTTGCCGATCATCGGGCAAGTCAACCAAAGTCCATACTTTGTTCTCATACATGGATCCCATCTCAGATTTCATGGCTTCCAGCCATTTTGCGGAATCTGGGCTCACCATCGCTTCTTCATGGTTTGTAGGTTCGCCATGGTCAAGTAACATGACTTCCAGAATAGGATTACCGTACCATCTCTGGTGCGTATTTTACTCTGGTTGACCCACGAGGTTCAGTAGTAACTTGATCTGAAGCTTCATGATCATCATCATTAGTTTCTTCACTAATTGGTGTAGTTGACACAGAACCATTTCTTGTGATGAACTACTTTCCAATAAGGGAGCAGATACAGTTATCTCATCAAGTTCTACTTTCCTCCCACTCACTTCTTTCGAGAGAAACTCCTTCTCTAGAAAGGATCCGAATTTAGCAACGAAAATCTTGCCTTCAGATCTGTGATAGAAGGTGTACCCAACAGTCTCCTTTGGGTATCCTATGAAGACACATTTTTCCGATTTGGGTTCGAGCTTATCTGGTTGAAGTTTCTTTACATAAGCATCGCAGCCCCAAACTTTAAGAAACGACAACTTTGGTTTCTTGCCAAACCACAGTTCATAAGGCGTCGTCTCAACGGATTTTGACGGTGTCCTATTTAACGTGAATGCGGCCGTCTCTAAAGCATAACCCCAAAATGATAGCGGTAAATCGGAAATAGACATCATAGATCGCACCATATCTAGTAAAGTACGATTCGACGCTCGACACACCATTTCTCTGTGGTGTTCCGGTGGCGTGAGTTGTGAAACTATTCCACATTGTTTCAAATGTAAACCAAACTCGAACTCAAATATTCTCCTCCACGATCAGATCGTAGAAACTTTATTTTATTGTTACGATGATTTTCCACTTCACTCTGAAATTCTTTGAACTTTTCAAATGTTTCAGATTTGTGTTTCATTAAGTAGATATACCCATATCTGCTCAAATCATCTGTGAAGGTGAGAAAATAACGATACCCTTGCGTGCCTCAACATTCATTGGACCACAAACATCGGTATGTATGATTTCCAACAAATCAGTTGCTCGCTCCATAGTTCCGAGAACGGCGTTTTGGTCATCTTGCCCATGAGGCACGGTTCGCAAGTACCAAGTGATTCATAATCAAGTGATTCCAGAAGCCCATCAGTATGGAGTTTCTTCATGCGTTTTACACCGATATGACCTAAACGGCAGTGCCACAAATAAGTTGCACTATCATTATCAACTCTGCATCTTTTGGCTTGAACATTATGAATATGTGTATCACTACTGTCGAGATTCAACAAGAATAGACCATTCTTCAAGGGTGCATGACCATAAAAGATATTACTCATATAAATAGAACAACCATTATTCTCTGATTTAAATGAATAACCGTCTCGCATTAAACAAGATCCAGATATAATGTTCATGCTCAACGCTGGCACCAAATAACAATTATTTAGGTCTAAAACTAATCCCGAAGGTAGATGTAGAGGTAGCGTGCCGACCGCGATCACATCGACTTTGGAACCATTTCCAACGCGCATCGTCACCTCGTCCTTAGCCAATCTTCGCTTAATCCGTAGTTCCTGTTTCGAGTTGCAAATATTAGCAACAGAACCAGTATCAAATACCCAGGTACTACTGCGAGTATTAGTAAGGTACACATCAATAACATGTATATCACATATACCTTTGATCACCTTGCCATCCTTCTTATCCGCCAAATACTTGGGGCAGTTCCGCTTCAAATGTCCATCTGCTTGCGGTAAAACACTCAGTTTCAGGCTTAGGTCCAGACTTGGGTTTCTTCTCTTGATCAGCAACTTTCTTGCTGTTCTTTTGAAGTTTCCTTCTTCTTCCCTTTGCCCTTTTCTTGAAACTAGTGGTTTTGTTGACCATCAACACTTGATGCTCTTTCTTGATTTCTACTTTCATGCTTTTAGCATCGCGAAGAGCTCAGAATTGTCTTAGTCATCCCTTGCATATTATAGTTCATCACGAAGCTCTTGTAGCTTGGTGGCGTGATTGGAGAATTCTGTCAATGACACTATCATCCGGAAGATTAATTCCCAGCTGAATTAAGTGATTGTTATACCAGACATTTTGAGTATGTGCTCACCGACGTAACTATTCTCCTCCATCTTGCAGCTATAGAACTTATTGGAGACTTCATATCTCTCAATCCGGGCATTTGCTTGAAATATTAACTTCAACTCCTGGAACATCTCATATGCTCCATGACGCTCAAAACGTCGTTGAAGACCCGGTTCTAAGCCGTAAAGCATGGCACACTGAACTATTGAGTAGTCATCAGCTCTGCTTTGCGGGACGCTCACAACTTCTTGCTCAAGATCTGCAGCAGGCCTGTCACCTAGCGGTGCTTCGGGGCGTAATTTTTCTGTGCAGCAATGAGGATAATCCTCAAGTTATGGACCCAGTCGTGTAATTGCTACCATCATCTTTCAACTTTGCTTTCTCAAGGAACGCATTAAAATTCAACGGAACAACAGCACGAGCCATCTATCTACAAGAAACATAGACAAGCAAAATACTATCAGGTACTAAGTTCATGATAAATTTAAGTTTAATTAATCATATTAAAAACCTCCCACTTAGACAGACATCTCTCTAGTCATCTAAGTGATTACGTGATCCAAATCAACTAAACCATGTCCGATCATCACGTGAGATGGAGTAGTTTCAATGGTGAACATCACTATGTTGATCATATCTACTATATGATTCACGCTCGACCTTTCGGTCTCTGTGTTCCGAGGCCATATCTGTTATATGCTAGGCTCGTCAAGTTTAACCTGAGTATTCTGCGTGCGCAACTGTTTTGCACCCGTTGTATTTGAACGTAGAGCCTATCACACCCGATCATCACGTGGTGTCTCAGCACGAAGAACTTTCGCAATGGTGCATACTCAGGGAGAACACTTCTTGATAATTTTAGTGAGAGATCATCTTATAATGCTATCGTCAATCAAAGCAAGATAAGATGCATAAAGGATAAACATCACATGCAATCAATATAAGTGATATGATATGGTCATCATCATCTTGTGCTTGTGATCTCCATCGCCAAGCACCGCCATGATCACCATCGTCACCGGTAGCGACACCTTGATCTCCATTGTAGCATCGTTGTCGTCTCGCCAACTATTGCTTCTACGACTATCGCTACTGCTTAGTGATAAAGTAAAGCAATTACATGGCGTTGCATTTCATACAATAAAGCGACAACCATATGGCTCCTGCCGATTGCCGATAACTCGGTTACAAAACATGATCATCTCATACAATATAGCATCACGTCTTGACCATATCACATCACAACATGCCCTGCAAAAACAAGTTAGACGTCCTCTACTTTGTTGTTGCAAGTTTTACGTGGCTGCTACGGGCTGAGCAAGAACCGTTCTTACCTACGCATCAAAACCACAACGATACTTCGTCAAATAGACTCCGTTTAACCTTCTCAAGGACCGGCTAGCCACACTCGATTCAACTAAAGTGAGAGAGACAGACACCCGCGGTCACCTTTAAGCAACGAGTGCTCGGAGCGGTGAAACCAGTCTCGCGTAAGCGTCGCGTAATGTCGGTCCGGCCGCTTCATCTCACAATACCGCTGAACCAAAGTATGACATGCTGGTAGGCAGTATGACTTGTATCGTCCACAACTCACTTGTGTTCTACTCGTGCACATGACATCAACGCATAAAACCAGGCTCGGATGCCATGTTGGAGAACGTAGTAATTTCAAAAAATTCCTACGATCACGCAAGACCATGGTGATGGCATAGCAACGAGAGGGGAGAGTGTCCGCCCACGCACCCTCGTGAGACCGTGAAGCGGAAGCGTTATAACAACGCTGTTGATGTAGTCGACGCCTTCACGATCCGACCGATCCAAGCACCGAACGACGGCACCTCCGAGTTCTGCACACGCTCAGCTTGATGACGATCCCGGACTCGATCCAGCAAAGTGTCGGGATGAGTTCCGTCAAGACGACGGCGTGCAGGACGATGTTGATGCTCCACCGACGCAGGGCTTCGCCTAAGCTCCGCGACGATATGACTTCTCGGCGCAGGGCTTCGCCTAAGCTCGCGACGATATGACCGAAGTGGAATATGGTGGAAGGGGCACCGCACACGGCTAAGGATAGATCCGTAGATCAACTTGTGTATCATGGGGTGCCCCTGCCTCAGATATAAAGGAGCCAAGGGGGTGCGGCCAGCCTTGGGAGGCGCGCTGGAGGAGTCCTACTCCCACCGAGTAGGACTCCCCCTGTCCTAGTTGGAGTAGGATTGGGGAGGGAAGAGGGAAGGGCCGCCCCTTCTCCTTGTCCTATTCGGACTAGAGGGGAGGGGGCGCAGCCCACCTGGCCGGCCCTTCCTCTTCTCCCTTGTGGCCCATGAAGGCCCATATACCCCGGGGTTCCAGTAACCCGGTGTTCCAAGAACTTCCTGTTTTCACTCGGAACCCTTCCAAGTCCAAACATAGGCTTCCAATATATCAATCTTTATGTCTCGACCATTTCGAGACTCCTCGTCATGTCCGTGATCACATCCGGGACTCCGAACAAACTTCGGTGCATCAATACTTATAAACTCATAATGAACTGTCATTGAAACGTTAAGCGTGCGGACCCTACGGGTTCGAGAACTATGTAGACATGACCTAGAACCATTCTCGGTCAATAACCAATAGCGGAACCTGGATGCCCATATTGGTTCCTACATATTCTACGAAGATCTTTATCGGTCAAACCGCATAACGACATACGTTGTTCCCTTTGTCATCGGTATGTTACTTACCCGAGATTCGATCGTCGGTATCCAATACCTAGTTCAATCTCGTTACCGGTAAGTCTCTTTACTCGTTCCGTAATACATCATCTCACAACTAACTCATTAGTTGTAATGCTTGCAAGGCTTAAGTGATGTGTATTACCGAGAAGGCCTAGAGATACCTCTCCGACAATCGGAGTGACAAAACCTAATCTCAAATACGCCAACCCAACAAGTACCTTTGGAGACACCTGTAGTACTCCTTTATAATCACCCGATTCGTTGTGACGTTTGGTAGTACCAAAGTGTTCCTCCGTAAACGGAGTTGCATAATCTCATAGTTATAGGAACATGTATGGGTCATGAAGAAAGCATTAACATACTAAACGATCAAGTGTTAAGCTAACGGAATGGGTCATGTCAATCAGATCATTCAACTAATGATGTGACCTTGTTAATCAAATAACAACTCCTTGTTCATGGTTAGGAAACATAACCATCTTTGATTAACAAGCTAGTCAAGTAGAGGCATACTAGTGACATACTGTTTGTCTATATATTCACACATGTATTATGTTTCCGGTTAATACAATTCTAGCATGAACAATAAACATTTATCATGATATAAGGAAATAAATAATAACTTTATTATTGCCTCTAGGGCATATTTCCTTCATGTTTGAGTTTAGAAGCGGCAGGAGACAGGATATGATGCATAGAAGGAAATCATTTGCGTGATTTTAGGATCGAAATAATTGCCTTCCATGATTGCAAGGGAGGTGGGATTGCAGGGGCGTGGGACTGGTAGCTCGAGTACTCATCTCCTCGGTGGAGTGTGGTCAGTCAACCGAAATTGCTAAGTGCACATCATAGAGGTATTAGATCAATGATGGCGGTTAGATTTAGACTTGTGGGCCTAATCGTGTGGTGCTGATTGGTTTATGCGGTGTTGTGGGACAAATTACGGGGTGCACGTAAGAAAATTCTTGTTTGATTGTTTAATAGTAGTGGAGAAACATGAGCAAAAAGCAAAGAACAAAAATAAAATTGGGTTGCCTCCCAACAAGCGCTAACGTTTAACGCCGCAAGGTAGGCATGATGATTTGAATGATGCTCACATAAAAGATAAGAATTGAAACATAAAGAGAGCATCATGAAGAATATGACTAGCACATTTAAGTCTAACCCACTTCCTATGCATAGGGATTTTGTGAGCAAACAACTTATGGGGACAATAATCAACTAGCATAGGAAGGTAAAACAAGCAAATCTTCAAGATTTTCAACACATAGAGAAGAAACTTGATATTATTGCAATATGTAGAAGCATATGATCCTCTCTCATAATAATATTCAGTAGCATCATGAATGAATTCAACCATATAACCAGCACCTAAAGCATTCTTTTCATGATCTACTTGCATAGAAATTTTACTACTCTCCACATAAGCAAATTTCTTCTCATGAATAGTAGTGGGAGCAAACTCAAAAAAATTGCACCTACGATCACCCAAGATCAATACGAAGATGTATAATGGGTTGGGATCATGATGGTTACTCGTACTTGTTGAGCTTGCCTTGATTTTTTCCTTGAAGAGGAAAGGATTGTGCAGCAAAGTAGAGATAAGTATTTCCCTCCGTTAAGAACCAAGGTAAAAATCCAGTAGGAGGCACAACCAAAAGTCTCAAATCTATGCACCTGCACAAACTAACAAACACTTGCACTCAATGCAAAAAGGGGTTGTCAATCCCTTCACGGTCTCGAAAAAGAGTGAGATCTAATAGAGATGGGTATAAAAGATAAATAAATAAGAAAACTAAAGTAAATCTAAATAAATTGCAGCAAGGTTTTTTGGGTTTATAGATCTGAAAATATATGTTGGAAAATAGACCTGGGGGCCATAGATTTCACTAGAGGCTTCTCTCTTGAAAGAAAACATATGGTTGGCAAAAAAAAATACTGTCGAGCAATTGATAGAAAAGCGCAAAATTATAACGATATCCAAGGCAATGATCATGAATATACGCATCACGTCCGTGTCAAATAGACCGACTCCTGCCTGCATCTACTACTATTACTCCACACATCGACCGCTATCCAGCATGCATCTAGAGTATTAAGTTCATAAGAATGGAGTAACGCCTTAAGTAAGATGACATGATGTGGAGGGATAAACTGAAGAAATATGATGAAAAACCCATCTTTTACCCTTGATGGTAACAGTACAATACATGCCTCGCTACCCCTACTTTATCACTGGGTGTGGACACCGCAAAATTGAACCCAGAACTATGCACCTCTCCCATTGCAAGAAGAAGAAATCTACTTGGCCAAACCAAACCGATAATTCGAAGAGAAATAAAAATATATTTGATCATGCATAAAAGAGTTCAGGAAAGACTCAAATAATATTCATAGATAATATGATCATAAATCCACAATTCATCGGATCTTGACAAACACACCGCAAAAAAATATTACATTAGATAGAACTCCAAGAACACCAAGGGGAACATGGTATTGAAGATCATAGAGAGAGAAGAAGCCATCTAGCTACTAGCTATGGACCCGTAGGTCTGTGGTAAACTACTCTCGCTTCATCGGAAGGGCAATAAGGTTGATGTAGATGCCCTCCGTGATTGAATCCCCCTCCGGTAGGATTCTGGAAAAGGCCCCAAGATGGGATCTCAGGGGAACAGAGGCTTGCGATGGCGGAAAAGTATTTTGGTGGACACTTCTATTGGTTTGGGAATATTTGGGAATTTATAGCGCAAGAATTAGGGTTGGAGGACTCCCGAGGGGCCCACAAGCCCTCAGGGCACCCCTCCACAGGGGTGTGCCTAGGAGGCTTGTGGCCACCTCGGGAAGCTTGAGGCCCCCTCTCCAAGCTCCGTGGATGTCTTCTGGTACAAGAAAAATCATCGCGAAAGTTTTATTCCGTTTGGACTCTGTTTGATATTCCTTTTCTTTAGAACTCAAAAACAAGGAAAAAACAGAAACTGGCATTGGGCTGTAAGTTAATAGGTTAGTCCCAAAAATAATATAAAATAGCATATTAATGCATATAAAACATCCAAAACAGATAATATAATAGCATGGAACAATCAAAAATTATATATACGTTGGAGACGTATCAAGCATCCCCAAGCTTAATTCCTGCTCGTCCTCGAGTAGGTAAATGATAAAAACAGAATTTTTAATGTGGAATGCTACCTATTTATGCATGTAATCTTCTTTATTTGTGGCATGAATAGTCAGATCCATAAGATTCAAAACAAAAGTTTAATATTGACATAAAAATAATTATTCTTCAAGCATACTAATAAAGCAATCATGTCTTCTCAAAATAACATGGCCAAAGAAAGTTATCCCTACAAAATCATATAGTCTGGCTATGCTCCATCTTCATCACACAAAGTATTTCATCATGCACAACCCCAATGACAATCCAAGCAATTGTTTCATACTTTTAGTGTTCTCGAACTTTTTCAACTTTCATGCAATACATGAGCGTGAGCCATGGATATATCACTATAGGTGGAATAGAATATGGTGGTTGTGGAGAAGACAAAAAAGAAGGAGAAGGTATCACATCAACTAGGCGTATTAATGGGCTACGGGGATGCCCATCAATAGATATCAATGTGAGTGAATAGGGATTGCCATGCAACAGATGCACTAGAGCTATAAGTGTATGAAAGCTCAAAAATAAACTAAGTGAATGTGCATCCAACTCGCTTGCTCACGAAGACCTAGGGCAATTTGAGGAAGCTCGTCATTGGAATATACAAGCCTAGTTCTATAATAAAAAATTCCCACTAGTATATTAAAGTGACAAAATAGGAGTCTCTCTATCATGAAGAACATGGTGCTACTTTGAAGCACAAGTGTGAAAAAAGGATAGTAAAATTGTCCATTCTCTCTTTTCTCTCATTTTTTGTTTGGGCTTCTTTGGCCTCTTTTATTATATTTGGGCTTCTTTGGCCTCTTTTATTTTTTCATAAAGTTCGGAGACTCATCCCAACTTGTGAAGGAATCATAGCTTCCATCATCGTTTCCTCACATGGGACAATGCTCTAATAATGATGATCATCACACTTTTATTTACTTACAACTCAAGAATTACAACTCGATACTAGAACAAAATATGACTCTATGTGAATGCCTCCGGCAGTGTACCGGGATGTGCAATGATCAAGAGTGACATCTATAAAAAAATATTAACGGTGGCCAAGCCACAAATACTATGCCAACTACATGATCATGCAAAGCAATATGATAATGATGGTATGTGTCATAATAAACGGAACGGTGGAAGTTGCATGGCAATATATCTCGGAATGGCTATGGAAATGCCATAATAGGTATGTATGGTAGCCATTTTTGGGAAGGGTATATGGTGGGTTTAAGGCACCGGAGAAAGGTGCGCGGTACTAGAGAGGCTAGCAATGGTGTAAGGGTGAGAGTGCGTATAATCCATGGACCCAAAATTAGTCATAAAGAACTCACATACTTATTACAAAAATTTATTAGCTATCAAAACAAAGTACTACATGCATGCTCCTAGGGGGATAGATTGGCAAAAAAATACCATCGCTCTTCCTCGACCGCCACTCATAAGGAAGACACTCAAAAAGTAAATCATGCTCCGACTTCATCACAAAACGGTTACCATACGTGCATGCTACAGGAATTACAAACTTTAACACAAGTATTTCTACCAATCCAAAATTACTCACTATCATGGCTCTAATATAACCATCTTTATATCTCCAAACGATATGCAAGTAATCAAACTTCTCATAGTATTCAATGCTATTTATATGAAAGTTTTTATTATATCCCTCTTGGATGCCCAGCATATTAGGACTAAATTCATAACCTAAGAAAATTACCATGCTTTTTAGTTGACTCTCAAAATAATATAAGTGAAGCATGCGAGTTCAACAATTTCTATAAGATAAAACCACCGCCGTGCTCTAAAAAGATATAAGTGGAGCACTAGAGCAAACAGCCTAGCTCAAAAGATATAAGTGAAGCACATAGAGTATTCTAACAAATTCATGATTAATGTGTGTCCCTCTCAAAAGGGATGTACAGAAAGGATTATTGTGGCAAGCTAATAAGCAAAGAATCATATCATACAAGACGCTCCAGCAAAACACATATCATGTGGTGAATAGAATATAGCCTCAAGTAAATTTGCTGATGGAACTAAGACGAAAGAGGGGATGCCATCCAGGGCATCCCCAAGCTTAGATACTTTGTTGTCCTTGAATATTACCTTGGGGTGCCTTGGGCATCCCAAGCTTAGCCTCTTGCCACTCATTATTCCATAGTCCATCAAATATTTACCCAAAACTTGAAAACTTCACAACACAAAACTCAACAGAAAACTCATAATCTTCGTTAGTAAAATAAAATAAATCACCACTTAAGGTACTATTGTGAAATCATTTTAAATTTATATTGGTGTTATATATACTGTATTCCAACTTCTTCATGGTTCATACCCCCCGATACTACCCATAGGTTCATCAAAATAAGCAAACAACACATAGAAAATAGAATATGTCAAAAATAGATCAGACTATAGCAATATGAAAACTTCGTATACTTCTCTAACTACAAAAATTCTGAAAAATTAGGACAATCTAGTCAATTTGTATATGATTCTCGTGTAAAAAAATCAGATCAAAAGAACGCTTCTGTGAGATTTTAAAATTCTTGCAATGAGATCAAAAGTTAATGTTTTTCAGCAAGAACAAATCAACTATCACCATAGACCATCCCAAAGGTATTACTTGGCTCACAAACTAATTAAAACACCAAAAAAACAATTACTACAGAAGTAATAATGTGTAATTTTTTAAAAACAGAACCAAAAACAAAAGGCATGAAAATAAAATTGGGTTGCCTCCCAACAAGTGATATTGTTTAACGCCCCTAGCTAGGCATAAAACATAGATCTACGGAGATTATCCATGCTCCTCTAATATTCCGTCCTCTTGGCAGCAAGCTTTCTCATCGGCAAACAAAAGTAATCAAAGGGGCTGCAATAAATAGGGTAAGGATCTATAAGATCAAGTTTGGGAGGAACAGGATCCTCCTTCGGCCCTTTGTACTTGATAATTATTTCTTCATTATAAACGTTCCTTTGAACAAATTCTCTAAGTTTATCTCTTAGCACAAATCAAATCCATTATTTTGTATATCAAAACTATCATTGGGTTCAGAAGTCTTATCAACCAAAACATGGGGAGGAACTTTCTTTCTTAAGTTTTCATTATAAGAGGTATAATCCGGTTATTGCAATCGCATTATTTTCTCTTGATTAAAAAGGATCTCCTCTATGGGACGACAACCACCATTAATATTATAATGAGCAAATATTTCGCCCGCTTCTTTCAAAATAGACATAAATTCATGAGCAAGGAATAAGGTGGCAATGCGTTTAATGGAAGGGTGATTGAAATTAGAGAATTCTAGGAAAAATCATTTGTATGCGCAGATGCATGTGAACCAATTGTCTTTCGAGTTCAATCACGAGCAAGATATTGCATCCTCATAGCTATTAGTTTTATTAAGGACTGACCCTCCAAGCATGGATATTGTACCAGCACAAGTAAAGAAATCTTGAATAACACCCTTTTCAATAATATTACCGCTACCCACGCGGAGTTTTTTAGTATGTATGATAGTGAGTTCTTCATGGTGATCATTATTAGCAAAATCATTAAAGTTTCCCTCAAGACTATTACTATCCTTTTCATCAATAACCTCCCCAGATTCAGACATGGTGGCAAGAAACCAATCTAGCACACAAGAAAACAAAAAACAAACGAAAAGATGAACGAAAGAAGGACGAATAAAAAGGTAAATATTTTTGTATTTTTCTGAAAACGTTTTAGAAGTGGCTGAGAGGAAAACGAGAGGCAAATGGCAAATAATGTAATGCAAGATATGAGAGTTTATGAAGGGTACTTGGTAGGCTTGATGTAGAACCTCCCCTGCAACGGCGCCAGAAATTCTTCCTCCTACTTTTTTAGCTTGCGTTGATTTTTACCTTGAAGAGGAAAGGGTGATGCAGCAAAGTAGAGATAAGTATTTTCCTCAATTAAGAACCAAGGTATCAATGCAGTAGGACGCACAAGCAAGTTTCCAATCTATGCACCTGCACAAACTAACAAACACTTGCACTCAAAACGAAAAAGGGGTTGTCAATCCCTTCACGGTCTCGAACAAGAGTGAGATCTAATAGAGATGGGTATAAAAGATAAATAAAAGAGCGAACTAAAGTGAATCTAAATAAACTAGAGCAATATATTTTTGGTTTTTTGGTTTATAGATCTGAAAATATATGACGGAAAATAGACCCGGGGGGCACAGGTTTCACTAGAGGCTTCTCTCTTGAAAGAAAACATACAGTGGGTAAACAAATTACTGTCGAGCAATTGATAGAAAAACGCAAATTATGACGATATCCAAAGAAATGATCATGAATATAGGCATCACGTCCATGTCAAGTAGACCGACTCATGCCTGCATCTACTATTATTACTCCATACATCGACCGCTATCTAGCATGCATCTAGAGTATTAAGTTCATAAGAATGGAGTAACGCCTTAAGTAAGATGACATAATGTAGAGGAATAAACTCAAGCAATATGATGAAATAGAACACATGTTTGTACAACTAAGCTGAATTTATCAATAAAAGACCAAATTTAAACTCAGACAAATCTCTATCTTACATGAGATAACTTTGACCACAACAGGAGAGGTTTATTATTAGATAATGATATTATTGACCACGGATAACATAACATACCTTATTTCTTACACAATTTTTTCCTAACTTTGGATGCGTGAGTTAAAGAATTTAAGTTACTCTTTAACACATGCATCTAAATCTAGGCACAAATTTAGTACATTAAAATGTCTCGAGTTTCAGCATAGGTCTATATGTAGGTCCAACATCATTTATTGAATTTTCTCTAATACTTTTATCTCCTACATTGGCGTTAGACATGCTCTACATGCAGCATGAAGAGTGACTCCTTTAAGACGGCACAGAGAACAAATCTAACACATGCTCAGAAGATAAAATTGTATGATAAGGTTGAATATATGGTGTCGGAACTTCCTATTTACCTTTTGAAAATAAAACTAAAACCCACATGATACAATATGCTAGCTATTTCATCCACCTAGTTTCGCCAAAGAACAACTCACACCGACTACGTTATTTCCTCGGATGGTACGCACTCTAACCTCACCTCATCCCCTCGATAACTGCTAGGATACATCCCCATTCCTGGTGCATTCGCTTGCCCCGGTAGTTTCCACTTCGCCGGCAACCCCTCCTCGTCGTCACTGCGAAGCGGTGTACTCGCCATCCTTTCTGGCAGTGGTGGTGACGTGAACCCTAGGGTGCAGCGAGCATCTGTGATGTTATACTGTCAGGCTAGCATGTACCAGCATCTCAGCAAGGTCGTATCGGTCGACAATATCCCACCTGAGTGGCCAAGGCCTTGAAGTCATGAACTCTGTATGGCACAAGCTCTACTTTGTCATGCCCTCTCGTCGTATCCCTATAGTATTGTGAATTGTCGGCTTGTTTGGTTTAGTGTTATGTTAAATTGCAAATTAGTTTACAAACGAATGGTGTGTTCACTTTGAAATGATCGATACAACCATAGGTTAACTAAAAATATGCAAAGTGTGTTTTACTCTACTTTAGTATATGTTGACGAGTCATGCTTGCTCGAGGTTAGTTAGTTGTTCAACTATGAGATAAACTTATAATAAATATCCGCCCCTTTACTAAAATTGATTAGTATTTCAGATCTGTAACCCTCAAACATCATATTAATATTATTTTTAATATTCAAATAACAAGATTTCAGTAAATAATTTTTCCTGTTAGACTGTTCTCTTATGTCCTATATATTTGTGTAGTATTCTCTTAGTGATATCTTATGAGTAAAGAATGTTATCAGAACTGTCCCCGTTTCCATTTTATAAAGTCTTGCTTCATATTGAGATGTATTCTTTCAAGTATTGATTTAGTGCATTGATATGTTCTTCATAAAGATGCATATGTTTGAACTGTTGTTGTTTCACATCGTAATTTTGTGTTGGCGCCGCCTCCTCGCAGCGCCCCTTCTTCTTCCTCTCAACTCTCTCTTGTTTCTTTGTTCTTCTCACAAGAAAACATGAACGCACACACATCAGGAGAACACACACACACACGTACACACTTCACCAAGGAGAAAGCTGGCTTTGCATATTGCTCCTGGTGAAACACTTGCGCTACATGGTTTTGCCCAGCCCTCACGGCCTTCCTCTTTGATTACTCAATGTGCAACATGTATACACCGGGGTTGAGCTACCCAATTGACGCTACAACATCGTCCACTAACTAACTAAGGACCATGCAAGTTCAAAAAAAAAACCTAAGGACCATACACTAACTAATCACTAGCTAGATGCATGCCCACGTCCTCGACTTACGCAACCTATCCTATCTGATAGATTGAGATATTGGAGAAGTAATTGTTGTATTGATTGGAGCCTCAAGGGCTGTTTATATAGATTACAAAGCTTGGGCTCTAAGACTAGACTAATAGAGATAGATTACAATACGAATAGACTTTATACTCTAAGATCCCCCCGCACTCTCAATGTCAGGTGAAACAATGTTGAGACTGGAGCGTATGTCGGTGAACGATGCAGTCCGGAGTCCTTTGGTAAAAATGTCAGCAAATTGGGCACTTGTAGGAACATGAAGAACGCGAACCTCGCCAAGAGCCACCTTTTCACGAACAAAGTGAATGTCAATCTCAATGTGCTTTGTGCGACGATGTTGAACTGGATTGGAAGCCATGTATACTGCAGAGATGTTATCACAATAAACAATGGTAGCACGTGGGAGTGGACGATGAAGTTCAACGAGAAGCTGCCGTAGCCACACCGCCTCGGCCACAGCGTGAGCAACCGCCCTATACTCAGCCTCAGCAGAAGACCTGGAAACTGTTACCTGCCTTTTAGAACACCAAGAAACAAGATTATCACCCAAATAAACGCAAAATCCAGATTTAGATCGTCGAGTATCTGGACAACCTGCCCAGTCTGCATCAGAATAAACTGTCAAGCTTGTAGGTGAAGAAGAATTAATAAGGAGACCGTGATCAAGAGTGCCTTTTAAATAGCGGAGAATGCGTCTGACATGAGCCATATGAGGAGCACGAGGATCATGCATAAAGAGACAGGCTTGCTGAACTGAATAGGAGATTTCAGGACGAGTAAGAGTGGCATATTGAAGAGCGCCAATGATGCTACGATATAAAGTAGGATCAGAAAGAGGATCACCATCAGCCGACAGTTTAGCACCAACGTCGGCTGGAGTACGAGAGGGTTGACAATCAGACATACCAGAACGAGAAAGCAAGTCCAAAATGTATGACCGTTGAGAAAGAAAGAGGGAAGATTTTGTGCGAGAAACATGAATACCTAGAAAATGATGAAGAGGACCAAGATCAGTCATGGAAAACTCCCGATTGAGAGAAGAGATGGTATGTTGAAGAAAAGAATCAGAACTAGCCGTGAGAATGATATCATCAACATAAAGCAAGAGGTAGGCAGTGTGAGTAGAAGACTGATAAACAAAGAGAGAAGAATCGGATTTGGAGGGAATAAAGCCTATGGTTTGAATAAAAGTAGCAAAGCATTGAAACCATGCACCGAGGAGCTTGTTTAAGGCCATAAAGAGATTTGTTGAGGAGACAAACAAAATTTGGAGATGAGGGATTCTCAAAACCAGAGGGTTGCTGACAATAAACAGTTTCGTTGAGAGTGCCATGAAGAAAAGCATTTTTAACATCAAGTTGATGAATAGGCCAAGAAGAGGAAACAGCAAGACTAAGAACAACACGAATAGTGCTTGGTTTAACAACAGGAGAAAAAGTCTCATCAAAGTCAATACCAGGCTGCTAGGAGAAACCACGACACACCCAACGAGCTTTGTAACGAGCGAGAGTGCCATCAGAATGAAATTTATGACGAAAAACCCATTTGCCAGAAAGAATGTTAACACCAGGAGGTTTGGGAACAAGAGTCCATGTATTATTTTGCTAAAGAGCTTCAAATTCATCGCGCATAGCAGAAAGCCAGACAGGGTCAAGAAGAGCTCGCTTATAACTGGTTGGAATAGGAGAGATGGTTGGGGTGGCGGTAAGATTGAGACGTTTGGTGGGGAGAAGAAATCCTCGTTTTCCACGGGTGCACATGACATGATCATTGGTGAGCGGTGGTATAAGAACGGCATTGGGTGGCAGTGGG
Organism: Aegilops longissima; assembly: GCA_021605205.1. Taxonomy (NCBI): domain Eukaryota; kingdom Viridiplantae; phylum Streptophyta; class Magnoliopsida; order Poales; family Poaceae; genus Aegilops; species Aegilops longissima. The sequence continues at coordinate 659,024,125 of CM038681.1, read as the reverse complement.
TTTTCGGTTGAAGAGGACGGTGAGGAAGAAGAATCAGAGGTGGTGGGTGTCGAGGGGGTTGCCGTGGTAGGATGTGGTGAGGGAAAGACGGCTGGGGTAGAGGATGCAGTTGCAGGAGAGGTGGGGGACGGGGCAGGAGGGTGGCTAACGTTGGGCGATTCCGGTTGAGAGACGGAACAAGATTCCATGGCAGCAGAGATGACCGAAGGCCGAACTAGGGAAGGGGTTTGGTGGTGGCGGATTGTGGTGGAATTGGTGTTGTGGTTGTAGTGACAGAAAAGGAAAAGTATTTTCATCGAATGTGACATGACGAGAGAGAATGATACGACCAGAAGATGGTTCGAAACAACGATATCCTTTGTGATCATCAGAAAGACCAAGGTGAATGCAAGGTAGTGAGCATGGTTCTAGTTTGTTGGAGGCGGTAGAGGCGATGTTGGGAAAGCATAGACAGCCAAAAACACGCAGAAAAGAATAGTCAGGGTGGGAGAGAAAAAGAGATTGGAAAGGCGAATAAAGAGGGCAAGTTTTAGTTGGTCGAATATTAAGAAGGAGTGTGGCGGTGCGAAGGGCTTCAACCCAAAAACGGGAAGGAAGAGAGGCTTGTAAAAGCAATGTGCGAAGAACATCATTAATAGAGCGAAGACAGCGTTTAGCTTTACCATTTTGAGAAGATGTATAAGGGCATGAAAAGCGAAGAAGAATGCCTTGGGAGAGAAAGAAGGTGCAGTTTTGGGTGTTATCAAATTCACGACCGTTATCACATTGAATAAATCGAATTGGCAAGCCAAAGTGTGTGATTACATATTGTCGAAAGTTGAGAAAGATTGCAGGTACTTCAGATTTAGCGCAGAGAGGAAAGGTCCAAGTATAGTGAGAATAATCATCCAAGATCACAAGATAATATTTATAACCAGAAACACTAGGGACTGGGGAGGTCCATAAATCACAGTGAAGTAACTCAAAAGGAAAAGTACTAATGGTAGTAGAGGTTCCAAATGGTAATCTAACATGTTTGCCGCATTGACATGCATTACAGAGAGAGGGATTATGGGGACTGCTAGAACTAGGGATACAAAATTCTTGGAGTAAAGACGTCAAGGTGTTTTTGCTGGGATGACCGAGGCGACGATGCCATAGATCAATGGATGAGAGCATGGCACGAGGGGTGGATGTGGGCGCGCCATGAAGAGGATAAAGATCGCCCGTGCTATTGTACCGAGCGAGGACCGCCCCCGTTGTCAGATTCTTCACAGACAAACCAAAAGGGTCAAAGGCCAGGATAACTTTGTTGTCAATGCAAAATTGTCTAACAGAAATAAGATTTTTGATGATGGAAGGAACCACAAGAATATTGCGGAGAAGAAAATTGGCATGAGAGGAAGGGATGTAAGAGTGACCGGTGCATGAAACAGGGATGGTGGAGCCATCACCAATGGTGATAGTGGAAAACGCAGAAGGAAAACAAGCTGACAATAAATTCATATTTAAAGACATATGCATTGATGCACCAGAATCGAAAATCCAATCCGTACCTGCGTCGTTGAGGACAAAATTGTACATGGCGTTGATGAAGGCGGCTTGGTACCAAGCCGGCTGTTGGGGAGGAGCAGAGGGGCCAGGAGCTTGCATGTTGACGTAAGGGATAGCGGATGGGTAGTATGCAATTGGGGCCTGCATGTTGCCGTAGAAGACCGGCATGGTGTTGGAGGGCGACGGCGGTCTTGGCGTGCTGGTAGGCGGAGTGGGAGTGGCGGTGTAGACGTGCGCCGGCGGCCTGGGTCCAAGGAGTCCCGGAGAGCCGGTGGCTGGACGAAGACCGGGGCTCCACGTGCCCGTGTACGCAGGAGGGGCACCATACGGCGAGGGGGCCGACCAAGGCATCGACCAAGCCTGGACGAGGCCAGTCCAAGGATCATGCTGAGGAGGCCATGACGACGGAGCTGGTGGCGCGGGAGCGGTGGATGACGGGTTTGGGGGGGGAGGTGTTGGTGTAGTTGTAGAGGAAGAGGTAGGGGATGGGGCGCCGGCGGCGCGGAACTCGGCCATGGAGAAGAAGGGCCGAATCGGCCGGGGCGGCGGCGCGGGTGGTGGAGCCATACCAGGTGCGGAAAACCTAGGCGTCAGATACCATGATAGATTGAGATATTGGAGAAGTAATTGTTGTATTGGTTGAGGCCTCAAGGGCTGTTTATATAGATTATAAAACTTGGGCTCCAAGACTAGACTAATAGAAATAGATTACAATACGAATAGACTTTATACTCTAAGACTATCGACAGGACTCAGCCATAATCACACGCATGCAACTAACAAACTTACAAGCTACTACTTGAACCAAACAGACTACATGCATGCTTTAACGAACTCACCAATTCTCTTGGTCATCCAGCCGGTGGTCTCCAGCTGCTCGTGCGCCATACGGCACGGCAGCCTCTCGCCGCCATCGACATCCCACCTTGCTTGCCGCATCGCACGGCAGCCCGGCATCTCACCTTCTCCGTGCACTCTATTAGAAGAGAGAGAGGTTTGATGGAATAGTTGGTTGTATTGTTTGAGTCTCATGGGCATATATATATAGGAATGCAATGATTTACTTGAAGTACAAGACAAGCCAGAACCAATCCTAGCCTATCTCGTCTTTTCTAATAATCACGATACTCAACATCCTCTCGCAGTTACAACGGTAGCGATGCAGACAGTGAGATTGGAGAAGAATCCGAAATTCAAGCTGACGGATCCCCACACACACAGTCGTAATGGGTGATGCATCGCGGAGTAATGGCTGGAGTGAAAACTGACGAGATTGGTCAAGCAGGCGGTAGCCCTTTGTGCCGTTTGTCGATGTAGCCGAGAGTGTAGGTGGTGGAGCCGTGGTCGAGGTAGCCATGCGAAGAATGCCGTGGCTGATGTCACTACTAGGGAAAAGCCTATGCACAGAATCTTACCAGCAGCACGCTTTAAAATCAGGCGCTGCTGCTACTTAGCAGTAGCGCTCGCTTTCAAAACTCGCTGCTGGTACAAGTCCAGTAGAGCGCACACCCTAGGACGCGCTACTGCTAAAATTCCCACGACGCCGCCGCGAGGCCAATTATAGCAGCAGCGCGTTAATACAAAGGGCGCTACTGCTACGGATCGTAGCAGCAGCGCATTTACGCAATAATCGCTACTACTAAGGTTACTACAAAAATTTAGTCCCACCTCGCTCCGTGAAGGGAGTTTGTACTACCTTAAATATGTTACTTCTACAACTTTCACAAGCACTTGGTCTTTATTGAACTCTATGTGTAGGATCTGTGGCCGCAATAGGAATCCTTGCCTGTTCCTAAACCAACCGTCGAGGATTCCTATTGACAAATCAGATTGTACACAAACAGACAATTGATGATCAATGTATTTTTTTATGTCTATGTCTAACATAGCAGTAGCGCGTTCTCGGCCAAAGGCGCTACTGATAGGTCGTTTAGCAGTAGCGCATTTTGCTATAGCGCTCTACTGCTAAGCCACCATTCCATCCCCCCTCCTCACCTATCCGATCCAGATCACACTCACACACACACTCGATCTCCCCCTCGTCGCCCCTCCTCCGATCTGCGCCGCCGTCACCTCATCCTCCTCGCTAGACTCGGTATCGGCCTCCTCCTCCGTCCTCCCTCCACTCGCCGCTGGCCGACCCCTCCTCGCTCCGCCTTCCTCCTCCATTCTCCCTCCACTCACCGCCGGCCAGCCCCTCCTCGCTCCGCCTTCCTCCTCCATTCTCCCTCCACTCGCCGCCGGCCAGCCCCTCCTCGCTCCGCCTTCCTCCTCCGTCCTACTCTCTTCTCCCTCCTCGAGTCGCCCCTCCTTCTCCCTCCTCCCTGCTACATTTTGATTTAGTAGGCTAGTTCATATGCAACATTCTGATTTAGTTGATATGATTCAGTTGATTTAGTAAGCTAGTTGATTTAGTTGATTTAGAACATTTTGATTTAGTTAATTTAGTAGGCTGGTTGATTTAGTTGATTTAGTAGGCTAGTTGATTTAGTTGATTTAGTTGATTTAGTAGGCTAGTTGATTTAGTTGATTTAGTAGGCTAGTTGATTTAGAACATTTTGATTTAGTTGATTTAGAACATTTTGATTTAGTTGATTTAGTACGCTACTAGATTTAGTATGCTAGTTGATTTAGTTGATTTAGGATGCTTTGCTCATATTGCTTTAGGAAAATATCACATGCTACTGTTTTTCTTTCCTGTGAAGTGAATCATTAATCCTTTGCTCATATTGCTTTAGGAAAATGGCGCCACCACCACCACCACTATGTCGACTGTGCAAGTCAAGGTGCGCCAGCAGCCTTGCAACTGGCAAGCTGTTTGGCATCTACTTCCAGCCGAGTTTTCGTCATGCGACGGTAAGAAATTAGATGAAATGTAACAACTATTTTATTTTTAGTGTTGGCATTACTGCATTGTGTCATTTTTCTTTTCTTACACAGACCGTCCCATGCAATGTGAGGTTGACATTCAACAAGATGACAGGAGACACTGTGACATTTAAGGCTCCTGGGGGGCCGTACACTATGGAGGTCGAGAAAGGACGCAATATGTCGCAGATTGGAGGAGATGGATGGGCCGCTTCTCGCCTCGCTTGCGTCTTACTGGTGGTGAGTTGATCAGCTTCTCCTTCAGAGCAGAAAGACCCAAGCTGGCTGTCATTTATCTCAACCTGGTGGAAGATGATGAAGATGACGAAGATGATGCAGATGAAGAAGATGATAAAGATAATGAGGACCCACTCGATGAAGACGATGAGAACCCACTTCATGAAGCCATCGTAGCTCAAAGAATGAGGTTGAGCGAGGAGGAGGTGTGCAACCTATGGGACATAATTCCACCACGTGCTGACTTTGTCGAGGTGCCATTCGTGACCCGCCTGACAAGTACCATGGTCGATCGACATGATATGGTATGTTATACTTACAAATGCAAATTATTCGATGATATGCTTAGTATAGAGTCCAATGATATGTTGTGTGGAATCTAGTCGTTGATATGCTTTAGTGTTGATATGCTTTAGTGTAGAGTCTGATCACATGCTTATTAGTGTAGAATCCAAGGAACTATTAATAGTGTAGATAATCCATATATACTTATTAGTAGAATTCATGATTAATTAGTACAAATGCATAGTACTGTGTCTTTTGATAGTGTAGAAATCTAGACTTAATAGAAATATATTTGCAAGAGTATGTGTGAGGCTATTTATTAATTGATATGTTTTTCTTATTCAGAAATTGCCAAAGAACCTATCTGTGAGTTGTGATATCGAGCCTGATGAAGAAGGCTCAGCTGGACTACGCATTACCGCAAGGGGCTCCGTCACCACCTGTACTTACCGCATGGACACAGACGGTTGCACACACTTAAACTCGGTTGGGTGGAAGAGATTCCTCGTTGGCAAGAATCTTCGTGTTGGACAGGCCATCCTAATTACTATCAGGAACACCCGTCGCCCAGGCTTGAGGATGATGATCGTCGTCGATACCATCTAGAACTACATATGTGTGTGTGTGGCTATATCATCTAGAACTACATATGATGATCGTCATCGATATCATGTAGAATACATATGATGATCGTCGTCGATATCATCTAGAACTAAATATGATGATCGTCGTCGATGTCACCTTGTACTGCTTGAGGATGCATGTTGAGTATATATGAAATTGTTATCTAGTACTCCCTCGGTTCCAAATTACTCGTCGTGGTTTTAGTTCCAATTTGAACTAAAACCACGACGAGTAATTTGGAACCGAGGGAGTACTACCTAGTACCTTTAATGCTTTATGAAATTGATATCTAGTAGTACCTAGTATCTGAAAATTGCAATTTATTGAAGCTGGAGTGGGGAAATGGTGAAAGATATAACAGTAGCGCAGGCTCAGGAAATCGCTAAAGCTAACTAATAGCAGCGCGTTCGGAAAACGCACTGCTGATATAGTCAAAGTAGTAGCGCGGGCGCAGACAGCGCTACTACTAACAGTTAGCTGTAGAGCCTTATTGGTAGCGCGGGTGCCCGCGCTGCTGATAGCCTCAAAACCCGCGCTATGGCCCGAAGGGGCGACGCAGCGGCAGCGGGCACGTCGGGGCGATGACAGGAAGACCTCGGGGCGTAGGCGGGGACCGCGGGCCCCGGCGATAAGGCCCGAAGGGGCGGTGCAGCGGCGGAGCGCGGGTCGGTGCAACCTCGGGGACGACCTCGGGGCGGCGGCTGGGACCGCGTATCACGGTACTACGGCCCGTAGGGGCGACGCAGCGGCGACGCGCGAGTCGATGCAGCTGCGAGGAGAACCACGGGGCGTTGGCGGTGCGGCCCGACGGTGCGATGCAACGGCTGCCTGTTGCTCGATCGATGGAGGGGCGCGTTGAACTCGGGGACGATCTTCACGAGACCTCGAAGCGACGCGTAACCGGCCGGGCCAGGTCGGTCGCGCGGCATAGATGAGGCTCTCATCTATGCGCGCGACCGACCTGGCCCGTCGGTTACGTCCTCATCTATGCCGTGCGACCGACCTGGCCCGTCGGTTACGTGCGCCTCCGCAGGTCTCGTGAAGATCGTCCCCGAGTTCAACGCGCCCCTCCATCGATCGAGCAACGGGCTGCCGTTGCATCGCCCCGTCGGGCGCAGCGCCACCTTCCCGTGGTTCTCCTCGCGGCTGCATCGACTTGTGCGTCGCTGCTGCGTCGCCCCTACGGACCGTAGTGCCGTGATACGCGGTCCCAGCCGCCGCCTCAAGGTCGTCCCCGAGGTTGCACCGACCCGCGCTCCGCCGCTGCACCGCCCCTTCGGGCCATAGCGCCACGGCCCGCGGTCCCCGCCACCGCCTCGAGGTCTTCCTGCCGTCGCCCCGACCTGCCCGCCAGCGCTGCGTCGCCCCTTCGGGCCATAGTGCCGCGACCAGCGGTCCACTTCGCCGTCCCCGCGCGTCGACTTCCTGTGGTATGCGTCGCGCCGTCTCCATTGGTGCAGGAACTCCACCGTCCGTGCCGGTCTTCTTCACGCTGTCAGGGTTCTTCGCCTACTTTGAGCATCGCCGCCGCGCTCCTAACCTAGCCGCCACCGCCGCCGTCAGGCCGCCACCGCCGCTCTTCTTCGGCCGCCGCCGCCACTACCCTCGTAGCCGCCGCAGCCGCCCGTCCACCCCTTCGCCTTCGTCCAGCACCGGCCCATAGCCAGCGTCGCCGTCATCTACCCCAACCGCTTCATCTACTCCGACAACCGCGGACAACATTGGCCCCGCGCCGATTTGCGCCGGAACCGTCGTCGAGTCCTTGTCTGCTGGCCTCTTCGACTTCTTCGGCATGGCGTACAGCTCGTGCAGGTCCCATTCTATGCATGCCCGGTGCTGGTAACACCGTCGCGTGCCTTCGTCCACGACGTGTCCCCGGGCCTGTCAATCCTAGTGCGGCGTTTCGTCAACTTCATCTTCGTCCGTCTACGCATGCCCGGTGCTGGCAACACCGAAGCGTGCCTTTGTCTACAATGTGTCCCCGGGGTTGGCAATCCCGGCGCGACGCGTCGTCAACATGATCTACTTCCTGGCGCACCACTACTTTGACACCACTGCGCCCATGACTAACTCGGCGCCTCCTTGTGCCCGCGGCTCCACGGCGACTTCCTCGACACCGGCTACCCCGACTCGACATCGGCCACGGCATTCTTCGCACGGCTACCTCGACCACGGCTCCACCACCCACGCTCTCGGCTACATCGACAAACGGCACAAAGGGCTACCGCCTGCTTGAGCAATCTCGTCGGTTTTCACTCCAGCCACGACTCGGCGATGCATCGACCGTTACGACTGTGGGGGGTTCCCGTCAGCTTGCCTTCGGATTCTTCTCCAATCTCACCGTATGCGTTGCTACCGTTGTGACTGCGGGGGATGTTCAATATCGTGATTATTAGGAAAGACGAGATAGACTAGGATTGGTTCTGGCTTGTCTTGTACTCCAAGTAGATCATTCTACTCCTATATATATGCCCACGAGGCTCAAGAAATACAACCAACTATTCCACCAAACCTCTCTCCCTTCTAACACACTCAACTGAAGTCTTGATGACTAGCTACTCCCTAGATCACCTAAGTTACATGCATGACGAAAAACCAAACAAAAATGCTTATACAATAATATCAAAATTAGTGCTAACATTTTGTAACTCACAATAGAAATTTGCAAAGAATTTTAGTAGAAATTCACACATAACTTAAGTAAAAATTCAGGCAGGAGCGCAGGATAGAAAAAACATAGACGAACCTAGCTAGTGGCATCCCCTATAAACTGCATCTATTTCATGAGTGATTGTTCGAATTTTTCACTCCTTCAGGATACATGTTCCCTACATGCCTTCAGCAACCATTTTTCAGTTGTTTTTCATATAGCCCCGAACTCGAAGATATGATTATCATGTCTATCCTGCTCCTAGATGTGTCCCCATGAACATTGCAGAACAACTAGATATGCGAGTAGTTGGCTAGTTGCTTGCTAGCTATCAGAATTCATAAGTCATGCACATTAGGGTTGACTAACTTTAAGTTGGTCCTTTGTAGGTCTTGACAGTTGAAGATGTTCATATCCTCATTATAATCACTTACAATGATTATTCGCATGCGCTGCTGCCAGAAATTGTGTATATGCTTCTAGTTCTGTGAGGTGCATGTACATGTGCAAATATAATTGTGCATGCCTAAACTTCTAGCTTTCTGTAAGGTGTACATGCTTGTGTATATGGCGTTGCATGAAAAATATATCTATGCACGTATATATTTGTTGTTATTGATTTACTAATGATTATTCTTCTATGTTTTCTTGCGCACCGCAAAGCATATGTGGTCAATAGTGAAGCACGGGTTAGTGTCGAAGCGGTTAGTCTACCACACCAGGGGTTAGTCTACCACCATGGGAGTGTGGTACTCGAACCAGTCCATGCCCAAGCTTAAATCATAAGTGCAAGTGGGACAGCTCTGAGACTACTCGACCTTCATGGCCCCAATGCTCACTTGAAGAAGAGACCCTGTGCATGTTTGTACTCCTTCCGTCCAGAAATACTTGTCATCAAAATAGATGAAAATGGATGTATCTAAAACTAAAATACATCTATATACATCCATTTCAATGACAAGTATTTCGGGACGGAGGGAGTAGATGCATAAGGCTAAAATCTTGGACGTGTCTTCGGTCATGCGAGCAGCTTCTGTGTCACATCATCATCTGTCCCCAGCGACATGATGGCACAATTTGGTTGTGGAGGGAGCTCACACCCACGATGAGAAGGGAGGCATCGTCGGCGTGTCAGAATGGCCTTGGCGTTGACTGTCTCAGCGAGTTCCTCATAAAGAATGGCCAGCGTGCATGATGCCTTGATATTGTCGGGACACTAAACCATGATGACAACTCTAATGTCCTTACAAGTACCTCAATAAACATGGTCAGACAATTCGAGGAATGCATTGCATCAGAATAAGACACAAAATGGTTCATAGGATTTTCAAATTGCACGATATTATCGGTCACTAAACCTCACTGCTCCAGAGAATACAATTGTCATATGAGAATTGGTGGCGGGCCTATCTGAAATGGGTGCATGACAAAGTGCAAAAAGACTCCATCTTTAGAAAGCCGCCACTGCCGCCTCGTCTTCCTGAACATGACGCAAATCCTAACAAAACTCAAGAAAACATATAAGAATGGAGCCCTCACGTCGGCAAGGGTCAGGATCCACCGTGCCTCCATGGCCCTAAAGCCACTGGAGACGAGGCTGGCTGACGGCGGCGGCAATGTGAGGTGGAGGAGACCGGATGTCTATCTCTCCGCCCCTAATTCTTTGCCCAACAACTGCATTTACCGAGCAACATAAGAAGTACAAGAATCATCGCCACCTACTTAAGAGTAATGATGGTTCTAACACTAGAACCATAGGGTTGAAAAGAATAATCAGGTATACGAGAAACAAAGTCAGTAGCAGATGCCACTAATAACATTTTAAAGGAACATGATATTTCGTCTCCATTAAATAGATCAACACACTACATGCAAGAAGCCTATCCATCTGCATTACATCGCAAAAGTAACCAACACAGTTGTGTTCGGTCAAATTATAGAAGCCAACAACAACACTGGCCAATGTTGTTGCAATACCAGGAATGTCGACGCCGCTCTATCTTGTTGCATATGTCCATGCAATCAGGCTTGGTGCATACATGTCCTTGTGGAATATCGACACAATATGCGTCACCACCTGCAGATGCAACAATAATATACTTAGCATCAACATTTAATCACAAGATTTCTAGAAGGTTAGCTATTTTGGATATTGTATATGCATATATATACTTACGCTTTGCATGGCAGGACGGTAAGGTACAAGCAGAAATCATTACAAGGACTAGGAAAGCAATAGCCATGGTCCTCTTGTTGTTCCGGTTGACGAGGGCCATGACGAGAAGAGGCACTGGACTATTGTGTTTGTTCTTCTTCCTTGTGTGCGCCTTCACTGCCAAGAGTTCCATTGGTTTGTTGGTGTTTATATAGAGTTCTCGTATGCTTTCCTGCACTAATTTATAAAATTTAGTGTTGATATGATATCATGATATCTTGATACGTCAAAATCAATGCCACCCATGTCTTTATATTTTGTACTGTGTTTATTAAGCGAATATTTCTCAATCAATTTGAAATAATTGCTTCCAATTAGTTCGCAATCATATCTTCCATTTACGGTGCTCATATAGTTTCATGCATATCTTTTTACTAAATACAGCATTTATGTTGACATTTCTTGCACCTTTTTTCTCTCTACGCATATACTGGTACTAATACCATGCTATATTTTTACATCAAAATCAATGCGAGAAATATTTGTATTTATATTTATTGAGGGACCACATCTCAGTCGTTTTGCTCAATCGAGGCATAATCATATCTTGGACATAAATATCGCTCAATTATACTGTTTATTGTGTTTTGCATATCTCTTATATTTATGTTCTCATAGCATCTTGCTATACTCTTCGGCTCCATTCATGTCTTCCGGGCGACTCTCCTGCGCGGAGACTCCAATCAGAATACCTGGTTTCTGCAGCCGCTCAACACAGTTGTCACCTTCTACAACCCACGCAATAGCACCATTTTCTTCGACATGTGATCCTACTTATCATCCATGGATCCTTCGTCATCATTTGCTTATTACCTAAAAATTACTCCCTTCGTCCCAGAATGTAAGACGTTTTTTTAACACTATACTAGTGTCAAAAAGCGTCTTATATTATGGGACGGGGGCAGTAATATACAACTGTATTGGTGTATCACCACCAACTGTTGCCATTGTTTTACTTACTATGATAAACTATATTCTAAGATCTTGCTTGTAAATGGTTTTCTTGCTTGCATCTGCGATAAACACAAGAAAACAAATATATAGTAGGTGCAGGGAGGGACAGTCACAGCAGGCTCTGGCGCTCACCCTCCTTTGCATCAGCTCCACCTGTAGGTATCCCTAAATCCTTTGTATCTTGAATGCAACATCACCAAGATGCGAGCAAATAAAGAAAGGGGCCACCAGGCATCGGTCATGCATATGATGGCTGCCTTACGTAGGTGCATGGGCTTACACTCCGGAAAAACAGAAAAAACTGAGGTTTGTGGTAGCAAGGGCATCTCCAACACTGACCCGCAAAATGGACATTGCATCTGTCACGGACCGCCAGAGGGTTGGAGGGGAGGGGACGGGGAGTCCGCGGACACAGATGCAGGAGCATGCTATCCAATGCTATCCGCATACATTTCACACCGCATTCAATAGAACAGAGAAAATTCATGCAAACTGGATGATTTTTCTCAAAGTTCGGACAGAAAATAGCACAAATCATCCCTACATAGCATGCAAATAATTCTAGTACAACAATAGTTCAAATTCAATGAGATTAACCGGATGTTCAACAAGTTTTTCAAGAATGGATCATGTTATACTGCCCCTTGAGCTTAATCCAACAATGTATGAGCTTGAATCGCTTGCCCTTTTCCCTGTGATACATTACAACAACGCGTGCAGGCTACACAATGTTTAGAGAAACATTGAGTGAATGAATGAATGAATCAACCAGTTCAGCAAGAAGAAGCATAACTTATGATCTCAATGCTTGGCGCGCGCAATGGTCACATTACCTCCTGCCGGCAAACCGCTCTACAAAACATGAGGACGGTGTTCAAGAAGGTGTACCATCGATATGCTAATGACTTCATATTGTGTTCATGGATGATGTGCATGTCGTAGGGTGCAATGTGATTCCATGCGTGAAACGTACCACGCACGTGATGCCAAAAGGGCCCCGTCCCTCGCGCTCGAGCCTATGAAGTCCGCAAATACGACCAAACACGCATCGCACAACAACTCATCCTCCATGCTCGAGTATCTCGCCATCCTTCGAACTCTAAAAAAATGACATGAACGTCAATGGCATTTGACTGAACACCAGCCGGGTGTGATGTCCACCATGGACGTGGTCAATTGGGGGCGAATGGTACCTGGCTCCGAACGGATCCTGGGTGGATGTCGCCGTCGTGCAAGGCGAGCGGGTGCGTGGGTGATGGATCCGGACGTCTGACAATGCCTGGAAGGCGGTCGGAAAGGTACAACAACGACGTCGAAGGAGAAGGGCGCGGATGCAGAGTAAGGGGAAGCAGGGGCAGTGTGGGAAGAGAATAGGACCGAGAGGGGTGTGAGTGGGTCGAAGGTGTCAGAGTCCTATGAGGTGACGGGCCGGACTCTAGCAAAGTCCTTTGTTGAATAATTAATAAAGATGTTTGTATGCATCGATTGATGGAAAGACCGGGAGTTTTAAACTATTTTTCTAATAAAAAAATTCGTCGTGATTTTCCCCTGGATTAGCCTGCCAGTTCATATGATATGCGAACAATTTTGCCGTGTTTATGGCCACGTCCTGGCATGCCGAAATTTCACACATACAGACAAACATGCATCCAAGCTAGCAGCATGATGATGATCTGCCATGCCAGCACACAAAGGCTGGCTCACAATCCAAACCGAACCGTAAAAAGTGTCCCAATTCAAAAGCCCAAGGTTACAACTAACCAATGTGTCATGCCTGAAGCAACACTTTTTCACGTATATATGCTAGTAATTCGTAGGCCCTGCACCAGCTGAACAATCAACCAGGAGTATAACTAGAGCACTAGTAGAAAAAACTCATTTATCCCGGTTCTGAAACCGGGACTAAATGGTCGGTACTAAAGGCCCCCTTTTAGTCCCGGTTCTTATGCCCTCCACGTGGCCGCTGTCTGTAGCTCCACATTTAGTCCCAGTTGGTAACTGGATATTTTACGAAATTTTATTTTTTGATTTTTTTTAAATTCCCATTTTTAAATTTCTGAATTATTTTACAATTTAATCTCTACGCTAATCATCACTCATCATTGCTTAATTTAACATCTAATCTCTAATCACCCCTCATCATTCCAAATCATCTAACTTCCCCGCCGGTCACCCATCCTCTCACTACTCCAGCCTGAGCACGCTTAACTTCCGGGTTCTATTCCCCCTCGTTTCCAAGTCTACAATTGTTGTTTTCCTGACAATAGTAAGATGTCAATCTTATTAACCCTCAGGAGTTTAGCTTGAGCATGAAGTCACACGTTTCACTGTTTGAGTCTGAAACTATTATTCTAAAAAACAATAATTATTTAGTAACACTACTATTTTTTGAATAAGTAGTTTGACCATAGTTTGACCACAGTTTGACTAGATTTGACCAAAATTCAAAATACTGAAATAATTATTTAGTAACACTAATTTTCTTGAATAATTATTTAGTACTCCCTCCATCCATGTGCATTGGGCGTCTAAACGAAAACTTAGTATTCCAAATATATACGTCAACATGCGTGGAATAAGTTCCTCATTCTTCATGATCATTAATTCTCATTTTGCATGCTAACATTTTCATTGGTTGGCGCATTAAATAGGAAGTGCATGTTGCTATTTAGGAATTAATGGCATGGGAAACCAACGTTGTGGTTGGCTCCTCCCAATTTTCCAAGTCAGCCAAATAGGAATCATTATTGTCATTGATTTTTGGTTTAGTCTTCTCCATCCAATCTCCACACACCTAGGTTGTGATGCAGCACCTTATATGCCCTATGCACCTGGACGGAGGGAGTACCACTAATACTTCTTGAATCAGTAGTTTGCCCATAGTTTGACCAGATTTAACCAAAATTCAAAAAAAGCTAAAATTTGAGCATAACTTTTTTTCCTTTTAGAATTTAAGGATTCTAAAAAAATTTAAACAGGTCTATGGCCGTCAAAATCGGATTCGAATTTTCGTGCTGATTTTTCTGATATATTATGCATTTTTTTACATCGTATGCAAAAGATGTGGCCGTTTTACTTTTTCATATCACTTTTTTGCAAAACATGTCCAAATTTAAGTTTTTTAATTTTCCTAACTAATAGATGTAGTAACATAACTACATCTCGAAGGATTTTATTTTTTGATTTTTTATCATTTTTTTGCTTTTTACAAAACTGAAAAGGCGATCCACTCGGGAGGAGGGGGGGGGGGGGTGTAGAGTTTTAAAATGGGACCTTTAGTCCCGGTTTGAGGAACTAAAGGGAGCGATGCCCTTTAGTCCCGGTTCGTGTCTCAAACCGGGACTAAAGGTCTAACCTGTAGGCCCGGTTTAAGACACTAACCGGAACTAAAGGGAGCGATGCCCTTTAGTCCCGATTTGTGTCTCAAACCGGGACTAAAGGGCTCATTTGAACCGGGGCTAATCCCTTTAGCCGCACGAACCGGGACCAATGCCCCCATGGGTCCCGGTTCGTGACAGAACCAGGACTAATGGGCTTATCTGGCTTGAACGAAAGCCCCGTTTTCTACTAGTAGAGGGGGATGTCAAAAAAATGACTAGAAGGACTAGGCACGCTTTACTGCACCTTTGATGTTATTGGGTTAATTGATTTTACACGAAGATTTATGAGTGTTTTTTCTTTTCCTTTTCCCTTTTTCTTTTATATTTGATCGTGCCACTTGGATCTGCAATAACTAGGACACGTTTAGATGCGCCATAAGCAGACCCTATTCGGATTTCATAAATTTTTTACTGCCTCTGTTTCAAAATATAAGGTGTATTAGCTTTTTAAAAAGTAATCTCTTTTTAGCTCGACCAAATTTATAGAAAAATATATCAATATCTATAATATCATATCATTAGATTCATGATGAAATGCATTTAACTATATTTTTATGTACTATAGTGGATGTCGATATTCTTAGCTCTAAACTTGGTCAAAAATCAAAAATTAAATAAATTTGACTTTTCAGAAAAAATACATTATATTCTGGAACTGAGGGAGTATTTGGTTTGGCGAGTAAGTGAGATGATGGAGTGTGTTTTTCATTTTATTTCATAATGAGATGTTTTGGCGGACCTTTCGCGGTATGATTATGTGTTATCTGTTAACCACCCATACTTATATGGAGAAAATTTCTCCGCCGTGTCTACATATACTATTTTGGTGCTACAATATCACAAGTTTTTCTTTTGCGTTGTACAATATCACAAGTTGACGCTTATTTTTTCTAGGTCATGAAAATGTACGCGGTATTGATATGCTTTTATAGCTCAGTTGCTCCCGGTTGATTTAGAAAATCGTTGATCTGGTCAAAATTAAAGTTGAATACCTTGGTCGAATGAAAAAGCTCCAAAAAGTGTATAGTGAGTGAAAGTAATTGAATAAGTGAGCTTTTTGAGAAATTGTTGACCCGGTCAAAATCGAATGACCTAATTCTAAATTGGCGACCTTAATTAATTGCCCTCTTGGCATACGCGTTGGAAGCGTCTTGCCGGGCTGTTTTGTTCATGCCAGCTGGCTATCGGGTTGTGCCGACAAAATAATTTATTACAAAAAGAGTCTCATGTCATCAAAAGAAAATTGCCAAAGAAAGCTATGGGCAATTATCATTTTCAAGGAAAATAGAAACGCAACATGAACATAATCATTTAAAGATGGTTGAAGAAAAAGTCCTTCAAATAGTTAGCTTATCTTCTGGTACAATGCTAATGGCTTTTGGTGATTATTTATAGAACGAACATTTGTTAGACGTGCTGCCCGTAGGGTTGCTTAACTTCTTGGCTAAAAAACTTAGTCGGAGGACAACCGAGGAGGAGGTGGTTGCAGACGACCAAGACGGCGATGGTGGCCAAATCCTGCTCAGTGGCAAACAATCGAGATGGCGGTGGTGCCTCAATGAAGGGACAAGAGGTGTTCAATATGAGCATACGGCGGTGGAGGGATCTAATGGGAGTCTTCGAGAGGGCACGATCAAAGGCGTCAAGGCGGTCACCGCATTCGGAAGTGAGAGCCGGAGAGAAAAGCGGTGGTGTAGGGTGAGCTACGGAGATTGAGACGTGCGCGGAGTCTTCAAGAGAATCGGCCAAACAAACACACAGTCAATAGCAGGGCTAAGGCAGACCCATCAAAAATCGATAAACACACCCAGCCGCCTACCTCTCCACATCCCCAAGTAATTGCATGTGTCAACCATTGATTGACTGATTTAAGGATGCAAAATAATCCAAAAAAACCACAAAAATCTAACGGGTTTAGAAATAAGAAATCTAGTATTAATACCGTTTGTGGAACATCTTTTCGGTTCTTAATTTTGTTTCCAAAAGTAAAGAGGGTCAGGTTTTCTGTAATTTCTATCTAGTTAAATATCTTCTTTTCGCGTTGATATCTACTCCCTCCGTTCCTAAATATAAGTTGTTGAAGGAGTTTAAATTGAACTCTCCCAATGGTTCATATTTAGGAACAGAGGGGGTAGTTAAATATCTGATGCAAGGATGATCACGTTCAGACATGTCAAGATTCCAGCCACACGTCGGCCAATTCCAACCTTTAAGCCAAAGAAAAGAAAGAACAGATAATATTGACTCGCTGCTAAGGTCATGTACAATGGAATGTTCACCCACAAAAAAAATGTACAATGGAATGTATTTAGAAGGATGTTCATAAAAATAAATTGTTTTTTTCTTAAGTACTAGTGCTTGTTGGTAGAATACGGGTGTTTTCAATATTTGTCAGTCCTGAGCTCTGATCCCAAGATTGTCTTGTACATTTTTAAGGCACTGCCCTTCTTGAGATTCCAATCTCCCGAATTGCGCATCACCTCATTCCATTGACGCGAGGCCCTCCTCAAATAGTCCTAACCTAGGCGTATTGTAGTCACGAAAGCTGCCGGCAACCACCTCGTTCTCGTCCAAGCTGAATAGGATCTCCGGTGCATCACCATTAGGTATGTCGAGAGCAAACAACTTGCAAGTACCCGTATCGAACACGATCCTCCTCTGTCCGCTGTCTCCATCGTACATGACAAGTGGAGCTATCCAGGAGGACCGTAGCTGCCTCCGATCAGATTCTTGCCAAGCCATCGGATCAATGCGACAAAGCTGCTCCCACCGTCGTTGTCGTTCCGCGTAATCCCTTAGCACCCATATATGGTATGGGCCATGACGGTGACCAATATTTTCGTGGTAGACACATAAGCACCCGTCCAGCTCAGTCATTCTGACCGAAGCATGCCATGTATTAGGTGGTGGCTCCACTACGCCGAAGGTCTCGCTTCTAACATCGAAAGAGATGATGCGACCACCACGGCAAAGGAAGTGCAGACACTCGTTGAGGAAGATGCCCGGGTTCTCATCCAAGATGCACGCGGGAGGCCTTCCAGCAATAGGCCTCCAGTATGGTGCACCACCGAGGACGAAGACCTCACAGAAGGTCAGGTTGTCACCTTTGTAGGTGCTGCTGAATAGGCGCACCACCTTGTACTCGTCGGTAGTTGAATAGTAACCGAGACCGTATGCCACGCGCCGGTCGTAGAAGGGTAGACGGTTGGTCATCTTCGCTGGCAGGGCGGTGTCGGGGAGATCGAGGGTTTCACCGGTAGAAGGGTTGCAGACATGATAGCCGGTGCTAGGGCAGTAGATGAGGACGAGGCCATGGAGGGGCCTGGTAAGAGGAGCCGGCCGGTGGAACTTGTGTCGCATGCGCTTCATGGGCGGTGCGCCGCCGGGCTGCCAGACGTAGAAGTACGATGATCCATCGTCCTCCAATATCATGTCGTTAGGGGTGTAGAAGACCTTAATCTGGCCTGGCCTGTTGGCTCGGCGGCGGTGGAGGACTCGAAAGGAGGGTGACGAGAGCGCGGCGCACCATGAATGCGACAGGCTGCGGAGGCAGCCGATCGACTTGGTCGGCAGGTAGGAGAACACCTCCGTGAGGATTTCATCGGGCAAAGCCGCCGCCGCCGTCTCTCGCCGAATTACGGACTTGGCGATGTCCATGATCGAGTCCGCAACGTGTTGTCCAGGTCGAGATCCGACGTCAAGTACTTTTCGGCGACGATAACCATCGACGACGATGGATGAAGGAAGAAGCTGCATTGGTTGTGCTCCTTGCCGCAGCAATCCCGTCGAGGTACTTTACGCCGGGATGCACCGCGTCACACGTAGCTAGCATCGCCGTTGTACTTGCATCACAAATCCACGGTACGTACACTAATTTACTAGCCAGGGTACAAGCACGCATATATATAGCACAAGTTGCTAGCTACCTACAGCAATACTACTCGATCGGTTGCTGGTTCTAATACTCTCTAGTAAGGTAGGATATATACCAACCTGGGCACCACGTACGTACCGGCATCGGGAGGTTATGTCTTAGACGTGTTTAACTCCAACACACCCACCACACCCTCGCCAAACAGAATCAAGTAGGTTTCTGGTGTATCACGTGACATATGTGATAAGCAATCCAAATAATTCGAAAGGTAGGTTTCTCCTTATTTGGTGTACTAGATCTAGTAGTTACCAATGCAAGTTGTAACGTACGGTGCATATATGGTTACTATTATAGTGATCTGAATGCTCTTATACTTCCTTACAGAGTAAGTAATAAATAACATATAATAAAACATTCTATATATTCTGTGAGACGTACATGGACGTGACATAACCTACCATGTTGCAATTTTGCAAGCCCAAATTGAAACCACAGATCGACCAACATCGTAAAATTCGACCAAGCCTACAAAGAAAATACCTACATCTACAATGTTACATAGAAAAATTTCAATGGTTTTATATACCTATATATATCAACATGAATAATTTACCTGGTTTTTTGTTGATCTATTACTTGAATTTTCACTGGTTTTATTTATCCTTTTTTCCCTCCTTTTGAGACATCGACTGTTAACCAAGATACGTGCACATCTTTCAAGACTGCGATACCGGAAGATGTTGTAGGTCGGTGCACTTTAGCTATATTATTAGAAGGAATGTCAAATTCGCCGCCGCGACCACTGTTTTTTGTTGGATTCATGCGCCTTTCCTCTTTGATTGATTGTACCTCACACTCCTTTCGTTGGCTTGTTGATTCTTGCAATTTGGAAAGTATATAAGTTGCTAGGATTTGATGTAAAGTTGCGGGGTGGGACTATTAATTCGAATCTGAAATTTTAGCACAAACTCTGTCTGCTGCAGCGGGAAGGGAGAGGAGGGCGATGCGAGCGGGTGCGGGTGCGGGTGGGGGAGGATGCGGGTGACTTGTGTTTTTGTGTGTGTGTTTTGTGTCTTGTTTTGTAATGGGAATAATTGACTGACCACTAATTTGGGACAGTCAATTTCTTAATGGGCTGAGATCCATTACATGGGCGATCCAGTCCTTCCCTCTCTACCTTTATTATTTCTTTGTTTCTCTATTTTTATGTGTTTTTCATTTTCTTTATTAGTCAGTTTTTTTATTTTGTGAGTATTTTTTGATGTTGTGTGAGTATGCATGTATTCACACAATACTATACAATATGTGTGAAATTCCACAATTATAAGATTATTCCTTGCTTAGAAAAAAAAGTACAATTTTAGTGCAAAGTTGTGTGCATATTCTCAAAAAAATTATTTCATTTGTTTTCTTCTTAAGAGGCAATACAAATGCAACTACTTCAATATTCCTCATAAAACACCATTATTTTAGCTATTATTTCACTTTCTTTCTTCTTTAATAGTAATACCAATGCCATTATTATATGCTTACTCACAGATATTTAAAAGAAGCACAATTTATTGTCTATTATGTGCAAATTTTGTTATTGTTTTCAAATATTTTTCTTAAATAGAAATATCAATGTCGCTAATTAATTCTTCCTTCGAGAACTCCTTTATTTTTATTTTCTTTTAGTTTTAGTTTATTTCCTTTTTTCTTAAAGGGTAATACCAAAGCCACTAAATCATTTTTTCTTAGATTCATTATTTTGATTCAGTTTTATCTTTAGTTTTATTTATTTCATCTTAAAGAGTAATACAAATGCCACTAACTCATTCTTTCTTAGAAAATTTCTTTTTCTGCAAAAACTCACTATTATAAAAAGTGCGATTTCATTGTAAACTATGTGCAATTTTGACATTTTTATTGATATTATTATTTAATTATCTTTCTTCGTAAAGGGTAATACAAATGCCGCTAATTCATTCTTTGTTAGAAGACTTCATATTTTGATTTTGTTTGAGTCTATATTTCATTTTTGTTCTTCTTTCATTTCTTTCTTCGTAATGGGTAATACAAATTCCAGTAATTCATTATTCCTTACAAAATATTTTAATTTTGATTTTCTTTTTTCTTCTTTTATTTCTTTCTTCGTAAACGGTAATACAAATGCCAGTAAGTCATACTTCCTGAGAAAGTATTCTTATTTTGATTTTGTTTTAGTTTATATTCCATTTTATTTCTTTTTCAAGGATAATACCAATTCCACTAATTTACCCTTCTTCGAAACTTCTTTTGTGTAAATTCCACTATTATATGCTTATTCTTGCATATTATAAAAATACGCAATTTTTTGTAAATTGTGTGAAAATTTATACATTGTTTGTTTTAGATTATTATTTTTCTTCATAAAGGGTTATATAAATGCCACTAATGCAGTCTTCGTCGTAAAACATATATTTTGATTTAGTTTTGATGTTTATTTCATTTTTTTCTTAAAGGGTAGTATCATTGTCACTTATTCATTCTTCTTTGTATTATTTTGATTTGTTTTAGTTTTTCCATTTTCTTTCTTCTTTAATGGTAATACTGCCACTAATTCCATACTGATGCTTATGCTTTTTTTTATTAAATGTTGATGCTTATGACTTCTGGTCATTGCACACTTCGACCGGTGTTAAAATAATAGTTAAAAAAATTGGTGAGTAGTTGGCTAATATTTGCACTGCGTGTGATGTGCTCTTTTCTCACTTTTATATGAGCTATATCTATGGGGATGTGTTGCATTTTTCCTTATATATATTTATTTTGATTTTGTTTTAATTTATATTTCACTTTTTGTTCTTCTTTCATTTCTTTCTTCATAAAGGGTAATACAAATGCCAGTAATCCATTCTTCCTTAGAAAAAAAATCTTATTTTGATTTTGTCTTAGTTTATATCTCATTTTCATTCACTTTCAAGGATAATACACTACTAGGGAAAAGCCTAGCAGCAGCGCGGGGGCCGGCGCTGCTAATAAGGCGCTACAGCTAACTTATAGCAGTAGCGCGGGTGCCACCCGCGCTACTACTACGTCCTTTAGTAGTGGCGTGGGTAAAAACCCGCGCTACTACTACCAGCGCTGGTTTTTTTGAATTTTTTCGAAAAATATTTTGATTTTTCCCTAATTTTCAAATTTTTGAATTATTTTAACCTCAAATCTCTAATCACCCCTCATCGCTGCTCAATTTAATCTCTAATCACCCCTCATCATTCCAAATCATCTAACTTCCCGGACGGTCAACCATCCTCTCACTACTCCAGCGTGAGCACGCTTAACTTCCAGGTTCTATTCTCTCTCGTTTCCAAGTCTGCACTTGTTGTTTTCCTGACAATAGTAAAATGGCAATCCTATTAACCTCAAGAATTTAGCTTGAGCATGAAGTCACACATTTCACTATTTGAGTTTGAATCTATTGTTCTAAAAAATTAGTAACACTAATATTTCTTGAATAATTAGTTTGACCACATTTTGACCACAGTTTGGCCATAGTTTGACCAGATTTGACCAAAATTCCAAAAAACTAAAATAATTATTTAGTAACACTAATATTCTAGAATAATTAGTTTGACCATTGTTTGACCACAGTTTGACCACACAGTTTGAAATTTTTTGATTTTTCCACTCTAGATCTTAAAAGCCCCGTAACTTTTTTTCTGTTAGGTTTTTGAGGATTTTGAAAATGTTTAACGGGGTTCCCCCAGTTAAATTTGAATGTAACTTTTTGAGTAGATGATTTTTCGTATAAAAAACTTTTTCATCCGAGTTAGTATGCAAAAGTTATGCCCATTTTTACAAATTCTCGAGAGATTTTGCAAATAAAGTCGAAATTCATATTTGCATATTTTCCCAACAACTAGACCACATATCACATGGGAAACTTATTTTCTTTTTTTTTTTGACATTTTCATCATTTTCTTTTATTTTTTTAAAACTGAAAAGGCGATCGGGGGTAGAGTTTGAAAATGGGACCTTTAGTAGTAGCGCGTTTTTACCCCTCGCTACTACTATGGCATTCACTTAGTAGTAGCGAGGGCTAAAACCAACGCTACTGCTATCAAACTTAGTAGTAGCGAGGTTTTAAAAACCCGCGCTACTACTATGGCATGTCCCGGGGGGCACGGTAGAGACCTCTTAGTAGTAGCGAGGGTTAAAAACCCGCGCTACTGCTATCAACTTAGTAGTAGCGAGGTTTAAAAACCTGCGCTACTGGTAAGTAGCAGTAGCGAGGGTTTTTAACCCTTGCTACTAGTAACTTTCTGTATATAGGCTTTTCCCTAGTAGTGATACCAATTTCACTAATTCACCCCTTCTTTGGAAACTTTTTTGTTTGTAAATTCCACTATTATATGCTTATTCTTGCATATTAAAAAATGCGCAATTTTTGTGTCAATTGTGTGCAAATTTATATATTGTTTGTTTTAGGTTATTATTTTCTTCATTAAGGGTAATATAAGTGCCACTAATTCATTCTTTGTCAGAAAACATCATATTTTGATTTTTTTTTGGTGTTTATTTCATTTTTTTAAAGGGTGGTACCATTGTCACTTATTCATTCTTCTTTATTGAACTTTATTATTTTGATTTTTTTAATTTCTTCATTTTCTTCATTCTTTAATGGTGATGCTTATGCTTTTTTTTATTAATTCTTGATGCTTACGACTTTTGTCAGTGCACACTACGACCAGTGTTAAAATAATAGTTGTAAGAAAATTGGTGAGTATTGGCTAATATTTTTACTGCGTGTGATGTGCTCTTTATCTCTCTTTTATATGAGCTACATTTATGGGGATGTCTTGCATTTTGCCTCCACATATGCGTACATACATACAGACATACAAATGTGGATCGTGTGTATATATATGCAGTTTTATACGGAGCAGCCATCCGCGTATGCATCCGCATCGATACAAGTTGATTTTGGTTTCCACGAATCCTAAAGGAATTTGTTAGATTCTCAGTGCCACATGGGCACCATCGTGTGTGTGGGCATTGGAGAGTTCGCCCACACGACCCGCAACACGCGGTTGCCAGTTGCGCCGTGTGGGCGAACCAGTTTCTGTCCACACAGTCACCACCAAGTCCACGCGTGTGTGGGCGAACTGCTCTTCACCCACACGACGTCCGTACGTTGTTAGATGGCAACTGCGCTTGCGCGTACATGGCAACTAGGTAAACGCACAGGCAACTATTATTCGTTGCTAGATGACAATTGCAGTTGTGCGTACGTGGCAACTAAGTAAACACATATGGCAACAGTGATTAACAACTAAGTAAACACATATGACAACAGTGATTAACCATACATGCCAACTATGGTTGGACCACACATGGCAACTAGTTAATCATACATGGCAACTATTGTTTGACCACGTAGGGCAAGTAATTTATCACGCATCACAATTATGGTTCGAATACACGCGGCAACTACCGTTACTTAGACATGGCAACTACATTTTGCCATCCCAAGTGACTAAAGTTGCCATCCCCAGGGTACCTAAAGTGTCATCCCACGGGTGCGCCATGACGTCTGGGCAGATTTGCTTCGTGCCCACTAGTAGAAAAAGGCCTAATGTGAAGCTCATTAGTCCCGGTTTGTAATTGAACTGGCACTAATGTGACCATTAGTGCCGGTTCCAACGGCTAGGCGGGCGGCGCTCATTATTACCGGTTCGTGGCGAACCTTTAGTACCGGTTCATGCCACGAACCGGTACTAAAAAGGTGGTGGCCTTTAGTACGGGTTGGTGGCTCCAATCGGTACTAAAGACCCCCCCCCCCTTTAGTACGGCTTCGTGCCACTAACCGGTACTAAAGGGGTGCGCTGACACCCGCAATGCACAATATTTAGTCCCACCTTGCTAGTTGAGAGGAGCTCGCACCGGTTTATAAGCCCCGCCGCGGCTACCGTGTCGACCTCCTCTCTAAGCAGGCCTTTGTGGGCCTATTGCAAGTCTTCTTTCCTATGGGGCATACTGGGCCGTACGGGCCTGCATCCTGGCCCAACTAGAGGTTGGATTTCTAGTCGTATGCAGGCCGTGCCGACCCAGTAGATGGTTGTTTTTGCTTTATTTCAAAAGAAATTAAAAAAAATTCTTTAGTCCCGGTTGGTGTTAGCAACTGGTACTAAAGGTCTCCCTGCCCCCGGCCCTGGCCAGTGCCACGTGGGGGCCCTTTAGTGACGGTTCGTGTTGAACCGGTACTAAGGGGGGGGGGCCTTTACTCTCCACCCTTTAGTGCCGGTTACAGAACAGTCACTAAAGGGCCTTACAAACCGGTGATACAACCCGGTTCTGCACTAGTGGCCACACACGCGGGGTGAGGATGAGTAGTAGTTTGTTGGGCGTGTGGCACGAAGTAGCTGCACCCAGACGTGTGGGCAGTTCTAATTTCGCCCACACATGACCCGTGCGGGTTGGCTCCTGCTTACGCCACACATGACATGTGGGCGGATGTCTAATATGCCACATGTGCGTCCATTGTTTAATAACAATCATGAGGCACTACTCTTCTCTTCTTATTTTCCGTCCATTGCCTTCATGTCTCTGCCTCCCGAATTCAAGCTCATCATCTCTGTCAATGGTGCATCCGGCTCACAATCCTCCTCCATCCACGCCCTTTCAATCTAATCACACCTCCGTATTACCGAATGATCATATGCATTATATGTGCCACCACAACAGAGAAAAATAATGTCATGGAATCCGATCAAAGCAGTCACATGACAAACCAAGTTCCAAACTTCCAATAGCTTTAAGTTAAATACATTATCAAGTCTTTATTTCCGTTATCCATTTCTTTAATCATGTCAGAATAATTAATTTGATCTTACTTTTTTTGAACAAAGTACAGACTTGACGCTCATATGTACGCACAAATGATCACCCCTATGAACACACGCATGCACACCTACCTCTATGAGCACCTCCGAGAGACCGAGCTGGGAAATCATTTTGAGATTGACGAAGTCGTCACAGGCTCTTTCGTAGTCGACGGAAACGTCTCCTCCCACTAAACGTGCATCGCCGAAAGGCCTGAAATAAATCCAGGAAATGGCGAGTACCAGGGTCAAGTCTTAGGACTTGAACCCTGGTTGGCTGGGATACCATTGCCGTCCTAACCTTCCAACTGCAGGTTGGTTTGCATTTGACCTAACTTTGTTTAGTAGACTCTATTATTTTCAAGAGAAAAAAATATTTGTACATTATGATGGCATGCTTTAAGAAAGTTTTAAGAGATATTACCAAAATCATGTAATGAATGTAGATTCGTTGCCGGGATCAAAAAGTAGTAACATATAAAGTATGACAGAGTCAGCAAAGTTATACATGGTGTTGACATGAGCATTAGTCATCTACAACTCAATTATGACGACAGCTATAGAATCCAATATTTGTGAGGATGGCACAATATTGTCAAGTTTCTTACCAGTGAAGATCTTGCCTTGAGCTTTCTTCTCATTTTTACATGTTATTTGCACATTTGTCCGATAATCTACTGGGAAGACAACAAAAAAGCCACATTACATCATCAGTACACTTTGATGGATATCCAAAAATACAATGGTAGTCTCAAATTGCGTCGGTGTTCTCAGCACTCAACAAATCAACGTAGGGATCCATTGTTGTGTCAAACAACAACAAAGCACTACTGAACTATCTCATATTGAAAGGATCGAGAAGAGGTGTCTAGAGGGGGGTGATTAGACACTAAATACCAAAAGTTGCAGTTTTTAACTTATTTAAGTTCAAGTGGAGTTTTGGCATAAGTTTAACACTCACAATACATAACAAGCAAGCATGCAAAGAGTATATTAGCAGAGGAAAGTAAAGCATGCAACTTGCAAGAATGTAAAGGGAAGGGTTTGGAGATTTCAAACGCAATAGGAGACACGGATGTTTTTGTCGTGGTTCCGATAGGTGGTGCTATCGTACATCCACGTTGATGGAGACTTCAACCCACGAAGGGTAACAGTTGCGCGAGCCCACGGAGGGCTCCACCCACGAAGGGTCCATGAAGAAGCAACCTTGTCTATCCCACCATGGTCGTCGCCCACAAAGGACTTACCTCACTAGCGGTAGATCTTCACGAAGTAAGCGATCTCCTTGCCCTTACAAACTCCTTGGCTCAACTCCACAATCTTGTCGGAGGCTCCCAAGTGACACCTAGCCAATCTAGGAGACACCACTCTCCAAGAAATAACAAATGGTGTGATGATGATGAACTCCTTGCTCTTGTGCTTCAAATGAAAGTCTCCCCGACACTCAACTCTTTCTCACAGGATTTGGATTTGGTGGAAAGAAGATTTGAGTGGAAAGAAACTTGGGGAAGGCCAGAGATCAAGATCCATATGATAGGAATGGAATATCTTGGTCTCAACACAAGTGTAGGTGGTTCTCTCTCAGAAAATGTATGCTGGAAGTGTAGGTTCGTTTTGATGGCTCTCTCCACGAATGAAGAGTGGGTGGAGGGGTATATATAGCCTCCACACAAAATCAAACCGTTACACACAACTTGCCAATCTCGGTGGGACCGAATTGAGAAACTCGGTCGGACGGATTCAGCAAATCTAGTGACCATTAGGATTATCGGTGGGACCGACATGCAACTCGGTAGGACCGATATGGTTAGGGTTAGGGCATAACGTAATCTCGGTGAGACCGATTACACAAAGTCGGTGAGACCAATTTTGGTAATAAGCTAACCAGAGAGTTGGTCAGGCAAACTCGGTAGGACCGATTCGCTCATCTTGGTTGGACCGAAATGTTACGAAGAGGAACAGAGAGTTTGCATTGTAATCTGGGTAGTACCGATTACTCAAACTCGGTGAGACCGATTTTGGTAATGGACATACACAGAGAGATTACAATCCCATCTCGGTGAGACCGAGATCCCTATCGGTGAGACCGATTTGCCTAGGGTTTATGGCAGTGGCTATGACATCTGAAATCGGTGACGCCGGATAGAAAGAATCGGTGGGGCCGAGTTTGACTTTTGGTTTAGGTCATATGTGGATGTGAGAAAGTAGTTGAGGGCTTTGGAGCATATCATTAAGCACTTTGAGCAAGCAAGCCATTAAGAAACACCTCATCCCCTCTTGATAGTATTTGCTTTTTTTATAGACTCAATGTGATCTTGGATCACTAAAATATAAAATGTAGAGTCTTGATCTTGGAGCTTGAGCCAGTCCTTTGTCCTTAGCATCTTGAAGGGGTTCACATCCTCTAGTCCATGCCACTTCATTGTTGAACTCATCTCAAACATAATAAGTAAAAATGATAGTCTAACAAGAGATATGTTAACATTAATTACCAAAATCACCCAGGGAGCACTTGTGCTTTCACATCTGCACAGCAAGAACAAATAGCAAAACCAACATCCGTGCAGCATAACATATCACTTCTAGTCTCTCTTCTCACTGGGATCTCAATCTCTTGCACATCCGTTCCCCACTCTAACACCGCCCACTATCCCATGGTCCCCACCGGCCCCCGTTTGCAAAGGAGTCAAGGACACCAGCATCGACGTCACCATGTGCAGCAGCGCAGTGGCCTGCCTCGGTGTCCTTGTACGAGAAGCAGGCGACCCTCAACCCAGTGGAGGTAGGTTTTCGGCGGAGGGTCGCAAGCTAGGGTACAGTGGGAAGGAGTGGGACGGCATCCTCGTTCAGCACTGCAGATGGCAGCACGAAGGAGGACCGACGACCTCGTCTAGGGCACAACTTGGAGGCGGGGCGGCTCGACTGCTCGTCTCTGCGCGGCTGCTCGCTCACCATGTCGTGTCTCCCAATCCCATCACTGTAAAGGGAGGAAGGAGAGCCTCACTGATGTGCACCAGGCGGAGAGACTTGCTAGGCAGGTGGGGACGAGCGGCGGCGGCGGCGGCTTGAAGAGAGAAGAGATGGCGGCTGTGCTTAGGACGAGGAGGTAGTGCCCATGGCGAAGATGGGAGCGAGGGCGTCAAATCAGACCGGATCGGGGACTGCATCCCGATAATTACGGAAACGGTGTGGATGGGGAAAAAAGGGTCGACGCCGGGCGAGAGACGCATGAAACAATGGACTCGTGCATGCCTTTTGTCTCGGGCCTTTTTGGGTGTGTGCACGCTGGACAACCGAACGAGGCGTGATGAGCAAAAGTTGGACGAAGATCGTCATCACGAGCGAAGTAATACGCAAAACGAAACGTTCCGTTTCTTTTAGGTAGTAGAGATAGAGAAGAGATGTCAAAATAGTACTGATTGTTAGAATATCTATTTTGGAACGGAGGAAATAGATTGTATTGTTAGAGTATCTATAGCCGGACGCCTCAAACCCGTCTCAAACGTTCGGGGCGTATGGAGGTTTGTCTCCGTCGGATCTCGTGGGATTCGGTCGGTGCTAGTCTTGAGTGGATCTATTTGGGTTCGGTCTTTGTTCGTCTTCGTTTGTGTGTTTACAGATGGGAGACATTATTCCTATTAAGGGACATCGCCGCCACCACACAGCCTCAACCAAGACGCTGAATCTAACAAGAAAGAGAACGGGGTCCCTCCCGCCAGCGGGGGTGCTAGATCCTTCGCACCTGCATGGCCTAGAGGCCCTATTTTCTGCACTCTTTTAAAAGATCCAGTTGGTGATGATGGTTTTGCTATCATCCGTCATTTCTTACCATCTGATCTACATCTAATCCATGCGAGGTAAGCTGGCATATTTTTGCAAAATGACCCCTACCACTCTGATCTACATGTGCAGAAAATCCCTTAGTCTCTCCTGACAATGCCCATCTCTCCCCATCTGATCCAATCCAAACATATATGGGGAATAAATTTTGGGAAAACCCAACATAATTTTTGTGATATATTTACCAAAAATGAAGGGAAGCATTGGTGCAGCGGTAAAGCTGTTGCCTGTGACCGTGACGTCACTGGTTCGAGTGCTGGACAGTCTCTTGTGGAAATGTAAAAAAAGGCTGTGTACAAAAGACCAAAAATGGTTGCACTCTTCCTCAAACCATGTGCAAGTGGGAACTATGTGCATCAGGCCGCCCTTTTTTTCATATACCAAAAAGTAGAGTGATCCAGTATTAGTCTATTTTGTATGGGTTGCAATGAACGGGCACTTTGCTAGCCTGTAGAAAAAATGTCACTTCAAATATTTCGGAGATCTGTGTCACCCTGACGGCAATCGCTGCCCGCCGGTGACACGAATCACTGTCGGAATAGAGCAGCGGGCCGCCCCGCGGCCGCCCGAAGGAGCCCGAGCAGCTCCACCATGCAAAGCCCGTGACGCCAGCACGAGCCTAGCCACCTTAGCAACCCCCACACGGAGTCGGCCGAACCGGAGCACTCCATTGATGGCCACCGCTCAGCAAGGACCATGGTTTTCACTTTCAGATTTCGAGTAATTAAGGAAGACACTGACGTATGAGCCGCTTGTGTGGCGTGCTAGTGCGTATGCCTCAATGTCAGCCAATGATGACGGAGGGGGCGACATACTTTTGCAGAAAACCCCTCCTTTGCGCAAAAAGCCCTCCCTTTAGCGCATATGTGGCTTCGGAAAATATAGGAACTAAAAAATGGTACCATCACCCACAGATTAGCTCACACACTAACCAGTCGACCATGAAATAACTTTTGTTTCGTTTACAAACAAAAGGCTCTTTAACACGATGTTCAACAGCAGCCAAACCAAGGAATAAACGGAATTTAAACATATTCACCAGCCGCCCAACACCGACAGTATAATCTCAGTAATAAAATGCATAAATATCCACATGTTACAAGTATTGTACTTACAAACAAAATAAATTACTTTAAAAAATCATGTATAATTTAAAAATATTCATCTATTTAAAAAATTGTGAATTATAAAAAATTGTATAACTTAAATAATAAAAATATATTAAAAATTAAATTCAATAGTATTATTTTAATTATAAAAGCATTTCAATAATTACACACACATTTGTATATCCCAATGTTTAAATAATTTAAAATATTCATATTTTAAATTTAAACAGTGGAACATACAAACAAATAACTTACTTTGTAAATTGTTCATGTGTTATTTTACAAATATTTCATGTAATTAAAATGATATTTATGAATTACTAAAATATATGTATAATTTAAATACTACAAATATTTCCAAAACTACAATTCAAATATATATTTTATTGATAAAGGCATTTCGGTAATTTAATTAAACGCACATTTGTATACCTCAAGCTTTAAATTTAAATGTTTTTCATTTAGTAACCATCATCTGTATGTGTAATATTTTTACACGCAAATATTTGAACACAAATTTATTGCTTACATTTTGTAAATATCTTAAATCTTTTAGTTACCTACAATTTACTAAAACATTACATAATAAATATGTTTATATTTTTTATTTACTAATCATCGCCTGTATGGATAACATTATTACCACATAAATAAATTACTTTTTTAAATCATGTATTATTTTAGAAATATTCATCTATTTAAATTATTTTCTACGAAATATAAATTTTGTATAATTTAAAGAATAAAAATATTTTAAAATTAAAATTCAGTAGTATTATTTTAATTATAAAAGCATTTCAATAATTACACGCACATTTGTATAGCCCGATGTTTATATAATTGAAAATGTTCTTATTTTAAATTTAAACAGTCGAACATACAAACAAATAACTTACTTTCGAAATTGTTCATGTATTATTTTACAAATATTTCATGTAATTAAAATGATATTTATGAATTAATAAATGTATGTATAATTTAAATACAAAAATATTTTCAAGTGTACAATTCAAAATATTATTTTATTTATAAAATCATTTCGGTAATTTAATTCCACTCACATTTGTATAGCTCAAGCTTTAAATTTACACATTTCTCATTGACTAACCATCATCTGTATGTGTAATATATGTTTTACAAACAAAACATGAACACAAATTTATTACTTACATTTTACATAAGTCTTAAATCTTTTTGTTACCTACAATTTACTAAAAAATTACATAATAAATAGGTTTTATTTTTTATTTACTAATCATCGTCTGCATGGATAACATTATTACCACATAAATAATTGAACTTTATTACTTACGTTCTAAAATATTTTTAAAAATAGTGTGTGCACCATGGGCTGCAGTATCTGCAGCCCATTTAAGCTCCACATGCGTCTTCGTTAAATAATACATATAGATGATTTATTATCCACCTAAAAAAATTGATTTGTTATCCCCTTGAGACATCTTGCCATTGTTGTTGCAGCGGCTAGGCTTATTTGTCTGGTCACAGTCAGGGCGGCGCCAGCGTGGGGTCGTGTAGGGGCGGCCGCCCCGGGTAAAAGTTTGAAACATAGGGTACCGCCAGTACTTCTTTAGCCACCATGGGGCGAGAGGCAAGCTCTGTTTTAAGGTTTGTATGTTTGCGTCGCCGTGGAGATCGAGCAAGAAGATGAGGGGAGAAAAGATACCGTTTCGTTTAATGACATGGGCCAACAATTACGTCACATAAATTGGTAGTCCGGGCCCAGTTCAAATTTGAGCCCATTATTATGTAACTGTGGGGCCTTCGACGTTCCCAATTCCAGCACTTTCCTATCGACGACGATCCGGAGATCAATCGGCTCATCAGGCAACCGCGCCTCCACGCACGCCGCCTCGCCGTGGCGCTGCCGAAGTCTCACGATGGCGCTCATTGGGAACGGAGGAATCCCACTCATTCCCGCACGGGGAGCAGCATCGCCATAGCCTCGCGTCCCGCTCAAAATTTCAAGTGAGCACAATAAGCAGCAGGTTCTTCCGCTCCCCGTCCCCCCAACCAATTTTTCTTGTTCCCGGGACTAACTGACTTGAAAGGGTAGATATAAGAATACTGGGATAGAAAAAAAATGGAAGATTCAACCAGCGGGAGTCTAAACTAGAAATAAATTTTCTATTGTGTTGTATATTTTTCACCTAATTCTTGAGAACAGGCCTAATTTTAAAAATTAATTTTGTTAATCGTCTTGCCTGAACGCATTCAATTTGGTCAATTAATTTTATTGATTGTGTCATTTGATTGCCTCGTGGGTTCAATTTCTAGTTTCCTCTAAAAATTCGCCCCGGGTAACTTCAAATCCTAGATCCGCCACTGGTCACAGTAGGTCGAGGGACAGAGATCACATCGATCTCTATCTAGCAAGGGTTTGATCAATAACTGGGTTTGTAGGTCGCTAGCTTTGAGCTGCACTATCATCTTTAGCTTTGTCCTACCCCATCCATCAGTCATTTCTTGCTAGTGGAGCCGGCGGGTGACTGACGGGCGGTGTGGGGCGAGGTGGTAGAGCAGGAGGAGGCATGGCGAGATCGCAGGGGCTTCTTCCACAATGTGGAGTCGGTACGTCCATGCGTGTGCTTGGACCGGAGGGGTAGGATGGCGCGACCAGTACTTCTTAGCTTTCCTAGGCTCAACCTGGATTTAGGGTGCGGCCGACAAGGAAACACTGGACTGGACTAATGGACTAGTAGTACAGTAGAAACCACTCTTTTGCTGCTGCAGATGATCGCTAGGCAAGCCAGCGGTAGGATTAGTTGCTTAAGATTAATGATGGTTCAGACTCTTGGACCATAGGGTAGAGAAGAATAATGAGGTATACAAGCAAGAAAGTCAGCAGCAGCAGATGCCACTAATCACATTTTTTAAGGAGCATGATATTCAGTCTCCATTAATTAATTTGATCAACGCCCGCTTTATATTATATAAAGCAACCGCACCAACATCCATCCACAAGAGAGGTCTCAGGTTCAAAGTTCAACAACAAAGAAGGAAAGAAAAGCAACAGGATCCAAATAAGTCTTGCTGGGGGCACAGCACAACATCCCCTGAATAAATCAACGCCGCACACTAGATGCAAGAAGCTTATTCATCCGGAGGATTACATCGCACAAGTAACCAAAACGGTTGTGTCCGGTCAACCTATGTAAACCAACAACAGCACTGGCCAGGTCGGGTGCAAAACGTGAAATGCTGCTGTCCCCGCGCCAACCTGCTGCACATGTTGTTGCAAGCGGAATAACTGCATACTTGACCTCCTATCAAAAAGGAGCAATATCGGGTACCACCCGGAGGAGATGCGGCAAGATCATACTTATGCGCGGCATGGCAGGACGGTAAGGTACAAGCAGACACCATTGCAATGACCAGGAAAGCAATAGTCATGGTCCTCATCTTGTTGTTCGGTTGACGAGGGCCGTGAGGAGAAGAGGCGCCTGACTATTGTGTTTGTTCTTCTTCTTTGTGTGCTCCTTCCCTACCAATAGTTCCTTTGGCTTGTTGGTGTTTATATAGAGTTCTCATATGCTTTCTTGCATTAATTTAATAAGTTATTGTTGATATGATATCATGATATCTTGATACGTCAAAATCAATGTCACCTGTATCTTTTTTGTATTTCTTAAGTGAATATTTCTCAACTAATTTGAAATAATTGTTTCTCAGTCGATCCGCAATCGTATCTTCCATTGATCCTGCATATCTTTTTTTACAAATATATACAACATTAATATTAATATATCTTGCATTTATTTGTGTTTACACTATATATATTGTTATTAATACCTGGATATATTTTTACATCAAGATAATTATGACACATATCTTTATTTTGTATTTACTCAGGGGCCATTTCTTAGACTTTTTCTCAATCATATCTTGGATAAATGTTGCTCAATTACATTGTTTCTTGCATTTTAGGTATCTCTTAAATTAATGTTGGCATAGCATCTTGCTATATACTCTTCGGCTATGTTCATCTCTTCCTGATGACTCTCCTGCCGCAGTGTCTCCAATTAGAATACATGGTTTGTGCAGCCGCTCAACGGGTCGTCACCATCTACAAGACTACAACCCACCCAATGGCACCATCTCCTTCGACATGTGATCAGATTTATCATCCATGGATCCCTCGTCATCATATGCCAATTACATAGAATGTACCATTGTACTCGTGTATCACCGCCAATGTACTGACCGACTAATATCCCTTTTTATTTTCTTTATTTATTAAGTAAATACAATTAAATCAATTTGAAATAAGTGTTTACCAATCGATTCACAATCATATCTTCCATATTGATGGTGCTCATATAGTTTCATGCATATCTTTACTGAATACAACATTAATGTTGATATATCTTGCATTTCTTTCTCTTTACATTATATATTGGTAACAATAGCATGATTATAATTTTTACATTAAAATCAATGCGAGACATATCTGTATTTTGTATTTATTGAGGTTCTCAAGTGAGACATAACCATATCTTGGATATAAATGTCGCTCAATTATATTGCTTCTTGCATTTTACGTATCTCTTAACTTAATGTTGGCATATCTCTTAACTTAATTTTGGCATAATCATGATAGAATTTTTATCATATTCGTTCATTTTCATGCATCTTGAAAATGAACAAACCTGACCCTTTTCTGAAACTTAAACACAAAATTAACCTAATCCAGAAAACTTTCACAAAATGGCCAATTTGCAAGATGCCCGTGGTTAGAGTGTCATGCTAGATAGCACAGCACCCCGGGCGAGGGCGCCATGCTAGATGTTGCTAGCATGACGCCCTGGGGCAGGGCGTCATGCAAAAGTGGGTCGTTTTGTGAAATGTTATCAGATTGTGTTCATTTTGTGTCAAAGTTTTGAAAAAGGGCCATAATCGTTCATTTTCACGCATCTTTTTATATACTCTTCAGCTCCGTCCATCTTTTTCCGATAACTCTCCTGCCGCGGCGCCTCCAATCAGAACGCCTGATTTGTGCAGTCGTTCAACGGGGCCGTCACCTTCTCCAACCCACCTAATAGCACCATCTCCTTCGACATGTGACCAGATTTATCGTCCATGGATCCCTCGTCATCATACGCTTATTAGATATTCCCTTCGTCCAGAATTACTTGTCACTCAAAAAGATGTATTTACACGTAGGATGAAGAAACTAATGTACTGTTGTATTCGTGTATCACTGCCAACGTACTGACCAACTAATCCCCTTCTGTTGCTTTCTCTCCATGTTATCATTGTTTTACTTGCTATGCGTGCTGCATGGAATCCGGCGAAATTGGTTGTTTGGAGGAAGATAAAGGAAAACTTATTTACGGCCCAGTTTGGATGTTTGGGGGATTGGAACAAAGCTATGAATGAGGGGCCGTGGCTGTTTAGAGATCAAGCAGTCATCATGGCCGAGTATGATGGTTTCAAAAACCCTGACGGTATCAAGCTGGACAGGCTGGCGGTGTGGGCTCAAATTCATCGGCTGCCTGACAAATTCCTGATAGAACCAGCTATTAGAGGGATGGCATCACGCATTGGAGAAGTGGAGGAAGTACAACTGAAGTTACCGGCAGGCTTCTTTGGTGAGTTTGTCAGAGTCAGGGTGAAGATAGTCATTAATGCTAAAATTAGAAGGTTCGTAACTGCAAGAAAGGGAGATGAGGTGGTAAGATACCAAGTCAAGTATGAGAAACTTCCGATTTTCTGCTATAACTGTGGCGAGTGTGGTCATTGGCACGAGGAATGCGGGGATGGAGTTCACAATCCAACGAAGTTTGAATGGGGAGATTTTGTAATGGCTGATGGAGTACGTTTCAGGCAAGCTGGAAGAGGTGGCTATGGTTTTCAGAGAGGACGAGGTGGCCCAAGGCCTGCGGGAGGAAGAGGCCGGGGAAGAGAGCAATATAATCCAAATCAAAGCTGGCGTTTCAATGCACAACAGAATGAACCTCGCAGACATGATGGGGGGGCGGTCTCAGAGCCAGCTCCAGGTGATACAAGTGCGGCAGAGCCAAGCGAGAAAGCTGAGCAATCGGGAAACAGTGTGCTGGGGGCACCGGCGGGAAACAACAAACGGCAGTCTACCGAGAGCGGTTCGCTAATGGAAGGTTTGCAATCCACAAGAGTGGAAGAGGTGGTAAAATCCTCAGTCCTTGTGGTGAAAGAGAAGCCCACTGGGGTGCCTCCGTTGCCACCCGTTTATGTTTCTCCGAGGAAGGAAGTGAAGAGGCCCAAGAAGGGAGACGGCAATAAAAAGGCTTTGTTCCAGCAATCAACTACCACAGAGGTGGTGACCAGCAAGAAGGTAGGAGGAGAGGAGGATAATTTCGATGACAATACAGGTTTGGCGGGCTCCTCCGAGGAGCGCCGCCGGTCCCAATGAGTGTTCTATGTTGGAACTGTCGTGGTGTGGGTAATCCCACGACAGTCCATGAACTTCGTGCTCTCGCGAAGAAATTTACCCCGACCGTACTTTGTATAGTTGAAACTCAGATTGATAGGGTACGTGTTGAAAATTTAAAAGGAGAGTTAGGATACAATAAAAGTTATGCTGTTTCGAGTGATGGTAGAAGTGGAGGTCTAGGGATGTTTTGGAATGATGAAATAAATTTGCAAGTTTTGGGCTACTCAAAATATCATATAGATGTAACGGTGAACAATGCAGGGGCAATTCCATGGAGGCTAACATGCATATATGGAGAGGCACAGGTGCAGGAACGATACAAGACTTGGGATAAAATGAGGGAGCTAGTGGGGCAATCTGATGCACCGTGGGTTCTCATTGGTGATTTTAATGAGGTATTGCAGGCGAGTGAACATGATGGGATTGGAAGGAGAAGCCAAAACCAGATTGATCTATTCAGGGCAGCTGTTGATGATTGTGCTTTGATGGATTTAGGTTACACTGGTATTAATTGGACATTCGAAAAGAAAGTAACAGGAGGTTCTTTCACCAGGGTTAGACTGGACAGAGCGCTTGCATGCGCTGCATGGCGAAGCACTTTTCCCGAGGCTACAGTTCAACACGTCAATGCAGTGGCGTCGGATCACAATCCAATTCTCCTTAGTCTGCATGCAACTACTGATGACCCAATCATTGCGCGCACTTTCAGGTATGAGTGCATGTGGGAGACGTACACAGGGTTGCCGAAAGTGGTGAGAGAAACGTGGATAGCGACAGCTGAAGTTGACAGGGGAGATTCGGTGATGGGACTATCGAATAAACTAAACCTACTATGTGGATCTCTGCAGGCCTGGGATCGCACAACCTTTGGAAGTGTCCGGAGAGGAATAAAAAAGCTAAAAAGGGAGCTAGATATCCTGAGATCGATTCCAGGCAGGGTGGAACCATCCGAACGTGAGAAGGAGATAAAGAACGAGCTTCTGGAACTTTACAAGAGGGAGGAGGTAATGTGGAAACAAAGAGCTCGTTTGGAGTGGCTCAGATCTGGCGATAAAAACTCAAAATATTTCCACATGCGGGCAAACCTGAGGCGGGTTAAAAACAGGATAAAAGCGTTGATGAAATCGGACGGGAGCAGAACAGAAGATAAACAGGAGATGAAGGAGATGACTAAGGATTTCTACAAAGCTCTATACACTTCCGAAGGTACAGAGAATATGCAAGAGGTTATCAATGCAGTTCCGCGCAAAGTGACACGCCAAATGAATGATGTCCTGAACGCTCCCTACAAAGTCGAGGAAGTAAAAACTGCGTTGTTTCAAATGTCACCACAGAAGGCCCCCGGACCGGATGGTTTTCCTGCACAATTCTTTCAGAAACATTGGGAGATTTGCTCTGAGGAGGTGACTAAAGTTGTCCTTAGAATTGTGGAAGGTGTGGAAAGTGCCCGTGAGATCAACAACACGGTTTTGGTGCTCATACCCAAGGTAAAAAATCCCACACTTCTTACACAGTTCCGCCCCATCAGCTTATGCAATGTGTTGTACAAAATAGCATCCAAAGTTATTGCTAATCATTTGAAGAGTGTGTTGCCAGACATAATCTCTGAGGAGCAATCAGCTTTTGTACCAGGCCGTCTTATAACTGATAACATAATCGCGGCTTATGAGTGTTTACATTTTATGAAGCGGAATAAGGCACAAAAAAACAGGCATTGTGCACTAAAGCTTGATATGATGAAGGCCTATGACAGGGTGGAATGGAATTATCTGAAGGAAATTATGTTAAAGCTGGGGTTCACGAGCAGATGGGTGAATATTGTCATGGGTATGGTCACCTCATTCTCATTCTCAGTTCTTTTTAATGGGGAGAAGTTAGAAGAATTTGAGCCTACTCGTGGAATTCGACAAGGGGATCCTATATCACCTTACCTCTTTTTGCTAGCAGCAGAGGGCCTTTCGTGCCTCTTAAAAACTAGAGTTCAGTCATTTAATCTGGGTGGAATACAAGTGGCTTCATCAGCTCCGCCGGTGAACCATTTGTTGTTTGCAGATGACAGCCTGCTGTTTTTTAAAGCAAATGTTGAGGGAGCTGAGGAGGTTTCTCAATTATTGGAGATATATGCTAGAGCATCTGGCCAGCGAATAAACAAAGACAAGTGTTCACTGTTCTTTAGTAAGGGTTGCCCGGAGTCTATAAGAACTGATATTAAGACTACCCTGCAAATTCCCAGTGAACAGTTAAATGAAAAATATCTTGGCATGCCTTCAGATGTTGGGAGTTCAAAGAATGGTGCAACAGCGGCAGCCTTATGTCGTGATCGGGATGGAAATTATTTGGGTTCCTGCATGCTTGTAATAGAGGGGTTGACGGACCCAACTTCACTAGAAGCAATAGCATGCAGAGAAGGCATGGCGTTGGCATTGGACCTGGGAACAAATCATATACAGATTGCTTCTGACTGTAAGCAGGTAGTAAATCATATCCATCAAAGAGCTGAGGGCGATCATGGAGTTATAATTAGAGAGATCTTACAAACTTCCACCTTATTTACGTCTTGTAATTTTTCTTTTGAACCTCGGGAGTCGAACTATGAGGCTCATAGACTAGCTAGATTTGGTTTGTCACTTCCTGCTGGAAGGCATTTGTGGTTAGGCATCCAGCATGACTCAATTGTAATACCTATAAACATTCTACTAGATGATCAATAAAGGCTTGGCCAGCTTTTCTCAAAAAAAAAAAAGTTAGGTAGCATTTTTTCATCCGGACAATGGTCGGGCAGCCAGGCGTTTGGGGCCCGTATGGGGTTGGGTTGTAGATGCTCTGAGCTATGGAAGTAGAAAGATATGAATCATCTACAAATACCCATAGGCGCTCTCCTGCATTATCTTTAGCTTGGTCGTATCGTATCTGTTATCCCTTTCTTGCTTGTGGTGCCGGAAGCGTCTACGGGCGGCGGCCGGCGGGGCGAGGTGGTAGAGCAGAAGGCATGGCGAAATGGTTCGCATGGGCTTCATGGTTCTGCTGCAATATAATGTGGAGTCGGTACGTGGACCGAAGTGGTAGGCCAGCAACGGGGAGTGGAGGATTCTTAGAGCATCTCTAGCAGACCCCGTATAATGCCGACCCGCATAAGGCGTTTACAGTTCGACGAAGATATGTTTTGCGGGTCAAAATCGTGCGCGGCAGAGCAGACCCCGTATATGAAACTGCATAATTAAAAAAAAACTTTCACGGGAGAAATTGCAACCACACTAGTTCATCACATACTACATGATCTACATACTACATTGTACTACTGCTACTAGAGGGGGGTGAGGGATCTCGCGGCGGCGAGGCCAAGGTCGATGTACCAATATAGATTAGCTCACGGCCAAGGACGACGCGCTAGAGGAGCTCAGTCCACCTCGTCGGAGCTGCCTCTGCTCCTCACGGATGCGCCACCACTCCTCGTCCTTGTCCTTCACGGCAAGGTTCGCCGCGATCGCCTGCTTGAGCATGAGGTCTTCGAGCTCGTCGTCGTGGCGCTGGCGCTCCGCCTCCTCGCGCAAGCTCCGTTCGGCAATGGAAGCCGCGACCGCGTCGACATCGGCCACGAAATCTTCGGGCCCGACGACGCCTCAGCACTCGATCTCCTTCGGCTCCTACTTGACAGCGACGAGCTCACAGTCCTTCGGCTCCTCCGACCACTCCCTCTTCACGGGGAGAAGCGCCATGCCGGAAGAGTAGGAGCTCACGGTGGGGGTGAGCCACGCGGCAGACGAAGAGCCTGCGGCGGAGGAAGAGCCCGCGGCCGAGGAGGGCGTACGCCCGTGCCGACGATCATACTCCTCCGTCTCGCGACGGAGGAGCCTCGCCGGCAGCTCGAGGCCCTTATTCGTCCACTTCCTCGCCGCGCGCTTCCTCACGCCGTTCGAGCGGACACGCCACTTGCGCTCGAGGTCACCGCCCCCGCCGGAGCTGCGGCCGGAGCTTCACATGGCGGCTGGAGGTGGAAGGCTCACAGGCTGCGAGAAATGTGAGGCAGGGAGTAGGGAATTGCGGCGAAACACGAAGGCGGGGGGATAGGGTTTCGGCCCGTATCTGCCCCTTAAACCCGTAGATATACGGCTTCAGGGGGCAGTTTGCGGGCTGCGGTAAAAAAAATCAGGGCGAATGAGTAAACAGGCTCTGTTTTGGCCAGAAAATTGGATCGAACCCGTATACTCGCCGGAATTATGCGGGTTCGCGAGATATACGGGTCTGCTAGAGATGCTCTTAGCTTTCCTTGGCCCGGCCCGGATTTAGGGTGCAGCCATGTAGAAAACACTGGACTAGATTATAATGGGCTAGTGGTACAGTAGAAACCACTGCTCTGCTACCGCAGATTGAAAGGCAAGCCAGCGTTAGGATTAGTTCACTTACTAT
This sequence comes from Aegilops longissima, assembly GCA_021605205.1. Lineage (NCBI taxonomy): Eukaryota > Viridiplantae > Streptophyta > Magnoliopsida > Poales > Poaceae > Aegilops > Aegilops longissima. Next base: position 658,982,877 of record CM038681.1, on the reverse strand, counting down.
AGGGTTAATCCACGCATTTTGGAACCGTCACCATGAGTTACTTAAGACTGATGGTGGGCATGAAACAAATGAAGTCCGCAGCAGATGCCACAAATCACATTCTGGAGGAACATCTTATTATGTTTGCGACTCACAGTCCCGCGCACTACATGAAAGGAGCTTATTCATCCGGATTACATCACACAAGTAATCAAAACGCGCCTATGTCCGGTCATACTATAGAGTCAGTGTAGCAACAGCACTGGCCAACGTCGTTGCAAAACACGGCCTGCAAATGTCGCTCTATCCTGTTGCATTCGTCCAAGCAATCAGCGATAGAGCATCTTCGGGGCATATCCACGCAGTGCGGAACAACAACTGCGAGCGTAATAACGTTGTACTTAGCATCAACAGTTCAATCAGACAAGATCTCAAGTAGGTTTGCTATTTTGGATACTGGTTGACGCATATATGTGCTTACCACGTGCATGACAAGATGGCAGTGTAAAACCGGACAGCATTATAAGGACCAGGAAAGCGATAGCCATGGTCCTCCTTGTGTTGTTCTGGTTGATAGAGACCATGAAGAGAAGAGTCGCGTGACTTGTGTTTTGCCTTCTTCTTTGCGTGGTTCTTGTGTGCTCCTTCGTTGCCAAGAGCTCCTCTAGTTTGTCGGTGTTTATATAGAGGCATAATCATGTTCTGATGTTTCTCGTCATATGTTTTCTTCCATTATTTTACTAAAGTAGTGTTGATATATCTTGCACTATATATGTATTGATATGATATCATGATATCTTGTTACGTCAAAATAAATGTCACGCGTATCTTTATACTTTTTATATATGAAGTGAATATTTCTCAGTCGATTCGATATAATTGCTTCTCAAACGATCTGCAGTCGTATCTTCCATGTGTATTCTCCCTATACTATACCTACATATATGTTGGTATTGATATCATGGTATCTTATTATGTCAAACATATCTTTATTTTTTAATTTATTAATATTTCTCAATCAATTTGAAATAATTGTTTCTCAATCGATTGGCAATCATATCTTCGATTGATGGTGCTCATGTAGTTTCCAGCATATATTTTCTACTAAATACTACTTCCTCCGTCTCATAATATAAGAGCCTTTTTGACAATAGTATAGTATTAAAGACGCTCTTATATTATGGAACGGAGGAGTATAATAATGTTGATATATCTTGATTTTTCTTTTTTTTACACTATACTGTTATTAATACCATGATATGTTTTTACATCAAAATCATGCAAGACATATCTGATGGACCGTTTCTCGGTCTTTATTACTCAATTGAGGCATAATCATATCTTGGGTAAATGTTGGTCAATTATATTGGTTCTTGCATTTTTCGTATCTCCTAAATCAATATTGACATAGCATCTCGCTATAAACTCTTCGGCTCCGTTCATCTCTTCCCGATGACTCTCATGTCGTAGCGTCTCCAATCGGAACGCCTGGTTTGTGCAGCCGCTCGATGGAGCTGTCACCTTCTACAACTCACCCAATAGCACCATCTTCTTCGACAAGTGATAAATATTTATCATCCATGAATCCCTGTATTCATGCATCTCCACCAACTACTGACCAACGAATCTCCTTTTTGTTTTCTCTCCATGTTTTCTTTGTTTTACTCCCTCCTTCCTAAAATATAAGGCCTCGGTTGGCTTTTCTGGTCTTCGTTTGCCTAACTTTAACTATGATTTTCACATATTGTATGTCTATAAAATTAGTATATGAACATATGAAATAAAATTGTTTTGCAAGACAAATATGACGATGCCATTTATACATGTTCAATCCATGTACTTTAATATATATTAAATCTCTCCGGCCCCGTGTCAAGTTGTCCGACTCCGTTAACTGTTTCCTAAGGCAGGGGGCACGGCTTTGCCCGTCATGCCGCCGCGGCCGCATGGCTGGAGGGCCTCCTTCTTGTGTGCTGCTCCTCCGTCGCCACCGCGCAGTTCCGTACACACAGCTCTAGGAGTGGGTCTGTCACTGTTGCCCCTGCCGCGACAGTATCTCGAGGCCATAAGGTGAAACGCTATTCGGCGCACGACGCACGACACAACGTTGTCGTCCGGCATGGCTGCCCGTGGTCGCACAGGCGAACACGGCCACGATGCCCTCTAGCGGCACGACTTCCATGGCCTTTGCCCGGCAGCGGCTCGCCCCTCCCTGTGTCCAGCACGGCGTAGCTAGCGTCCTTCTCAAAGTGACAGCGGGGGCAAATCAAAAAAACAACGGCGAGGTGCTGATGCATCGGGGAAAGGAGGGCGATCGTGGAGTGTTATTGGGGTACAGGAGGAAGCAGATCATATTCATGGATCCTTTTTATAGGTCTGTGCAACAATGGAGTTTTCTGCAGAGGATCGAGCAAGATCAAACTGAACCGACATAGCAGAAAATCCATAAAATACGAGCAAAGTGCCACGGTCTAAGATTAGCACACAAGACACACGTGTCAATCTCATGAAGGAGCATTCAGGGGCGGTGCATCTTTTGTATTCCCTGGTGTTTCTGACCCGGAGCTTGCCGAGGTCTTGGCATGCCAAAAAGCAATGTAAATGGCAATCACTACAAGGTAAAGAATCTCTCTGCTACGGGGCCGGTCATAGAGGATATCAAGGCGTTGGCGCAATCACTACAAGGTTTTAAAGCGACCTGGGTTAGGAGACAAGGGAATAAGGCAGCTCATTCTCTAGCTAGGTTGGGTGTTAGTAGCGAACTTTTTTTGGCCTTCTGTGCCACCAGACTGTATTCTTCGGATGAGATCCAGGCTATGGGGTCAGTAATAAAGGTGGTTGATTCTAAAAAAAAGTCTCCAAAGCGGACTCTTGGACATCCACTTTATATCTGGATCACAGTGTCCAGCTCACTTTTGTCATCCAATGGAGACTGTATATGTCCACTTAGCAGTTCACACATATGGATTCCATTATCCTAGAGACAAACATGAGGGGATTTGCCGACATGCACTTAGCAAGGTCCCCCTTTTCTCTCTCTCTCCTCCCAACCACACATGCATGGTCCCTCTCTTCTCTCTCCTCTCAACGGGACATCAAATCACAAATATCCCATTACATGCATGGTCCCCATCTACTTTTCTTTTTTCCAGTAAATAAAGTGCAAGCACAAAACGTTGCTAACATCCATGGAATCGGCGCAAAGGAAGTGTATATGCCCCGATGGAAAATTGGATCAGCAAATCCCCACTCTTAGCGAGTTCCTTTTTTGTCGGATTTCGAGCCACGTATGTTTAAAAACACTTAATTCAAAAGGTTTGGACTTGCGAAATATCATGTATTTCCGGAAAAAAAAACATATGCACGCATACTGAAAGAAGTAAAAAAGGAACCATGTGATTCTACTGATCCTGGAAAGGAAAAAGAATCATGTGCTTTGAGGAGAACAAGTGAGTTGTGGCATCACAGGCGGGGGCGAACAAGTGGGTTGATCGGTGCGGGTCAGGGGTGCGGGGGTCGCCGCTGTTGCTAAAATTCCGCGGTAGGGAGGCGGGTTTAGGGGTGGGCTAGGGGCGGCGAAGCGGTCCCGGGAGCTCCACCGACCGTCCGGGTGGAGGCTGGTGATTAGGGATGGATTGGACGGCAGCGCTGGGAGGAAGAAGACAGTGCATAGTGCGGTTGGTTGCCGTTGGATATTGATCTGACAGTCCAGATTTTCGACTGGTGGCAAAAAACAAATTCAAGTACATGATGAATAGGCGTTCTCAAAGTTTCTCTGTCCAAATTTGACTGGATAGTAATAGAATGTAGATTCAAAGATTCTAGGAGTTTTTATAAAGTATTAAAAGTAGGCGATGTTGCAAGTGTGACGTGAGAAGATAACTTTGGTCATGTTTTTATTACGGCATTTCTAAGAATAAAAAGTGCCCTGTTTTTGTTCTTCTTCATTTCATTCGTCACGATTGCCCCATATTTCGCACTATGGGAATAATTTCCTGCAGGGGAAATCAGGTCGAGTCAGTCTCGATTAGTTGGCTAGTTCTTTTTTTTTTTGTTGATAAAAGGCAATTTTATTAACTGAAAATGTAGCATCAAGCGAATACAAAGCATAATGAGCAATACTCGGCCTCTGCATAACTAAAATGTACACGGTCAAATACGAGAAGTTTGGCAAGAAATAGCACAAGAAACTGACATATCGACAACAGTGAGTCATATAGGACCGACATTGTGCCTATGTCGAAGGAGATGGTGGGCAGATCTGGAGATTATGTTGCCATCCATGTTGAGTAAAAACCTCCCTGGCCACCTTCTGCAACCGCATACACACCACCTTGAAGAGCGTTTGGTGCTCCGTTCGGTGTAGCATACACCACGTATGAAGCGAGTGTTTACATCGTGTAATAACCTGCATAGGAGACGAATTTTTGCCATTAAAAATCAAATCATTTCAACACAGAGCGACCATAATAAGGCATACGCTCCCATCCTTATTAGTGCTTTAAACCTATTTGGAATACCGTCCAGCTAATGACCAAAAATATTGTCAACACTTGTGGGAGGATACAAATTAGACACTATTTGTATGGCTGACCACGTAGAATGCGCAAACATGCACCAGAAAAAGAGGTGCTTGATTGTCTCATTGTGAGTATAAAAGCCACACTTCTTACTTCCTTGCCATTGCGATCAACGAGGTTGCCTTTGGTAAGTACAACTCCCCTCCAAAGATACCACATAAATATTTTGACTTTCAGTGAAACCTTAGACTTCCAAGTTTTCTTGTTATTTTCCACTGGGACCTCTGAATGCATGAGCGCATGGTACATAGAGTCGACTGTGAAGGGCCCAGATGTAGTGAGGTTCTAGCAAAACACATCCGATCTTTGCGTCTGGTTAATCGAATCTAAACAGGATAGAATATTTTGCCATGACATAAGACGAGGGCCAATCAAATCTCACCTGAAAGAAGTATCCCATGCGAATGAACTGAGCACCTGTGCAAGAGTATCATTCTTATCACGAACAACGTGATACAACACGGGATATTGCTCTTGGAGGCTGGCATTACCTAGCCAGATGTCCTCCCAGAAATGAATTTCCGACCCGTCTTTAATAGCAAAAGATCCCAATCGGAAAAGATATTTCTTCGCCGCCACTAAACTAGCCCAAAAGTGTGAGTCATCGAGTTTCCAATAGGCCCGAGACACAACCTTTTGGCCTAGCTAGATACTTGTTGCGCAGGAGGGTTTGCCAAATGCCATCCTTAGTAAGTAGTTTGAACAACAATTTACTAAGTAAGGCATCATTCTTGACCAGCACGTCATAAATGCCAAGGCTACCGTTGTCTTTTGGCCTACAAACCACACTCCATTTGACCAGTTTGTACCTTTTTTTTTTTCACTGTCTCCTTGCCAAAAGAATCTGCATCTGAAATAATCCAGCCTTTGCAAGACCCCTTTAGGGAGTTGGAAAAAAAGAAGCATATAGAGAACCATATTTGTGAGGACATAATTGATCAAGACCAACCGTTGTCTAACAAAAAGCAAATTTCCTTTCAAACTACTCAATCGCTCCTCTAAGTGCTCCTCAACATGTTTGCACCCTGCAATAGTGAGACGCCGATAATGTATCAAAATTTCCAAATATTTAATCAGGAATTGGCCTTGTGCACAACCAAACAGGTCAGCATAATCAGTCGCCATCTCATTGCCTTCTCCCAAGCAGAACAATTCACTTTTATGAAAGTTAATTTTAAGGCTCGGCATTTTCTCAAACATTGAAGGCAAAAGTTTCAAGTTTTGAGCCTTATCCAGGTCATGTTCCATAAAAGGAATCATATCATCTGCATATTGCACAACAGGGAGTTCACCATCCACAAGGCATGGCACTATACCTGCAATTTGCAATCTGATTGTCCTACTTGGCACGATCAATTAGGTTAGCCACCATGTCAGCAACAATGTTAAATATCATTGGAGACATGAGGTCACCCTGATGTTGACCTTTTTTGTCAGATACTAATGGCCTATGTCAGAAGTTTTGGATCCACCGGTGCCATTTATTACAGAACCCTTTCATTCTTAGAGCCTATTGAAGTTAAGATGAGTTGACCTAGTCATTGGCCTTTTCAAAATCAATCTTAAAAATTACTCCAATCATGTTTTTCCGGTGCATCTCGTGAACAGTCTCATGTAGGATTACTACTCAGTCGAGTATATTTCTACCTTGCATGAGAGCCGTTTGAGATGGCCGGACGACATGGTCAACAACCACGTTGAACCTATTAGTAGCCACTTCGGTGAAAATCTTGAACCTGGCATTAAGGAGGCATATGGGTCTATATTGTGGGATCCGCTCAGCCTCCTTAATTTTCGGCAACAAAATGATCTCGCCAAAGTTAAGCCCAAATAGGTCAAGTTAGCCAGCATCAGGACAACTGAACAATTCCAAAAGGTCCGTCTTGATGACTTGCCGGAAATTCTGATAGAATTCTATGGGGAAGTCATTCGGGCCTGGAGCTTTGTTATGTTCAATTTGGAACACTGCAACTCTCATATCCTCTTCAGAGAAAGGTGCCGTGAGAATATTGGTCTCTTCTGTCGTGACTTGTGGAATGTCATCTATTCGGGCTTTGTCAAGTGTGAAATTACTTTCATCCGAAGCCCCGAATAGAGATTTCTAGTATTTGGTGATATAACTTGTGAGCTTTGCCTAACCTTCGATCTTCCCTTCATCTTGTTGAAGACAAAAAATATACTTCTTCCGATGCCGACAATTGGTGACGAGTTGGAAGTAACGTGTATTACTGTTTCCCTTCAAGATGAAGTCGACTTTAGATCTTTGGTAATATTTGATTTCCTCTTCTCGCAAAATACGTGCAACTTTCTCATTGGATTGATTTACTTTCCCATTGGATTGATTTTTCAATCCAATCTCTTATTGCGAAAAGATGCGAGTCTCTGCGATTTTGTCGAGGTCGTCAATAATAGTGGATAGGCTTTGCTTTTTTCTTTGTACATCTCATCGGTGTGTTTCTCCCATCCAGAGAGGTGTTGCCTTGTGGCCCTTATTTTAAAGTTCCATCTCTGAATAGGTGTACGACTAATGGTGGGCCTATTTAGAGAAAGATGTCATGAGGATATCGTTATACTCTATGAGCTATACATTCTTGATTATGTCATCAAAGACTTCCCTGTGCAACCATCCCAATTCAAATTTGAAAGGGCCGGCAGTAGATGGACTCGTAGAGTTGGAATCAAGAATGATGGGCGCATATGATCCGATAATTCCTCTATACGCTCTAGGGTCATTATGGTTACCATAGGGAATTTTAGCTCCCAGACGGTATCCATGAGTACTCTATCGAGCTCCCAAGTGAATTTGTGGCCCGACATACTGGCTTCCCAAAAAATCAAACTGTCAATGACTACATTGAATAGGAAAGGCCGGTATGTATCAAAGCAGTCATTATTTTTCTCTTCTTGGTACCTAAGGATATTAAAGTTTCCTCCAATAAGCATTGAATATGGGTTATAGCTAGACAGATTTATCAATTCCGTAAGGAAAGCAGATTTATGCTCATCTTGGGCAACACCATACACTACTACCAGGCTCCATGTAAAATTATCAGCTTTCAGAGGTGGAATTTGATGTGAAATTCACCAGTCAAAAAAGAAGTCCATGGTTGTGGTATGTGTCCCTAGTAGGATTCCTTCGGACCTTCCACGTGCTGGTAGACTATGCCATGTGTAGTCAAAACCACCTGATACGTGATCAAGGACATGCGCATGAAAGTCACGTTTACCAGCCTCGGAAATTGCCACAAAATCGAGCCCATGATCTCGCACATAATCGCCGACGTGTTTATATTTAGCCAAGTCTGAAAGACCTTTGAGATTTAGACTTAAGCAAGGACATCTTCGCCCTTTATTTTTAAATGAGTGCCAAGATTTTCTCTTGATGAGTGGTTTCACCACACACCGAGTTTGATTCTCAATAGATGGGGGAAAACCCTATGAATCACCTGTCAGTTTTAGGAATCGATCTAGGATGGTTAGACTGCACAACCGCATGCCTAACCACTTGGTTAAGCCTCTCTTTGCCTGGTTCATATTATATGCGAACATTTCTGCTGTGGTTATGATGGGAACGTTCTGGCACGCCAAGATCTCAGACAGACATGCATCCAAGCTAGTAGCATGATGATGGTGTGCCATGCCAGCATATATATGCCACCCCACAAAGGCTGGCTCACAATCCGAATTGAATCGTACAAAAGTGTCCAATTTAAAAGCCCAAGGGAACAACCAACCAACCAACTTTTTTTTGCACGTATGCTAGTAATTCGCAGGCCTTGCACCAACTGAACAAACAACTACTACAATGTAGTACGTAGTACCAGTAGGCTAGTGGCAGCACACTGCAGATTTACAGTAGTGATGGACGGTGAAGACAAATAAATGTTCCACGCATGATCGATGATGTCGTCGGAGCCATGGATGATGCAGAGAAGGTGGATAGAGGTTGAGTCAGTCGTCTCCGATGTGAAAGCTCAGCCGCGAGTGGCTCCGCTTGATCCTCCCGGAGGCCGCGGCGGCCGCCGCGGCCACAACCGGCTGGTCGGAACTAGCAGCAGCAGCATCTGGATCGTACTTCTGCATCCATCCATCCATCCGTCGGGATGAGCACAACACGTTAATTGATCATGAGCATCGCAGCATGTATGTATGTACACTAGTAGTACATGGTATATGTATGAATGTGTGTATGCAGGAGAGGAGAGGAGCAGGACGTACAGTGGAGACCTCGATGAGCTTCTCCATGTTGTGGTGGCTGCCTCTGAACTGCCCGATCTTGGCCTTGCGCTCCGCCACCAGCGCCCTCAGCCTCTGCTCGTCCCGCGCGTGAATTGCAATATGCACAATTTGATGCTCCCCGTGGCCTTCTGAAACCCTTTCCGGTGATCCGATAATTATCCGGTGTATTTCGGAACCCTTCCGAAAACCGAATACTATCATGTGACGCTGTATTACTGAGAGGGCCCAGAGATACCTTTTCGTCATACGAAATGACAAATCTCAATCTCGATCCATGCCAACTCGACAGACATCTTCGGAGATACCTGTAGAGCACTTTTATGATCACTCAGTTACGAAGTGACGTTTGATACACACAAGGCATTCCTCCGGAGTCCGGGAGTTGCATGATTCCATGGTCGAAGGAACATGCATTTGACATTAAGAAAACAGTAGCAATAAACTGAACAATCATATGCTATGCTCACGGATGGGTTTTGTCCATCACATCATTCTCCTAATGGCGTGATCCCGTTATCAAACGATGACTCATGTCTATGGTCAGAAAACCTTAACCATCTTTTGATCAACAAGCTAGTCTAGTAGAGGCTTACTAGGGACTTAGTATTTGTTTATGCATTCCGGCATGGTGGTTGATGGTTTTTGGTGGATCAGATCGCTGGGGGGCTACATTTCGTCGGTGCTGGAGGCGCGTCATAGAGAGAGGAGGAGAACAGATCGGGGCAGGTGCTTGTTTCATAAGACGGAGGTAAGAAAGAAGGGTTTGGGTAGTAAGTCACCTGCGAGGTAAGGTGGACCAGGGGGGCTGTCTTGGTCTAGGGCCTCACGCGCTCGGCCTCGCGAAGGGAGGCTAGGTTATCGTGGGTGGGCCTCGCGAAGCGGGTGGCTAGTGTTCGCGGGTCGCGAGAGGGAGGTGGGGTTCGATCGTTCGGACCTGTTGCTAACGACAGACTGATCGGACGTTAGTCGCGTCCTTTTAGTATTGGAACATCATCACAAACCAAAGTTTCCGTGCAATTAAAGAATTCTTGGATAACGTTTTTTCCTACGATATTCCCATTTCCCATAACAAAAAAATAGAATCTAAATTGGTGGGAATTACAACTTTAGGAATTTTTCCATCCTCACTTTTTTCAATAACAAACTCAGACATGGTAACAACTTCAAGCAAGAAAACGAGCAAACGAACAAAAGGGCAAACAGAAAAATATTTTTGTGTTTTCGTAAAAATGTTTTAGAAGTGGGGGAATAAAAACGAGAGGCAAATGGGAAATAATATAAATGCAAGTAGATGAGATTTTGCGTATATGTCCTTGATAGATATTGGTGATGTCTCCCTCGCTCGGAAGCTTCAATACCAAGCCGGAGCGCCTTCACATTTTTGCGTTGCTGGTGCCTAGCGTCGCACTCCGCCATGGTCAGCGAACGCCACATGACCTTGTGGAGTAGCGCCTCGTCCAGGTCCACGGGGACAGAGTGTGCGCGTTGGCAAGAAGAGTCGGGCTCCGATGCGGCTACATTCCACTGCCGCTCACGCTAGGCCACCTTCACCCCCGACTCCGACATGCGCATCCCCATGGGAGACGCGGACACGAGCACCCAGCACTGCCCGGGCGGTGTTGGCGCCGGAGGGAAAGGGCAGACGATCGGCCTGCTCTGGATCTGGAGCAAAGCGGGATGGGCGAGTGCAAGACGGGCAACCATGGCCCACATAGCGGGAGTGGGGCCTAGAGGAGCTGGAGGCTAACTGTCCTTTGAAACCGAGTCTTGTTCTGCTTGACAAAGTCACGGGCTAGATTTTGCTTGAATTTCCGGAATGCGTCGGCCATCTTATGAAGAGCGAACTGTTTGACTAGCCTCCTCCTCTCCTTGTTTTCCTCAATCTTGTTACCCTCCTCATCGAATTTGTTGTATTCGGAGGTAGAACGAAATGTTCCATAAGCTTCTTGAAGCAATCTTTTTGTTCTCTTATCGACAAAAGTGAAACCATCAATTCGTGTCTTCTTTGGCTCATTCCACTCCTGGACGGTGATCGAGACGTTGTCTCTAACAATGGCTCCGCATTGGCTGACAAACTTGGTGGCGTTCTTGCGGGCTCCAGCTGCCTGCGGTTGCCTCGTCGACAACCTCGATGGTGCATGTTTCTCCTTGTTTCATCGTCTTGGTTGCGCCACGCTTTGACGACGTACTCGATTGTTTGACGATCCGCCGAGGGCTAAAATAAGAAAGAGAGTCGCGCGTTAGTACACACATATTTATTCAAATCAGTTAGTTTGTATCACCGAGGCTCAATGTATATATATACCTCGGCTACCGGAGGTGGTTGCTACTTCCATTTGAAGATAAATCGTTTATCGACGTTTGTTCGGCATCATCTTGTCGACGGCGCCCTTCATCTTCACCGTCAAGGTTCAGATAAGAAGAGATATCATCTTCTTCTTCTCCGGTCGGCACATATAGAATATCGCCGTTTATGATGCCGAACATATGTGCTTCACCGTCCGGATCATAGTTGTCCATAATCGGTCAGCTCTATCGTCCGCCATTATGTCAGTCCTGAAAACATGTAGTAAAACAAATTAATTAAGTGAAGAAGGGGCGGTGGCGGTGGCGGTGGCGAAGGGCGGTGGCAAAAGGAGGCGAGGAAGGGGTGGAGAGGGTGTCGCGGTAGGTAGAGCGCGAGACGGGCGGCAGACGACGGCGCCACGGAGAGGGAGGAAATTCCAATTTGTCATGTCGCGAACCCAAAATGGGCGGCCCAGGTGAGCTGCGTCCTGTGAGACGCGTCGACTTTTTGATGCAAAAGCGCCACACAGGGCTGGATATGGCCGAGCACAGGTCTTAGCGGGCTGCAGTTGCAGCCTCCGCGGCTGTACTGCTGCTAACGCACTCACGAGCGACCAGAGCGAACGATTTGGGTCGGCCCATCACGTAAATCCTTCACGTCCGGTTTTAGGAACCTTCCGAGGGTTCCCAACCCTTTTTTATTTTCATTTCTTTTCCTTTCTTTTTCTGTTTCGTTTTTCTTTTCTTTTTTGTTTATTGTTCTTTTCTTTTCTTTTTAAAAATGTTCTCCTTTTAAAAATGTTCTATTTTTCAAAATGTTCATATTTTCAAAAATGTTCGATTTTCACAAATTTGTTCGTGTTTTCAAATTTTGTTCCAGAGTTTCAGAAAATTGTTTGTGTTTTCAAATTTTTTTGCGGCTGTAGCCAACTATCCATTAAATCCTGCAAGGAAGGGGAACAGGGGCGAGGTGGGAGAAGCTCACGGCGAGGAGGGACTCCTTGGCGGAGAGGCGCTCCGTCTCATGGCGCGGCTGGCAGCGGGCTCCCACGCCTGCAGCGACACGCGTCGCCCCGCTGGGACGGACGGGCGGCGGCCTGGATGAGCAGCGGGAGACGGGCGGCGGCCCGGATGAGCAGCCAGGGCGGCGGGTCAGACGGCGGCGGCTGGATGAGCAACACGGCGGCCGGGACGGACGGGCGGCGGCCGGATGAGCAGCGCGGCGGGCGGCGCCGAGGGCGAGGGCGACGGCGGGCGGCGCCGAGGGCGCGGCAGAGACGAACAAAGGGAATCGGAGAAGACGAGAATCGGAGCCTATTTATAGCCCCCCCCTTTAGTCGCGGTTGGCGGCGAGACCCGCGACTAAAGGTACCCTTTAGTCATGGGTTGCCTGCCCAACCGCGACTAAAGGGTTTTTTATGGTTTTTATGTTCGCGCCCCACCTTTAGTCGCGGTTGGTTCGGCCAACCGCGACTAAAGGCCGCCGCAGGTTTAGGGTTTTAGCCCCCCCAAACCTGTTTTCTGTTTAATTTGTATTGTTTTCTTTTTAATTTGTATTGTTTTATTTCTTTTGTGCTTTATTTTAATTTTGAAGGAGTTTCACATATTCTACGGTACTACATACATGCATATGAATGTACAATTTCAAACAAATTTGAAATTAGAACCAAAAGAATTCAAGAGGAATATACAATATATATTCAATATCATCGGATGACCATATACAATTTTGAACAAGTTTCCATACATAATTTAATGCATATAAAGTTCTCGTCCTTTGTATCTACTGAACCGTCTCCAAACCCTACGAGGCAAATACAAATAATATGTCAAAATAAAACTAATTCAATTCAATATGTTAAAATACAAATAATATATCAAAAATTCAGAAAAATAGAACTAATTCATTTCAAAATTCTAAAAATACAAATAATATATCAAAAAATTCAGAGAAGTTCTTCCCGGCCGCCTCTGTCTTCCCACAAGTTCTTCCCGGCCAGTCTTCCCGCCAGTTCTTTCCCGCCTATGTCTTGCGCTACCCACGCGTCCTGTCTAACCTTTAGTCCCGGTTGCACCAACCAGCCGGGACTAAAGGTTAGATGACCAGCTCTGGATTCCTCTTCTTCCCGCCATTTCTTCCCTGTCTTCCCGCCTCTTTCTTCCCGCCACTTTCTTCCCGCCTCCTGTCTTCCCGCTCCCATTTTTCCCGCCATTTCTCACTACATATATGTAGCCCGGCTTGGCCAGCATTATCACATCTCTACAATCTCTCATCACTCTCTCATGGCTTCCACCGCACCCACTCTAAATCACTCCAAATTTCATGTATCATCAGTGGTATCTCGAATCATTCGAAAATGGACACCAAACACATCACGGGTAATATAATTCACATGATCCATTCAACAAAGTTTGGTACAATAAATTATTACACATCATTTCTTCCCTTGTGTCCCTGCTTGCTTACGATTGTGCCGTATCCATGGAGCATCCTCATCATTTAACTTAATGCTTGGGTCGGTGTTCACTTTGAAGGGCGGAATTTCAGCAAACATATTATAATCTTCTGACATGTCTGTCTTGTCCTCCACTCCCACGATGTTTCTTTTCCCTGAAAGAACAATGTGGCGCTTTGGATCATCGCATGATGTACTGATCGTTTTCACCGGAACAAAGGGACCTTAAAGGAGGGTCCATAGTCAAGTTCCCATATCTCCTCTATGTAACCATAATATGTGACCTCTTGCCCATTCTCGGTTGCTGCATCAAAGCGGACACCACTGTTTTGGTTGGTGCTCTTTTTATCTTGGGCGATCGTGTAAAATGTATTCCCTTTTATCTCGTACCCTTGGAAAGTCGTTATAGTCGAAGATGGTGTCTTGGCCAACATGTACAGCTGATCTACAACATCATTGTCATTCATTAAATGTTTTCTCAACCAACTGCGAAAGTCTCCATGTGGGCCTTCCTAATCCAGGATTCAGGCTTCCCGGGTTGTCGAGCGTAAAATATTCTTGTGTTTCTCAAAGCACGGAGCCACCAAGCTGGAATTGGTCGATGCGGTGTGGTGTGCTTCATCGAGAGAATGGTCATCCATACATATCGTTGATTTCCTTCCGATCGTGTTTTTCCACTTAGTCTCCCCTCGTGCGCGATCGAGGAAGGCCAATCGGCTTAAGGTCAGGAACAAAGTCAACACAAAACTCAATTACCTCCTCATTTCCATAGCCCTTGGCGATGCTTCCTTCTCGCCTAGCACGGTTACTGAACATATTTCTTTAATAATCCCATGAACCTCTCGAGGGGAACACATTGTGTAGAAATACAGGACCGAGAACGAAAATCTCTTGACTAGGTGAACCAGGAGGTGCGTCATAATATTGAAGAAGGATGGCGGGAACACCAACTCGAAACCGACAAGACATTGGATCACATCGTTCAGTAACCGTGGTAGAACTTTGGATTGATTACCTTCGAGAGATTGCATTGAGGAATGCACATAGCTTCACAATGGCTACTCGAACATTTTCCGGCAGGAGCCCCTCAAAGCAATCGGAAGCAATTGCGTCATAATCACGTGACGGTCGTGAGACTTCAGGTTTTGGAACTTTTCTCCGCCATGTTTATTATTCCCTTTATATTGGGCGAGAATCCAGACGGGACCTTCATATCTGCTCGGGCATTCAAAAAGATGACCTTCTCTTCTTTGGTGAGCATAGCTGGCACGACCTTGAAACCATTCCGGATGCGGTCATCGTGGTCTTTCAAACGTTGCTGGTCCTGCCGTGCTTCCTTTGTATCATTTGTCTTCCCATACACGCCCAAGAAGCTTAGGAGGTTCACGCAAATATTCTTCAGTAACGTGCATCACGTCGATTGCAGAGCGGACATCTAGGACTTTCCAATATTCTAGCTCCCGAATATAGATTTCTTCTTCCACATGGCTGCGTGCCCGTCGGCTCCCTTCGAACTGATTGTCCGCGGGACCCTTTCCAAAGATGACTTTCAAATCCTTGACCATATCAAATACCTCAGCACCGGTCGTTCCGCGAGCTTCGCCGGTGATCTGCCTTGCCGTTGTAATGCTTGCCTTTCTTTCTTCTTGGATGAATTTTGGAAGAAATCGGCGATGACCAAGGTACACGTTCTTCTTACAATTTGGCAAATGTACACTTTCAGTCTCATGTAAGCAGTGCGTGCATGCATTGTATCCCTTATTTGACAGTCCCGAAAGGTTACTAAGAGCAGGCCAATCGTTGATGGTTACGAAAAGCAACGTCGAGGTCAAATTCCTCTTGTTTGTGCTCATCCCACACACGGACACCACCCACAGCTGTAAAAGTTCATCAACTAATGGCCTTAGGTACACATCGATGTCGTTGCGGGTTGCCGGACCTTGGATGAGCACGGCATCATAATGAACTTCCGCTTCATGCACAACCAAGGAGGAAGGTTGTAGATGCATAGAGTCACGGGCCAGGTGCTATGGCTGGAGCTCGCTCGCCAAAAGGATTCATGCCATCCGCATTTAGAGCAAATCTTATGTTCCTTGCGTCGGCTGCAAAATCTTTGAACCATCCGTCGATCTTTCTCCATTGCGTTCCATCTGCGGTGTGTCTCAACTCCCGTCCGACTTACGGTCCTCTTTGTGCCATCGCAACAACTTGGCATGCTCTTTGTTCTGAGCAGACGTTTCAACCGTGGTATTATAGGAGCATACCACATCACCTTGGCGGAACCCTCTTCACGGGTTTCGGCCCTCAACATCGTCACCGGGGTCATCGCCTCGATCTTATAACGCAATGCGATGCATACCGGGCATTCATTCAAATTCTCGTATTCACAGCGGTAGAGGATGCGATCGTTGATGCATGCATGTATCTTGTAACCTCTAAACCTAGAGGGCAGACAACCTTCTTTGCTTCAGACGTCTTGGGCAACTCGTTATCCTTTGAAACATATTCTTCAACATTTTCAGCAAGTTTTCAAATGCCGAGTCAGCTACACCTGCCTCTGCCTTCCATTTCAGCAAATCCGATTGTGCAGCCCAGCTTTTTCAGACCATCATCGCATCCGGGTACAACGCCTTCGTGATCCTCTAACATGCGATCCAAATTCTCCTCTCCTTTTCAGTTTAGCAGGCGTCTCCGTGCATCAGCAATGGTCCGACCAAGATCATCAACGGATCATCACGTGCCTCTTCTTCACCTTCCCTTCACCTTTGCATCCTCCATGAAAGTATCACCGAAATGAGCAAGATAGCTTTCATCGATGAAATCATCCCTTCTTCATCTTCTTCCATTATAACCCTCTTTCTCCATTCTTGGTCCAACAATTATAGCTTGGCATGAAACCGTGCGAAGCAGATGCATGTGAACATCTCTTGAGGAAGAGTAACCCTTCCGATTCTTACAGATAACACATGGACAGATAACAAAACCCCCGCTTGTTCGCATTAGCCACTACGAGGAAATCTTTCAAACCCGTAGTGAACTCGCCGGAGAGTCGGTTACCGTACATCCATTGCCGATTCATCTGCATTATTATAATATAAAATATATAATTAACCATCATGCATTTGTTAAACTAACTAGCTACAAACAATATAAATTAAACAATGAACTACACACATGCATATTTTATCAATGACACATCAAAGGTTCATCAAGTTGCTAACGCGATCGAGGAGTGTGGCTCCAACACTTCATGTCATGTTTGTTTCATGCTCTTGGGGCATTTCATCAAACACCTTATGTGCATAAGAGGAACCAAAAGCAAACCTACACCCACTTGTGAAGAGAATGGCTCCAAATGGCTAAGTGTTGGCTGCTGGATGGGTATATATAGGGAGGGCTTTAGTTGCGGTTGGCACTGGCAAACCGTGACTAAAAAGTGCCGAAAACCTTTAGTCGCGGTTGTCCTGGCCAACCGCGACTAAAGCCCCTCACGCACCACTGGCCACCGAGCGCCTGGGCCCAGCCTTTGGTCGCGGTTCACCTCGTAACCGCGACTAAAGGTCCCATTAGTCGCAGTTCCTACAGCTTCGCGACTTATGGGGCTAGACGGAAGCCTGTTTTTCCACCAGTGGGAGGGATAGCATATTTGTTGTCGTGGATAGATTCTCAAAAATGGCACACTTTATACCATGTCATAAAAGCGATGATGCTGTTAATGTTGCTGATTTGTTCTTTCGTGAAATTATTCGCTTGCATGGTGTGCCAAATACTATTGTTTCATATCGTGATACTAAATTTCTTAGCCACTTTTGGAGATGTTTATGGGCTAAGTTGGGGACTAAACTGCTTTTTAGTACTACTTGTCACCCCCAAACTGATGGACAAACTGAAGTAGTCAATAGAACATTGTCTACTATGCTTAGAGCTGTTTTGAAGAATAATAAGAAAATGTGGGAAGAATGCTTGCCTCATATTGAATTTGCTTATAATCGTTCATTGCATTCTACTACTAAGATGTGCCATTTTGAAGTTGTGTATGGTTTCCTACCTCGTGCACCTATTGATTTGTTGCCTCTTCCATCTTCGGAGAAGGTTAATTTTGATGCTAAACAATGTGCTGAATTGATTTTAAAAATGCATGAGTTAACTAAGGAAAACATTGAGCGTATGAATGCAAAATATAAACTTGTTGGAGATAAGGGTATAAAACATGTTGTGTTTGCACCTGGAGATCTTGTCTGGTTACATTTGCGTAAGGATAGATTTCCTGATTTACGCAAATCAAAGCTAATGCCATGTGCTGACGGACCTTTTAAGGTGTTAGAGAAAATAAATGATAATGCATATAAACTTGAGCTGCCTGCAGATTTTGGGGTTAGTCCCACTTTTAACATTACAGATTTGAAGCCTTATTTGGGAGAGGAAGATGAGCTTCCGTCGAGGACGACTTCATTTCAAGAAGGGGAGGATGATGAGGACATCAATACCATTGTTACACCCACAGCCCCTGCTGCTATACATACTGGACCAATTACTAGAGCTCGCGCACGCCAATTAAATTACCAGGTACTTTCGTTTCTTGGTAATGATTCTACTGTTCATGAGAATATGATGCTGCCTAAATTCGATACATTTGTTTTGCTTACAAATGAAGGGCCTAGCTTGGAGAAGGATGAACATTGGAGCAAGAACAAGCATGGAGATGATGGCATGTGCAAGGGAACAAGAACGGAGTTACAAGTGATGATTTCAGGACATTGAAGCCACCATAATGTGTGCATGAAGCCTTGGATGAAATATACAAGATGCCACTTCATAACTTTCGTCCAGAGACTATTCTAGGTGCTGCGTCACCTTATTATTGGGCCAGGCCCATGTATTTTCGAAATACTTCAGTATAGGCTGTTTTTAGAGTCCGTATGTGTGGGGAAACAAGAGATAGGGTTGGTTTCGGACCCCTTCCCCAAGGGCCACGAAATTCCCCCCTCTTCCTCCATATATACAGCCCTTAGGGCGTCGTTTAGACTTTGGGTTTTGTTTAGACTAAAGTTCGCCATAGCTGCAACTTCGCGTACTTCGTTTGTGTTCACCGACCAGACAAAGGCGTCACAGAACCCCACCTTGATCAATAAAGCTTTCCTCTTATATTCGCAATATCCAGATTGCAATCTTAGTTTCTTGCTTGTTCTTCGTTTGCCTGCAGGAAACAGACCTTCGTGGTCAGGTTGATCGTGCTCCGGCGTGGTCAATAACCTCTCGGAGTTGGTTTAGCGATTGCTAAGGCGCGACGTCCTCGCACGTTCATAGTCGGATCGTCAAAGTCGACTTCCTCCAAAACGAAAGCCACCATCTCATCGAAAGACGGGACACCTTTGCCTCTATCAAGTGGTATCAGATTTCCAGGTTGCTCGGTGAGATTTTACAGTTTTTCGTTGTTTAGATCGAGTCTGTTCTTCATACCTACAGTCCATGAAAAAATCACACAAAAAAATTGAGGGTTAGTTCATCATATCCGAACCAATCTGAGCCCTTGCATAATATTTTTAGGGTTTTGCTTTGTTGAATTTGCGGTTGTATCGTCGTGTCTAGTTGCTGGTCTTAGCGTCTAGTCTTTTAGAGTTTCGAGTTCTGGTCATAAGTTGTCACGCCGCCACCGTACCATCATCATCGCCCCTGCCACCTACTACCACCGCTCCGAATCCGTATCCATATACCACCACCAATCCGTATCCATATACCACCACCGATCCATATCCATATACTACCACCACTGCTGCCATATACCACCACCATATATCCACCACCAATCCGAGTTCCTTGCATATTAGGTTTGTTTTCGAGATCCATCTAATTTCCGTTTCGTGTTTCCTTGCCTGAGTAGGTTTCGAAAAAAAAGAGTCCGAAACCACCCTCTGTTTAGGCCCAAAATTTTCCAAAATCGCACTTGACAAAAAAAATTCTGGCTATCCTATTTTTAGGTGTTTCTAAGCGTATTGAGACAGTCGCCGTTATAGAAAGTTTTTTTTGACCCGTTTCTAGTTTTTGGGTCCGGACAGTAGAAAAAATTTGTGCCTATCATGTTATCTTGACTTGGGAAGAGTTTTGAGAAACTCGCCATTATAGTGATTTTCGAAAAAAAAGGAGCAAAAAAAAAGAGAGAAAAAAATTCAGAGTGTGCTTCTCCCATTATTTTTTCATTGGATTGTACAACATGCTACAAACTATGATCGTGCGACATTATTTTTTCATTGGATTGTACAACATTCATATATCTACGCTACAACGCGCTATAGGCTAGGATACACTATGCGCTAAGAGTTATGCTACTGTAGGTTACATTTTTTTTGAAAAGGACTGTAGATACGTGCATGCAGGTGTGTGTGTCGCTCTTTTTTCGCAACAACCCTTTCTTAACATCTTTTATTTCAGGATAATCTAGGATTAAAAACATTTAAACCTCACAATTGAGTACTGCTCCTTTTCTTTTTCCATTCGACTTTTTTGTGATGCCTTGCATGCTCCTATATTTAGATGTACTTTCTGCAACAAGTAAATGTTATCTGATAACTAAGGGTTTTCAAACTGGCAGCGGACTTATAAGTCAACACGCAAGCAACTTAAACACCCAAAAAATACTAAATTTTCAAGCAAACCTTAAGATTGATAATTAAAAGCAGCTCAAACATGCTTTGTATGCCAGCAGAAGCACTATAAATTCTTAGCTCGAACATCAAAAGGAAGATTAAAAACATGTTCTTCACTATCAGATGCAATTATGAGGAGAAGAACTCTATGCACCAGGAGAAACACCCGGCTGTGCTTTACTTATTTCCTATTTCTTCAATGGATTTGGATTATTGTCGAATAGCTTTGGGCAATGAGGACAGACTCCTCCAGCATCTATTATGGCTTGAATCTTCTCGTTAATACGGTCGACACACTTTGGCAGGTTATTCTCAATCTCTTACATCTCCTTTCCCTTATTCACCGTTCAACTTCTTGTATAGGTAGCTGAAAAATAAAAACATTTGTCATCGAAATGAAAAAAAATCTAAGCAAACAAGAATGTTGCATAAGAATGGTTGAAGCAACTCCATATCATAACATCATGCTGAATCATAGCATAGACAATAATGGTGGCTGACGAGCCATTGTTTCACCTGCAGCAGTAAAGCAATAAAACGCCTGACGGAACATGGAAAGGGGTCGGATTTGTTAATTACAATCCACATCCTCGGCTTTGGCTGGTCTTAAAATAAACTTCTTTTTTATATTAAACTTTTGTACTTATTTAAATAGTTGTATAATAGTATAGTTTTAATTAACAGAAATTTCTATTACTTAGCCAACATAGTTACCAAACTAATAATGTTGCTAAATATAACATATAACTCTCTTTGTTTGTCAAGCCATTTTAATGTATATCACTTAAATTTTGCTTCTCCCACATTTAATTGTATGATATAACAAAATTTGTCTTCGAATTAATTTTAAATATTTTATTAATTATATAGTGTAATATGTACTTGCGTGTATGTGTGTGTTTTCATATATATTAATATCATTAAATATCAGCAATGCAAAAATATCATTAAATATCATGATGCAGATTTGTAAAGCGTATAATTCACAAATATTAATAGTGTTCTCTAGTGTATTATTAGGCAAGTTCATTTTGAAGGAAATATGCCCTAGAGGCAATAATAAAGTTATTATTTATTTCCTTATACCATGATAAATGTTTATTATTCATGCTAGAATTGTATTAACCGGAAACATAATACATGTGTGAATATATAGACAAACAGTATGTCACTAGTATGCCTCTACTTGACTAGCTTGTTAATCAAAGATGGTTATGTTTCCTAACCATGAACAAGGAGTTGTTATTTGATTAACAAGGTCACATCATTAGTTGAATGATCTGATTGACATGACCCATTCCGTTAGCTTAACACTTGATCGTTTAGTATGTTAATGCTTTCTTCATGACCAATACATGTTCCTATAACTATGAGATTATGCAACTCCGTTTACGGAGGAACACTTTGGTACTACCAAGCGTCACAACGAATCGGGTGATTATAAAGGAGTACTACAGGTGTCTCCAAAGGTACTTGTTGGGTTGGCGATTTGAGATTAGGTTTTGTCACTCCGATTGTCGGAGAGGTATCTCTAGGCCTTCTCGGTAATACACATCACTTAAGCCTTGCAAGCATTACAACTAATGAGTTAGTTGTGAGATGATGTATTACGGAACGAGTAAAGAGACTTACTGGTAACGAGATTGAACTAGGTATTGGATACCGACGATCGAATCTCGGGTAAGTAACATACCGATGACAAAGGGAACAACGTATGTCGTTATGCGGTTTGACCGATAAAAGATCTTCGTAGAATATGTAGGAACCAATATGGGCATCCAGGTTCCGCTATTGGTTATTGACCGAGAATGGTTCTAGGTCATGTCTACATAGTTCTCGAACCCGTAGGGTCCGCACGCTTAACGCTTCGATGATGTTCATTATGAGTTTATAAGTATTGATGCACCGAAGGTTGTTCGGAGTCCCGGATGTGATCACGGACATGACGAGGAGTCTCGAAATGGTCGAGACATAAAGATTGATATATTGGAAGCCTACATTTGGACATCGGAAAGGTTCCGAGTGAAATCGAATTTAGCGGAGTACCGGGAGGTTACCGGAACCCCGGGAGGTCTATGGGCCTTAATGGGCCATAAGAGAGAAGAGGAAGGGCCGGCCAGGTGGGCTGCGCGCCCCCCTCCCCCCTCTAGTCCGAATAGGACAAGGAGAGGGGGGGCGGCGCCCCCTTCCCTCTTCCCCCCTCCTCCAATCCTAATCCAACTAGGAGAGGGGAGTCCTACTCCCGGTGGGAGTAGGACTCCTCCAGGCGCGCCTCCCAAGGCTGGCCGCACCCCCCCTTGGCTCCTTTATATACGGGGGCAGGGGGCACCCCATGACACACAAGTTGATCTACGGATCTTTCCTTAGCCGTGTGCGGTGCCCCCTTCCACCATAT
Organism: Aegilops longissima; assembly: GCA_021605205.1. Taxonomy (NCBI): domain Eukaryota; kingdom Viridiplantae; phylum Streptophyta; class Magnoliopsida; order Poales; family Poaceae; genus Aegilops; species Aegilops longissima. Next base: position 658,960,298 of record CM038681.1, on the reverse strand, counting down.
TCCACTTCGGTCATATCGTCGCGGAGCTTAGGCGAAGCCCTGCGTCGGTGGAGCATCAACATCGTCACCACGCCATCGCGGTTGACGGAACTCATCCCGACATTTTGCTGGATCGAGTCCGGGATCGTCATCGAGCTGAACGTGTGCAGAACTCGGAGGTGCCGTACGTTCGGTGCTTGGATCGGTCGGATCGTGAAGACGTACGACTACATCAACCGCGTTGTTATAACGCTTCCGCTTTCGGTCTACGAGGGTACGTGGACGGACACTCTCCCCTCTCGTTGCTATGCCATCACCATGGTCTTGCGTGATCGTAGGAAAATTTTTGAAATTACTACGTTCCCCAACAGTGGTATCAGAGCCTGGTTTTATGCATTGATGTCATGTGCACGAGTAGAACACAAGTGAGTTGTGGACGATACAAGTCATACTGCCTACCAGCATGTCATACTTTGGTTCAGCGGTATTGTGAGATGAAGCGGCCCGGACCGACATTACGCGAGCGCTTACGCGAGACTGGTTTCACCGCCCGAGCACTCGTTGCTTAAAGGTGACCGGCGGGTGTCTGTCTCTCTCACTTTAGTTGAATCGAGTGTGGCTACGCCGGTCCTTGAGAAGGTTAAACGGAGTCTATTTGACGAAGTATCGTTGTGGTTTTGATGCGTAGGTAAGAACGGTTCTTGCTCAGCCCGTAGCAGCCACGTAAAACTTGCAACAACAAAGTAGAGGACGTCTAACTTGTTTTTGCAGGGCATGTTGTGATGTGATATGGTCAAGGCGTGATGCTATATTTTATTGTATGAGATGATCATGTTTTGTAACCGAGTTATCGGCAATCGGCAGGAGCCATATGGTTGTCGCTTTATTGTATGAAATGCAACGCCATGTAATTGCTTTACTTTATCACTAAGGAGTAGCGATAGTCGTAGAAGCAATAGTTGGCGAGACGACAACGATGCTACGATGGAGATCAAGGTGTCGCGCCGGTGACGATGGTGATCATGACGTTGCTTCGGCGATGGAGATCACAAGCACAAGATGATGATGACCATATCATATCACTTATATTGATTGCATGTGATGTTTATCCTTTATGCATCTTATCTTGCTTTGATTGACGGTAGCATTATAAGATGATCTCTCACCAAAAATTATCAAGATGTGTTCTCCCTGAGTATGCACCGTTGCGAAAGTTCTTCGTGCTGAGACACCACGTGATGATCGGGTGTGATAGGCTCTACGTTCAAATACAACGGGTGCAAAATAGTTGCGCACGCAGAATACTCAGGTTAAACTTGACGAGCCTAGCATATAACAGATATGGCCTCGGAACACAGAGACCGAAAGGTCGAGCGTGAATCATATAGTAGATATGATCAACATAGTGATGTTCACCATTGAAACTACTCCATCTCACGTGATGATCGGACATGGTTTAGTTGATTTGGATCACGTAATCACTTAGATCACTAGAGAGATGTCTGTCTAAGTGGGAGGTTTTAATATGATTAATTAAACTTAAATTTATCATGAACTTAGTACCGATAGTATTTTGCTTGTCTATGTTTTCTGTAGATAGATGGCTCGTCTTTGTTGTTCCGTTGAATTTTAATGCGTTCCTTGAGAAAGCAAAGTTGAAAGATGATGGTAGCAATTACACGGACTGGGTCCGTAATTTGAGGATTATCCTCATTGCTGCACGAAAAATTACGCCCTGGAAGCACCGCTGGGTGACAGGCCTGCTGCAGAGATCTTGAGCCGAAGTTATGAACGTCGGCAAAGCAAAGCTGATGACTACTCAATAGTTCAGTGTGCCATGCTTTACGGCTTAGAACCGGGTCTTCAACGACGTTTTGAACGTCATGGAGCATATGAGATGTTCCAGGAGTTGAAGTTAATATTTCAAGCAAATGCCCGGATTGAGAGATATGAAGTCTCCAATAAGTTCTATAGCTGCAAGATGGAGGAGAATAGTTCGTCGGTGAGCACATACTCAAAATGTGCAGGTATAACAATCACTTAATTCAGCTGGGAGTTAATCTTCCGGATGATAGTGTCATTGATGAATTCTCCAATCACGCCACCAAGCTACAAGAGCTTCGTGATGAACTATAATATGCAAGGGATGACTAAGACAATTCTGAGCTCTTCGCAATGCTAAAAGCAGCGGAGGTAGAAATCAAGAAAGAGCATCAAGTGTTGATGGTCAACAAGACCACTAGTTTCAAGAAAAGGGCAAAGGGAAGAAGAAGGAAACTTCAAAAGAACAGCAAGCAAGTTGCTGCTCGGAGAAGAAACCCAAGTCTGGACCTAAGCCTGAAATCGAGTGTTTTTACTGCAAGCAAACTGGACCTCGAAGCGGAACTGCCCCAAGTATTTGGCGGATAAGAAGGATGGCAAGGTGATCAAAGGTATATGTGATATACATGTTATTGATGTGTACCTTACTAATACTCGCAGTAGTACACTGGTATTTGATACTGGTTCATTGCTAATATTTGCAACTCAAACAGGAACTACGGATTGCGAAGATTGGCTAAGGACGAGGTGACGATGCGCGTTGGAAATGGTTCCAAAGTCGATGTGATCGCGGTCGGCACGCTACCTCTACATCTACCTTCGGGATTAGTTTTAGACCTGAATAATTGTTATTTGGTGCCGCGTTGAGCATGAACATTATATCTGGATCTTGTTTGATGCGAGACGGTTATTCATTTAAATCAGAGAATAATGGTTGTTCTATTTATATGAGTAATATCTTTTATGGTCATGCACCCTTGAAGAATGGTCTATTCTTGTTGAATCTCGATGTAGTGATACACATATTCATAATGTTGAAGCCAAAAGATGCAGAGTTGATAATGATAGTGCAACTTATTTGTGGCACTGGCCGTTTAGGTCATATCGGTGTAAAACGCATGAAGAAACTCCATACTGATGGGCTTCTGGAATCACTTGATTATGAATCACTTGGTACTTGCGAACCGTGCCTCATGGGCAAGATGACCAAAACGCCGTTCTCCGGAACTGTGGAGCGAGCAACTGATTTGTTGGAAATCATACATACTGATGTTTGTGGTCCAATGAATGTTGAGGCACGCGGCGGGTATCGTTATTTTCTCACCTTCACAGATGATTTGAGCAGATATGGGTATATCTACTTAATGAAACACAAATCTGAAACATTTGAAAAGTTCAAAGAATTTCAGAGTGAAGTGAAAATCATCGTAACAAGAAAATAAAGTTTCTACGATCTGATCGTGGAGGAGAATATTTGAGTTACGAGTTTGGTTTACATTTGAAACAATGTGGAATAGTTTCAGAACTCACGCCACCCGGAACACCACAGAGAAATGGTGTGTCCGAACGTCGAATCGTACTTTACTAGATATGGTGCGATCTATGATGTCTATTTCGATTTACCGCTATCGTTTTGGGGTTATGCTTTAGAGACGGCCGCATTCACGTTAAATAGGACACCGTCAAAATCCGTTGAGACGACGCCTTATGAACTGTGGTTTGGCAAGAAACCAAAGTTGTCGTGTCTTAAAGTTTGGGGCTGCGATGCTTATGTAAAGAAACTTCAACCAGATAAGCTCGAACCCAAATCGGAAAATGTGTCTTCATAGGATACCCAAAGGAGACTGTTGGGTACACCTTCTATCACAGATCTGAAGGCAAGATTTTCGTTGCTAATTCGGATCCTTTCTAGAGAAGGAGTTTCTCTCGAAAGAAGTGAGTGGGAGGAAAGTAGAACTTGATGAGATAATCAGTATCTGCTCCCTTATTGGAAAGTAGTTCATCACAAGAAATGGTTCTGTGACAACTACACCAATTAGTGAAGAAACTAATGATGATGATCATGAAGCTTCAGATCAAGTTACTATGAACCTCGAGGTCAACCAGAGTAAAATACGCACTGAGTGGTACGGTAATCCTATTCTGGAAGTCATGTTACTTGACCATGGCGAACCTACAAACTATGAAGAAGCGATGGTGAGCCCAGATTCCGTAAAATGGCTGGAAGCCATGAAATCTGAGATGGGATCCATGTATGAGAACAAAGTATGGACTTTGATTGACTTGCCCGATGATCGGCAAGCCATTGAAAATAAATGGATCTTTAAGAAGAAGACTGACGCTGATGGTAATATAATTGTCTACAAAGCTCGACTTGTTGCGAAAGGTTTTCGACAAGTTCAAGGGGTTGACTACGATGAGACTTTCTCACCCGTAGCGATGCTTAAGTCTGTCCGAATCATGTTAGCAATTGCCGCATTTTATGATTATGAAATTTGGCAAATGGATGTAAAACTGCATTCTTGAATGGATTTCTAGAAGAAGAGTTGTATATGATGCAACCAGAAGGTTTTGTCGATCCAAAGGGTACTAACAAAGTGTGCAAGCTCCAGCGATCAATTTATGGTCTGGTGCAAGCCTCTCGGAGTTGGAATAAACGCTTTGATAGTGTGATCAAAGCACATGGGTTTATACAGACTTTTGGAGAAGCCTGTATTTACAAGAAAGTGAGTGGGAGCTCTGTAGCATTTCTAATATTATATGTGGACGACATATTATTGATTGGAAATGATATAGAATTTCTGGATAGCATAAAAGGATACTTGAATAAAAGTTTTTCAATGAAAGACCTCGGTGAAGCTGCTTACATATTGGGCATCAAGATCTATAGAGATAGATCAAGACGCTTAATTGGACTTTCACAAAGCACATACCTTGATAAAGTTTTGAAAAGTTCAAAATGGATCAGGCAAAGAAAGGTTTTTTACCTGTATTACAAGGTGTAAGATTGAGTCGACTCAATGCCCGACCACAGCAGAAGATAGAGAGAAAATGAAAGATGTTCCTATGCTTCAGCCATAGGCTCTATCATGTATGCAATGCTGTGTACCAGACTGACGATGCTTAGCTGTAAGCTTGGCAGGAAGGTACCAAAGTAATCCAGAGTGGATCATTGGACAGCGGTCAAGAACATCCTGAAATACCGAAAAGGACTAAGGATATGTTTCTCATATATGGAGGTAACAAAGAGCTAGTCGTAAATGGTTACGTCGATGCAAGCTTTGACACCGATCCGGACGATTCTAAATCGCAAACCGGATCGTGTTTTTATTAAACGGTGGAGCTGTCGGTTGGTGCAGCTCTAAACAAAGCGTCGTGGCGGGATCTACATGTGAAGCGGAGTACATAGCTGCTTGAAGCAGCAAATGAAGGAGTGCGGATGAAAGAGTTCATTTCCGATCTAGGTGTCATACCTAGTGCATCGGGACCGATGAAGATCTTCGTGACAATCTGGTGCAATTGCCTTGGCAAAGGAATCCAGATTTCACAAGAGGACCAAGCATATCAAGAGACGCTTCAATTCCATTCGGGACCAAGTCCAAGTGGGAGACATAGAGATTTGCAAAATACATACGGATCTGAATGTTGCAGACCGTTGACTAAGCCTCTTCCACGAGCAAAACATGATCAGCACCAAGACTCCATGGGTGTTAGGATCATTACTTTGTAATCTAGATTATTGACTCTAGTGCAAGTGGGAGACTGAAGGAAATATGCCCTAGAGGCAATAATAAAGTTATTATTTATTTCCTTATACCATGATAAATGTTTATTATTCATGCTAGAATTGTATTAACCGGAAACATAATACATGTGTGAATATATAGACAAACAGTATGTCACTAGTATGCCTCTACTTGACTAGCTTGTTAATCAAAGATGGTTATGTTTCCTAACCATGAACAAGGAGTTGTTATTTGATTAACAAGGTCACATCATTAGTTGAATGATCTGATTGACATGACCCATTCCGTTAGCTTAACACTTGATCGTTTAGTATGTTAATGCTTTCTTCATGACCAATACATGTTCCTATAACTATGAGATTATGCAACTCCCGTTTACCGGAGGAACACTTTGGGTACTACCAAACGTCACAACGAATCGGGTGATTATAAAGGAGTACTACAGGTGTCTCCAAAGGTACTTGTTGGGTTGGCGTATTTCGAGATTAGGTTTTGTCACTCCGATTGTCGGAGAGGTATCTCTAGGCCTTCTCGGTAATACACATCACTTAAGCCTTGCAAGCATTACAACTAATGAGTTAGTTGTGAGATGATGTATTACGGAACGAGTAAAGAGACTTACCGGTAACGAGATTGAACTAGGTATTGGATACCGACGATCGAATCTCGGGTAAGTAGCATACCGATGACAAAGGAACAACGATGTCGTTATGCGGTTTGACCGATAAAAGATCTTCGTAGAATATGTAGGAACCAATATGGGCATCCAGGTTCCGCTATTGGTTATTGACCGAGAATGGTTCTAGGTCATGTCTACATAGTTCTCGAACCCGTAGGGTCCGCACGCTTAACGTTTCGATGACAGTTCATTATGAGTTTATAAGTATTGATGCACGAAGGTTGTTCGAGTCCCGGATGTGATCACGGACATGACGAGGAGTCTCGAAATGGTCGAGACATAAAGATTGATATATTGGAAGCCTACATTTGGACATCGGAAGGTTCCGAGTGAAATCGAATTTACGGAGTACCGGAGGTTACGGAACCCCGGAGGTCTATGGGCCTTAATGGGCCATAAGAGAGAAGAGGAAGGGCCGGCCGGTGGGCTGCGCCCCTCCCCTCTAGTCCGAATAGGACAGGAGAGGAGGCGCGCCTCCCTCTTCCCTCCTCCAATCCTAATCCAACTAGGAGAGGGGAGTCCTACTCGGTGGGAGTAGGACTCCTCCAGCGCCTCCCAAGGCTGGCCGCACCCCCTTGGCTCCTTTATATACGAGGCAGGGGCACCCCATGACACACAAGTTGATCTACGGATCTTTCCTTAGCCGTGTGCGGTGCCCCCTTCCACCATATTCCACTTCGGTCATATCGTCGCGGAGCTTAGGCGAAGCCCTGCGTCGGTGGAGCATCAACATCGTCACCACGCCGTCGTGCTGACGGAACTCATCCCCGACACTTTGCTGGATCGGAATCCGGGGATCGTCATCAAGCTGAACGTGTGCAGAACTCGGAGGTGCCGACGTTCGGTGCTTGGATCGGTCGGATCGTGAAGACGCACGACTACATCAACCGCGTTGTTATAACGCTTCGCTTTCGGTCTCACGAGTGCGTGGGACGGACACTCTCCCTCTCGTTGCTATGCCATCACCATGGTCTTGCGTGATCGTAGGAAATTTTTTGAAATTACTACGTTCCCCAACACATTTAAACTTCTAGGGTATGCCAAATGTGTCATGCAATTGAGTTCATTATTAAAAATCAAAAACATGTGCATGATTTGTATTTTCATTTCAAATAACTCATGTAAACAATTAGGGCCGTCTTAGATGTATTATTCCCGGTGTTCGTAAGTTTTCCCATTGACCACCATTCATTCTCATGTGTGTAGAGGTGGGTTGTACTATATTTCTTTGATTTGAGGATTGGTAAAGTTTTGTGGAACTTCGACGGAAGATGTTGTCATATATGTTTTAAAAAAGTCCATTTTACTACCCCGAAAAAAGTTGGTGGTTCACATAACCCCGATCTTTATTTCTGCACCCTTCATCCCATAAAAATTTCGTACCGGACAAAATTGGTCTCTGGATGGCTTGACTCAACCGGATGCTGATGTGGCAATAGTCAATGGTGGTTTTGACCCGCCGGTGGACCTCCCCATGCACCGCGCCCTGGCGTGTGACCCCGCCGACGACCCCGCGCTGCGTCGCAGGTCATCGCCGACGAGCCAAGCCAGACACCCCACTCCCTACCGCCGTTCTTGCTCCTCGCTCTTCTATTCTATCTCGTCGCCTGGCTTATGTCGCGTGATGCATGACGCCGCGAGTCTCCTTCGAGCTGCCCAAGAGTGCTAGTTCGCCGCTGATTGTAGCCTGCATAGCCACCGCTAATGAATCTCCGCCATACCATGTCCCTGAGCTCCGCCTATCTCGTCGCCATGGCCGGCGAACTCAAGCAGTTCGAGCTCCCCTGTTGCATCCAATCGCATGCGCATGCCCCAGGAGCTCATATGATTCCACTGGGCACTCTTAGTTAGCCCAGATGTGTTCTGTAGCTCCAACCGCGTCCAGCCCGTGCCACTGCCATCGCCAACCTCGTCGTCGGCTTCGATTCCGGGGACCATTTGGACCGTGTCTACCACCGTTCGTTGCGCGCGAGCCTTAGCTTCCTTGTGCCGCAACCCGCGCATAAAATAGTGCCCTATAGTGAGCACACGGTGAACCTGCATCACCGGTTGAGGTCGCCGGCAACTAAATCCAGCAAGCTGATGTTGATGTAATTAGCTTAGTCCTAATTGCTTCTGTTTCACCTAAAAAGACAAGAGAGCGGTTTTCCATAGCTGGGGCTACGTAGTACCCGTTATCACAGCCATCCACTCATTCCTCTGTTTTATGTGGATGTGTGTACACTGTCGTTTGCCCCAGGCACTTATACCTTAATTGTCTGCCGCGAAGCCTACTAGATTCTAAATTGGATGGGCCTAGTAGGCCACTATTGATGACAAGACTTGACATACGTTCCATTCAGACAGCTCACTCAGGTCTTCGGCCTCTTCCCTTCCGCCATGAGCATAGTTTTGGAATAAAGCCTGGCAAAACTGGAGATTGATACTACTATAAAAGTTTAGCTAAACCAAACTTAGTTTAAGCTGTCCGTAGGCCTGACACATCGTCAGTAAAGTAGGAGTACGAGAAACTTGCCAGCAAGTAACTTCTCGTTGACAATAGTATATTGGAGTGCTATCCGGTTCAGGTGATTTGCTTGGATCTGGACATTCTCAACTCGGATAGAATGACTTGCAAAACTTGTTTCAAAAAAGAATGATCTGAAACTGAACATGCAAAAAAAAAAAAAAAGTACGTACCATGCTGAACCTCTTCGTTACCAATTAGTCGAGCAACTATACTGCCAGCGTTGTGATCGTTCAGTGGTTATTGGGTGAGCCAGGAAACCACCTTTTAGGGACAAGTGGGGCTTACGATGGTTAAACTTAAACGTGTTGACACATCAATCTTTCGTATGCACTAGGAACTAAAAGTGGCCATGGTTCACGTGATTAAGCGAGCTGGCGGCAAGTTTGTTCGCACGCGCGCTGGAAGAGCTGAAAAGACGTGATAGAAAACGCATGGGCCGCCCACTGTCCAGCCTGGGTATGAGGCAAACAGTGACAACGCCAGCTAGGGATGGACCCCTATAGACTAGGATTCAGGCCCTATACCTACTCTGTATTACTATTCACCAGGCAGGACAGATCCTCTGAACAGCACAGATCACAACAAAAAACTAACGGTCTAGATATGACGTACCAGGTAGCTCGGGCTAGGAAACAACTTTGCGAAAAGACAATGACAGGTGGGTCCCCATGGTTAAATAACTGGCTATTGTCGGGACGCAGGTGAATGAAAGTCACAGAGGCATTCATGGGTCACTGATGAGGGGCCCACTGGTCAAATACCACTTTGACCTCATCCACGTCAGCATCTGACCAGCGCAAACCAGCCTGGGAAGTTTTTTGACTGGTTTGAGATAGTTGAGGGGGGGTAAAGGAGCAGAAAAAATATCAGGGGGTTATGTGAACCACCAACTTTTTTGAGGGTAGTAAAATGGATTTTTTTTCTTGTGTTTACCAATGCATTAACTGCAATGCATGCATGCATGAAGTACATGCATTGGTCAAGTTTCTTATAAGAGCAAGTACAATAATGTGACATAAGCAGACTATAAGGAATAGAATAGTATATCTTTGCTTAGTTGGAGGGGAGAGAAGAGAAGAGGAAAGAGAAGCGGGCTCTTGGTTAGTAGCCAGCTCTAACACGAGACCCAAGACGCGTTGTGAGGTTGTAAGGTGGGCCAATTACTAATAAAGTAGTACACATATAAAACTTATTGTACATGCCGACTACAAGGTTGGCTATAAATGACGTGGCAACTTCTTATAGCCGATTGTTGGCTGTATTATTAACCATGATCTAGTCCTTGCATGCAATGAATTAATGCACCTTGAAATCTGAGTATGTGATGGGGAACAATCAAATTGAGACTTATAAAACGGAAACCAAAATTTTTGGGATAAGCCCTAGAAACCGTGAAGGAGGGAGTATAGGGTTAATTCATGCATTCTGGAACCGTCACCATGAGTTACTTAACACTAATGGTGGTTCTTCAGTCTCTAAAACCATACGGTAGGAACGAAAAGTTTGAGCATGAAACAAATGAAGTCGGCAGCAGATGCCACTAATCACATTCTGAAGGAACATCTTATTTTGTTTGCGACTCATAGCCCAGCGCCCTACATGCAATGAGCTTATTCATCTGGATTACATCGCATGTGCAACCAAAACCGCTATGTCCGGTCATACTATAGAGTGTAGCAACAGCACTGGCCAATGTTGTTGCAAAACCAGGAATGCGGACGTCGCTCTATCCTGTTGCATTCGTCCATGCAATAAGGAATAGAGCATCCTCCGGGCATTTCCACGCAATAGGGATGATAAACTGCGAATGTAATAACATTGTATTTAGCATCAACAGTTTAATCTGACAAGATCTAAGCAGGTTTGCTATTTTGGTTATTAATTGATGCATATATCTACTTACCAACTGCATGGCAGGATGGCAGTGTACAACCAGACAACATTATAAGAACCAGGAAAGCAGTAGCCATGGTCCTCCTCGTGTTGCTCTGGTTGATAGATGCCATGAAGAGAAGAGGCGTGTGACTTGTGTTTTGCCTTTTCCTTGTGTGGTTGTTGTGTGATCCTTCGTTGCCAAGAGCTCCTCTAGTTTGCCTGTGTTTATATAGAGGCATAATCATATTTTGATGTTTCTCGTCATATGTTTTCTTGCATTAATTTATTGAATTAATGTTGATATATCTTGCATATGTGTTCTCCTTGCACTATGTATATTGGTACTGATATCATGATATCTTGTTACGTCAAAATCAATGCCACGCGTATCTTTATATTTTGTATTTATTAACTGAATATTTCTCAGTTGTTCTGAAATAATTGCTTTCCGGTCGATCCGCAATCATATCTTCCATGGGTATTCTCCCTACATTATACCTAAATATATTATGATATCTTGTTATGTCAAAATCAAAGTCAAAGATATCCTTATATTTTTATTTATTAATTGAATATTTTTCAATCAAATTAAAATAATTGTTTCTCAATCAATTCCCAATCATATCTTTGATTGATGGTGCTCATGTAGTTCCAGCATATATTTTCTACTAAATAATACATTGATGGTGGTATATCTTGAACTTTTTCTTCTTTACACTATATACTGGTATTGATACCATGATATATTTTTACATCAAAATCAATGCAAGACATATCTATACTTTATATTCATTGAGGGACTGTATCTCAGTCTTTATTACTCAATTGAGGCATAATCATATCTTAGGTAAATGTTGGTCAATTATATTGGTTCTTGCATTTTACGTATCTCCTAAATTAATATTGACATAGCATCGAGAGCGGCGATGTGGCGCACGAGCTCGCATGCTCCCGTTGTATGGTCCAATGGTACATCGGCACGTTTTGTCCGTATTTATGGAGGATGGAAATACTGTCTCGTATACGCGAAAAGAAGAGAGCACGTACAGCAATGGGCCCGTAGGACGTGTCAAACGGAGGACGCCACTGGCGTCACGTCTGGACAGGATCACGGGAGCTCCAAGTACTGGCTTTGACAAACGGCGTTTGGGGTAATAAAAAAATAAAGGGAAATAGAATTGGTAACCTGGCTGCACGGAGACGCTATTTTCCGCTGGTTTCGCGGCCGGGGAGGGTTGTACTCATTGCGACGGCGGAGGCGATGGGGGATGGGTTCGAGTTCTTGCCACCGGCGCAGCCCGCTCCAGATTGCTGGGTATAGCAGGCGAGTCTAGCATTGATGATGTGGGCGACCGGCCGCCGGCGCTCCAAGTAGAACTGAACGGCGTTTGCTCGGCGCCGGACTCAGAACAGTGAACGGGCAAGGACGACCCGCAAGCACCGGCGGGGAAGAAGAGGTAAATTGTCCTGCTGTATATTTAGCCATTGATTTGGTGCGATGCTCGATTACACACGGCACTGTTACAACGAGTTGCTCCGGATTAGAATGTCAGGCTGACACATGCTCTCAAGTGTCAATTTGACGGTCACGTGCGTCAGCTATCGACGCCGGTGAGAGCAGTCACCAAGGAAATAGCATCCCTGTGACATCCTTTCAATGTATTTTGCTTGTTCTACATCCAGTGTCAAGGAGTAGAACCTACATCCAGTGACATGCGCTTCAGATATCCTTGCTGCTCTGGTGTGCTCCATGGAGGAACGTTCAACAGTGTGCTCCTTGGGCTGCTGTGGTTGCCAGATCAAATGGTCTCTGGTCTTGGATCACGAGCAGGTTGATCTCGGCCAGAAGCAAAAGTGATCTGACAGACTAGATGCGCCGGAGCGTGGGCATGCAGGGATGGATGGTGTTGTGTCCGCAAGTTCAGACCAATTTGTTTCAGTTTTTTTATTCTAGATGATGGATGGTGTTGCGTCTGCAAGTTCAAACCAGTTTGTTTCAGTTTCTTGATTCTAAACTTGCCTTTTTTGTTGCACAGTGGAGCAGGCCAGGCACTATATATGCTTTTCTTTCCTCTCAAGATGTAGTCAAGATGACTGTAACTTGATTGGTGATGATGAGATGAATACAGTGGGCATCTCACTGATTCTCAAAAGAATAAAAATACAGTTGGCACTGCTAACTTTTCAAACACTGCCATAGTGTGTGTTTTCGCTCCAATTCTGTTTGTCAATGGTTTATGTTAAGAAGTGCTTCAAACACAGGCCAGGCACTATATATGATTTTCTTTCCTCTCAAGAAGTATTTCTGCACTGACCTATTGAGCAAGAACAGAATTCAATATCATGACGAACCGGTAAATGAATATTTTAAAACTTGAAAACACAGGCCAGGCACTATATATGATTTTCTTTCCTCTCAAGAAATATTCACACACTTAACTTGAAAACTTCTATTGCTTGTTAATTAGTACATGCATGGTGCTTACTTACTAGAGAGCTATAGAACCTTGAAATTACAGTATGAGGGGTGTTTACCCTTGGTATTAGTCAACCGATTATGCATGAAACGGTTTACATCTTGCAGGGCTCGTGTTGGACGGGGCCTACAGAACGACCACCATGCATGCCTTGGCAGTGTGCACATTCAGGGGATACGCAGAGAAGCATACTGAAACTGTGGAGAAAACATCATGTTGAATGGAGACACCAATATGGTAACCATCTTTCATCTTCTTTCATCTCAGGTTCCTCCCTGGTTAACCCAGTTTGGCGAATTCTTTGCAAGTTGCGACTCCGTCAAAGGTCAGGATTTTTTGCTGGATGCTTTGCATGGGATCATGCCGCTGAAATCTATCCTTGCAAATAGACACATCGGTACGGAAGGTCACTGCCCAATCTGTAACTTGGGAGCTGAGGATGTTAAACACTTGCTTTTGAGTGTACACCTGAAGTGAAATTATGGAAATTGCATGTTGATACGATCATCTTGAATGTGATGCATGTTGATGGATTGGGTTCAGTAATCGTGGAACACATACTTGGGATGCCTGCTACTCGTACAATGTTCCTGGAGCGCCTAATGTTACTCTTGCAGAACTTCTGGCCGTCGGTGCATGGTATCTTTGGTATATTCGTGGGCAACGAACTCATGGTGAGACTGTCCCACCCCTCAACAACTGGCACCTCTCCATCCTTGCCCTTGTTTCAAACTTTGCTATCCAGCCAGAAAATGTATTGTCAGGCTGACAAAACGATGGAAGAAGCCTGACATGGGATTTTCATGCGAACATATAACTCATGTCTCTGATCCCATGATGGCTCAAGCTATTGCTATGAAAAATTTGAACTGGCGGTTCAAACTTAATTATACTCGCTGGAGGTTGTCAATGCATGCTCGGGTTAGGAAACTTGATGGAGCGGTTCAGCTGCTATTTCTGCAAGCATCATCGACACTGCAACTTCGATTGGGAATGTCCAATTTCATCATTGTCCGAGGGACTCAAACTCCGTGGTGCATGAGCTAGCGAAGCACTCTTTTACGTTTATGATCACATATGTAATTGGGTCGGTCTCCTCGTCCCTCGAGTCGCTCTTGCGGGCGGCGGCGGGGAACCCTAGCCCCCACCCCACGCCCGCCTCCTACACCATCCCCTCCCCTCGCCGCCGCCAGGCGCCGTCGGGCGAAGCCCGGTGCGCGTCGGCGGTGGCGGGGCTCTTCTTCTCCTCCCGGCGTGTGGCTGTAGCGCGAGATGCGCGCGGGCGTGAGTCTTGGTGCTGATCACGGTGAGGCGCGTCTTGGCACGCGGCGCAGATGGCGGCGTGAGCGGGCGGCGAGCCGTGGCGGCGCGCTGCTGGGTTGGTTCCGGGGCGGCGGCGCAGGCACGGATCCATCGCGGATCTGGTCCTGCGGGCGCGGTCTCGGTCTCCCCTGCTCGGCTGGCGTGTCTCGGTGGGGGGACTTCTCCTTGCTGAGATCTGGCAGCGGCGGCCTGGATCATCTAGATCCCGGCAAGGATGGCGGCGGCCCGTGCACGAGAGATGGAGGTCTTCGATCAGATCTGCGTGAAAACCTGCTATTAGCTATTGCCAAGGCCGGATGTTGTCTGCGCCGTTCCTTTTCTGAAGGCATCGTTGTGGAGAAGTTCAAGGCCACTCTCTGCTACCTCCGGGGGAAACCCTAGATCATAGATCGGATGACGGCGGCTCTCTGTTGTCGTTTCCCCCTTGGGGGCATCATTCTTGGAGGTGCACACGGGCTCGGAGGACTGGAGGACGGCGCCTTTGGTGGAGTGATGCTTCGTCTTGCACATTGATGGTGGCGGATCTCGGCGGTGTGGTGCTTTGGAGACTCGGCGTCTGATGTGCGGAGATGGACTCGCGCAGGAGGAGGAAGTTGTCTGGCTTCATGGTGGCGTTGATGACAGAGAGGCCTGGCAAGGTCGGTGCTTTAGTTCTGCTCTGAGGATAGACCGAGGGATGATGGAGGTGACGGCCCTTGCAGCGTGCGGTGCTCAGAGTGTGCCAGACCGGTGTGGGACCCAATTCAGGTAGTGGCTTGGATGAGACACCCGGCTTTAGATGTTAAGCTTTGGTGCGATGTCTGTTTGGTATTAGGCTCGGACATTCGGCATGCCTTCATCAAGGGGTTAGGAGTAGTAACAACGTTACCAAGATGATAGTTTCAGGCTTATTTGATGTATCACGTTGTATGGTCTTTACGAATAATTAATAATATGGTTGCATGCATCATCCAGATGCAGAGGCCGGGGGTACATCCTCCTTTAAAAAAAATGTAATTGGGTCGATCAACCTCCTGGTTTTATCTTGACCTATCTCGTGGACTATGTAACTATTCTTTAAGCAATAAAGCGAGCCATGAAGGCATTTCATTGAAAAAAGTGCCAAGTGTAATTGGCGATGTAAAACCTGCGGCAACATTTGTGTTGTGTAGCATTTGGTGGATGAATTCTGTTGTAGGTTTCGGACATCGATTAAGTGTTCGCTGGCAGGTTTTTCCGTTGTTACTGAAACTAGAAGGTCGCGTTGAGAGTGTTGCAAGTAATGTCTGGAACGGAGAAGGCGATCTATGTATGATATGGTACAAGAGAATGGTGCTGGGTAAATGATAATCAAACTTGCTTCCATGTGTTGATAGACTATGTCATGTGTAGTCAAAACCACCTGATAGGTGATAAGGACATGCGCACGAAGGTTACATTTATCAGCCTCGGAAATTGCCACAAAATCGAGCCCATGATCTCGCACACAATCACCGACGTGTTTATGTTTAGTCAAGTCTAAAAGACCTCTGCTATTCCAAAACATACTTCTCATGTGGAAACTCGGACCGGGGTGAACATCTTCGCGTTCTTGGGTGGTTTCTATTTTGGAGAAATGCGATTTGGATTTACGCAAGGACGCTGTGAAGTCACAAAAAATGAACCTTGGTCTTGCATCATTCAAACCAACCTCGGTAACCTCATCAACCAAGTGGGATAGAAGCGTTAAAAAAGGGAGAGAATTTCACTTCCCAGCCTCTGCTACAACCATGGATGCACACAGCCTTTTTATTATGAGTACCAAGACAAGCATGGTCCTCCTTTTTTAAATGAGTGCCAAGATTTTCTGTTGATGAGTGGTTTCATCATATACCGAGCTTGATCCCTAATAGATGGAGGGTACCCCTGTGAAACACCTGTCAATTTTAGGAATCGAACTAGTATGGTTAGACTGCACAGCCGCATGCTGAGCCAAGCCTCTCTTTGCCTGGTTCATATTATTTTTCTGCTGTGGTTGTGGTTATGATGGGCACGTTCTGGCATGCCAAGATCTCAGGACAGACATGCATCCAAGCTAGTAGCATGATGATGGCGTGCCATGCCAGCAAGCAATGTACGTATAGGCCAGCCCACAAAGGCTGGCTCACAGCACAACCCGAATTGAATATTAAAAAAGTGTCCCAATTCAAGAGCCCAAGGGTACAACCAACCAACCAACCAATGTGTTTTTTCACGTATTATGCTAGTAATCCGCAGGCCTGACTATGATGGGAGAGATTTACAGTAGTGACGGACGGTGAAGACAAATAAATGTTCCACGCATGATCAATGATGTCGTCGTCGACACGGATGATGCAGAGAAGGTGGATGGAGGTTGAGTCAGTCGTCTCCGATGTGGAAGCTCAGCCGCGAGTGGCTCCGCTTGATCCTCCCGGCGGCGGCGGCGGCGGCCGCGGCCACGACCGGCTGGTCGGAACTAGCAGCAGCAGCATCTGGATCGTACTTCTGCATCCATCCATCCATCCATCCATCACGATTCATGATGATGGGCCTCAGATCACAGCATGGTAGATGTATGTATGAATGTGTGCGTGCAGATGCAGGAGAAGAGAGGAGCAGGACGTACGGTGGAGACCTCGAGGAGCTTCTGCATGTTGTGGTGGCTGCCCCGGAACTGCCCGATCTTGGCCTTGCGCTCCGCCACCAGCGCCCTCAGCCGCTGCTCGTCCCGCGCGTCCACTGCACACAAGCAGAAGTTCATCAGAAAAGAAGTAGCACATCTGATAGAGACCATTGGAGATGCTTCATCTTAATCTCTTTCCGGTGCTTGATCGATGGCAGCTTACACATCTTGTGGAGCCTGGCGAACGCGGCCAAGACGGCGGCGGCCGAGGCCGGCACGGCGAGCAGAGGAGTAGCCAGCAGGAGCAGCAGCTTCCTGCTCCAGCCGGCCACGCGCCGCCGCCTCGCCGTCCAGTAGGCATGCACCAACGCAACGACCTGGCAAATGGTGAACAAATTTACAGGGGGTGACCAGATCAGATGAGATGAGATGCCGGCTGATGGGAGCAACGGATGGATGAACAAGTTAGTAAATGAAGAAGGCGACGGACGGACCTCGATGGCGAGGGAGGCGACGGCGATGCCGCGCCGGACGCCGCGGGCGCCGGCGTGGCGCCTGCTGATGCGGGCACGGACGGCGGCCTCCTCGTCGGCGACGGCGCGCAGCCGGCGCTCCACCGCGGCCGGGTCACCCGCGGGGTCGCCGAGCTTCCACCACACGCCCGAGAAGCTGCCCGTCCGGGCCAGCCGCTTCGCCGCCGGCGCCTCCGCGTCCGCCATCGGTCCAGCTCGGGTCTGCTAATCAGACGTCAACTAGTTCAGGTTGGTGTTTTTTATACTTCATAACTCGAAAGGAAATGGAGGAGGTGTGCGCCCATGTCAACAAAATCCACCGACCACTGCAGCAAAACAAATAAGTAAAAGTCTCAGCGTTGAAATGGCAGAATCGTATATATTCTTCTGTATTTTTCACGAGCAGAGAAACGCCAGCTAATGTAAATTTATTAGAAAAGAATTTTCGAGCGGTGGATAAGATCGCCAGCCACAATCAGTGGTTGATCAAACGAGCACGTCGCCAGCCAACCATGACCTGATTTTTTTCTCCACACGAGGTACTCAGCTTTTAAGAGCAATGTTAATGGTACAGCCAGCCGATGGCTATATGATATTGTCATGTTATCTATAGCCAAGTTTATAGCCGATAAGTACAATGGTTAGATATAAAAATGTGATACTTTGGTCCATCTCTCACACTTACATAGTGCCTAGGAGCACGTGTTGCAGTGGCTCTTACTCCCTCCGTTTCTTTTTACTCCGTGTATAGGTTTTGGTCAAAGTCAAACTACACAGACTTTTGACCAAATTTATATTAAAAAATATGAACATCTACAATACTTAAACTATATAATATGGAAACATATTTCATGGCGCATCTGAAAATGTTCATAAGAAAAGGAGGAATTATTCAGTAGCTGGCTCTTCTCTCTCTCCTCTTCTCTCCCCTCCATGCCAGCAGAAAAAATATATTTTAGTTCTTATAGACTTCTTATATAAACTTATTGTACTTACTCTAAGTGTAAGAGCAACTCCACACAGCGACCCAAACAATACGGATTTTGTCAGCTTTTTGTCCGTTTGAATCGACCTAGCGGACACTTTTGTCCGCTTTTTGTTTTACATCTGCATGTTCTCCCTACGCAGGTGTACCCATGTCAAGCGGACATAGCATTTTTTTTTGAAAAAAAACAATCGAAGCTGACGGGGCTTCTCCGGCCAAGACAAAGGGCACCTGCACGTCTACGCCTGCGGAAGAGCTCCTGCGCAGGTCCGTCCGCCTGTTTTCTAGGTGGTGGTGGGGCCAGCGGCGGACACGGCCGCCACAGCTGAGGTGTTGCGGGGCCGGCGCCTACCTCCGCGCGGATCCAGCCCGTAGCCGGGCACGCGACTAGGGGCGACGGAGGCGGCGGCCGAGCGCACGACCAGGGTGGGCGATGGGCGGACGGCGTCTGGGTGCAGGGGGTTGTTGGAGAGAGAGGTGGTGGGCCAGCAAATAAATTAAAAGAGAGAGGGGTGGGTGGGTGACAGGTGGGCCAGGCCCGAACACAGGCGAGCACATAAAACGTCCGCCTACGAAGCAAATGTGACCCAAACATGAGACCGAAATGGGTCCGACTAAACACAAAGCAGACATAAAATGGGAATGGGTCTCTACATTGGGCCGACGCTTTTGTCCGTTTTGACCCAAACCAAAACGGACACAGGCAGACGAGTGGGTCGGACCCTTGAAGTTGCTCTAAGTGTATACGGACTGTAAACCATGTTTTGCATGTCATTTGATCGGCTGCATCAAACCCTTGATACGGCCTACCAACCGCCAGAGCCTGGTTGGCTTGATGCAGCCTACCGGTACTTGTTTTGAACATGATAATTTATCAAGATTTTCTTTGAAACAGAGGTACAGATATACTCCCTCCGTTCCAAATTACTCGTCGCTGAAACGGATGTATCTAAAACTAAAATACATCTAGATACATCCATACGCGCGATAAGTAATTCGGAACGGAGGGAGTAGATGGCAGCAAACACCTCAACATTCCCAACATCCAAATCAAACGGGATTTAGCAAGTCAAACAATTCGTGGCATCAACCAAAACACTAAAACAAAATCTAATAATATCAAAATCAAAATGAACAGAGTGTTTGTCTGTCATGACGTACAAATCAGAAGATAGCGGAACAACAAAAGAGTGTTTTACACGAGCTGGTGGTCAATCCGAGAAAGAATATATACACTTCCCATGTTCCCAAAGCAACAAAAGAAATCTCAAGTTACAGCACCACAAATACAGCCAAGCATCGCAACAAAATCCCCACACGCACCGAGACAAAGAGAGAGGGAGACATCGCTCCGGTCCACAAGCTTAGATAAGATCGGCGACGTTCATGGGCATCTCGTCGATCTGCGTGCTGTAGTACTGCTCGATGTCCCGAAGGATACGGATGTCGTCCTTGCGCACAAAGTTGATCGCCACACCCTGCGGTCACGCCACACAGAAAATTTTCATGCAGAGAACAAACATTTACTTCAGATTAGTCAAGCCTTGCGTATTCACTTTCGACAAGAATTTTTAAACAAAAAAAAGTGTTTAATCACCAAATATACTCCAGTTGTTTCCTTTATTATTACTGAGACAGCAATATCTTCTTAATTGTTCTTTAGCAACACAGAAACTATAACCAAAATTCTCTAGCCTAAACTAACTTGAGTTATGAAGCAGGAGTGTGAACTTTACCTTGCGCCCAAAACGCCCAGAGCGACCAATACGATGGATGTAAAGCTCACGATTGTTGGGGAGATCGTAATTAATGACAAGAGAGACCTGAAACAAATCCAAACAGATTCAAGTCAGTAATCAAAGATGAGCATCATCATGCAACAGCGTGCTTAGAGGTAACCAGCAAGTGAAAGCTAAAACTGGCAAACAAGACTTGCCTGCTGGACATCCAGCCCTCGAGCCCAAACATCGGTTGTGATCAGAACACGGGTCATGCCACCCCTGAACTCACTCATGATCGCATCCCTTTCCTTCTGAGGCATGTCACCGTGCATAGCTGACACCGTGAAGTTGTTGGTGCGCATCCTTTCAGTAAGCCAATCCACCTGAACAAAAGAGAACTATCGCTTTAGCAAGCTGTGAACCATCAACTTCTGAACTCAAAGAAGCAACAATTTAATAGCAAACCCAAAACATAGTGACAGGCTTAAATTTTAGCACTGATCAGCACGGAACAGGATAAAAGGAACAACACGCAGATTCAGCAACGAAGTGATATGCATGTGCAATGTCCATAAGGACAAACAAGAAATTAGTGTCAACAAATGCTAACTGGAGTAGAGCAGAGTACTTCAAATAACAGCGATTCATCACGGAATTTAATGGTGTAACCAATAGCCAACCCAAAACAAAGTGACACTTAAATTTTAGCACTGCTCAGCACGGAACAGGATAAAAGGAACAACACGCAGATTCAGCAACAAAGTGATATGCATATGCCATGTCCATAAGGACAAACAAGAAATTGGTGTTGACAAATGCTAACTGGAGTAGAGCAGAGTACTTCAAATAACAGAAATTCACCAGGGGTTATCATATGAACAACAAGAATCATTCAACTGAGCTACACATTACCTTTCTCTTAGTGTTGCAGAAAATGACTGCTTGGGTGATGGTCAGTGTATCATAAAGATCACATAGTGTATCAAACTTCCATTCCTCTTTCTCAACAGCAACAAAGAATTGTTTGATGCCCTACAAACATGACATGGAAGATGTAAGTGCCAAATAAGATAACATACAATAAAGCAAAAACAAGTGGCAGTATTTACCTCTAGGGTCAACTCATCACGTTTTACAAGGATCCTGACTGGATCAGTCATGAACTTGCTAGTTATCTCCAAGATGTCATGGGGCAGAGTTGCAGAGATCAAAACAACCTGCGTGGTACAATAATACACAATTAGAAAAGTATGAGATCTCTGTCATGGAGAACAACTATTTCTAGTCGACAGACGCCGTGCTCATGTTAACAATATTAATTTGAAAAGGCTAACTTTCCCATTACATTTCACTGCTTGAGGGATGTTACAAATGTTCAACTGATGTAATGCTGATGAATAATAGAAGGAAACGCAAAACAGATGAGCGAGCACCCCAATCTGTCCCCAAATATCTCTTAACTCCTAATAAGAAGTACAGTCGGTGATGTTTCATGTGGCTATTTCTAGAGCTCTCCTATCCATTACTGTTTGGCAAGGTTCTCTTCTATTTATTTATATTGTCTATAGCTATATGCTGCATTAACATTGAACACTAAATGGTTAGATAATCATGCAACTAAACAACCCAATGATAGATAATTAACCTTTATTTGACAAGCTTTAAACATGCATATAGTGTGATCTTTACATCTACTCAAAACATTATTCCAAAAGCCTAGGATGATCAAGTCGCATAAAAAGGGCCTAGGCATAATTAACACTTCCTTTGGGCCAGCAGGTACCCTTTCACTTCTCTGTGTTTTCTCTAACTTGGTTTGCTTGCTCTGTTAAGTGCTGAGTGTGTGCTTGCCTGCTTGCAGCTTGCACTGATCAGAGAGGAATGGCAGCAAGGGGGTAGCAGCAGTGGGTAGGCTCAGCCTAGGACTTGGAGATCGTAAGTTGATACCATGGTATTAGATATCCTGCTGCTAGAATAGCTTATTAAAATGCTTTGGGCTGACCTGCATGTCTATAGTTACTGATATTTGTGTTGCTATCATATCTGCAGAGTAAGGTTGGTGGAAGTTGTATCACCAAAGAACTAGCTATGGACAGGGGTGCGTGGAAGCTTGCTAACCATGTGCCCGAACCATGAGTTGGTCGCGAGATCTTATGAGTTTCACCTCTAGCCTACCCCTACTTGTTTGGGAGTAAGCTCTGTTGTCGTAAGGTTGTTGGAAGTTAATGATATTTGTGTTGTTTGCCTGATGAGGTCCCAAGAGAGGAATTGTTGTATGGGTTTCAGATGATTACAGTAGAAAACGGTGCAAGAATTTTGTGTTGCTCAACGAAAAAATCAAGTCAGAAAGGTGATATATAGAGAAAAAAATACAGTCAGGTGACAACTTGAATTCTGCAGTGAAAAGCCTGACAGGGCAGACTGAAAAATTACACAAACAAGTAGTTCAAAGACGGACCTGAAGTTCTGGGGGAAGATATCTGTAGACATCATATATCTGATCCTTAAAACCTCTGCTCAACATCTCATCGGCTTCGTCCTGTTATGAAATCAACCATGTTAGAATCGTTGAACTTGGCCAAATTTATTTAAAAAAAAAATGCAGTATGACAAGAGCAAACTAACCAGGACTAGGAGCTTGATGGCTCTTGTGCGCAAGGTCCTCCTCTTGATCATATCACAAACTCTGCCAGGGGTGCCTGAAACAACATGCACTCCAGACTCGAGCTTCCTAATGTCCTCGCCGATACTCTTGCCACCAACACAGGCGTGCACAGAGACGCTCATGAAGTTACCAACAGCCTGCATCACCCTCTCTGTTTGCGTCGCAAGTTCCCTAGTTGGCGACAGTATCAGCGCCTGCACCCTGCAGAATCAAACATCGACTTCAGCTTCACTCTTTCGGAGCAAGTGGTATGTGCACAGTATCAGCACAGAAAGTAGAACTGATAAGGCACAAATTCAACAGTGTAAAATGTTAGGAGAGGAGATACAATGTATTGGTTTTAACAGGTTCCACAAATCTATTTTGGACCAAGTGCATATGCATCATGGAAAGCTGGTGCATTGGAGGGTTAAATTGTTGGATAATGAGTATTTAGGAAAAGTGATATAAAATGTAGTTACCCAATAGAAAAATCAGTTTTTACTTGATGCGTGGTTCACCAGGTTAGCGCTCAAGCTTCAGATCACAGGTTTGAACTCCGCCTCTACTTTTTTTTTAGAACGAAGGCTCCAGATGAGCCCGACTTTGAATTAACAAAGCCATCAACCGGCCAGGATTACAATGCAAGATTACAACCACACTCCAAACAAAGAAAAAGAAACAAAGAAACGGCGAAAGGTACAGAGACGCCGGGAAGCAGCTCACAATGCTCACATACACCAAGCTAGAGATAAGACGGTTAAATGCTTGGAGATGCCAGCGACCTCTTGCACGCACAGAGCCAAGGAGGAGACGACAGCCGGCTCAGGAGAGGGAATCGACGGCAAAGCAAGGCATGCCGTTGCCAATAACTCCAGGACTTGGAGAAGGCACGGCCTACCAGATCCATCATCAAAGAAGGCCCCTGCCTCCTCGCCCGGCTCGAGGGCGCCGCACCGTTGAATGATGGACATGTTCACCCTAGAACCTGGATGGCTGGTATCGAAGGAAGCCACAGGAGCGGAACCAGGCGATCCCCACTTGCCGCGGTCGACTCACCTAGAGCAACCAAACGCCGAAGACCAGAGCTCTGTCACAAAAGAGGGTGAGCAGCCAGGATGAACACGCACTCCACCCACGCCGCAACGAAGCCCACATCCCATCCTTGTTCCCAAAACAGCGCCTTCACGAAGGTTACGGCGCCAGAGGCGTCGCCGCCGTCCAACAGAGTTGAGGTGTTAACCCGGGAGACAAAGGAGACGAGGGTGGGGAGCAGGACCTGACCGACGCCTCCAGGAAGGTGAGCGGCGCCCGTGGACGTCGCCGCCGTCGCAGCCGGCAAGGCTGGCAGGGTTTCCCCTGGTCCTGCATCCCGGCACCCGCTCCCACCCGACGAAGACCGGAGCCCCGCGACGGAACATGCCGGATCTGGGGGATGAGCTCGCTGGAGAGGAGTAGGAGAGGAGATGGCCAGATCTGACGCCGCCGAAGCCGACGTCGCCACAGCGCCCTGGCCCGCGTCCTCTGGTGGATTCGCCGTCCACAGGGCCGAGATCCGCCGGCCCGCGTCCGCGCCACCAGATGCCGAAAGCTGGGGCGCCACACCAGCCGGGGCCGCCGCCCCGGAACCCAGAACCCCGCGAGCGAGGCGGGGCAGCGAGGACCCCGCCGCCACCTTCATCAGCAGCGCTCTGGGCTTGCCCAGCGACTGCTTCAGGCGGCAGCGAGGGGAGATCTAGGAAGGGAGGGAGACGGCGCGGCTAGGGTTTCGCCCCTCGGGCCGCCCGAGCAGGGACCCCGCCTCTACTTAGCGTAATGTTTATTTATTTTTTTCTCTTTATACCGTTCAGTGACATGTGGGTTCCATCTGAGCTTTTCGGCCTGATTAAAAATAATCCATGGACTTTTCTAAAAAAATTCTACTCGCAGCGACTGACATGTGGGCCACTGCCATGCTTTTGAACACAGTACAGACACAAGTGCTCATATAAACATGCATACACTCATCCCTGTGAACGCATACACGCACACCCTACCCCTATGAGCACCTTCGAAGGTGGCGGTATATCATCTTGAAATTCTGAAGTCACAGTAAGCACCTCGTCATCGACGGAACATTTTCTCCCGATAAATCGCGCATCGCGGAAATCTGAAATAAATTCATAAATAAATCACGGACGGAGATTTGAACGCGGTGGCTGGCAAGGCAAGGTGTATGCCTGGATAGTAGAAAGCACCGTATTTGCACCAGTCAGCAAGTTAGATGACCACAAATCCGTATTTTTAAAGTTCTAGCATCAAACTAAACATCTAGCGCAAGTTATAAGACTTCCTGTGATATTACCTCAAGGTATTAATTAAGGTATTACCTCAAGTTATAAGACTTCCTGTGATATATAACATGTTAGGTTTTAAATTATGATTTGAAAGATATGGATATTTTGAAGGGTCTCCCGGGAGGAAGAGTGAGGCTATAACCAGTGGGGTGCCTGCGTGCTTGTTGTACATTAGCGGATCGCTGTGTAATAAACCAAAGGTCAATATGCAACGACTTGTGAAGAAAAAAGTGAATTGTTTTTTTTTTTTTACTTACCGGTGGCATGGGGGCATGACGGGGGTAATTATTGACAACTTTCGAGGCAATTTTTATGACGGACTGTATATATAGGTATAGGTAGATGAAAAAGGAAACTTGTACGTAAATAATACAAAAAAAATGAAAGAATCAAAGTAAGATCAGCAAAATCGATAGAGAAAAACAAAGAAAAACCTGTTGTTGATTACCTTGAATTAAGTGCCACTTATGGGTGTGCGCTCAAATGATACGGATTCGCATGCAAGACGAGGAGGCCTGTCAGCAGACATAGTCTGTGCGCGTGTGCGTGGTGACCATGAGCAGTTGTATCCACGGTCAAGCCGTGTTAGTGCTAGTAGTGGGTGTAGTAGTGCAGGTAGTGGCGCACGTTCTAGCCACGGCTGTGGTCTTGTAACTGTATATATACCCAGCCCTCGACCTAATGCAATGTGTGTTTGAATCCTAATCCTCCCAGCAAGGCCATTGGAAAAAAGAAGCATGTACGTGCGGGCTCTAGGTTTTCTCATAGATTTTAGCAAGTGTTATTTTATTTTATTTTTTGAGTAAAGGAAGTGTTATTTAACTCAACTATGAGGAGAGATCTCTCAAAAAAACAAAAAACAAGAAGACTCTAAGGAGAGAAGCCCGAACATAGCGATCGATCGAGGCCAAAGTCTAAAGTAAATATCTTGTATATTTGTCAAGTAATCAACCCTTGCCACCATATCATCCCGATTCTGTTCGGTTATTGATTGATTCGGCTGGGTAAGTCCTTGGTTCGCAAGGCATGTGTGTACTTGCGGGAGTACCTCAACTTGAGAATCAAGGAAAGAGCAGCAGATCCCCTTAGGTGGCGACCTCGGTCCTCGGTGGTAAGGGGGTCACAGAATTCACGTGTGTGGATCATTTTTAAACTCTCGTGGTTTAGGCTTTTAGGTTGTTCATCGTTGTGGCATCAGCGTCGGTAATAGCGGCACTGAATAAAGATTCTTCATATCCTACTCCGAGAGGCGATTGGTCCTATGTAAGGATGGCGTGTCGGCCGCGGCATCCTCGTGGTGGACATGTGTCCTCGGGTTCCGCCATTGCGGTGGCGTTTGCTTCAGCGCCGGCGCGGGAGTTTGGGAGGTAGACCAGTAGCGGATAGAGATTGTGGTATGCATCGGCGGCATCTGGAAGATCATGGATCGTGTGCTGAATTCGTGGTTCGTGAATAGCAGATATAGTTTTCTCCTGCGGCGTCTTAGTCGGGTGGTGGTGCTAGGAATAGAGTTTGATGGTGTGTCTGCGGTGTTGCCACGGTGTGATTCGTTCAATGGTAATGGTTTCGCCTTTGGTTAGCCACCTTGAAGGTCCCAAAAGCTATATATCAGCGAAGGAGCCGCGTCGAGCTCGGGTCTGAGGATGATCCATCATTTTTTTTCTTTGGTGACTATTGTGGTGATGCCAGAGATAGGTGACGGGCGTCGGAGTTAAGCAGAGAGGATTCTTCAGTCTTGTTTGTAATATTACTTCTTGGCTGTTGTTACCTTGTGCAAACACTAGCATTCTGTTATTTTTTCAGTTTTGTCAGGTTGATATATGAATGACTTGTACGATGGTTTTTATGATATAAATGAGACATGTACTACCGTGGAAAAAACAGTGTACAATTCTCAAGGAATCACGCGTACACTTGTTTTAGGTAACACACATGCGAGACAAAAAAATTCTTCAAACCAGACCTCATCATCTATATGTTGCATATATAATTGTTGTATACGATTAACCGAAAAATATTGCGGCCAGGGTGCAAAGCTGAAGGGATATTTCAAAAAGTCGCATTTGACGAATATTATTTTATATAAATTTATTAGTTGTAAAGTAAAAAAAAGTGAAGAGGGAAAGGACCTGGATACGTATCCGAGTCGCATCTGCCTGTCTAATTTAATGTTTTATATATTATATATATGCACGTTCCCTGCCAGCGGCACCATCATCAAGCAACGTGGTGAGGAAGGGAGGAATAAAATAAAGTCGGCGACTTGCCCATCGAATCCATGGTGCAGCGAAGGCGCGTCCTTCCCGTCGTCGTGGACGACGGCGACTGCGGGTACCTCCTCTTCAGGATCAACGTCAACCGTCTCTTCTCCTCCTCCCAGTCACAGGAGACCAAGATGCGGCGCCTGCCGGCTCCCGTCACGCGGTTCGCCACGATGCCCGACAGGCCCGAGCGCATCGACTTCGCGCTGGCCGGCGCCGGCGCCACCCT
The DNA here is from genome assembly GCA_021605205.1 of Aegilops longissima. Taxonomy (NCBI): domain Eukaryota; kingdom Viridiplantae; phylum Streptophyta; class Magnoliopsida; order Poales; family Poaceae; genus Aegilops; species Aegilops longissima. The sequence goes on along the minus strand of CM038681.1, from coordinate 658,932,599 downwards.
GGTCGGCGTAAGCAACCAGCACCGCACCGTCCTGCACGATGCCGCGTCCGGAGTCACCTCGGAGGGGCCGGAGATGGCGCACCTCAAGGCCGGCGGCACCTTCGTCGTACCGCTCGGCCGCCGCCGCCTCTGCGCGGTAAAGCGCCGCCACTATGACTATCCCGCCAGCCCGGACGAGCCAACTGAGCCACTCGGCGAGACCCTGGTCGGCGGCCTTGTCGCCGGAGCCTGGCGCGCGCTCCCGGACCCGCCGCCCGACCTCATCCGAAGTAGACGTGGCAACCCGTCGTGCCTGGTCACCGCCTGCTTCGCCGCGGGGAAGCGCCTCTGGGTCTCGGCCAGGGACAGGGGCACCTACTCCGTCGAGACGACAGCGCGCGCCGCCGATGGTTGGCGCAAGGAGGGCGACTGGCAGCTGCCGTTCCAGTGCCGCGGCCTCCTGGCCCCCGACCTGGCCCCCGGCCTCTGCTTCGGCCTCTGCCCCCGGACCACCCGCCTCTGCGCCTGCGACGTCCGGCGCTCACCTCCGCCGGTCCGGTACGCCTGGGACGACACCCGGCCGTGCTGGCCGACGTCATTCAGCCAAGAGAACATCGCCACCGTCGCGCGGCTCCCGGACAGCAGCCTGGCCTACCTCGGCGACGGCGAGTTCTGCATTGCGTGGACCATCGCGATCAGCGAGGACAACTCGACCATAAGTCAGCGTGCGCTCTGGTTGATGGGCGTCAAGATCGGCAAGAACTCGCCGTCGGCTCCCCTCCGCCTGCTCCACCACAAGTCCTGCATCTACGAGTTGCCAGGCCGGGCTCTAATGGCCTACGCTCTTCATGCTGATTGATTTGTAGTAGCAGCAGCGACTAAGTTATTTTACCGGAGGCGGGATGTACCGGAGCCGCATCCACCGTTGGTCATTTTCGTCAAGATTCGTGCAGCTTTTTTTATTCTATTTCCGGATATAGAATACATAGTAATCATGTCTTAGTCAACTAGTGTCGGATGAAGTCAGCTTTTTACAGAAGAAAGAGAGTTGGGTAGAGAGAACTGTGCATGCATGCCTGCGTTCTCTCAGGCCATACATATGACATGCATTTTATTTTCATCCCCATATTTTTAATGATTCATATCTTTTGAACCAAATGTCAGATATTGAAATATTTTGTATATTTAAATTCGTGGTGACAAGACCTTGAAAACAAGATCAATTTTGCATATATTTGAAATATATTTTGTTTTATATATTTCAATTATCTTTGAAATCATTTTCATAAAACATTAGATTTTGAAGCTATATTTAGCTCGTTTCAAGAAACTTATTTCAGAAACAATATTACACTCACTCAATTGAAAACTAGATTTCACTCGTTTCAACAATAAACTTTCACTAGTTCCAAAATAAGTATTTAACAAATTTGAAAATAACGTTTCACTGATTTGGAAAACTGATTTCACTCATTACAAAATTTATCTTAAAAACTAATTTTACTTTGTTTACCGAAAAAATATTGAAATGCATTTCACTCAGCAGAGATATCTGTTTCAAACATTAAAAAAGTCGTTAGATTTCACTTGTTTCAACAATAAACTTTACTTGTTTCAAAAAACTAATATTTTCAAATTGTTTCACTCATTTCAAAGAATATAATTTCACTAGTTCCAAAATAAGTATTACAAAATTTGAAAGATCACAATTGACTGATTTGGAAAACTGATTTCCTCATTACAAAATATATCTCAAAACTAATTTCATTTCATATTTACCAAAAAAGTACTGAAATGCATTTCACTCGCAGAGATACCTGTTTCAAACTTTGAAATAGTCGTTTGACACCAAAAGATATATTTCACTTTTTTAAATAACTTATTTCACTCATTTCAGAAAATACATTACAGTCGCTCAATTGAAATACAATATTTCACTTGTTTCAAAAACTAATTACACTCATTACAAAGATAGATTTCACTAGTTTCAGAAAAACACATTACAGACACCCCATTGAAGACATAGTTTGAAGCTGAAATATGAAACTTACAAAGAAAACTATATTCTGAAAAGTGGTTTCAATCATATCAACAACTGATTTCATTTTTCAAAATTGTAATTTGAAATGAGTGAAATTAGTATTTTGATATGTTTGAAATAGTAAAAATTAAACTAGTTTAAATATATTCAAGATTGGTCTTATTCTAAAGATCTTATGTTCAGGAATTTGAATATATGAAATTTTTCAATAATAGAATATTACTGTAAAATATATTGGCCATCTAAAAATGTAAACAAAAATAAAATGCGAGAGAGAGAGGAGAGATGCCGCATGCATGCATACAACCCACTGCAAATAGTACTGCCTTTCCTGCCATGGGGCCTATTGATGTGATATTGATTTGACCATATACAGATGATTATCTGCCACAATACATGGGTATACATATGAATGGGTCCCACTTAGACTCGGATCACAAAGCAGTTGAACGGTGGATGCTATGCCGGTACATCCCCGCTCCGGTAAAAAGGAGTTTGCGGTAGCAGCAGTAGCTTTCTTTGCAGCGTCTAGGTCTCAGTCCACCGACCGACTAAGTTTTTTTTACCGGTGCCGGGATGTTACCGGCGTGCAATCCACCGTTCGTCACGTTCGTCAAGATTCGTGCAGATTTTATACACTTTTTTTTCATATGCAAATACAGCAGATTAAACAGAGCTATACTAGTACTTGTGTCAGACAATGTCATAGCAGAGGAGAGCTAGGGGTGCAGAGAACAGTACATGCGTGCATTCTCTCACCACATACATGGCTTCATGTGTTCTCTCTCTCCATACAATTGATATGTATTTAATTTCATCCTCATATTTTGAATGATTAATATCTGTTAAACGAAATGTCCATTTTTGTAAAAATTTATATATTTGGAATCGTGATGACAAGATCTTGAGAACAAGATCAATCTTCAATATATTTAAACTACTTTTAATTTTCTATATTTCAGTTATCTTTGAAATGACTTTCATAAAACACAAAATTGTTTCCCTATGAAATGATTTTATTTCACACATTTTAAAAGATGGATTTAGGCTCATTCAAAACTTATTTCACTCATTTTCAAAAGATGGATTTAGGCCCATTCAAAATTTATTTCACTCATTTTCAAAAGATGGATTTACGCTCATTCAAAATTTATTTCACACATTTTCAAAAGATGGATTTAGGCTCATTCAAAATTTATTTCACACATTTTAAAACTCATTTCACTCATTTCATCAAACAACCGGTTTCACTCATTTGATATAACTGATTTCATTTGTTTGAACTCGTTTCAATTGAAAGAAAAACATGTTTTAATAATTTCCAAAAGCTAATTTCGCACAGTTGATACTCGATGCCAAGAACTGATTTCAATTATTTAAAAAAAAAACCTATTTCACACAATTCAAAAAGTTATCAACTGAAAAAACAATTTCACTCGCTTCATAAAAAAGATTTTGCTCATTAAAAAAACTCATTTCTTTATGTTCAAAAACCAATTTTACTCATATGAGGAAACATATTTCACTCATATGAAGAAAATAATATTACTCAGTTGTGAAACATATTTCACTCAGTTGATGCAAAGAACTGATTTCAATTATTTCAGAAAACCTATTTCACACAATTCAAAAAGTTATCAATTCAAAAAACAATTTCACTCGCTTCACAAAACAGATTTTGCTCATTTATAAAAATAGAATTTCACTTTTTTCAAAACATTGGTTTAACTGAATTTAAAAAAAGGCATTTCACTTACTTCAGAAACCTGATTGGTCTTATTCTAAAGGTCATGTGTTCAAGAATTTGAATATATAAAAAATATTAGTAATAGATCATTACTGTTGAAGATATAGGTCATCTAAAATTTTAAACAAAGAGAAAAATGCATGGATATGTTGGAGAGAGATGCTGCATGCACGCATGTGTACCACCTATGTAAAAGTACTACTCCTGACATTGATTTGACTGAAATTAGAAATACAAGAGGTGCTTTTCACCAAATACTTTCATATACACATGCATATGGTCCCACAACTTTACACACACTAGTGCAGAACCGGGCTTTAGTGCCGGTTCGTGACGGCCTTTAGTGCCGGTTGGCGAACCGGCACTAAAGAGTGGGGACTAAAGGTCCCCGGCCTTTAGTACCGGTTCGTCATGAACCGGCGCTAAAGTGCCACCACGTGGCACGAGCTAGGCCCGTTTGCGTGGAGAGCATTAGTACCGGTTGGTAACACCAACGGTACTAAATCATTTAGGTGTTTTTTAATTTTTCTTTAATTTTGTGTTTTCAATTTAATTTAGTGATTGTTTTAGATTATAATGAGTTGTTAAATCATTAGGTGAAAGTACCACGAATTAGTTTCGACTGGATGCATTATTGGATATCTCTATATATAGCTAGCTAGCTAGAGTATATGCCATATCCATATTATACTTGATCAACTATATAATATATACGGATATGGCATATACTTGATCACTTAGCTGGGTAGGATTCATCCAGCTGAAACTAATCTGCGGTTTCTTTCATTAAATGATATAATAATTAACTAGCTATCTAATCACCACCAGCACTACTAGCTTAAAGAAGAAACATTCACTTGTATACCAGAAGCAAAAATATTATCGATCGAGTTCAACATGATTGTCATGATATTATAAGCGTTCATATATATATAACACCACAAAAGCAAATCACTTAAGTTCAGAACGAAGAACACGGACATGAAAGGACAAGTACTAATTAAGAGCGGCATGAAGAACTAGCTAAATCACTCCTGCTAGCTACTCTCTCTCTGGTAAAATAACATAGAACATGTATAGCTCTCTTGATTGATCATACTGGAGCATGCCGATGAACCTGTCTCCTAATCGTGGGCTGCGGTTCTCATTGTTGCCCCATAGTACTTCTCTGCGATCATTAACAATTTTCCTCCAATCTTTCACTATTAAGCATTCATCGCTTCTAGAAATCCTGAATGCATTCATGTGCAATGCAGGATATCTTGGCCGTAAGCTAACAATTGACATCGACCTTTAGTCTCGATCCTGAGGCACAACTGTCATTGGGAGTCCTGTTGAAGAACATTGTATAGTACTTAATTAATATACTTAGCAATGAAAGTTTAGCAAAAAATTATGTATGCAAAATATGCCTGAGGACAAATAGTAAATATCTTACCATCATTCCTAAATAGATGTGACCGTAGTTCAATACCATCACTATTGGTACGCGTTTTGAGTACTAACATTTCTAAGTGCAGGAAGAAAATTTGTCTTGACAGTATGAAGATCCTCAAGCCATGAAACATAATGACTTATCTCCTCACAGTTTAGTTCAGCTTCGGGACAGTAGTAGGTCCTGTCTACCAAGCGCTGGACATGTTTGGTTGAATGGAGATAAGCTGCCAATAGAAATTAGTTGTCAGTTATTTTTGAATAAGCAATATCAAAGACAATAATATAGTTGAGAAGAACTCACATAATGGTAGAACTGGAGGCGTCTGCACATCGACCCATATGTCTCTATTACCTTCAATATCATCTTCCGGACGAATATCAAAGGTGATAACCATACCAGGCTCAAATGCATAAGCCTTAAATAGTGCTTGCCAAGTTTTGCATTCAAAATATGTGTATTTGTGTGTATTGTATACTTTGACGTTGAAAGTATAACCATCATGCTCAGTTTTCAGGTAAGCTCTCTTTACTTCCATAGTTTCCATATCTTTGAAACCTATCTTATCCAAGACAAAAATTCTTGCATGGCACGGGATGCGCTAGTAGAATAGTGAAAATTAAAAATTATAAGTCAGGCAAATGAAGCATATATAAGTCATGCTTAATTACGAAAACAGACTTTGTCGTTGTGACTTACTGTATCGAATTCGAAAGTCTCATCCAGCTTGATGCTGAATCGCCTACCATCAACAAGGAAATTTCTGTCGCACTGGCGGCGTTGATCTTCACAGTAATCGCACATAATGAAATTTTTTCCGTCGTCACACGACATTTCCTATGTTCATATTAGGCGAAACATTAATCACTTACTAATTCAATTAATTCAACTACTTCTAGTAATTCAACTAAGCATTTACTAAAATAAACTAGTTATATTAATTCAATTAGTTTAAAGCATTTACTAAAATAAACTAGTTATATATATATATATATATATATATATATATATATATATATATATATATTAATTCAACTAGTTCAACTAAACATTTACTAAAAATAAACTAGTTATATTAATTCAACTAGTTCAAACTAAGCATATACTAAAATAAACTAGTTCTATATATTAATTCAACTAGTTCAACTAAGCATTTACTAAAAATTAACTAGTTCTCTATATATATTAATTCAACTAGTTCAACTAAACATTTACTAAAATAAACTAGTTATATTAATTCAACTAGTTCAAACTAACCATATACTAAAATAAAGTAGTTCTATATATTAATTTAACTAGTTCAACTAAACATTTACTAAAAATAAACTAGTTCTCTATATATATTAATTCAACTAGTTCAACTAAACATTTACTAAAAATAAACTAGTTATATTAATTCAACTAGTTCAAACTAAGCATATACTAAAATAAAAGTAGTTCTATATATTAATTCAACTAGTTCAACTAAACATTTACTAAAAATAAACTAGTT